>CM030359.1:36339309-37539309 GCA_017893485.1 Hemerocallis citrina
ATCCTATTTTGAGCCAACTCAAATATTAATTTTAATCTTTATATTTTTACGTGTATTGCACGTGCTTTGAATACACGTATTGATTACGTGTGTTTTACCGTTATGTGAAATATCCATAACATTATTAATTTGCATATTCTACGTATTTTGTATTTTGACTGTTTTTCGAATTTTTTTTTTGTATTGATATGTGCATCGCACGTGTTTGCAGTGCACATATTGGTTCCAAAAATTTTCTTGAGTCATGAATATATTTCTTCTCATTTTTAGTCATAATTGTGTGATTTTTTTAAAATTAAAACCCATTAGGTCTAAATCCATTTTGTATCCCATTAAAATTAATTTAATGCCTATGATTGATTTTGTGTGCACTAAAATGTACATTTAAAATATAGTTAGTTTGGTACACTTGTCATGTGTAACACACACATCTAACCTAATAAAAATTAATAATAAAATTTGTATGAAGAGTGTGCACACACATTGACTACACGTGCATGTGTTTCTTACCATGGTTGAGAGTGAGGGAGAGTGGTATGAGTTAGTAGAAAGTGGGGAGTTATTTTGGAAGTGAGGAGCTATTTTGACCACACAATTTTCCTTATAAATAGTGCATATTTTGTCATGAACAACACAACTCAAAACAAAAACGAAAGAGAGAAAGAGGGAGAAGAGCTTGCGGGTTGTACTAGGAAGAGGCCGACCATTTCTTACGGAGCTTGGAGCTTTGGAGCATTATTTTCTAAGAGTTCTACTACTAGGAATTCTACAATTGAGATGAGTGTTTTTTCAACTTTCTAATATAGTTTTATTAATAGAATGCTTAACATGTGTGAATTGTTAGATTCATGATAACTTATATAGATTGAACATTCATGTTTAGATTATTTGTTGTTGATTGAATCTGTGAAATTATGATATGTTTGATTTGGGGGCATTTTCATAAGATTCTGTTTTGAGTTCTAATTGCACTTCAAAAAATCATAACTATTAAACTAGATGGAATCTATAACTGAAATTTTTATAGGAGCATCTCGTATATGTCAAGAACATCTCTTTAAAATTTCATAATATTTGGATGTCGTTTAATATTTTAATAAAATCCAAACTTAGGACTAGTTGGCAGTTGGCTAGTTGCTGAAAATTTGTACACATTTCGGGTTTTGACCATTTCAACATGTTTTTTTTTTTTTTGATAAAAGATGACCACAGTCATCGTTTCATTAATAATCATTAAGGAAACATAGTAGTGCAAAATAGTAAAGTACAGATACAAGTGCTCCTCCAATGCACCAACGATACAAACTCTCTGAAAAGAAAGAAAAAAAAACAACAACTAGTAATACATAGGTCTAATCAGAGAAACAACCGGGTCCAATCGACGACAAAGAGATGAAGCCAAGGCTCCTTGATCAAAGTCAACCATCTAAAGTCCCATGCCTCGAAAGTGACCTACCGGGTCATGCGTGACCCATACCCTCTTCATTGCCCTCCTCATGATTTACTCTCCATCGGTAGCCCTGATTCTCCTGGTCACCTCCTTTGCACCTGCCCAATCACGGATTAACACAAAGATTTTGTTCATAGAAATAGTTAATCTAAACTGAATGTTGCGGAAAATGAAATCATTTCTTTCTAGCCAAAGACTCCACATTGTTGCAGCTATAGCTAAATCCCAAGCTTTAATCTCCCCTGCTCTAATTTGTGAATCTCTAATGGTTACCCAGATGTCTATGGTAGAGTTAGGCACTTGATTACACCCGAATCCCCTGCAAATAATATCCCAGGTTAATCTAGCTTTATGGCATTGAAAAAGGATATGGTTAACGTCTTCATCTGCGGCTGAACACCACCCGCAGGTCGCGTCGATGTTCATGTTTCTCTTTCGTAGATTAACTTTTGATAGAATCGTGTTTTTGTGAGTGAGCCAACAGAAAACTCTCACTTTCAGTGGGGCGTTTGTCCCCCAGATAATCGTTTGGACGTTACATCTCGTACCTCCGTCGTTGATCCATGTATACATGGATGAGACTGTAAACTCTTTAGAGGCATCTCTATCCCACCATCTTTCATCTTCTAGACTGTTAGCCGTCCCACCCTCTTGAAGAACCTGTCTGTTCAATGCCTCAAATTGTGTGATACTCTCTGCGTTTAAGTCCTGGACCACGTCGAATCTCAGTCTTCCGTTTTTCCGAATGCCTGCCACCATTAGATCCAGATTTTGTGTTGCTTCTGCAGCCTTCGGGAATTGGGCTATAAGATTTGTTTGACCGCACCATCTGTCTTTCCAGAATCTTGTATTTCTCCCGTTACCCACTTTGCATCTAGTGTTAGCGAAGAAGATCTCTCCCTGCTTAGCGATGCCTTTCCATAGTAGGGAGGCTTTTGTCTTCGGGCTTCTCCCACCGAAACGAAATTTTTTTCTCTTCTGGCACATGTCGAAGGAGTTCCTCCACCATCCTTTGCGATTGTTCGTGATCTTCCACCACCATTTGGTGAGTAAAGCCCTATTCATATCGTGGAGATTAATGATTCCCAGGCCCCCGAATTCCTTCTTTTTACAGACTCTTCCCGATTGAACCAGGGGTAGCCCTCTATTTCCTTCGTCCGTACCTTTCCATAAGAATCTTCGTCTTAGCTTGTCTATGCTGTTGATCACCCACTTCGGTAATTCGTAGATAGACATCAGGTATAGCGGAATGGTGCTAAGGACTGAATTAAGCAAGATAATTCTTTCGCCGAGAGAGAGAAATCTACTCTGCCAACCTCCTAGTTTTTTCTTAATTTTGTCGATAAGGGAATTCCAATCCTCCTTTAATAGAGCACCGGGTCTGATGGGCGTACCCAGATATTTAATTGGGTAATCGCTTAACTTACAGCCTAAAATGCCCGTGATGTCGTGAATTGGCATGGATAGGTGTGCGGACAATGGGATAATACTGGTCTTATTTAAGTTCACCTTCAACCCAGACCACCCATAAAAACAAGCCAACACTGCTTTGATAGCGACCACTTCCTCCGTGTTAGCTCTACCGAATAGGATCGTATCGTCCGCGTATTGTATTATCGACAATGGCTGTGTGATACCTTTGATCTGCAAGCCTTTGATGACGTTGTTTTCCTGTGCTCTTGCTATCATCTCCGCCATACCGTCCGCTACAATTGCGAAAAGAAGGGATGAAAGAGGATCCCTTTGTCGGAGTCCCCTTTTGCACCTGATTTCCTTCCCTTGCCAACCGTTTAGGGGTGGCGAACGGGCCGAACGGGCCGGGCCGGGCCCAACCCGCGCGGGTTGGCACGCTGGAGTGGGTGGGCCGGGCCGGGTTGGGTTGTTATGCGGGCCGGGCCGGGCCGGGTCAGATTCTAATTTGGGTGGCCCGCCCAACCCGTGAACCCATTAGGGCTCAACCCGGGTTGGGCCGGGTCGACCCGCGGGTTGGCCCGTTTAATATATAATTTTTTTTTTTTTTTTGGGTATCTTAAATCGAACTAATAATAATAATAATTTTACAAATAATGTATACAATTATACAAACAACCATATTTTTGTTTGATGAATATTACATTTTTTAAAAAATTATAATACTAAGTAAGTAATACTACTAATAAGTAATAAATTATACAATTCTTCTAATATCCCCAAATGATGTTTAATTATAATACTAAGTCTAACTGTCTAAGTATGTAATTCAGTAATAATACTAATAAGTAATAATACTACAATTCTTAAAATTGAATCAAATATCCCCAAATGATGTTTAATTATAATACTAAGTAAGTAATAATACTATTATACTAATAAACAAAAAAAATCGTAATAATAATAATAAGATTGAAAGAGTGAAATTGACAACAAATTTTGAAATTTTATTTATATGAATTTAAGTTGTACAATTTGAACAATTTATAACAAAATGAAAAATTCAATTCACAAATAAGTTTTATACAATAACGTATTTCTTAGTTCTTATGTACAATTTTAATTGACTACAATTTTTCTAATTTAACAAAACAAGAAAAGCTATTGTTGTTGTTGTTGTTGGTCTTCAGGCGAGTTGCTCCCACTTGTGGAACTCGATAGTGCTTTCCCTTGCGTCCTATCTTCAGCCTTCAGCCAGTCTTCTGTGCATACGAGCATCTCTAACGTCTCGGGCTTCATCCGATTCCTGTAATCTGATAGAACCCTGCCACTTGTAGAAAATGCACTCTCAGAAGCAACTGTAGAGACAGGAGGAGTTAGTAAATCTTTAGCCATAATTGATAGAATACTAAAAGTGTGTTCATGTTCTTTCCACCACTGTAAAATATCTAGTGCAGAAGTAAAAGGCTCAGCATCTTGTTGGTTATACCAATTTAATTCATTTGGTTGATTAGTCCTAGATTTTTTAGATTGAATTTTTTCAAGTAAACTAAATGTTCTATCACCAATTCTACTTTTACCTTTAGAACTACCAGAAGAAGAACTAACTATAGAAGTTGTACTACTAGAAGCAAAACGTCTATCATAATAATCATACAAGTTATTTAACGTAGATTCAAATTTAACTAAAAAACTAGCGCAATCAATTGTTAATTCTACAATGTTATCTAAATATCCAAAAAATATTTCTATCAAATTCTTCGTACCTTCAAATTTGATACGAGGATCCATAACAGTAGCAACACAAATCAACATAGGAGGAGGAAAATAATACTTCAAAAATTTAGTAAATGCAGGTTTTACAATGTCACTAATATGGGTATCATTTAACATTTCGTTAAATGTTTGAACCATGCTAACTAATTCAATAAAAATGCTACTAGAAGTAGATTCATATGTTTTTGAAAATTTTAAAGTTGCGGTTTTAAAAGGTTCTAAAAATTTCAACAAAGATTCAGCAAAAAACCAATCGGCGGCAGTCATTTGAAAATTAGGCATATTTTGTGCGATACAAAAATCATTTACAACTGCTTTATATTCGGTGACAACATTTAGTAAATCAAAAGTAGAATTCCATCGGTGTCTAACATCCTTTGGAAATTTTCTAAAAGGAACATGTCTAGCTCTACACCAAGCTTTCCATTCTTGTAGAATGCTTGATTTTAATGCAATGAAATGTACACAATCTCTAATTTTAATTATATATGGATCAGCTATACTTAATGCATCTTGAACACATAAATTTATAATATGACATGCACACCTAACATGAAAAATATTGTCAGATGGAGGGTTTAATATTCTTTTTAAAGTATTAATTGCTACATTGTTGTTAGATGCATTATCAAAACTAATAGCCATAATTTTATCGCGAATATGAAAAACATCACAAATTTCTAAAATACGGTTTGCTATTTCAGCGCCACTATGGGGATACGGCAACGACGCAAGTGATATGATTCTTTTATTAAGAATCCAATCATTGTCGATCCAATGACAGGTTATTCCCATCGTTGGAATATTGTTGACACCCGTCCAACAATCCGAAGTTAAACTAACCCTACAAGTTAAACTATATAAAATTGCAATCAACGCGTCCTTCATTTCCATGTACACTTTAAAACAATCCGATTTGCAAGTATTTCTCGGAATTCTTTTAAAATGAGGGTTTAAGGCCGTTTGATTAAAATTTTCCAAGTTCCTACTCTCGGAATAGGTAAATGGTAACTCATCCTTAATTACTAATCGGGCCATTTCCCGACGAATAAGTTCGGGATCATAAGGGTGGCTATCTACTTGACCGGTCCTAGGGTTTATTCTTTGTTGGCCTTGTAGTTGATCAAGAAGATCTTTATGATTATTTAGGATGTGCCTACTAAGTGTACCAGTTCCGTCACCCTTTTTGAATTTGTATAGTTTATCACATGATTTACACGCTTTCACACCTACACCCGGAGTATTTTCGTCCGGGATATAATGATAAAACTTATGCCAATCGCTAGTTTCTCCTCTACTTTTCCTACTACTACGGGGTTGTGTGGTGTCGGTTTGTTGTTGTTGTTCTTCTTCTAATTGTTCATGTCCAACATCATCGTGTGTACCCCATTGTTCCATAGTAGGATCAATGTAATCTTGGGCGGGCTCAGTAATTGGGACAATTGGTGGCCTACGTGAAGATGAGGAAGAATCTTGTCCACTACGACCGCTACCGCGTGATCTAGACATAGTGTAGTAATGTGGTATGTAAAAAAAAATCTACAATGTAAGAGGGGACGAGCGGTGAATTATACAAAAAAAAACTAAAAAACAAGAGGGTTGAGATAGAGAAGTTCAAAAAACGAACAATAATTTTAACTACAACGCAAAAAAAATAATAACAAGAGAAAAGAGATAGAGATATTTTGATACCGTTCACCGTGGAATACGCGTATAAAATAAAACCGTGAAAATTAGAATATAATAGAAAAGATGGAGGAGGGCTTTGCCGATTTCGCAATTGAAGAGTTGAAGTAGATTTGAGTCGATGGTTGAAGAGAGTTGAAGACGTTGAATTTTGTTCTCCGATACGACCGAAATTTGATCGTGTATACGCCTCCTTGTACACTTGTTTGATGATTACTACAATTTTTCAAATTTTTTTTTTTGATGTATAATAGTAGAGAGAGTAAGAGAGGGAGGTGTGATTTTTTTGGAGATTTTTGGGGGCTATTTATAGACTTAGAATTGGGAAAAAACAAAAAAAAATAAAAATAAAAATAAACTATCTCTAACGGCAGCAGCAACGGCTCTAAGAGTCGTTGGCTGCATGCCATTGCCAACGCTGTGAAGCCCAACGGTCAGCCCGGCCTCGAACCGCGGGTTTCGACCCGTTCGACCCGCGGGTCGAACGGTCGACCCGTCACGGGTCGGTAGGTCGAAATTCGCGGGTCGACCCGCGGGTTGGCGGGTCCAATTCGCTGGTTGACCGGGTTCGTGGGCCGGGTTTGGCGAATCAAATTCGGGAAAAAAGCGACCCGGGTCGACCCGGTCCTATTCACCGGGTTCGACCCGAACCCGTGAAATCCTTATGCGGGCCGGGTTCGTGGGCCGGGTCGCGGGTGGGTCGCCGGTTGACCCGGCCCAGTTGCCACCCCTACATCCGTTAACCTGAATGGAAGATTTGCCTCCTCTGATGCATTTTTTCATCCATAATCGCCATTTTGGTCCAAAGCCTTTTAACTGTAGGGCCTCTTCTGTGCAGTCCCAGGATACTGAGTCATACGCCTTCTGGAAGTCCAGTTTAAGGTGGAATCCGTCCGCCCTCTCTTTATTACCTTTGAAAACTATTTCGTGAGCAGATGCAATACTATCCGTAATATCCCTACCCTTAATGAACCCACTTTGTGAAGGCGCTATGATATCGTTAAGGTGTGGAGCCAATCTTTGGGCTAAAACCTTCGTGATGATTTTGAACGAACCGTTGATCAAGCTAATTGGTCGGAGATCTTCGAGTGATCTGACTTCGCTCTTTTTAGGCACCAATATAATTGTAGCGTAGTTTAGCCTGTCTAAGTTCCCCTGTCCATCGAACAGCTCGTGAAAAATATTCATGAGGTCCTCTTTGATAATCGGGAATCCGTCTGGTCCCGGAGCCTTGTCCTGACCCAGCGTCTTGATTGCGTTGAAGACCTCTTCTTCCGTGAATCTTGATTCGATCCCCTCGCTGCCCTCAATTCTGGAGGAGCTCCACATGTCTGGGGCGAGCGCACATCTCGGACTTGGGTCCCCACCCAATAGGACATGGAAATGCCTATCTAGATGATCTTTGATAATATCTTCGTTCTCAGTCCAATGCCCGTTCACTGTGATGCCCGTGATATGGTTCAATCTTTTTCTGCCATTAGCTACCTTGTGAAAATACTTTGTATTTGCATCCCCTTCTCTGAGCCATTGGACCCTAGACCTCTGTTGCCAATACAGTTCCTCCATCCTGCCAATCTGTTGAATCTCCGATCTGTTGTTTGCGAGTTCGTCTTTCTCTACCTCCTGTAGTTCCCGACTCTCCTGAGCAGTTTCGAGTGTGTTAATCCTCTTCACTAGTGACTCTCTTCTCATGTTGATATCCCTCTTCTTGCCTGTTGACCATTCTTTTAATCTTCTTCGGAGACGCCTTGTCTTCTCTACCCAAACTCCGGCTGCTGACGTTTGCATGGTGCTTTCCCCCCAATTGTCCTTGATGATTTGTCTAGTTTCTTCGTCGATAGTCCAAGCTTTCTCGAATTTGAAACCGAGGCGGTGCTGCTTCCTCTTTTGTCCGCAATCTATAACTAGAGGAAGATGATCTGAAGTATATCTTAACGCCGTTTTCACCTTAGCGAGCGGATGTACTTCCTCCCACTCGTTCGACACTAGCACTCGATCCAACTTTGCCAATGTTGGGTTGCGCTGCATGTTCGACCATGTGAATTTCCTATCTGTCATTTCTAATTCCAACAAATCTAAGTCATCTATAGTTTCGTTGAAAGACTCTCGACCTGATCTACAGTGACCTCTGCCTCTATGCTCGTCCTGATATCTAGTGATGTTAAAATCTCCTCCAATCATCCACGGACCTGGCCACTTGCTTCTAATGAATCTCAGTTCCGTCCACAGCTCTTTTCGCCGCCTACTATCGTATGGGCCGTAGATGCATGAGATAGTATGGATCCAATCGTCGCTTCTACGTTTAATTCTGATCGAAACCGAGAATTGACCGATAAAGTCGGCTATGATCTCAAAAATCGTTGCGTTCGCCCCTTACGCTATGCCCCCTGAATACCCTCTAGCTGATTTAAATTTCCAACTAAAGTCTGCCATTCCTCTAAGGGTAGAAAATTCTTCTTCCGTTGGGGATTCGATTCTAGTTTCTTGGAATCCACAGATGTCGGGTCGGATTTTGTTAAGGGTGACACCTATAGCTCTTTTCTTAGTTCTTTGTCGCATACCTCTAACGTTCCAGAATGTGTATATCATTAAAATGGATTTAGTCATCTAAAATCCCCCCCTCCCCAATCTGATAACCCGGGATTAAATGTTTGCTAAATTGGTTTCCTCTCTAATAAAGGCTATGTTAACTAATTGCTCCCCCTTAGAGGAACCCAAAGCTAATCCATACAATGTAGCAAAGTAAATAAGCGACTCATCAGATAAAGAATTAAGAATTGAACAATTTGCTTTAGATGTACCTGCTCCCGAGGTTTCGATCGTCTTTGAAGCTTGTTCTTTGTTAGATAGCTCAACCAGCTTATCCTCGTGACTTACGATAGTGTTCACCTGCCTTTTGCCTTTCCTTTGATATTCTGTAATCTTTCTGGTAGATGTGCTTCCCACACTGCCTCTAACTTCCCTTTCTTCACCATAAGTCTCTGTAACGGAGATGAGATTGTCCTCTCGAATCCCATCTAAAGCTCCGATGATCCCGTCTTCCAACTCATGTTCCGAGACTAACTGTAAGGAGTGCTGAACTGCATTCTTACGATGTTGAGTATTGATCGGGAGTGGGCTGGTGTTGGGCTGCGGTCCAACAGAAGTGTCAGTTAGTTGAGGATTCCCTTCCGGCCCAGTGGGCTTAGGTTCGATCTGCGTGGGGACTGAGTCGACTAGTCCTTTGGACTGAATCAGATTGGACATCACAGCTTTGATGGATTGTTCGATTTCGTCTTGTGAAAATTTTAACCACTCTTCGTTCAGCAGTCCCAATCCCTTGATGTGACCCAACCCTATACCTACAGCCTGTTTAAGAATCCCCAGCCTTTTATTGGAATTGGAGCACTGGCCCACGTCACTTTCACCTATCACTTCGCCGAATGCTGCTTTGTAGCCGCTGTCCATCTTGTCTTCAGCAGTGGACCCTTCAAATCTTCACAGTAACATCCCATCGACTTCAGACTTATGCTTGGGGGTCCACTTCCAGTTGGCAGTCTTCGGTTTAGATAGGGTAGGAGAGATGAACGGATGAGATTGCGCGCTAGTCACAATCTGCTGTGTTTGAATTTGGCGCTCGCTTTTCTCCAGTATACGTTGATCAAGCTGATTAGATGGACGGATCGGATTGTTTTTCCTCTCATCCAACGGCTGAGTGATATCTTCTTCCTCCATCCTTAGATCTCCACCGTTGAATTTCCTCTTGACTGGATTCGATAGATCTCTGAAGGAAACGTTTTTCTGTGACTCAACAATAACCTTAACTTCGTAGATAACATTATCGAACTCGGTGATGATCTTTGACGGGATAACGGCTTTGTTTGCAACCCCGACTTTTATACGCGCGAATTTCCTAGCCGAGAGGGTAAGTGTCTGCCTGTCGATATCGATCAACATCCCAAATTGGCGAACAACATTTTGAAATCCAGAGCGTACCCAACAGTGAAAGGGGAGGTTGTAGAGGCGGATCCACACCGGTGGGTAAGATTCCGCTTTCATCGCTCCGAATTCCCTAGTCCACCATTTGAAAGTAACGAAGAATTCTAGACCGTGTGAGTCCTTCCCCTCCAATCCCTTGATTCTAATGGTCTCCTTGGCTAGCGCGGCGTCGCTACAGTGGGCGTAAAAAGTATCAACCGCAATGTCTTGGATAACCCAGATCGGAGGTGGGGAGGTGACGAGGGCTGCTTGAAGCAGCTCGGAGACATCGTTAGCTGTAGGAACGCCAGTTTTAGCTTTAATCAATATGCCGCCGTTGAAACGTCTTTCGAACTCCGCAATAAGGGGAGTCGGAGCAATGGAAGCTTGGATGACGTGACGATCTCCAGCAATGCTCTCTTGTGTCTTGCTTTCTCCAGACGCCATTGCGATCCCTATCTTCGAGGCTTTTGAGTTGGAGGACGCGGCTCTGTGGCACTTCGAACATGCGGAAGAGATGTGTCCTGAGTTCCGATAGTAATAGCAAAACCAGTCAGAAGTGCATTTGCTAATGGTGTGACCTGGTTTTGCGCACTTATGGCAGTTTAGACGGCCATCGATTCTAGAGTTCTCCGATGAGCTGTGGATCTTAATCGCCTTTCTCATTTTTCGTGGTCTGACCAGAACCCATTCGCCGGTGTCATCTTCCATAGTTGGACGAAGCTCTTCGACTAGGGATTTGGAACGATGATGAACTCCTAGCTCTCCAACGTCTGTGGGCTTGCCCCTGATGACCTCGGCGTATGATCGTCGCCTCTTGTTGTTGCCCTCTGCGACTGGGAGCTGTGATGCTTCTCTGTTGGAGTGCCTAGAAGGTTTCTGGCCAGCTTCCTCATCTTCTTCGACTCGTCGGAGGTCCTGATGTTTCATCCTGGCTCGGAACTCGTTTTCCCTTTCTCGCTTCTTGCGGTAGTCATCTTCCCTGCTGCTGACTCTCCTGGTCTTGGGAGAGGGAGATCTGCGAAGGTCCCGTCTCGATCTCTGCCGCCATCTTCGATCTTCGTCATGCTTGTCTATTCGACGATCCTCTTCGTCGTCTCTGAAATGCTTGTTCATGGGGGAGGGTGGGGAGTAGTCGCACCTGGTGTTAGAGGGGTGGAATGTGGAGTGGGGTCTATGGGGAGGTTGGTGGTTGGGAGCTCTCATGGTTTGAGTCACAGTCATTTCAACATATTAGATGAAGTATTTTGGGAAAAGCCAAAACTTAGAACTTGAAGTAGACTCGTTAACCTTTTTTCAGAGTCTAAGAAATCAATTTTCATGTAGAATTGAATTTATAATGAATTTTACAAGATTGAAAAGTGTCAGTCTGTATAGCATTTCGAACCTATTGTAGATTTCGAAGAATTCAGGGTTATAGACACAATATTTTGGAGAAACTTATAACTACAAAGTTATATTAGACTTGTATACCTTTAATTTGCTCTAAAGAACGCAAATTTTCATGAAGTATAGAATTTTCTATGATTTTTACAAGTAGCATAAACTGCAGTTTTCAGATTTTGAACTTACTGTTTTTCTAATGAATTTAGACGAAGTAATTGAGGATGATTTTAGATGATCTTAACTACAAATTTATAGTAGACTCATTTATGATTTCTATGAAACTAATAAATCTATTTTTGGAGTAATATTGGAATTTATATGATTTTTTCAATACTGTTGGGTTGATGTCGTTTATCTATTTGTCCGAAAAACTTTTACAACGTATAAATGGATTTAAAATTGGATTGTTAGTAAGATGTAACTTATGAGGAATTAAGAGCTAATTAAAGGATGAAGTTGGAATATTAAATATGTGATGTTTATAAGGGTTTTAACTCATCAAGTATTATTGAATGATGCTATAAGAAGTTGGTTACTTCATGAGTTATATAGCAAAGAGAATAGATAAAGAAGAAATGATGAATAATGAATGAAATGTTTATGAATAAGGTTAGAGATAACCTTCGTGATCTCGGTTTGAGAGCTTGGAATCTAGAGGCTGAGCGACACCCGTAGAAACCGGCAAGTTATGATAAATAGAATTTGAGAAGTAGCCAGCGTGGGCTAAAATTTCTCCGTGTGTTGATTAAAGTCCGGTAGGGTGAGCTAGCTCTAGGTTGTGATGATTATAATTAAACCTAAGGACAAACACTAGGGGTAGATATGATGAAGTATGGGCAAACATGAGTATGCGGGCCTTGTTTGATTCGTGGTGGGAGATTATCTTCAAAATTATCGGGGTGTGAGGCATGATGTCCAAAATCACTCGCGGTGGGAGATATTTCTTCAAAATTATCAGGATCAAGATTCGCAGTGTGAGATTATCTTCAGAATATCAGGGCGTGAGGCGTGATGTCCAAAATCGCTCGCGGTGGGAGATACTTCTTGTAACCCCTATTGCGCATTATTTGTATTTTAAATTATATTTAATAAAATCTATGATTTATTTATTTTATTTTATTTTGGTTGTATTTATTTTATGGTGTGTTGTGTTCCTCTCTCTTGTGATTCATTCTCTGTTGATTCAGCTTTTTATTCTCTTTATTGATCTACTATTTGTTCTTGATCGCGTCTATTGTTTAAACCTATTTCATGGCTTATTTGTCTCATATTGGATTCTTTTATCCCTATTGGATACTACCCAGTTCACCCAAATCCATATTGTCCCTATATAAACACCTTAATTGTACCCTAACCCTAATTACCAAACCCTAATCCTATCTCTCTCCTTCTCTAGCCGTCACCCTCTCTCTCCTACCTCCCGACCTACCCCCCGACCTTTTCCCTCTGTCCTTCGCTGTCGTCGTCTACTTCCGGCGTCGACCACCACCGCATCCTTTCCTCTTCCTCCCTTCCCTCTCCGCTGTACACCCACCCCCAGGTCGAGCCCTGCTGTCGTCATCTTATTCGAGCGCTGCTACGACATACCCCAGCCTTAGGAATCGCCTTCGCTGCCATCCCTTGCGTCGTCGTCGTCGTCTTCTCGGGTTGCTGCTGCCGGTCCTGCTGTTGGTTGCTGCTGTCCCTTGTGTGTGCGTGTGAAGACACGTGCACCGCTTGTGGTTGTATTTGTGTGGTTCTTGTCTCTTATTCGTGCTTTTGTTGTGTTCGTTGTTTGGGATCCATTCCCGTTATTCTATTCCATCGTTTCCGTCGTCTTCGTAACAGCAAGTAGCTTGTATGTGTTCTTTTTGTCATACAAGTTAATACCTTAAGTAATCTAGTATGAAAATATTTATAATCTCATGATGATTCTATTTTGTTAGGTTAACCATTGACATCATCTCTTGATCATGAGTAGTTATAATAATTGACACCCATTGCATGAAAACAATTAGATTAGTGGACATCTTGACTGTATGTTGTTTGTGACACACCGTATGTTGTAGATGACTGTTGCATAGATGGTTGTTGGATGTATTATCTCATTATAAACTATCCATACACATGTCATGCTGATTTGAGTAACCCACATATACCATGCTTCATGTGACATCTAGATTGGACCGTTTGTAGTTAAGTTGTTTGATAAAATGCATAAAAGAACTTTTGTTTGATGTTGTCCTATTTTTGTACAATAATTTCGACCCGTTTAACTTCAGTAAAATAAATAAGTTTGTGAACATGATTTGTAGCCTTTATTTTCTAGTTTTTATAACTTTTGAAGGATCTGAATTCCGATTTTTGATGCATGAGTTATTGCAGTTTTAATACAGTCATATCGTATATTCCAGATTCTGATCTATATGTATTCTGTATGGAAATTTATTTTAAAACTGAGATTAAAATTAGAATTTGAACTCTATATTTTGCTGAGTATGTTTAGATATAACTGGGAGCAATCCCTAATTTTTGTGGAATTAATTAATGACTTTTGTATCTCATTGCATGCTTTTGAAACCAATGGAAATATTCCAAACTGCATGCTGTTCAGTAAAGAATTATGTTTTCAACCTGATTATATTCGTTTTTATGAAAACTTTGTGAATAAGAGATGTAGTCTGATTTGCCTATTTTATCACCCTTATGATGGATATGGATTTTGAATTATATTTTATGAAATATCTCTGTTTTGGTACTACTGTGTCTGAACTTTCAGAATTGAGATTTTGTTGCATTACCATATTTTCTCAATTTGTTTGACCATACTATCTGTAATATAAATTCATGATATTTTATATTTTGAGACTAGATATGTTAGGGAATCTTCCAGATTTTTCTCAGATTTAATTAAGGTGATTTTAAATGCTTTTCATGCTTATAGACAAGATTTTTGCATTTCTGGCTGAACACAATTTCTGTATTAATTGTTGTTTTCAACCCTGTTTCTGTGGCTGATATGTGACTTATATATATGTTCTGGAATCGGCAAAGAGTCTAGTTTCTAGATTTTCTGACGGATCTATATTTGCTATTCTTTAGCAATGAAAATCTCAGATTTGGTACAATAGTGTCTTTCTGTCCAGAACTGAAAATTTTGTTGTTTTGACCATTATGAGTTGTTTTTATCCTCCGATGTAATCAGTATTTCATCTTAGACTTATTTCTTGTTCTTTCCATGTCTTTTGTATTCGTTTGTATTCGTTCATGCATTTTTATCAATAATAAAAGAAATCAAGCCGGGGTTTTTAAGGGAAAAGATCGAGTAGTGGACAATATAGAAATATATATTCAGAAGGGACTCGTTTTTCCAATGTTTACTGTGGTACCTACTATTTATCTCTGGATGCATGAAGGTATGATCCATGACACTATTTGTTATTACTGTTACTGCTACTGTTTGTCTGAATATATTGCCCTATAGAATTTCTACTATAAAATCTTAAAACAAAACTGTTTGATGTAGCAACCATATGGTAAAATCTGGGATGCATGAAGTGCTACCTAGTTAGTAATCAACATTAGACATAAGAGTAACTGTTTACACTGTCACATCCTGTTACGGTTACTGTGGACTTAACTGTTACTGTTGATTACTGCTACCGTTGACACACTGTTACTGTTGATCCTTACTGTTACTGTTATACTTCTCCTGTTATCACCACACTTCTTACTATCATATGTAGACTATTATATTTGCTACCCTCTACATGTTATTATTACCTATTTAGTTTAGTTTTCCCTTCATTTTCCTACTTGTATTGCTTGTGGCCCGGACTTGCATCTAACGGGCATTATTTTTTCCTATTTTCCTATTTTCCTTGTAATTGCCATATAAGCAGGTTTTGCTGATCAAGTCCTACTGGAATTGGTAAGCAAAAGTTTTGAGCTGCGCAACTGGAATGATTTGCTTAAATATTTTGATGAACTATTTTTTACATGAACTGTATTGAGACTTGTATTTGGGCTTATTGTCCCAGGATTATTATTTTGTTTTAGATCTAGTATTTATGGGGATATTTATTATTGATGCAATAAATACTGTTGACTTATGATTGTTTTTGCATGCCTGGTTGAGTATGTTGCCTTATTTACTGTTATGATGAGTCAAGCAAATCCATACAGCTTATGGATGGTGAAAATTATTTACTGGGTTTAGTCACGTATCGTATTCCGTATTTTTTTTGAGAAGTGGGGCGTGACAAGATTTTTAGTGGTATAAGAGCCTCAGGGTTGGCTAATGTGTTAGTTTGACTAATACATCAGACAGGCTTGACTCAATCGGATTTACTTGATTCCCAACAGGCCATGCATTGCACAAATAATTATTAATCAACTGAATTTGAATGCTAATTGTTTTGGGTTTTGTGCAGACTATGGCTCGTGGAAATGGTTCGGCTTCGCAAGAAGGCCATCCTGAGTTGGCAGCTGTAACTCAGGTGCTCCAGCAGGTTGCTCAGATGCAATAGGAGCATAGTGAACTGGTTAAGGCCGCTTTGGAAGCTGCTAACCGGAATGCTGTTCTGACCCCATTGTGCCTATCCCTGTAGCTTTGCCCCCTCGTCCGGGTACCGTTGCAGATTTCATGAGATTGCACCCTAATAAGTTTGCTAGTACTGAGATGCCACTTTAGGCTGAGCAGTGGCTGATACGGACGGAGAGTTTTCTATAGGCAGCTAGGATCACCGATGCCGACTGTGTGGATGTGGTATGCATCCAGTTGGTGGATTTGGCCCACATATGGTGGAGGGCAGAATCCGAGAGGCTAGAGTGGCCTATTACTTGGGCCATTTTCGCTCAAAGCTTCCTGGAGAAATTCTTCCCGCGCATCACCTGGGTAGAAATGGAGCATCAATTTCTTGACCTGAAGCAGGTTGGTCGGTCGGTTGTCTGGTCGATTTATTAGTGCAGTGTTTTGAGATTTTATTACATATTTTATATATAGTGTTGTAACACCAAATATTTCTTAGAACATGGCTCTAGATCTGTGGATGAGTATGCCGCGGAGTTCATCAGGCTTAGCCGCTTTGCTACCACCTTGGTGGCGAATGAGGAGGATCGTGCTCGGAGGTTTCTTTTGGGTCTTGATCATTCAGGTGCACTTGGCTGCCCATCGTCTCCGTACCTATGTGGATGCATTGGAAGCAACTCAAGCGACAGAGCAGACTCGTACTCGTGAGACCCCTTCTTAGCAGGTTGTGCAGTACCCCGCTGCTGTTGCTGCCAGGCCTATTGGAGGTCCGATCAGGAGGCCAGCTCTAGTCCTTATCATCAGGACATCTCCCTACCATCCTGATCCTCCACGGAGGGATGTTGTTTGCGACTTTTGCCAGGCTCCTGGGCATTTGCGTAAGGATTGCTGGAAGGCCAACTGCCATTGTCTCGGTTGTGGTGCTACCGACCACTTGGTTCGAGATTGTCCTTGGAGGAGGCACGACCAGGTCGCAGTCACGCAAGTTCATAGTCAGGCTAGACCGCCACTTCCCCCTCAGCATTAGATCGTCGGTCAGAGGACCGCTGCTCCAGGAAGAGGTCAGGCTTTCAACTTGACCGCGGAGGAAGCTCAGACCACGGAAAAAGTCGTTGAAGGTATTTATTTTTTGTTTTCTTTTGTTGTTCTGCTCTTTATTCCTCATTTCATTTATTTCTCTTGCATCTTTCTTCATGTTGTCTTTCCTCTATCAGTTTTCCTCGGTTATCTTTCATCTGTTCATCTTTTCCCTTGTTTGGCTCTATCTTAGGTGCGATTCTTATTCATTATGTTCCTGCTCGTGTTCTTTTTTATTCTGGGGCAACCCATTCCTTCGTCTCCTTCCACTGCGTGGATCAGCATCAATTGGTGTGCAGTGATTTATCGGGGTCATGGCTCGCGGTGTGGGTTTCGTCTCTAGAATTATCAGGGTTACGACTCGCGATGGGAGAGTGATTCTCAAGAATTATCGGGGCGGTACTTGATACTCATAGTATATCTAAACCGTACATTAGTCACCGTAGTAGGATTTCATAACGATGGATTGGACCCTATAATGAGGAGTACGATAAAGGCTTTCCCTCGGTCCTATGTAGTATGAGATGCATAGAATCCGAACAAGTATGCATTAGTGTCATCATAGTATAAATATCTGCATTAGACATTAAGTCGTATCATACACTGATACAACTAGGATAGTCACTTTTCCTGTTTGCATTCAAGTTTGTGATTGTTAAAGTGGAATAATCGCTGTATTATAGCATTACGACAGTTATATGTAACTGATGTGCCTACAGTTTCCCAGATGCTAGATTGGATTTGGCATGGGCTTGAAGTCACTATGATGAGTCGATTACAAGATTGAAGGATTTTTATTATTGTAGATTATATTATATTCATTTAATTCCGCTGTGTTGTTGTAAGAACATATTGTAAATAAAAGTTTTAAATTCCTTGTATTTTTGTACGAATTTGAAGTAAAAGATCCTGTTTGTGCTACGAATTACATGGGTTTGGAATTCGGGGCGTTACAAATGGTATCAGAGCCGACTTCAATAAGTGGTACAAAATTATAAGGACGATACATTAGGGTGGATATTAGAGTGTGAGTGTCAGTTTGGAGTCATGAATGGTGTATTTATCGAACTTGCATTCATGTAACTCTCCTCATATACATTGATGTGAGATTTTATGCGAGCATGTTTTCCTTTTGTATCACGAGTGGTATGGTTGGTTTGAACCTACATTCATGATACCTTATGCATAGACTAAGCTTTTCTCTTTTATTTTTCTGCGTGTATTTTCCTCGTAGTACTTTTCATCTTTAACATTTAATATTTTTCATAGAATTATTTTCTTCTACTATTAATTCTTTTCGATATTTATTTTATCTACAACCCTTAGTCTTAATCTTTTAAGTTTGACTTACTCGTTTTCTTTCTTGATGTTTTATCCTCCTTACTTTTATGCGCTTTAACGTTACTTATTTATTTTTGTTATTACTTTTATGTGTTCTAATAAGTTTTGAATTACTACTTATTAAATTATTAGTAAGACTATCATTTTTCTTTGTTATTATTTCTATTTGATTTTGAATTTTGGTATGTTTACATTCACTTTACAAATACTTTGATTTCACGATACTATATTTTTCCATTATTTTATGCTTCAGTATATTTTAACATGATTGTAATATTTTACTTATATAAATGCAATATACATCTACACAATAAGATTCTCTTTTATTACTATTTTGTTATACTTATTATTTTCTACCTTTTCTCATATTTACTTTTCACGATTAATCGCTACTTATTAATTTTGTAGCTTTACACTTCTCTAATATAATACATACACTCACTATTTATATTTTATCTTTATTTCAATTTTATTATCTTTACATTCTTGATTACTACATATACTTTCCACTGATTTTCATATATATATATATATAGGCAAATGCTCAGTTGAAAACGGGTTTATTTTCAACCGGGTTGGAAAACGACCATCTTGGCCGTCCGATCGCTCATCAAGATGATGAGCGGATCGGATCGAAACCCGTTAACGTCTCCCGCTAACGGCTCTAAAAGGGGAGGGGCAATTTCGGAAATTCATGCCAAAATGTTTCACACTTAGCGTTATTTTGGCGTGAAGTTTTACTTATACTTAGGCCGTTGTTGGGAACAACGGCCTAAGTTATTTGAAGTGTTTTTTTAAAGAAAATTGTACTTAGGCCGTTGTTTGGAACAACGACCAAGGTTGTTTTTTTTAACAAAAATTTCAACCTAGGCCGTTGTTCCCAACAACGGCCTAAGTGTACAAGTATTTTTCCAAACACTTGTACATACTCAGATCGCCATCTCCCTCACAACTCTCTCTCTCGCTAGTGGAGCTCGAGAAATCCATTTCCCCAAACCCTAGCTCTCTTTCTATCGATCTGAAAACCCTAGCTCTCTCTTGCTCGTTGCTTCTCACTGAATCTCTCCCTATTCTCACACTCTTGCCCTCTTCCTTTGAAGATCCCAATTACAAAAAATCCTAACCCATACGAAATCTCCCCAGCCTTAAAACCCTAATCCTAAAGAAATTAGCAAAACCATACTCCCCTTCCTTTCTCTACAGCAGCGCGCAAGGGCCTCCCCTATTTCCTTTCCGAACACCCTCATTGTGAATGATATTAATTTGTTCCTACTTGAGTAGATCTAACAAGGTTAATTGATTGGAATTTTTTCTCTAATGTTTGAATGTACAATTTCTGTATTATGCGTAGGTATTTATAGAGTAGGTAATTCTAATTTTATTGGGGATGTAGATGTAGTATTAGTTGTTGTTGGTTGTTGTTCGATATTAGTAATAGCGAACAAAGAGAAAAAGAAATTATGCAACTTTGCGAGTACGTCGGGCTCGCCACGCACAAGCCAACGCAACTTGTAGAAGTGTGTTTGGATTCACAGTTTGAAGTGTACGGCCGTGTATCGCTTTCGAGTATTTCCCGTGAGTAAAATCGATACATCGGCGTATTTTGCAAACCGTGAGTCAAAACTCACCTCTACAAATTTTGTTGGCTCGTGTGTTTTGCATCCGTCCTACTCCCAAAGTTTCGGAATTTTTTGATCTCGTTTGTGCGGATTTATACTGTATATCAAACAACAACCTCAATTAATGTTTGATTTCTGTCGAGGGTACTTTTCAGTATGAAACGACATCCAAAAAAAAGAAATTTGAAGAGCATATTGGGCTTACTGCTCGCTACCAAACGGTACTTGTAGTTGAGAGTTCGGAGCCCCAGTTTGGAGCCTACGCTAATGTATCGCATTGTTGGCATTTTTTATGAATGAATGTGATACACGGCCGTATCTTGAAAACCGTTGGTCGGAACTCGCTTGTACAAGTTGCATTGCCTTGTGTGCGGGGAGCCCGACCCAATCACAAAGTTTAATTATTATTTTTTCCGTTGATTGTGCGGTTTTCTCATGAATTTTATTATGTTTTGAGGAAGTTTTCAATAGAGAACCCACTTGAAAAAATTCGTAATTTTGCGAGTAGGTCGGTCTCGCCACTCACAAGTCATACCAACTGTAGTTGTGAGTTGTCACCCACGGTTTGCTATATGCGTCCGTGTATCGCATTCCCCTCATTTCCAAGAGTGAAAGCGAGCGAGACACGGCCGCATCTTGCAAACCATGGATCGGAACTCGCTTGTACAAGTTTCGTTACCTTGTGTGTGGCAAGCCGGACCCAATTGCAGAGTTTCGTATTTTTATGACATCGTTTTTGACATTTTGTCACTTATTTTGTTTCGTATGTATATATATCACAATCGTTTGTTAACAAGCTATTTTATATATGATGTGTATATTAATTTACCAATAATATATTTTTACCCTAGATGAACAATGATACGGAGAGTTCTGCTTCCGGCGATAATTTTTTGCGGGTAGAACCAATCATTGATTCCATGCCATTAGTCGAAGAATATCTAAAACCAAAGTTAGGTATGACATTTTCCACTTTAGTTGAGGCCGTTTTTTTTCTTCTTTATATGCTCATTGTGGGGGTTTTGCAATGCGTAAGGGTGGAAATAAATTAAAGGGAGGAGTGGAAGTAGATAAGTCATATCTTTGTAATAAAGCCAGGTCGTCGCCGAGTCAACATAGTGATGGTAGACGGGGAACAACCTGTAGAACAGGTTGCAAGGCTTGCATTCGTGTAAAATTGAACGAAGCAAGTAATACGTGGGTGGTGTATTCATTTCACGAAGAACACAATCACGAATTCACCTCACCCGGTAGAAGGCATCTTTCGCCCCAAAACCGTTTCGTGTCAAATACGGATAAAAAGATAATAGAACAATTCAACCAAGCTAATATTCAGACACGTCGACAAATGCTCTTCTTCGAAAGTGCTAGTGGTGGTCACGTTCAAGTAGGATTCACCGAAAAATTGTTAAAAATTTACTTAGAAATTCGCAAGAAGCATTGAAATGACATGATTCTACAATGCTAATTGATTTTTTTGAATCTAAGAAACAGACGGATCCTTCATTTTTTAATGATATTCAAGTAGATCTTGAAGGGCGGTTGTCACATTGTATGTGGGTTGATGGTATTTCTAGGATGAATTATCAAGAATTTGGCGATATACTTTGCTTTGATGCGACGGACAATACGAACTGTTATAGAATGTTGTTTGTTCCCTTTGTTGGAGTGAATCAACATTGGCAATCGAATTTCTTAGGAGGTGGGTTCATTCCAAATGAGACGACCTCTTTGTTTGAATGGTACTTTGAACAGTGGTTAGGGGTTATGAATTGTGCTCCATCCGGTATCGTCACCGATCAAGACCGTGGGATTGCTGCCGCAGCTAAGAAAGTTTTCCCCCAGACTCGGCATCATTTTTGTATTTGGCACATTCTGGATAAGTTACCGCAGGAGGTGCGTATGTCGAACGATGTCGACAAGTTTAGGGAATCTTTAAAGAATGTCATCTACAATTCCGAATATGTACATGACTTTGTAGAAAAATGGAATTTTTTGATTTCGCAATACGAATTAGAGAGTAACTGTAACGCCCCGAATCCCAAATACACTGAATTCGAGATGTTCTACAGGATCTTTTCACTTTCTTAGTACACTTTTACAGGGAAATAAAAACTTTTCATCATACATCAGAGTTTACATCAAATTTACATCTTTCTTTTGCACAGCGGAAGTAAAATACAACAATTAAATACAAGTACAACAGCTTGATAAAATCTTTAAGCATCCAAATCTTCTTTAATCTTTAGCATGACATTTACCTGCATGTTAGACTGTGGGTACGTCAGTTTATTCAACCGACGATCATTATACACGGCCGTCCTCGCTTGCCGAAAATAGTATAACTTAACATTTCATATTTAGCAAACACAAACTTGTCACATTCAAACTAAAGGGACTACCCTATTGATGTCGTGTTGTGATTGTGCACTTAGTCCTTAATGCAGTTAATTATGTTACATGACACTAATGCGCACTTGTTCGGATTCTATGCATCCCATACTACATAGGTCCGAGGGCAAGCCCTTATTCGTTCTTCATCTTTATAGGGTTCAATCCCCCGTTATGCCTTAAACTACTACTGTAACTACGGTAGTGTCTTAGATGTCCTATGATCTATGAGCCCATGTCCAGGCAGCCTGGAGGGGAATCCCACGCACTGACACGACGCATCGAGCAGGCAACCTATGGACAATTCAGCCTCCGCCATGGAACAATGGCACCACCCATAGCCACTCGAACATCCCACGAGCGTCGCCACCGGGACGATAATTCCGGAGTAGCGCCCACGCACTGTCTTGACGCATCAAGCAGGCAACCTGTGAATCGCTCTCACACCGCTATCCGTTGGCCCTCATACTCGTGTTTTTCTTCTACTTTCATCACATCTCCACTATGTACTAGTCCTTAGTTTTATTTAAAAATCATGAACAAAATAATCACTAGAGTTAGCCTCTCCATCAACCGGACTTATTCATTTATTTCAACATGACCAACCTTGGCCTAATTTCAATTCAATTCATTTTTCTCAATGCCGGGGAGACTTAGCTACTCTATTTCAAATTTCATTTCACAATCTTTAAGTCATAACCACTTTCATGACACAATTTCATATTCTTTCTTATTCATGATTTCTCTTTGTTCACAAGTCCATAGTGAATACTTATAACTCAAAATTCATATTCAAGTCCAACAATTTCATCAACAAAGTTTCTAAATTCCATCATCATACAATGGACTCATGCACTTATAATTATACACTCATACTTCATATTTTGCACAATATCTTCAAGTAAAAATTTATAATATCATGTCACACCACAAACTCTTTTGTGTCAAATACTTTCTAATAAATTCATTTCAATATATCTTTATAAAGAGAAAATTTCCATAAGTATGTATTTTAGAACCATAGCTTTACTATACCATTTGTTCACAAACTATATTATATTTTCTTCAAATAATCCCCAAACCAATCCCATAAAATTCCTTGTATTTTTATGAAAATTACCATATTTTTCTCACATTTTTTGGACATCAAAAACTCCCAAAAAAATTGTTTTTCCCTAAGTGCTAGGGGAAGGATTCGAACCCAGCACGGTAGAGAAGAAGGCCAGAGCACCCGCCGATAGGCCAACCGGTGCTAGCGATTAGAAGAGGGCGCGTTAAGTATATGTGCTATCATTCGCTGTTCATATATATTTATACACAGTCAATTAAAAAGATGGTGAGTCCGGGTTTCGAACCACACCGCTCAGGGAAACCGAACAGAGCCACCGACCGCCTGAGCCACTGGCTCAGGTTGTCACAGTATAGGTTAAAATCCATTAGTTTCATACTCGCACTGTTTTTAGAAATCAATTCGATGTTCAAAACAATTTGATTCATATTGCCTTTATATAAACCACTGAAAAACTCCAGATTTAATCTTCTTTATTCCATCTTCAAAACAGTAAGTGTAAAATAAATTTTTGTACTAAAAACACATTTTCTCCACCCAAATTAATTATTTTAATTAAAACTAGCAAATCTTTTATTTTCGACATTGAAAATAATCGATTGTCCTTCTAATCTCTCTTTTATCCCAAAATTTTCCATGATAATTTGCTGGTCATTAATCTACATTCACAACACAATACAACTTGGATTTTCCCATACTCATACTAGCCAAAGAATTTATATAGCACATGAATAGGTGAAACTCAACAATTACTAAGTTTGGTATATTTCTAAATTGATGACAACAAGCAATTCTTTGGTTCATTTATGCCACTACTACACATGAATTCAAGCATTCAATATACTTTCCTATTCAAATTCCATAGTGTTAATATCTTTATCAATTGTCATGCTTCAACCACACAATTTGCAAGTAATTAATAAAGATTTTCATACATCATGCTAATCACATTGCATCATTATTCAATTAAACTAAATAATCATAGAAAGTGCTTCATATGGCCTAATTTCATGCAAGCAATTCACATACACAATTAATCACATCATTCTAAGCCATTAGCATACTAACTTTTTAATTAGAGTGGTCTCTTATTAGTATTTTCCATGTATAGTGTTATCAATATACTAGCATGAACCCTATATTAGAAACATGAATTGTTTTACCCACCTCAATTGGAGAGAAACACAAACAAAAGCAATCAAGTAGATGAGAACACCTCCTCCTAGCCAAAAGAATGCACCACTCCAAGCCTCCAACCAATGCCGAATGCTTCCTCAAGCTCCCCACCGAATGCTTCTTGATGGTGCCGGCCACTCCAAGCAACACAACCCACACAATCTCTTATCTTTTATAACTCTCACAATATATTACTATAGCTTTAGAAATTACACTTTGCATATGAAAAATTAGCCATGAGAAAGGAGGTATTTATACTAAAAAATGAGGGGAATGGAGGGCTAAGATCATCTTGGTGGTTGCAAAATGAAAGGCTTAGATTCAAGTAGGAGTTAGGAAAACTACCCACCTCCTTGAAACTACCCCCATGTTCTCCACACCAAAAATTCAACTTTCCCTCCAAAAGAATGCTACCGGCCTCACATAGAGTGTGCAATGCACGTGTACGTGTAGTGCACGTGCATGCAACTAGGCCAAAATTGTACATTCCAAAATTGTATAAAAAATAATTTTGTTTAAAAAAGTCTTCTACATGACAAGTTTAATTAAAAATAACTTAATTCATGGGCTTTCTTTTTGGGCCAAAATAATTTATAAAAATAAATAAAATAAAATGCTTTTGGGCTTTTTAAGAAAAGGCTTTTTAGTTAAATCAAATAAGGCTTTTAAAGAAGGGCTTTTTGTACTAAAATAATTTGAGAAAATTATATTTAAACATACACATCATGATAAAATAATCCAACAAAATATTGCACGTGCACAACACGTGCAAAATAAATAATTTCTCATTAATTGAAAAATCAGGGTATTACAGTAACAAATGGTTGAACGATCTATTTGATATCGGTGAAAGTTGGGCACCCATCTATGCTAAAGATTCTTTTTGGACTGGCATGTTGAGTAGCCAACGGGTTGAGTCAGCGCATTCTGTCCTGAAGCATCATACAGAAAAGAAATATTCCTTGCATGAATTTGCCGTCATCTTCGACCGTTTTTGGGGAAGGCAAAGACACGATAAACTGAAAGAAAATCATCGTAACTGTGAGAAGAGACCAAAGTTGAAGAGCGAATGGGTTTTGGAGCCACAAATGGCAAAAACATACACTTCAAATTTTTTTTACAAATTCTAAGATGAAGTTACAAAAAGCTTCATGTACAATGTGAGTTACGTTGGCGATCTTGAGATACCGGACAGTTCAACCTTCCATGTGATACTCTGTGGAGAATCAGAACCGGCTCGCCTTCTTCAATTATGCAAAATCAAAGGAATTATTACATGTGCATGTCATTTCTTCGACTTCGTTGGCATTCCTTGCAGGCATATTTTAGTCGCTCTTCGTTTCAGCCATCACACTTCCCTTCCGGATGTATACATTAAAAGAAGATGGACCCAGGATGTGATGAGAAGAAGTTATACATCTGTTCCTACCGAACCCAATACCGAGAATTTTGCTTCTCGATATTGTGAGTTGAGCTACCTTGCAAAACAGATTGTCAATATCGGTTGTTCCTCCAATGAAAGTTACAAATACATGTTAGAGAATTTGCAGAAGATCATTGACGGGGTCTCTCGGCTACAACCCGAATTGGGTGAACAACCAGAACAGGCCTCACAACCACATGACAGTATAGAACCGGGAGGTAGTTCACAACTGCATGGTAGTGCACAACCTCATGATAAAGGGAGTGGACACATACCTATATGCATAAGTGACCCACAAGAATGTATGACAAAGAGAAGGCCTCGTGCCAAAAGATTGAGGCCGATAAGAGAGCAACTCCACATAAAAAAAACCGAGACGGTGCCGAAGATGCGACATTGTGCAAATGAATCATGATTCAAGAAATTGTCCAACTTTATTTGAGGAGTAAGACTCGTACTTTATTTGTTTTTCCCTCTTTTAAATTTATTGTACTTCATTTGTGGTAAATGAGTTTCTCACTAACTAAAACTTATCTTTGAATGAAGGCCAAACAATCCGCAAGAAGTGATTCCATCCGATGAAGAGAGTTCTGACGAGAGATATGATGATCCATTGTGAATTGGAATTTTTTAATGTAATGATTCATTATATTACAGATTGATGCAAGTGTGGTTAATTACTTTTGGTTGTTAACTGTAAATGTTCTTGAGACTCAAGTGTTGTTAGTTTGTGTCGATTTTTAATATTGTTGTTGTTGTTGTTGGGAGTTTGTAGCTGATGGGTTGTATATAATTTAGCTTCTTTTTGGGGGTGATTCAATTGTAGCAGTTGTAGTTGCTGTTGGAGTTGTAGATATTTTTTATATTTTAAACCTAGACCATTGTTTAAGACAACGACCTAGGTTATTTGTTGAATTTTTTTTTCATCAATAACTCTCTGTGTTTTGGAGCATGAACACAGAGAGCAAGACCCTTATTTTTTAACCTTAGGCCGTTGCCTCTAACAACGGCCTAAGTAATAGGACAAAAGTTGAAGTTTTTGGGGTGCTCTCTGACTTGGACAAGTTAAAAAGAGCAACAAGTAAGAAAGCAACACAATATTTTTTTTATACCTTAGGTCGTTGTCTCCAACAACGGCCTAGGTTGTAGGCAAAAAGTTAAAGTTTTTGGGGTGCTCTCTGACTTGGACAAGTTAAAAAGAGCAACAAGTCAGAGAGCAACACCCTATTTTACAAATACCTTAACAACGGCCTAGGTAATAGGACAAAAGTTGAAGTTTTTGGGGTGCTCTCTGACTTGGACAAGTTAAAAAGAGCACAAGTCAGAGAGCAACACCCTATTTTACAAATACCTTAGGCCGTTGTCTCCAAGAACGGCCTAGGTAATAGGACAAAAGTTGAAGTTTTTGGGGTGCTCTCTGACTTGGACAAGTTAAAAAGAGCAACAAGTCAGAGAGCAACACCCCTTTTATTTATAGCCTAGGCCGTTGTCCCCAACAACGGCCTAGGTTATAGCTAAAAATTTGGAGTTTTTGTATTGCTCTCTGACTTGACCAACTTGAAAAGAGCAAAAAGTCAGAGAGCACCCCTTTATATGAATACCAACGGCCTAGGTTTGAAGTTTTATGCTTTTTACAATTTTCTCTTCACTCTTTCCGGACAGTCTCTGTGGAACTTTATACCAAAGACAGGTGATCTATACTTGTATATCGTTTAGCTATATTTTTTTATTGGCCCATTTTTTTCCACCTTAGTAACCAATATAAAATCATGATGGTTAAATATTTACAAAGAATACTAGAAAATAAAACATAATCTTTTAATTTGTCAAAAAAAAATTGTTAAATATATTCTAATCCCTATTATATATAAATTCTTCTGCAAAGCATACACCTATCCGGTTATCGGTGAGTGTAGGGTTTCAACCCAAGTAGTAACATCTAGGTTGTTTAAGGATAGGGTTAGGGTAAGGTTAGGGTTAGGGTTATGGGTTTTTTGTTTTTTCGTTTTTTACAACTTCCTCTTAACTCTTTACGAACAATATCTCTGGAACTATATACCAAAGACAGATGATCTATGCTTGTATATCGTTTATATTTTTTTTTTATTACTTTCCAATTTTTTCCACCTATCTAACCAATATAAAATGATCAAGATTATATGTTTAAAAATAATTCTGAAAAATAAAAGGATGAAGGTTATATGTGTAAGGGTAGGGTTAGTGTTAACGGGGGTTAGGGGTAGGGTTAGGGTATGCTAGTGTTATGGCAGGGTTAAGGGTTATTGGTTGATTAAGGTAGGGTTAGTGTTAACACCTATAAGGTAGGGTTAACCCTAACCCTACCCTTACCCTACTCATAAGTACGATTAAGGTATGGTTAGTGTTAGGGTTAGTGGTTGAGTGTATGGTTATGAATAGGGTTATGGTTGGTTCATTAATTAGGGTTATGGTTATCTTTTCACTTATTGGGTTCTACATGTGGGGATCTACATGTAGTGCAACTTTTGGAATCCATGAGTTGATAAAACTCCATTCCATTCACATTCACATGATCCATGTTTTACTGCTCTTTGCACATGTCACAGATTTTGCATATATTGGCGGGGGTTAGGGTAAGCGAGAGTTAGGGTTAGGGTTAGGGTTATTGTAGGGTTAGGAGTGTAGGGTTATGGGATAGGGTTAGGGTTAGTGGTTATAAAAACCTTCCAATTTTCAAACCCATTTGATTCTTTTCCCTTATTGGGTTATACATGTGGGGATCTATATGTGGTGCCCACTTTGAAGAGTCTCCAATAATAGTAGGCAAAGTTATCCTAAACAAAATGAACACTCCGTTTCTCGTCATAGACTTAATATCTACATGTGGTCCAACTTATGGAATCCATGAGTTGATAAAACTCCATTCCATTGTCATTCACAAGATCCCTGTAATACTGCTCTTTTTACTTGTCACAGATTTTGCATATATATTGGCCACAAAGAGCATTATAACCACTAACCCTAACCCTAACCCATAACCCTACTCTCCTAACCCTACACTAACCCTTAACCCTACCATAACCCTAGCTTACCCTAACCGTACCCTAAATATCATATTTTATTGATTTTTACGAATGAAAATATCATTTTTTTTGTTAATAATTTTTTTTTCATTTAACCTTAACGATTTTATATTGGTTAGTTAGGTGGCTATGAATGGAAATAAATAAAAAATATAAACGATGTACAAACATATGAATGTCTATTTTGTAGAGTTCAGGAGATAATATTCATAAAGAGTGAAGAGACAATTGTAAAAAGAGCAACAAATCAAATTTTTTTATACCCTAGGCCGACAACGGCCTAGGTAGTAGGCCAAAGTTGAAATTTTTGGGGTGCTCTCTGACTTGTTGGAGTTAAAAAGAGCAACAAGTCAGAGAGCAACAACCCTATTTTTTTTATATCTTAGGCCGTTGCCTCCAACAACGGCCTAGGTTATAGCTAAACATTTGAATTTTTTACTTTTTACAACTTTCTCTTAACTTTTTATGAACAGTGTCTCTGCAACTACATACGAATGACAGATGATCTATGATTATATACAGTTTATATTTTTTATTGCTTTCCAATTTTTTCCACCTATCCAACCAATATAAAATGATAAAGATTATATGTTTAAAAATAATTCCAAAAAATAAAATTTGATCTTTTCATTTGTAAAAAACAATTTCTTAAATATATTCTTATCCCTAATATGTAAATTCTTCTGCAATGCGTACATCTATCCGGTTACTGTTGAGTGTAGGGTTTCAACCCAAGTAGTAAGGGTTATTGTAGGGTTAGGGCATTATAACCGGCTCCATTCCATTCTTATTCACATGATCATTGTAATATTGCTCTTTGTACTTGTCACAGCTTTTGCATATATATATTGGCCACAAAGAGCATTATAATCAGTAACCCTAACCCTAACCCATAACCCTACTCTCCTAACCCTACAATAACCCTTAACCCTACCATAACCCTAGCTTACCCTAACCCTACCCTAAATATCATATTTTATTGATTTTTACGAATGAAAATATCATATTTTTTTATCTTAATAATATTTTTTTTACATTTAACCTTAACGATTTTATATTGGTTAGTTAGATGGCTATAAATGGAAATTAATAAAAAATATAAACGATGTACAAACATATGAATGTGTATTTTGTAGAGTTCAGGAGACAATGTTCGTAAAGAGTGGAGAGGCAGTTGTAAAAAACATAAAAATCATAACCCTAATTGATAACCTTAAACAACCTAGAAGTTACTACTTGGATTGAAACCCTACACTCACCAGCAACAAGTTTTAGGTGTACGCTATGCAGAAGAATTTACATAGTAGGGGTTAGAATATATGTAAGAAATTGTTTTTTTACAAATGAAAAGATCGTGTTTTATTTTCTGGTATTTTTTGTAAACATCTAACCATCATGATTTTATATTGGTTGGTTAGGTGGGAAAAATTGGAAATTAAAAAAAATATAAACGTTATACAAGCATAGATCATCTGTCTTTGGTATAAAGTTCCACAGAAACTGTTCGTAAAGAGTGAAGAGAAAGTTGTAAAAAACATAACACTTCAAACCTAGGCCGTTGTTGCGGACAACGGCCTAAGGTATTAATATATTGTTGGTGTTCTCTGACTTTTTGCTCTTTTCAAGTTGGTCAAGTCAGAGAGCAACGCAAAAACTTCATATTTTTAGCTATAACCTAGGCCGTTGTTGGGGACAACGGCCTACGCTATAAATAAAAGGGGTGTTGCTCTCTGGCTTGTTGCTCTATTTCACTTGGCCAAGTCAGAGAGCACCCCAAAATCACCAACAATTGGCCTACTACCTAGGCCGTTGTTGGAGACAACGACCTAAGGTATTAAAAAAATAGGGGTCTTGCTCTCTGACTTGTTGCTCTTTTTAACTCCAACAAGTCAGAGAGCACCCCAAAAACTTCAACTTTTGGCCTATTACCTAGGCCGTTGTTGGAGACAACGGCCTAAGGTATAAAAAATATAGGGTATTGCTCTCTGACTTGTTGCTCTTTTTAACTCCAACAAGTTAGAGAGCACCCCAAAAACTTCAACTTTTGGCCTATTACCTAGGCCGTAACGGCCTAAGATATTAAAAAATTAAGGGTCTTGCTCTCTGTCTTCATGCTCCAATACAGAGAGAGTTATTGCAACCTATGCCGTTGTCTTCAACAACGGCCTAGGTTTACAAAAAAAAAAGCTAAAACTCCAACAGCAGCTACAGCTGCTACACTTGAATTTTTCCCAAAATGCAAACCCTTTCCCATCACCTACACTCTCCAAATAAATTTCTACGTATGGCCACCAAAATCACCAACTTAATTGACTATTAGCAATTAATAACAACAACATCAACAACACTTAAACTTACGAACAACAATTACCACATAATAAGTTAAAATTGGAATAAAAACAAATTTTGAATAAAATACTACTACAACAAAATTGTATCGGATATTAGCTAAGAACCGGGGGTGTATGGTTGTGGTACTCGCCTCTTCCGAGCAGGATTTCGTCGCCGGAGCGGCGATGACGCCTCAGGAATTTCTTCTTCTTCTCCCTCCTCTTGTACGTCTCCAACAACCCTTTTTTCATTCTCATCTTGTTGCTCTTCTTCTTGAGGTGGAGGTGAAGATGTACCTTGTTGTTCTCTGAGTTGTTGTTCCTGTTGTTGTCCCAACACTGCAGTTGGCCTACCCCTCATGCTCTTACGTCGCCCTCTCGGTGAGCTTAATGCTCTATCCAAACGTTCACCCTCTCCCAAAACATCCAAATTGGTACAACATGAAGAGAGCATCCTCTGAGCGAACTTTTTCATAGCCGGGCCTGCATTACTTTTGATTACCTCCGCGGATTCTTTTGCCATGTCCATCGTATTATCAATCTAAAATCAAAACCCCCCAAAAAAATAATTAAACACATTCAGAAAAGTAAACAATTTAATAACTTTAAATATAACGAACATTCAACAAAATTTGAACATTATACTCACCACTGTACGTATAGCTGAGGCCTTCGGTTGGAACATGGGTTGTGAACTAGAATAGGTGGGTGGTGGTTCAATCTCCTTCTCCTCAATTTCTTGTTGGACACTAGCAGGTAGTTTTGTATCGGGAGAGATGTACAAACGTGTAATTGATCTAAACCATTACATGTACTTCCCTTGCAGCTTGCCATCATACTCTGGAACATTAACAATTACAAGTTCAAACCGTCGCTCATTCCATTCTGCAACGTGAACACGATGGAAATCTGCCCAATCATGAGTAGGCATGCGACCGGTACCCCTCACGGCATGTAACTCATGGTCGTATAGGTTTCCGTACCTTGGGGGACTATCTTGTTGAAGACCGAACTGCCGAAGGACTCTCTCTGGCCGCGGATGCTCCACTGTACCAAAGTTGATGATTGGAGCCGTCGTCATCCACAACTGCGACCTGGTCGTGCACATCGGTGGTAGTCTTCCCACCCGCTTGGGTGTATACGACACCCAAATCACGAACTCTTCTCGTAGTTGGTCGACTTCGTCTCTGTAGTACGTTAGTACACCTTTTGGGTTGTCTTTGTAACTCCGACTACTTGCCCAATATACCCCTAAGGGAGCTAACATATGAGGATTTGCTGGTTCGGCCATCCAACTGACTGTCGGTCTCCTAATTCGGGGACGACCCAAGTGCAGTCGCTCCCATGACCAAATCTGTAACAAAACCATCAAACCGGTTATCTCGGTCCCATCTAGCGCTACAGAACACAGCAACGTGTATAGTGTTGCCAATGCATAACTTCCCCAACTATACTGGCCAGCTAAGCCTAGGTCGGCGAGCAATCGTAGATACATGAGGTGCACCGTATCCCCAGATGAGTTAGGCAACAGAACCCCTCCGAGCACCGTTAGAATGTACCCTATGGTGTAGGACTGTACATAGTGGTCGGGCGATGCATCGGTCAACGTCCCATCAAAATGTCCCTTAATAGTCAGATTGATTGTCCGACAAAAATATTCATATCATCCGCGGCCTCCTCATCAAACTCTGTACCGAGGATTTCATTACACAGCTCTATTTTATCAAAGTTTAATTGGAAGACCAGAGATCATCACTATATCCTGTAGCGACACCGTCATTTCTCTGTCTGGTAGATGGAAGGTGTGCGACTCTAGCCTCCATCGCTCCACGAGTGCTGAGAGAAGTGCTCGGTCGAGTTTAACCTGACCCATCATGTTGATTCCGTAGAAACCGGCCGGAACAAGGTACTCGACAATACATAGGTGCACCGGTATGGTTTCGTGGGTGCGGAAATTACACCTCCGCGTCGTCCCACCCCACATTGCCGCGGATCTGTGACGGTCTTGCAAGGTCAGTTCACCGTCAAATATTGGTCCTGGACCACGACGTGGTGCCATCGAAGAAGATGCACCAACCTACACAAACACAAAACACAATTATTATTAGTGTACTAACAATAACACTAAAAATAAAATGCACAATACAAAATTAATAGTTCTCTTACTTCTGTGGAATGTTCTCCCCGAGCATTTCTAGATGTCCTTCTGGTTCCCCTCGTTCTAACTATTTCTCTGTAAGAAAGTTCGCATATATAAAATAAATTATTCATTAAAAAAAGCAAACACAAGCCAATGAGATGCAAAAATTTCAAAAGTTCGCTTATACGCGTCAAAAACAACACAAACGACATACAAAAATTCCAAAATTTGTCCGTCAAGTCTGGCACACTGAACACAAGCCAATGTAACTTGTTGAAGCGAGTTCCGACCCACGGTTTGAAAGATACGATCGTGTATCGCTTTCACTCTTGAAAAAAGAGCGGAAAGCGATACATTTCTGTATCTCGCAAACCGTGGATCGGAACTCACAAATACAAGTTCCGTTGGGTTGTGAATGGTTAGCCCAACCTACTAGCACAATTTCGTATTTTTTGGACTTCGTTTAAGTATTTTTCTATTGAGACCATACTAAAAAAGTCGAGGTATATTGAAGTTTTTCATATACCCGTCAAAACAATATAAACGAGATGCAAAAATTCCAAAATTTGGCCGTCAAGTCTGGCACACCAAATGCAAGCCAACGCAACTTGTAAAAGCGAGTTCCGACCCACGGTTTGAAAGATACGGCCGTGTATCGCTTTCACTCTTGAAAAAAGAGCGAAAAGCGATACATTGACGTATCTCGCAAACCGTGGGTCAGAACTCGCAATTACAAGTTGCGTTGGGTTGTGAATGGTTAGCCCAACCTACTCGCACAGTTTCGTATTTTTTGGACTTCGTTTAAGCATTTTTCTATTGAGAACGTACTAAAAAAGTTCCGAGGTAGATTGAAGTTTTTTTATATACGCGTCAAAACAACAAAAACGAGATGCAAAAATTCCTAAATTTGGCCGTCATGTCTGGCACACCAAACACAAGCCAACAAACCTTGCAGAGGTGAGTTCCGACTCTCGGTTTGAAAGATACGACTGTGTATCGCTTTATATCCGTTGTATTGAATAAAGGTGATAAACGGACGTATCTTGCAAACCGTGAGACGGAAATCACCTCTACAAGTTCCGTTGCCGTCTACGCAGTGAGTCCGACCTACTCGTAAAATTTGAAAATTTTTGGATTTCGTTTGTTTGCTTTTCCTATATTCCACAACTACAACTAACACTACATCTACAAAAATGTCAACAAAATATATACAATATACATGTTCCAAGTTAATTGTATACTCTCTAAATTATAGACTACTATGCATAATACAAAAAATCAAACTCCAAAATTGAAAAAAAAAAATTCAAGAAATTAACATAGTGTATTATAGTAAATTGTGATTAAGTAAATACCTGGTCCAAAGAGAGAGAGAGAGAGAGAGTTGGCGAAGATGTAAGAAACCGCTGTTGTAGACGAACAAGTTGTAGAGGCTAGGGGATTAGAGAATATGAGCTACGATTCAGGTGATTTGGGAGTTTGGGGCCTACGTTAGGGTTTGGCGTATTCGGGAGAGGGAGAGAGAGATAGAGAGGCTTCGACAAGAGGGGGAGATCGAGAAGGCAAAGAGATCGAGAAAAGGAGTTTGGAGAGAGAACTAGGGTTTGGGGATGAGTTTCATGAGCTGAAGAGAAAGAGAGAGAGAGAGTTTGTGACGAAGACAGAGTGAGGGAGATCTGGGTATGTACAAGTATTTGGAAAAACACTTGTACATACCTTGGCCGTTGTTTCCCAAGGTTGATTTTTTTAAAAAAAAAACAACCTAGGCCGTTGTTTCCAACGACCTAAGTGATTTTTTCGACAAAAAAAACTTCACGCCAAAAAACCGAAGCATTTTTGGCGTGGAGTACCAAAAATACCCCTCCGCTAAAACTAAGAAACCAAACCGATCAGAGCGGAGCGAATCTGGGCCGTTGATCAAGATCAAGAGTGATCCAACGGCCCAGAATCACGTTTTCCAACCCAGTTGAAAATGGACCCGTTTTCAACCGAGCCGTTTTCAACCGAGCATTTGCCATATATATATATATATCATATATCATATATCATATATCATATATTTCAACATACTTACTATACATATCATTTTACACTTATCCAATTACTACATTACTATTTTCTTCTTCTTGTTATTCTAATTTACTACACTATATAATTATTGTTCTCATTTGTATTTTCAGCTCATGCATATAATTTATACTATTTTTGTATTGATGTTATAAATCATTTTCACTACTACTAGTTTTATATGTTCGATATTTAAAATCTATACTTTTTATCGTTGTAATTTCCCACTTCGTTCTCTACTTTTACTCCTATTTTTATATCACAATTTCAAAACGTAACATCATTAAGCACTTAATATCCAAGTATATATGGTAGATTACATCATTACATTCCCGTTTGGTTTAACCTGATGTCAAGAGGGCAAATATGCAACTAGACATCAATGGAGGCAAACTGCAACTGGATATCAGGGAGGCAAAGTCTGCAACTGAATATCCAGAAAGAAAACTGCAACTGGATGTTGTGGAAGCAAATCTGCAACTTGATGTCAAGGTGGCAAGCCTGCAGTTGGACACCAACGAGGCGAATCCACAACAAAAGAGATTTTTCTACTTCAATAACCCCCACATTTATTTCTATATATATTACTTACCACTATTCCACTTTTTACTATTTTTAATGTTTTAAAACTTAGCTTATACTACTTCAAATTTATTATTAATAATATAGATATACTTATATACACATTTAATTAATTACCTTATTATTTATATTTGTTTCTACATCTATCATATATGTGTTATTATTATTCTATTTATTTTTCAGTCTATATTACTGGTTACTATTAATTATTTTATTACTTTGTATTTTTATACAATTCCATTTTTATATTTTATTGCTAACCTATCTTTGATATATTTTCTACTCATATAATATGATTTTTATTATTTATACTTTCATTTACTATCTACATTTTATTTCTATCCTAATTAATATTATGTTTCAATTATAGGCAGACTTCATGTCAACTACCATGAAATCTAGTGCTTCTGTGCGGGTGGCTGGAGCTTTCCCACGGTCACGTCAAGGGTGACTATTCTTTTGATCTGTACAGGACCTCCCGAGAATCCATGGAGGGTGTATCCAGCAGGTTTGAGGAGATCACTTCTGAGCTTGAGGCCCTCGAATACATTCAGGAAAAGAATGTTTACCGAGCTTCTGTTATCTACTAGGATACGATGCACTTCATGGTTTTCATGCATATGCTGATTACGAGTGCAGTAAATGAGGTGTTTGAACACCTTCAAGGTCTCAGTCTGAAAATATGATCGGAACCCCCGAGTCCTTGGGAGGAGGGATATTGTGCATTGAGTTCACTTTCACGTACAAATGCTTTCCTCGAGGAGTTAGATAACCCCACGTAGGTCCCCCATGGATTGAGTTGAATATCTCTATGTGCCCTGAGCCTTAGGACTCATCTGGTTTCTCTGGTTGCTTATTGGCCCATCTTGGAAGAGGTTCAGTGTCGTTTCCTTAAGCAAACTTAGAGAGGTATCCACGCCGTAGTAGTCCTTCGAGTTCATCCCTGAGGGCTCGGTAGTCATCTGTGATGTGCCCATCATCTTTTCGGAAAGTACACCACTTGTTTCTGTCCCTTTTCTTGCTTGAGGCATTCATCTTAAAAGGAAGTTGGAGGATTCCCTCCTTGTCGACTTCCATGAGGATAGTAGAGATGCTGGCATTGAGTGGGGTGTACTTCTCGAAGCGTGGCACTGGGGGTGTACGAAGTGGGCCTGAGGCATCCTTTTGGTTCTTCCTGGGTCCTTCTTCATCGGTGCTCTTCTGTTTGTTCACAGATGAGGGCACATTCTGTTCTTGGGGTCAGATGACGTCTTCCACTCAGATGCACTTCTTGACCCATTGAAGGAGGTCAGAAAAGTCTCGATAAGGTCTTTTAACGAGGGAAGCTTTGGGGTGGTCATGATTCACATTGTACCTAAAGGCAGCAGTGGCCACGCCCGAGTCGAACGAGGGAATTGAACAGGACTCGACGGTGAAGCACCAAACATAACTCTTAAGGGACTCCCCTTCTCTTTACCTCATGTCAAATATGGAGGCGCTTGACTTCTCTGTCTTACGGCTGGTGATGAAGTGCGTGAGGAAGAGCTCCTCAAGTTGGTCGAAGGAGAAGATGAACCCTGGTGAGAGATGAAAGAACCACTCCCGTGTGGATCCCTTTAGGTTTGCTGGAAAATTCTTGCAGAGGAGGGAATAAGAAGCTTGGTGGCTCATCATGAGTGTTTTAAAACTCTCAATATGGTCTACTGAGTCGGTCTCCTTGTTGTAAGAGTTGAAGGCTAGGATCTTGAAATTGGTTGAGACAAGTACCTCAATGATGTTCCTGGAGAAAGGGGGCCTGGAGGGATGGTATGTTCCTTCATGTCTTCCTTCTTCTTGCTTCAGCAGCGCAAGGTGATCTTCCATCTTCTGGAGGCATTGAAGGACAACATCATCCTGCTTCTCAGATATAGTGGCTCGTGGGATTCTTCGCACTTAGGAGGAGTGGGACGGCGATGACTAGATTTTCGGGTCCTGCTTGGAGCGCCGTTGATTCCTTTAAGGAGCTCATCTTTGAATTCTCAAACTTTGCCCGGGTTAAAGGTACTTTTCCCCCTTTTTCTCTCCTGGGAGCTGATCGGCTTGTTGGAGTAGGGTTCCTTCCCCCCCGAAGGGGAGTTTATCTATGTTTCGTTAGGGAATAATGGCTTCTTCGACCTCTGGAAGAGGGGTTCTTCTATGCCCTATATGGGTGAGGGTTCTTCTGCATTCCCGACTCCGGGGAGAAGGGCCCCTTGGGTCTTCTTGGCGAGATGAATGAGGAAAACCGTCCCTTGCTCGTGGTATGCTTGAGCGACCTTGACATGCAGACTCTTGTTGTTTGGAGGTAATGAGGATGCGGAGGTCTTGCTGCGGTTGGGGTGCTTCAGGGGGCACCGTGGAGGGTGTGGAGGTGTACACCGACCCCTGGTTCTCTTCAATCTGTTGTGCAGGGTGCTGACTTCTTCGGGACCCCCCCCCCCCCCCCCCCCCCAGTGGAGTCTTTCTAAGGAGAGACTGGGTAGGCTATTCTGGATAAAGAAGTAGATCCGCTTGAAGGGTAGGAAGGACGTCCTCATGAGGAGGAGGTGGATGAAGAGAGTTGGCTCGTCGGCTTGAGGCCGTCGCCTTCCCTTTCCCCTTTGGAGGCATGGCTGAAAACTTTTTTTACCAGCGAAGTTTTGTCAGATTGCTTTTGTTGTTTTTCACAGATAATGCCAATATGTTGCTGCTAATTTCTGTGTGGGACAAAAAGATGTTGTGAATTCTTTTAGAAACAATAAAAAGCTGACTTTTTTTTTACTTTCATCGATGTTTACTGTTTCCAACTAAAGTTGACTTCTGATCTGACTCATTTGAACCATTGGATCTGATCTGTGTCGTGACGATCGCTCCGATTGACCTGCAAAAGTCTGAAACATCGGGGTTGACCCCTGATATGGCTAAAAATGGGGTTAAATCGGGACCGTCCAGATCGAGCACGAATCCTGAAGCACGGGGGTAAAAAGGTAATTTCGCATACAGATGGATCCAAAACGGGTATTGGGCCTCCTTCTCACAGAACCAACCACCCGCGAATAGATCCACTTCAACTGGGCACGGGTCCCGACCCGATACAAGCCCGGTCCACCAAGAGGAGAATCAGGCCACTGATTTGATCAAATCAAATCAATAAACCTGATTGGCTCTCACCAGGGAATCAGGGGCTAACTTCCCAAAAACAGAATAAGAGGATTTTCCTCCTGACTGTTAGGCAGGAAATCAGGCCCCAAATCATTCCAAAGGCGACTATAAATACAACCCCTCTACCACCAAGACCAGGTTAATCACTTTTTCACCACTTAAGCTCTTTCTTAATCTTTGGCTGATTACTGACAAGAGCGTCGGAGGGTGCGTCGCCGGAATCAACCCCGGTGTCTCGCACTTCCTTGCAGGTTGCGGCAGGAGCAAGAAGGCCGAGTCAGCTGTTCAGGTTTTCCTCGGATCCATAAATTCTATCTGTTTACCCCCACACCGAAATCAGCGGTAACAGATTGGCGCCGTCTGTGGGAAACACCACACGAACAGTCTCAGCCCATTCTCCGCCGTCCTCTGCAGCCATGCCGCCGAAGAAGAATAGATCCAGAGGGTCGAACCGAGGGGGCAACCCCACCGACACGGCAAATGAAGCTCCGGTCAATCCTGTCCTTCAGTCCGACCTCCCTCCGCTGACCCAGCAGGTCCCACCTCCTCCTCCTCCCAAGCAGCAGCCCAACAACGGTCCGTCCGGTCACAACGGTCGGAAGGAGAAGCAGCCCCTCAATCCGGGCCACGTCTCAGTCCATAATGGGTCCTCGGACTCGATGGCTTCTCATCACCCCGACCTCCGCATCACACTCCAAAACCGCCATAAGGACGACGACCTCCGTACCCATCTTGACGAGAGGCGGGCCAGAGAGGGAGCCTCCCGCCAGCGTCAAGGTGAGCGGTCGCCACGTCGTCGGGACGGCATAAGGTCCCCGGAACGCAGAGGCCGAGCGGCGTCCCCTGAGCGCCGAAGGAGGAGGTCCCGGTCCCCCAGGGATCGGCGTCATCCGAGGGACCGAGATATACCCATCAGCCGAGCCGAGTTCCTCCAGTTTCAAGAGACCGTTCTGCAGGCCCTCAATCTCCGACAGAACGCCCAGAATGCTCAGAGGGTTCCGACGCCCCCCAGGGATCCCAGTCCCCGGCGTCGAACTCGGAGTCCTTCCCCGGCTCCCAGTCGACAGTAGCGGCAGCAGAGCCCTCGGCGGTCCCAGGAGTACCGGCGCCGCAGTCCACGCTCCCCCTCCTATGAAGAGGAGTCTGGGGGGTCGTATGATTACCAGCGGAGGGACGACGCCCTCATCCGCCGCATCCACGAGGTGGAAAGACGCATCGGCCGCATGGACAGGGAGGATGAGTCCCGAGCGGGAACCTTCCGTCCTAGCCGACCGCCTTTCTCACGGTCGATCATGGAGGCCCACATACCGAGAAGTTTCAAACCGCCGCAGTTTGAAACATACTCTGGGGAATCCGACCCGGTCGACCACGTCGAAAGCTTCAAGACTCTGATGCTGATCCACCAAGCTTCCGACGCGGTGCTCTGCAGGACCTTCCCTGCCACCCTCTGGGGGTCGGCTCGGGAATGGTATTCCAGGCTCGCCCCTTCGTCCATCTTCTCATTCGAACAGTTCGAGACGCTGTTCATTACTCACTTCGTGAGTAGCCGACGAGCCGAGAAGACGAGTCTTTCCCTTCTGAACCTGCGGCAGGAGAAGGAAGAAAAGCTGCGGGACTATGTGAAAAGGTTTACCGCAGAAGTCAGGTTAATTGCTTCCTTAGACCAGTCCGTGGCCACCGTGGCGTTCCAGTCGAACGTCCTTAACGCCAACCTCCGATCATCCCTGGCCAAAAAGCCCCCCCAAGACTTCGCCGACCTCCTCCTGAGGTGCGAGAAGTACATCCGGGCAGAGGAGGCCGAAGCCCTTCCAAACTTCGGGGGGCACTCCGCAGGGTCGAAGAGGAAGGCGACAGGGGAAGAAGGGTCCAAGAAAGCTCAGAAGGACATGGGCGGTCAGCGCCGCCCTCCCCCCAGGTTCGAGAAGTTCACTCCCCTCACCACAAATGTCTCTACTATCCTCATGGAGGTGGAGAAGGAGGGAATCATCCCTCCGGCCCCGAGGATGCACACCCAGGCGAAGAGGAGAAACAAAGATAAGTGGTGTCGTTACCACCGAGACCATGGGCACGACACGAACGACTGCCGGGCTCTGAGAGATGAGATTGAAGCCCTCATTCGGAGGGGGCAGTTGGCCAAGTTCGTGAAAGCTAACGATCGAACAGATCGGAACTCTTCTCCCCCTCGGGGGGCTAACAAGCGCTCCGAGCGGCGCGAGGAGACACCCGAGTTCGAAGAAGAACGGGTTCTGCACCTGATCCACGGAGGCCTAATGGGGGGCTCCTCTAATTCCTCCCGAAAGGCCTTCGTCTGGGAAGTCAACTCGGTCCACAGTGCCCCTCCCCCGAAGGGTCTCGGCGTCCCTGTGTCTTTCTCCGATGCCGACCTCGAAGGAGTCCGAACCCCCCATTGCGATGCCCTTGTCATCGACCTCCGCATGGACAACTTCAAGGTGCAGAGGATTTTGGTGGACAATGGGAGTTCGGTCAACATCCTATTCCTCTCGGCCTTCCAAGGCCTGCAGCTGTCCCGAGACCGTCTCAAGCCGGCCGGTTACACTCTCCACGGGTTCACAGGGGTCCCGGTAACCGTCGAAGGGGTGATAACCCTAGACGTTACTGCGGGAAGCACCCCTACTATCCGGACCGAGCCGATGGACTTCATGGTCGTCGACGTCCCGGCAGCATACAATGTCATCCTAGGCCGTCCCGACCTAGCTGCTCTGGAAGCTGTCCCCTCGGCATACCACTTGAAGATGAAGTTCCCCACTCGCTCGGGAGTAGGGGAAGTCAGAGGGAGCCAGAAAACAGCTCGGAAGTGCTACATGACTTCCACCGGGGGGCCAGTGCTCTCGCTCGAGACACTAGAGATCCCCGAGCCGAAGGCTCGCCCAACGTCCGAGCCAGCGGACGAGTTAGAAGAAGTACTCTTCTCCGACGAGGATTCGACCCGAAAATTCCTCGTCAGCAAGTCCTTGCCGACCGTGCTGTTCTCCGACTTGGTGAGGTGCATCCGGGATAACCGCGACCTATTTGCTTGGTCGGCCGCGGATATGCCCGGCATCTCCGAGGACTTGCTCGTCCACCACCTAAGCGTCGAACCGGGGTGCAAACCGGTTCAGCAGAAGAGGCGAAAGTTCGCTCCCGAGCGACAGCAGGCAATCAAGAAGGAAGTGGGTAAGCTGCTGAAGGCCAAGTTCATCCAGGAGGTAAATTATCCCGAGTGGCTGTCGAATGTCGTAATGGTCAAGAAGTCCAATGGCTCGTGGAGGATATGCATCGACTTCACCGACCTTAACAAGGCGTGTCCGAAGGATCCCTTCCCTCTCCCGAACATCGACACCCTTATCGACGCCACCTCGGGCCATGAGCTCCTCAGCTTCATGGATGCCTTCTCGGGGTACAATCAAATCCGGATGTTTCCTCCGGACATCCCGAAGACCTCCTTCGTCACCGACCAAGGCCTCTACTGCTACCGAGTAATGCCGTTCGGTTTGAAGAACGCAGGCGCCACCTACCAGCGCCTCGTCAACAAGGTTTTCCAGCATCAGATCGGCCGAAACATGGAGGTGTACGTTGATGACATGCTCGTCAAGAGCATCCGCGGCACTGACCATGTAGCCGACCTCCAGGAGGCCTTCGGTGTGTTGAGGAAGTACAACATGCTACTAAACCCGAACAAGTGTGCGTTCGGAGTCTCCTCTGGCAAATTCCTCGGCTTCATGGTGAGCCAGCGGGGAATTGAAGCTAACCCCGAGAAGATTAAAGCCATATTAGACATGGCCCCGCCTCGGAACGTCAAGGAGGTGCAGAAGCTCACCGGTCGGCTCGCAGCCATCGGTCGGTTCCTCTCCAAGTCAGGGGAAAAGTGCCTCCCCTTCTTCAAAGCACTCCGGGGGGCTAAAGGATTTGAATGGGGCCAAGCACAGCAAGAATCGTTCGACCAGCTGAAAGCCTATCTGGTGAACCCCCCTCTGCTCAGTAAGCCAGTCCCGGGCGAGCCTCTCTTCATCTACTTGGCCGCTTCCGAGCAGACCTTGAGCGCTGTTTTGGTAAGAGAAGAAGACCGGACGCAAAGGCCCATTTACTACGTGAGCAAGGTGCTTCGGGACGCCGAGCTCCGCTATCCGAGGATAGAGAAGATAGCCTACGCACTGGTCATGGCAGCAAGGAAGCTTCGGCCCTACTTCCAATCTCACTCGGTCATTGTCCTCACCGATCAACCCCTAAAGCAGATCCTCCACAAGCCAGAGACCTCGGGTCGACTGATGAAATGGTCTGTAGAGCTGAGTCAGCACGATATCTCCTATCAGCCTCGGACGGCAATTAAGGTACAGGCTCTCGCCGACTTCATCGTAGAGTCCACTATCCCTGAGGTCGGCCACGTCCCGAATGGGCCCCCCATTTGGACAGTCTTCGTGGACGGGTCCTCTTGCAGCGAAGGAAGCGGCGCCGGCATCATCCTGAATGGCCCTGACAGCTTCGTCCTGCAGTATGCGATCCGCATGAACTTCAAGGCCTCGAACAACGAGGCAGAGTACGAGGCTCTCATAGCTGGTCTCGGACTCGCACGAAGTGCTGGGGCGCAGCGCCTTCGGATTCACAGCGATTCCCAGCTAGTCGTGAACCAGGTCTTGGGTGAATATGAGGCCCGGGACGAGCGAATGGCGAAGTACCTCGCCAAAGTCCGGGATCTCATGGGCCGATTCGAAGAAGCCATCATCCAACGGGTCCCCCGGGAGGAGAACTCACAAGCCGACGCTCTCTCCAAGTTAGCCTCGTCTTCTCTACAAGGTCTCGAACAGACCGTGCTGATTGAAGTCCTCTCTAAACCGAGCATCGAAGACGAGACACCTGGCTCGGTGGAGTCATTGCCGGTCATGCTGCAGGACAATTGGATGAAGCCACTGGTAGAATTCTTGAGGGATGGAGTTCTGCCCTCGGATCCCAAAGAAGCACGCCGAGTCAGAACTCGGGCCGAGCGCTATGTCTTGATCGAGGGCGTCTTATACAAACGCTCCTTCTCTCAAATAGATGGCCGACCTTATCTAAGGTGCCTCTCTCCGGAACAGGCCGAATATGCCCTACAGGAGCTTCATGAGGGCATCGGAGGGGCACACTCCGGATTCAGGTCTTTGGCCCGGAAAGCTTTGAACTATGGGTACTTCTGGCCGACCCTTCTTCGAGATGCCGAGCGACATGTTCGGCAGTGCAGCTCCTGCCAGAGACACTCCAGCATCCGACGCCTCCCTCAGGCCAACCTCACCTCCCTATCGAGCCCTATCCCCTTCGCGATGTGGGGAATGGACTTACTAGGGCCTTTCCCACCGGCTCCAGGTCAGCTCAAGTTTTTAGTCCTAGCCATCGACTACTTCTCGAAGTGGGTCGAGGCCGAGCCCCTCGCCACGATAACCGAGAGCAAAGTGGTGCAGTTCTTCTGGAAGAACATCATATGCAGATTTGGCGTCCCCCGCGTCCTCGTGACGGACAATGGGACTCAGTTCACTGGCACAGCATTCCGAGCCCTATGCGACGACCTCGTCATTCAACAGCGCTTCTCGTTTGTCTCACACCCTCAGTCAAACGGACAGGCCGAGAACGCTAATAAGCAGATCCTCGCAGGAATCAAGAAGAGGTTGGACAAGTGCTCCAAAGGATTGTGGGTCGACCAACTCCCTAATGTGTTGTGGAACTACCGCACAAGCAAGCGGACGCCCACCGGAGAGTCCCCTTTCAGCCTTACTTATGGGGCCGAGGCCGTAATACCCCTCGAGGTCGGAATACCTTCCCCTCGGCTCATAGCCTATGACGAAGCGCAGAATGCCAGGGACCTCAGAGGAAACTTGGACCTGATAGATGAACTGAGGGAAAGGGCATCGATTCGGCAACAGAATTACAGAAGGAGGGTCGAGCTAGCGTACAACAAGAAGGTCCGACCCGCCAACCTTGGGCAAGGAGATTTGGTATTGAGAAAGCTAGCCATATCCCTCCCCAGTCAGAGGAGCAAGCTAGCTCCGAATTGGGAAGGGCCGTACCGGATCACAAAAGTTGTTCGGCCTGGGGCATACCGACTTGAAGACATGGATGGCAGAGAGCTTCCGAGGACCTGGAATGCCGACCACCTCCTGAAATACCAAGAGAGCGCTCCGGCGCCTCCCTAAGTAATCCGAGGTGTCGAACCATTCCTCTCCAACTTGTAACCCATTTTTTCTCAAATTGTATTATGTAAAACGGTTCGCCGTCAAGTATCAATAAAGAAAGCTCTGTTATGTTTGTGAATATGCATGTCACTCTCCCCTCTTATCACCTGCATTTTATGATGTGATCTCAACCAATGGTTCGGAGTCCACGTTCGGCTCGGCCTCATTCCCTCAGTTCGTCTCCGGACGGACTAGAGGCGGACTGCCGTTCCGAACTGCTCCCACAGCCGTTGAACTATACCGATGGTTCGGAGTCCAACACTCGGCTCGACTTTACCTCCTCGGCTCGTCTCCGGACGAACCAGGGGTAGATCGCCGTTCGGAATTGCTCCCACAGCCGTTGAACTATACCGATGGTTCGGAGTCCAACACTCGGCTCGGCTTTACCTCCTCGGCTCGTCTCCGGACGAACCAGGGGTAGATCGCCGTTCGGAATTGCTCCCACAGCCGTTGAACTATACCGATGGTTCGGAGTCCAACACTCGGCTCGACTTTACCTCCTCGGCTCGTCTCCGGACGAACCAGGGGTAGATCGCCGTTCGGAATTGCTCCCACAACCGTTGAACTATACCGATGGTTCGGAGTCCAACACTCGGCTCGACTTTACCTCCTCGGCTCGTCTCCGGATGAACCAGGGGTAGATCGCCGTTCGGAATTGCTCCCACAGCCGTTGAACTATACCGATGGTTCGGAGTCCAACACTCGGCTCGACTTTACCTCCTGGGCTCGTCTTCGGACGAACCAGGGGTAGATCGCCGTTCGGAATTGCTCCCACAGCCGTTGAACTACACCGATGGTTCGGAGTCCAACACTCGGCTCGACTTTACCTCCTTGGCTCGTCTCCGGACGAACCAGGGGTAGATCGCCGTTCGGAATTGCTCCCACAGCCGTCGAACTCCGCGACAACCCCGAGGGCAAACACTTGGTTAAATTCCTGCCCTAAAGCTTGCCTTCCGGAAATCCCCTACGTTGTGGCGAGCGCTCGGCTTACATTCAGTCCAATCCTCGTCACGGAAACGGGGGAAAACAAGGAGGATGGACCTACCCTTCGGTCGGAATCCGAGCAAGTGCCATTCCGAGCCCGTAAACGGAGAAAATTCACCTTCTCCTCAACTTCCGCGCCTGATCTCAATCAGACGGCCCAGATCTCGCCCAGAGCACTAAAAGACAAGATAGTGTTTTCTTGGGAGCTATGCCCGTCTCGAGATGCGCGTCTTCATCCAACGGTCCGTGTTGCGCCACGTCGCTCGACTCATTAAAGTTCCCTACCTTCGGTCGGCAGCCGAGCAAGTGCCTTCCCGAGCTCGTAAACGGAGAAAATTCACCTTCTCCTCAACTTCCGTGCCTGATCTCAATCAGACGGCCCAGATCTCGCCCAGAGCACTAAAAGACAAGATAGTGTTTTCTTGGGAGCTACGCCCGTCTCGAGATGCGCGTCTTCATCCAGCGGTCCGTGTTGCGCCACGTCGCTCGACTCATTAAAGTTCCCTACCTTCGGTCGGCAGCCGAGCAAGTGCCTTCCCGAGCTCGTAAACGGAGAAAATTCCCCATCTCCTCAACTTTCGCGCTTGATCTCAATCAGACGGCCCAGATCTCGCCACCTGCGCAAAACGACAAGATAGCATTTTCTCGGGAGCTGAGCCACCTCGAGATCCGTGCTTACAATCAGCGGCTCAGATCTTGCCACCTACGCTAAACGACAATATAGCACTTTCTGAGGAACAGAGCCGCCTGGGAGTTCGTGCCGCACCCCGTCAGAGTCGCTAAACGACAGAATGACACACGTATAGTGGCCAGTTCGGTCCAACGACCTCGCCGATGAAACCGACATGCTCGGTTCCAAGACCTCGGCGCAGAAAACACAGTCATAAACAAGACAAAAGCGCAGAGCAATAAAAAATATTTTATTAAACAGCCAGGCCGAAATACAAAGCACATCTGTCCCATAGTTACAAAGTGTTCGCAAGCAAGATACAATTCCGACCAACAACACTTAGTGTTCAAAAAGAAATATCTTCACTGAATTCTTCGGCCGACCGCTCGTCCTCCTCGGCTTACAGCTCCTCTGCATCCCCCCGGAGCATCGCCATTACAGCCCGCAAGTACCGCATCTCCGAGAGCAAGTCATCCCGCTCGGCAATAATCTTCGACTGAATGTGCCGAATGCTTTTGACCCGAAGAGCGTTGCTGAATGCGGTCTGCGAGTCGTCATCCTCTCCTGTAGGGCTCAGCTCGACGATCTTATTCTCCAAGCGTTGGACCTCGGCTTCCCGGAGACTGAGGACCAACGAAAGGTGGTCCCACTCGCTCTCGGCTTGGCGTAACTTCAGATCGGCGCTCCTGGGGCTCAGAACCACCGTTCCAGAGGTGCCCCCGGATTCGGCGTCATTATTCGAACGGTCAGAGTCCGAGCTATGAATCATCATGACGAGCTGAAAAGAAGGGAAAGAGAATAACGCAATTTCAATACGCCGCCGAAGTCCAACACACTTTCAAAATGTTCTAAGGAAACTTTCAAAATTCACATTCAGATGTAATGGTGTTACAGATGGCCGAACCGACCCTACAATTAGACTTTACAACAATCAACGGAAGTAAAAAACAACAAGGTCAAGATCTCCTCGGAAGGGGAATGCTTCGGTTTAGGGATACGCGAGAACGACGAGGTCTGCCCTCTGAACTCGATCCTAAACCAACGAAGCGCGACCCCCCTTCGCTGCTAGCCCTGACAACGGCACCTGCCGAGGCCTCGCTCGACGAGACAGCCGTGCTGCTCTGCGCGTCAGCCGGACTCCGCCTGGCCATAGGCGAGCGTGTCGCAAGCTCATAAAACGTAATCCCCTTCTCACTTTCTTCGCGGGTGCACGAAGTACTGCGAACGTTAGCCCTCTCCGGCGCAGGCTTGAGCGACGCGATCTCCTCCTCCAATTCGACAATCCTGTCTCTAAGAACGTCGTCCCTCGCCGACTTCATCAGGCGAGAAGGCCTTGGCGAGCCGGAGGCATTAGCACCCTCGACAGCGAGCCGACGGAAGTGGGTGACCTCAATTCCCCTGTCTATCGTGATCCTTCTGAGCCTGTCGACGTCGGACACTAACCTCTTGCGCTCGGCCAACGCCTTCTCCAGCTCGGAGGCCAGCTTCACTGCCTCCGCCGAGCGTTCCCTCTCCGCCAATTCCAAGTGTTGGACCTCTGCCAAAAGATCGGCATTCCTCTGCTCGGCAGCGGTTAGCTCCCCGCGAAGCCGCTCGACTTCCCCTTCGGGACAAGGGGCTTGGTAGTGCTTCTGCAGCTGATACAGCTCGCGGCACTGCCTCCGTAGAACCGCCTTCACCTCCTCCGCCTGGCCGAGCAGAAGAAACCGCCTCTGTCGGCTGTCCTTGAGCTCACGCTTCATTTTGGCCAACTCCTTCCGGAGGCAGACGAGCTCCGTGACCGGACCGAACTTCACCTGAAAAGTAGAGATAAATCCGATACCCAACACTCGGAAACATCTACGGCTAGTCACACACAAATCCGAAGCTCAACACTTGGGCAAATTTTGGCCAAACAAAATATTTTCATTTCAGAATTAAAGTGAAAGCTTTACACTAGCGGTGGCCAGTCCGCAGTTAGGCTTACAAAAGAAAAAAGACAAAAAAGAAGACAACCGAGTCAGGGGTCGACCTTTTTGCCGCTCGGGTCCGTCGACCCCTCGGTCTTGTCCTCGCCACCGCCCTCGCCTTCGCCTTCGCTCCAGCTCTCCTCCTCGGAGCCGTCCACCTTTTCCCCCTCGGCCTCGGACCCCGCAGGACCCTCGACGACTTCCGTCTCTCCCGCAGGCCCGAGCATCCCCTCGGGCACGCCCTCCTCCCCTTCCACGGGGTCGTAAAAGTGGTAGGAGGAGATGTCGAAGCCCGGGTTCCTGGCGGCTATGTGGGTCAGCGCTCGACCATAGGCTTCCTCCATGTTCTGGAGCATATGCTGAGCAGCCTCCTCCTGCACGGCCTTCTTCACCCTCTTCACCTTCTTCTGGTGCTTAGCCTGGGTCCTCTCGGCCCTCTTCTGGGCCTTCTCCACCTCCGACCGAGCGGTGGCCAAGGCCTCCTTCAGTTCGGCGACCTCCTTCTCCGCGGCCTCAAGTTTAGCCGCCGTGTCCTTCGACAGCTGGACGGACTTGGCCAGCTGCCCCTCCAACCCCTTCACCTCGTCAGCCCTCTTCGTCGAGAGGAGCTGCTCGGCATCGAGCCGCTGCGTAACCTTGACGCGCTCCGCCCTCTCCCGTTCCTTCTCCTGCTCCTTGCTCGCCATCTCCTCGACCAGGAAGTTGAAGTGGCAGAGGGTCTGGAAAAGAGCGACGGATTAAAATCCGAACCCAAATACTTGGTACAAAAAAAAGGGGGAGGAGAACTCAAGGGAAGAAAAGCCAAAGAGAAAGAGCCCGGCCAACTTACCGACATAGTGTTCCGAGCGATCTGCATCACGGCATCCCCTGCTTGCCCGGCCTTCAGGGTCGCTCGGTCCTTCGGGGTCGGCAGGTGCTTCACGGCCTCCATACAGATGTTGCCATCGCCCAAGAAGCCGTCGACCTGCATGACTTGCCAGTCGGGGACGAAGATCTGTTTGTGACGCTCGGTCAGGATCTTCTCCGCCTCGGCAGTCAGGGGCGGAACTTGGAGGGACAACACCTCCGTCACGCCGAACGTGCCGATCGACGGACCAGGAGCGTCCCCCTTCGGGGTCGGTGTCGGCGCATCCGGGGCGGGCGGGTCGAGGACCTGGACCTCCGCAGGGTCAGGGACCATGACCTTCGGCTGCTCGGCGGTCTTCGCGACCGAAGGCTTCTTCGCTGGCCGGCTCTCCTGAGTCTCCGCCGCCGACCTCTTCTTCTTCTCCTGCTCCGAACGACCCTTCGCCATCAGGGCCCTGTAGTCCATCTTCATCGTCTCTGCAAAAGCCGAATGAAAGAACTTAGATAAATTTTCATGAGCTTTAAACAATAAGTATAAATACCAGAAGCGTACGAGGGTCGATCGGACTGAGACCCCCACGGAACAGATCCTCCTCTGTAATATCTTTCCAACTCATGGTTGGCAAAGCGAGGAGCCTCCTCCGGACCTCGGCCTCTCCCTCATTCAGTGGCACCTCCTTCTTGGTGCGCTTGGGCAGGCCCTCCGTCTCCCAAACTGCCGGTATCACCCACGGTGTCAGAGATCGGACGAGGAAGTACTTTGTCTTCCAATGTTTGATCGAGTCCGGATTCTCGATCAGTTTCACGCCCGGCCGGGGCGACAGATAAAACCTCTGTTCATCTTTCCTCGGCTGGCAGGGTCGATAAAGATTGCGAAAGAGGAACATGCTCGGCTTAGCGCCAACCTCTTGGCATCGAAGGACGAAGGCTGTAACGTGCCTCCATGTGTTCGGCGCCAGCTGAGCAGGACTCAAACCGTAAAAGACCAAGACCTCGACCACGAACGGATGGAGGGGAAAGCGGAGTCCGGCGATAAGGGAATCGACCGGGAAGACGCACACGTCTGGCGAACAGCTCGTGTTTGCTCGAAAACCCGGCCCAGGGAGAAGCAGGACATACTCTAGCGGGATCTGGAATCCCTCTCGGATCATCCGAAGGTCATCCTCGGTGAGCGACGAGATAGCATGGTCCACCTCGGAAACTTTCCTCGGCTCATTCTCCTCCACCAGTGGGGCTGTACCCTGAGTCACTTTCTCCAAGACGTCATCAGCGTAGTCCCGAACGCCGCCCACACTCGACAAGACGATGGGCTGCCGACCGAACACCCCCGCCCTCTTCGGCGTCTCCACAATGGTGATCACGCCCTTCTCTATCCGGGCGAACGACCTCCTGCTCGCTCGACTCCGCCACACCCTTCCCTTTATCCCCTCGGCCAACGGTTTGTTCCGAGGCGGGGGTCCCAGTGATCTTAACCATTTCAAAGAGAGAAGGGATAGAAACTGACCTTGAAGTGACGTGTACGGTCGGAGAGTTCACCGGAGTCTACAAACGCTACCGCGACAGCCAGCAACACCGCCAGAGAGCAGAAAACTTCGCAGCAAAGTAAAAACTGAGGAGAGAGAGTAAAAACGAAAAGTGAGACTTGGTCTAAGGGGGGGGTGAAGATTTATAGTGAAAACGGAACGTCCCTTGGACTCCCAAAGCGACTTTTGGGCCGCTCTCGAAACATCGCGAAGGCCCACAACCGCTGTCTCCATCACCAAATCAGCTAGCTCGGCACCAGGGGATCTGAATCCGAGCTGCAAGCGAAACTTACATTACGGCTACAGGGTCCGGTCGGAGTCCGTGCAAGTGCCTTTCCGAGCGCGTAAACGGAGAAAACTCACTTTCTCCTCAATACTCGTGCGCGATCTCAATCAGACGGCCCAGATCTCGTCGAGAACACTACACGACAAGATAGTGTTTTCTCGAGAAACGCGCCCGTCTCAAGATACGCGCCAGCGTCGAACGGCTCTAATTACGCCGCGTCGCTCGGACGATCGAACCTTCGGATGCCTCACCTACGTCCAAGGAAGGCAATAAAATTTTGATTCAGTTTTGAGGTGCCGCCTCCGGCAAGCGCCCCCCAGGTCCCGTGGCTCGGCTTGTATTCTACCGACCCACGGGCCCCGGTCAGAAACAGATCGGCACTCCCCCCATCTCTAACTCCCCCGGGCTGACATCCATCAGAAGCCATCAGCCCGGAAGGAAGACAGAGATGAGAGGGGACCCATCCACATTCAGGGATCGGGAGATACGCACCATTCCGAGCCAGTTGTTTGCAACTGGAAGGCACGGCTTGCCAGAGGGCTCTAACCGCAGCGCCTTCACAGTTGCTAACAACAGGCTCGGACGGTCCAAAAGCCCAAACTGCAACAAACGGACTCGGATGGCCCGGAGATCGGCATCGGACATGGATCGTCACTCTCTCGCCAAGACCTCCGCTCACTCCGACGCTCGCTTCGGAGCCACCAAAGAAAGCAGAAGATCTTGGTGAGAGAACGACCACCCGTCCTTCCGTAGAGGCCCACACCCCGGGTCCGGACTATTGCCGTCGACCCTACTGTCTTATTGCTCCCCGCTCCTAACACCCCCTTTCGGAGCAGTGAGGAATGGGAAACAACAAGACAACAAGGCGACCGCCTGTCCTTCCGAAGTAAATCCTCCCTCGGATCCGAACTACGGTCGTCACCACTACTACCTCGTTCCCCCTCGCTCCTGACATCCACTTTGGGGCCGTCAAGAACAAAGGGAAAACCAGGTAGAAGAGCAACCACCTCTCCGGACCTCAAGAGAGGAACTACCCAAGGCAAAGTACCCCCGAGGTCTGAACCTCTATGTTGATTGTGACAGAAATGGCAAGGGGAGTGGGGTACTTATAGCCAACCTTCAAGAACCAGTCATTATGACCCTCGGAAGTCGAAACGCCGCGTGTTAATTAAGGGACTTATCCTTAATGACATAGGGAAGGCGGAACGCCGCGCAAGTCCCGGAGCACAATTAATACTATTGAGAACAGAACCATCCCGGATTGCCAAAAACCACAGGTCTTCGGTCGGCGTCCGAGCAAGTGCCTTTCCGAGCTCGTAAACGGGGAAAAACCACTTTCCCCTCAACTTTCGCATCTGATCTCAATCAGACGGCCCATATCTCGCCGAAAGCACTAAAAGACGAGATAGTGTTTTCTTGGGAGCTGCGCCCGTCTTGAGATACGTGCCGACATCCAACAGCTCAGATAACGCCACGTCGCTCGACCTGCCGAACACCACTGCCTTCGGTCGGCGTCCGAGCAAGTGCCTTTCCGAGCTCGTAAATGGAGAAAAAAAGACACCGATCAACCGCGACCGTTCGATCTCTCAGAAATTCGTGCTCCTGACGATGAATGGTCCAGATTGCGCCACGTGCGCTAAAAGACAAGATAGCGTTTTCTTGGAAAACGCACCACCATCCGATGGCTCAGATTGCGCCACGTCGCTCGGAACGCCGAACCCCCTAGTCTCCGGTCGGCAGCCGAGCAAGTGCCTTTCCGAGCTCGAAAATGGAGAAAAACGCCGCCGAGCTACAACAGTCGCCAGATCCTTCCGAAATTTGTGCTCGCTCATGATCAACGGCTCAGATCAAGCTACGACATTAATCGGTATTTAAATCATTTTTTATTTATTTTAATCGTTTTATTTGTTTAAAATTTGCGAAAAAATTGCTAAAAATTCGGGAAAATTAGCTAAAAATTCTGGGAAATGATTGAAAATTCGGGGACACGCTTTCGGGCCCCGGAGCGAACAATCATTACCCCGAATGCACCGCTAAAGTCCCCGAACGATTAGCAAACACATCGCAGAATTAAACAAGTACTTCGAAAAAAGTAGATAAAAGACTATCAGATACCCGACTCAGCTCAAGAACAGCTCACCGCGTCAAAAGTTACCTCATTACCCCCTTTCTAGATTCGAAATCCCACATTTGGACTCCGATACAACTCCACCAGCCACTGAGACAGCTGAACTACTCCTCAAAGTCTGATCACGCTCAGTCTTTAGGAGTGGAGGGCTCGTGATATGGCTAAAAATGGGGTTAAATCGGGACCGTCCAGATCGAGCACGAATCCTGAAGCACGGGGGTAAAAAGGTAATTTCGCATACAGATGGATCCAAAATGGGTATTGGGCCTCCTTCTCACAGAACCAACCACCCGCGAATAGATCCACTTCAACTGGGCATGGGTCCCAACTCGATACAAGCCCGGTCCACCAAGAGGAGAATCAGGCCACTGATTTGATCCAATCAAATCAATAAACCTGATTGGGGCTCTAGGGAATCAGGGGCTAACTTCCCAAAAACAGAATAAGAGGATTTTCCTCCTGACTGTTAGGCAGGAAATCAGGCCCCAAATCATTCCAAAGGCGACTATAAATACAACCCCTCTACCACCAAGACCAGGTTAATCACTTTTTCACCATTTAAGCTCTTTCTTAATCTTTGGCTGATTACTGACAAGAGCGTCGGAGGGTGCGTCGCCGGAATCAACCCCGGTGTCTCGCACTTCCTTGCAGGTTGCGGCAGGAGCAAGAAGGCCGAGTCAGCTGTTCAGGTTTTCCTCGGATCCATAAATTCTATCTGTTTACCCCCACACCGAAATCAGCGGTAACAACCCCGATGACAGACCCTCTGATGCTCAAGTCAGAATTGAAGAAGAATATGAGAGGTTTTTAGTGGCAAAATATTGATTACATGTTTCTGGTTGAGGCAGGGGAGTATTTATAGTCGCTTTGGTCAATTTCAAGATAATGATTTATCTCTACTTTCTGGTATTTTTGGATTGAATCCGTTATCTCTTCTTCATGAATAGATAAGAGTGGTTGAGAGGATTGAGTTTAAACTCTCCCCAGGAAAAGAGATATAGTTTTTAAATCGTCTCTTATGGATAATTAAATCATATTTAAATAATCATGCACTCATTTACATTGGGCTATTATGACAACCCAGTTAGACAAATCCGTTTTGGGCGATTGGGCTTGAAAGAGGCCCAATTCCTGTTTACGAACCCGTTTGTAGTGGTTTTTACTGTTTTATCCTTGAGAGCTTTAAGATTCGTGCCCAATTTGAACGGTCCCGATTTGGTTTTATTTTTACCCCTACCCATATCAGAGATGGTGCAGGATGTTGGTGGAGGCAGGGTGGTGAAGTTGTTAAAGTGGGATGGACTTCGGGTGTTTGGGTTGCTGTTGTTTGAAGTTGAAGTAGAAGGTGGTGAGGCTTGCTGGTGTTGTTCGGGTTGCGGGAGAAGCAACAAAGTGGAAAGGAGCTAAAAGGTGCTTTGGGTATGGCAGTAGATGGAGTTCGAGTTTTCGGGGTGCGGGGTGATGAGGGAGGCAGTGGGGAGGAGTTGTAGGAGGCCGTGGTGAGTGAGGGTGGCTTTTGGGTTGTTTGGAGAGTGAAGTGGATGAGTGGTGCTATTGGGTTTGTGGAGCTCAGGTGTAGGAGATGGAGATGGGTTTGGTCGGGTGTGAGAGTTTGGAGTTGAAGTTGTAGTGGTATTGAGGTGTAGGAGGCTCGGGATGATGATGAGGAGCTATAAGGAGAGTGCAGAGGGGTGCTCGGGTGTTTGGAAAGGTCGTGGGGTTGGTTGTTTGAGTGGAGTTCGTAGGTAGCTGATTATGGCATGGAGTATGGCATCAAGGTGGTGAGGGAGAAGAAGGTGGCAGCTTGGTGTGAGAGAGGCATGGTCGGGTGATTGGAGAAGAAGAAAAAGTAGTAGTGAGTTGGTCGTGTGTGTGTGTGTGTGTGTGTGTGTGTGTGTGTAGAGGGGTAGTAGGGTGTAAGAAGAGGTTTATGCAATAGGGTAGGAGGAGGTGGATAATTAATGTCGTTAATGTAGTTGGGGGTTGGGGGTCGGTCAAATGGAGATGAATTAGGGGTTAGGATTATGATTTGGGTTGGGCTTAGGGATAGGATTTGAGCTCAAATAGGAGATACACAACATTGGGTTTTAATACTAAAACTAGTCTAAGAGAATGAGAAAATTTATAAACGACCGAAATATGAGAATACATAGAAAATAATAATAATAATTCGTTCAACTAAAACGGATGTTACATCCTCAGTCATAGCAATGGGGATGAGTGTGCTTTTGTGATAGTTTACCCTCAGGCATGACCAAACCTTAAAGCAGTAGATTACTCCTTAGTATGCAATGGTCTCTTCTTGGTCCCCATTCTCGAACAGAAGTGTGTCATCATCATACTGTAGTATCATACACCCTTGGCGGCCTCTTCTGCTACCCACTAGATTGATTCTCCTAAGTCCTAATAGTTATTGATCATGTTTTTGAGTACGTATGCAACAATCATAAAAAGAAGGGCGATAAAGGGTCATTTTACCTAAGACTCCGCCTACAACAAAATATTTTACCCGGTGTCCCATTAAGCAGTACTGAAGTCTTGCTAGTGGACAAACAATGGCGGATCCATTTGATCCATCGTTTCAAAAAGTCCAACCTTTGAATGCCTCTAAAACACAGTCCCATTCAACCGAGCCATTAGCCTTCTCAAAATCCAAATTGAGCAGATAATTGCTGGTATTGTATATGTGGCACTGATGAATGGTCTCCTCAGCTATAGCCATACCGTCAAGTGTACACCTTCCTCTGATGAAGCTTGTTTGTTCCATACTAACCAACATGTCCATCACCATATCTAGTCTGTTGGCTAGAATCTTGGTAATTATCTTAGCCGAACAGTTAAGGAGGCTAATAGGGCAGTAGTCACTAATTGTACGGGATTCCTTTTTCTTGGGAATAAGTGTAACTCCCCAAGCCCGACATAGCTGTGCACGCGGCTACACATGCGCGCAATAACAAATAAAATCCTAACAACTGCCAACCACAGACGTGCCTCACAAAAGGTGTTCGGACTAGTAGGCGCCTCTTGATCATAGGCTCCTATATTTATCCTCATTCTCTCTCCTCTCTCTGGCGATGTGGGACTAATCCCTACGCCCAAAGTGCACAACACCACTCTCTTCTACTCTTCTTCATTTCATTCATTTAATGCACATATTTCCTAAGCGCCATAATTTCCTTCTATAGGCCTCTTTGATTAATTCCATTAATCCAAGCCCCCTATAGAATCCCCTATGGGCCAACAACCACTCTTTATCACTATTTATTATATATATATATATATATATATATATATATATATATGTACCCAATATAATATTATATACATACTCTTAAGTACGGGGTGTTACACACAACCACTCTTTATCACTATTTATTATATATATATATATATATATATATATATATATATATATGTACCCAATATAATATTATATACATACTCTTAAGTACGGGGTGTTACACACACCCCACCTTAAGAACTCAGCTTCCTCGCTGAGTCCGGGACTTGCAACCTGATCCAGGATCCCTTTCTAGCCGTTGTGGAGATGACTACCCCGATTCTGCTAATTGTACAGTCCCCTATCCGAGTGGCCTGTACGAACTTCGCTCCCTCTCAGGTGTACATCTTGCACACACTCGGTGTTGAAAGTTGGCTCTGATACCATTTGTAAGCCCCCAAGCCCGGTTCAGCTGCGCACGTGGCTACATGTGCGCGCAATATGCAAACAAATGAAATCCTAACAACTGCTCTCCACAAGCGTGCCTCACAAAAGGTGTCCGGACTAGTAGGTGCCTCTTGATCATATGCTTCTATATTTATCCTCATTCTCTCTCCTCTCTGGTGATGTGGGACTAATCCCCATGCCCAAAGTGCACAACACCACTCTCTTCTACTCTTCTTCGTTTCATTCATTTAATGCACATATTTCCTAAGCCCCATAATTTCCTTCTATAGACCTATTTGATTAATTCCATTAATCCAAGCCCCCTATAGAATCCCCTATGGGCCAGCAACCACTCTTTCACACAGTTATATATATATATATATATATATATATATATATATATATATATACCCAATATAATATTATATATATACACTCTTAAGTACGGGGTGTTACAATAAGGACCACCTCAGCGTAATTCAGACGGCCTATCTTGAGTCCATGGTCATAGTAGTCCACAAGAACTGCCATCAGATCGTCTTCGACCTCCTCCCAAAAAGTCTTGGACCCTAAAGTCTCTTTTAGATCCAAAGAGGTTTTTGTAATAGTTGTGAATACTATTTTAATCTCTTCCTCATCTTGAATGAGGTTTGTTTACTATCAAATTGCATCTCCACCGCTCATTGGCTACCCCACTAAAGAAAGCTGTATTCGCACCGCCCTCCTTCAGCCAAGTGATGCTAGAGCATTGTTAACATTTAAGTTCTTCAAGCTTATAGAAATTGGCTATGTCCTTTCTCAGACCAAGAGGTCAATTCCGTTCCTCTTGCATGAGATCTCTATTCTCCGCTATTCTTTCCAGTTCGTCAATGGTTTCTAAAATAGAATCTTTAGATCCCCATATAATAGAGATTCTAGTCTGATTCCAATTTCTGAGCTTTCTTCTGAGCCTACGGATTATTTCGTTCCAAATAGTTGTTGCTTCTAAACTTCTAGTAGGGAGGGCTAAGTTCTCCTAACTAAACCATGTGATGGAAACCCCGAATCTCATGCTGGTCCCTTTCAAAACTGAACTTTTTTGGTTTTCTAACATTCATATCTTCCTAGTGGATAGAACTATGGGTATGTGGTCCGATGTAGGTTTTGGAACAGACTAGGCACTACCAAGGGAGAATTTGGCTTTCCGATCCACAAATACAAGGATTGTGTCTAGTTTGACTAATTTGGGTAGCCTGCATGTTCGACCAAGTGAAGAGCCTATTATGGACAGGAATGTCAATAAGCTTAAGGCTTGCAATGAGGTTATTAAACTCCTTCCCTTCAGTGTCACTAGATCATCACCTGGGTGTTCAGATGCAAAGCTCGTGATACTGAAATCCCATTCCCCCTCCTCTTGATCAACTAGGGGTTTAGCCAATGTGTTTGGATTGAATGGAGTTCTGTCTAAAACCGGCTTCTAGCACTAGCCAGAATTGGGCCATAAACTACCATAACCACTTGGGTCCAACTATCAAGTTTGTTCCTAAGCAGGACAGAGACCGAGAATTCCCTATGGAATTCATCGATACATTCAAACAAATATGATTTAAAACCAACAACAATGTCCCCCGACGCACCAACAGAGGGGTTGATTCGCCACTCCTTAATCTTATTTCTACCCACTAGTCTATGTCTAAAAGCATACTCAAGTTTGGTCTCTTGCAAATCAACAATATCCACTTTAGCAACACTGATAATATCTCTAACCATATCTCTAACCATGTCTTTTTTTTTTCTTTCCCCTAGCCCCCCAACGTTCCAAGAGAGGCTATTATTCATTGATATCAATGTTGGGGTTACGTACGTGTTCCGAATCTAGGGCTACCCCTAAGTGAGCACGTTCAGATTCTCATCCTCTAATTTTATTAAGCAGGAAGGCAATATGTTCATGATCATCTCCAACATCAAAACGACATATTTTTTAATAGTTGTATTACAACACTATAAGATATAAAATTAAAAAAAGATGTTATATACTTTTGCATCCCTCCACCATCGACACATGAAGCTTTGGAAGAAACTATGCATTCCAGGAAGACAACTAGAGATCCCTCCGCGTTGGACCTCTTAGCAACTCACCCCATCCTGAAATTTTGCGCTCGTTCCTCTGAATTGTTCATTGTCTCCTTAGGTGTTGGATGGAAAGTGGAAGGAACAAAGTCCGAGGTTGGATGACAATCCTTCTCGACCACATCTTTGTCCAGGGTATCAAAAACTAGAGTGTCCTCCTCCTCCTCCTTCGCTGAACTTCCCTCTAGGCACAGATCATCATTTTCAAGGTCTAAGTATCCTCCCTCATCGGAGGGCAAGGAGGAGATAGTGGTTTGTAGGAGAGATGCAGGAGGTGGAGGGGGATAGGGAGTTGTCAACGAGGGGATGGGAGAGGTTTTTCGGTTTGGCAGAAAGGGGTTATGTGTTGAAGAAATAGCAGTCGGGTCGATTTTGGTGAGCTCTTGCTTAGACCTAAGGAGATTGGAGTTATTGTCATAGCAATTAAAATTAAAGGCCACTTTCTTGGACCCACCTTCAGGCCCAATATTAGTGTCCCAATAATATATTTGAATGTGGAGGGGAGGTTACTAATTTAGTGGGAGCTGCTGGCCATGGAAGTGATCCGAGAGTGCAAGACATTGCTGTGGTAAGGCTACTTTGTGATATGGCAGTCGAAACTTAAAGTCGCTTTTGTGAGGTAGAGAGTACAAGTATCGATATGAGGGGTGATGTCGATGAGGGTAACCGAAATGGGACTGTGGGGGTTGAATAGTCTGCGAATATTGTGGAGGTGTCGTCCACGGAGACTTCTAGGGTAGAGGGTGCATTGAGAGGTTTTGAACCATGTCCGGTGTTAATGGAGATTATGCGAGTTGGATAGTCTTGTAATACGGAATCCGACACGGGAGGTTATTTCTCCGGTATTCGTGCTCTATGCAATTGGTGGAGCACATCCTTCACGAGGCGATGTGGGGTGGTTGGTGCACTCAACGTGGTTGAGTGGCGGAGGTGCTCTTCATGAGAGTGGGGAGTACTTGGGTCTTCCATGAAAGTGGGTGATTGACAGAAATAATGCGAGGTAAAAATTACAATAACTTTGAAGTGTTGTATATTTTGTCCAAGTGGGAGATTGTTAGGTTGTTGCCTCAAATACACTTAGGCACGAAGTAGTTGAAGTTGGAGAAGAAGAGGAGGAGACGAAGACATCAAAAGAATGCAATAACAGCTAGAAGAAGTGCAGCTGGAGAGTTGGGGTCGACTGTTCTGGGGTGCGCTCGACCAACCACCCGACCGATCACCCGACCGCAACTAGGCTGCTAGGTATCTTCAAGTGTACAGGGTTCAACAAAGAGCGGGATAGTCGACCGCGCAGTTGACCAACCAAGGCTTCAGGAGTGGACTTTACATGTTGCGGTCGACCGATCTGGGGGTGCGGTCGACCGACAGTGGCGCTGTGTGTTATTTGGGCTGATGAGTTTAAGGCCTAATAAGTTGGATTTGTGTTTATCTTTTAGGATTTACTTGGGGGCTATATGTATGGTTGTAAACTCTAGGGTTTGTATACTAATTAGAGAGAATTGGTGAGCCGTTATCATTGTTCAACTTCAAGAGGGGATTGTGCCGAGTGTTTCAAAGGTGAGGGAGAATGATTGAGAGTTGTAATCTCTTTGTAATCTTCGTATTTCTTGGGGAATAAGAAGTATTGGTTATCTCTGCATATTGATTGTGTTCTTGTGAGATCTTGCATAAATTGTGGTGGCTTGTTCTTGGTTCATCAAAGTTGTTAGTTTCTATTGCTTGTGGTGTGTTTCCGCTATTAGCACTACGAGTTGTGAGAGATTCTGCAGCAGTAAGAAGGTCATCAAACATGGTGATATACAGTGATAATGAAAATTTAACAGAACACGGTATTATCTAGCATTTACTGCCAATGTTAAAAGATAGTAGTAATAAAATAAGATTATACTCTTCGTCTAAGGGTTTTAGAAAAGCTTTGAAACTATACTCTCAGTGTTTTTTTAGATTACCAAATGCAACACATTTAGCCAAAATAGATAGCTACTGACTAAAATTCATTTTCCCATGTACCTTTGTAGTTTGTATGCTTGTTAATTTGTCAATTATTGATCTCATGTAACTAAACTTGGTAGTTTCTGAAGATCAAATTAGTAATTTAAATTTTTTCATCCAGTTCTACTATGCCACTTACCGAGCTTATGAGCTTTCTATTGATTGAGCCTTCTGATTTTGATAGTATGGAATTCTGTACAACTATAGATCCTTGAATTGTATTTAATTTGTCAGTCTTTGATTGATTCTACTGAGGAATCTATCTTCAAGGAGGTCCAATTTTATTACATAAAGAATTATAGATTAACGTGTGTTACCAAGGTTCAAAAGCATGACAAAACTAGATGGGTTTATTTGGCAAGTATAGTACGTACATAAGATTGCATAGAGATAAAGATACTATTATTAATCTGTTAACATGAGTAGAATGTCTTCTATTTTCTCATTAGAGAAAAAAATTGCATTAAGATAAAGATACTGAAGCTCGTTAACTAAGTCACTTGTTGGCTACGAAGCTGAGCAAATAGTTGATGAACATACTGTAGCAAAGCAAATAATTTGCATGAAATTTATTTCTGCTAATAATTTTGTGCACACATGTTGTCTAAATTAGGTTTTTGTTTGTCCTAATTTAATAAAAAAAATCAGAACTCAGTGCACACTGTTACTTGTTCTAATTGGTTTAAACTGAAACATGCCGCTCTTGCAAATTTTACTAAATGATATACAGGGAAGACAAGGTCTTCTACAAGCAGTGTAACCTAAATTGAAAAAGACATAAGCAGTGATTCCATAAAAAACTGCAACTAGTTCAGCCAACAAAATTTCAGCATTATCCAGACAATTATAATGCCCTTTCAAAATATGATGCCAAAAAAATGCTCCAAAATTTCAGTTCGGCACGAGCATCACAGCTACCCCAGAAGTAAAGATTATCAAACTTAAGACCAATATATATCCATATTGTGTATTATCAAACTTAAGACCAAATTTGCATTAAGACTTCTGCACAAGATGTTTTTTGTCTTTCAAGTGTACTGGAAAGTTCGACTACAAAGAATGGGATCTAGGAAAGTTTTGGGTGACTTTTATGATAATAATTCATCTTCTAGTCCATCTAACTCAGATATAGTATAAGTTTTGGGTGACATTTCTTCCTATATCTGAAGGATGAATTGAAGGATATAGCCAAAGAATATAGTAAAAGTTCACTGAATAGATCTAGCAAAAGTGAGTATTGAGTTGTACAATACTAACCGGTGGTTGAACTGGAAACCATCACTGGACAATCCAAGTCTCATATTGCGAGGATCTTCTGCAAAATCGGGATATCTTTCATCAAATTTTTTCCAAGATGCAGAATTGGTCGGGTGCCTAAGAATTTCATCATTCTTGTGACCTTCTGCATGACGTCTCATATCAGAAGTTGTTTTAGCGAACAATCTTTGCAGCCTAGGAATCAAAGGAAAGTAACACAATATTTTTGCAGACTTATTTCTCCTAGTTCCAATAATTGGCTCATCTACATTCGGCATTTGTTTCCATTTTGAACTACATCATACTTCACATTCTGTAAGAGTCTTCTTATCCCCCATAAATAGCATACAATCATATGGCTATGCTACTATCTTCTCATACTCTAAATTAAATACTTGAGAAATTTTTGGATAGCATGGGATGAATTTGGGATTTGGATTTCAGGAAAAGCTTCATTCAACAATTCAAGAAGCAAGTTGAAGGACTTGGTAGACCATACATTTAAATATTTAAGCTGAAATAGTCTAACAATGAACGAGAACTTTGAATACTTGGTGCAATTACTGTTGGATATATAGGTATATTCTCACTATATGAATAATATTATGTGTAATATTATTCTATAGGTAACATGTGTGTTACACGTACTAATTGTATGGATATCGGAAAGCAGGTTGAGTGGGTTGAGAAACTAGTACCCAAACCAGTATTTATCTTATAAATACTGGCTTGTGATAGTAGTCTAGGTATTCCAATTTTGATACCTAGGGTAAATATCTCAAGTACCTTAGTCTAGGATATTCTATTGTTATTATCTCTCATAATCTCTAACAATCTTGAGATAATTTAACATTAATTTTGAGATTAAGAGAGAACTCACCAAAAACTTCGGTCGTCGGAATCCGACGGCTGTCTCGCACCGCCACACGTCTCCGGCGTACCCACCGCAAGCCAGATGCCCGACATCTGCCTCCTTCTTCGTCTCCTTCTTGAAAAGAGAGATTTCAAAGTCATTTCACCGGAATCCACCAGTGGCCAGTGCCACCACTGCCGCTAGCATCGATGGCACCGCCGCAGACCACCGCCAATCGCCATCATTGTCGGAGGCCGCCGTCGCTGCTGCTACCGTCGCCAGAGGTCACCGAACCCAACCTCTGGTCGCTGATGGTGCTGCCTCTTCCTCAATTTTCTTCTCCATTGATCTTGATGAGAGATCGAAAGAGAAGATCAGATCAGATCTATTGTGATCTGATTTTTTTGATTGGTTCATTTTTGGGTGTTCCGTGTTCGGGCTTAAAGAGGGGATCAAAGTCGGATTTTGTTTGACTCAGATCTGGCACCAAAACAGATGCTCATTGGTTGAAATCTGGTGTTGCGTGTTCGAGGTGTGGGATCGGATCTTTGGTGGGATCGTGTTTGACTACACCCACAGTGAAGCTTTTTTTTTGATACGATGGACAGAGCCTTACGGCTCCAGCCCGAAAAAAATAGTAATAAATAAAGAGTAGCATACAACGGATCAATTTTACAAGTTGTAAAACTAAGAAAAACCAATACAACCGAGAGATAACAACAACAGATAAGCCGAAGATAACAACAAAAAGCCAAAGGTCCAGCAATCCCCAAGACAGACAGCACAGTCGACACAACCAGAATCGCAGCAAGGAGACCCGGAACACCATCAGGCTAGGAGGAAGAAACCAAGGAAACACTCCCTCCGCCCACAAAAACCACAAACCAGGAAGGTTCGCCGCTGGAAACACAGCGACGTCACCGCACGACACTCCGAAAGAGAACATACGGGCTAACCCACGAACAGCAACAAGAAGGGGAACACCAACCAAGTGATGATCGTAGCCTCACACTGCAAACAACAATGAGAAATGCCCAACCGTAACAAATAACGTACACAACGGTAGGGATAACCCCAAACATAGAACCAGAAAAACACCAGACAAACACGGTGCTAAACCAAACCCGCCTCCTCACAGCACCACAAACACAACCCACAAGAGGTCCATGCCTCCTCACTTGCTACAACACAGTAAACAAGTCGAAAGCAACAAAAGAACAGCCAGGGCAACACAGCCACACCCTAGCAACAGCACAGAGCAAAACCAACCACAACCAGCCACAACCATAACATAGTAGAAACCACAAACTAAAATGAGAGAAGAACACAGAGAACATAGAACAAGCAGCAAGTAGACAATATCATCATTTGATAACAACCAAAATACACAGCCCAGACTGGGCTAAACCCAATCAGGGACCAAAAAAACCAACAACCCCGACCGGCAATGTAACGCCCTGAATTCCAAATAAGACCGAATTCGAGAATTCACAGGATCTTTGCTTCACTTCGTACAATTTTACAAGAAAATTAAAAATTTTCAATAATACATCAGAGTTCATTACATCTTTGTTTACACAGTGGAAGAATACAACAATGAAATAAAATACAACTTGTACAACTATAACAATGTAAATAATTAACTGCATCATAACATCTTTACTTTTTCATGGAAAAGTCCATTACCTGCATATCAAGCTGTGGGCACGTCAGTCACTTATAACTGACGAAAATGTTATACTCGGCTATCCTCTCTATGTCGTACATATAACGATTTCATTACTTTAACAAATCACAAAGTTGAATGAACAAATAAAGGGTTAAATCGTGACTACGCTAAAACATGTAAGGGTATGCGATGCCTTAATGCCTAATGCACACATTTTATACTAGGATGACACTAATGCATACTTGTTCGAATTCTATGCATCCCATACTACATAGGTCCGAGGGCAAGCACCTATGTACTCCACAATAAAGGGTTCGATCCCTCGCCATGAAACTACCCAGTCATAAAACAAGATTTAGATATTCCACGAATATGGATCCCAGCCACGGAGTCCACCGCCGACTGTTATAACAGATCCCTCATCGTGCGAATCATCCCACAAGTGCCCCTCTAGCCCCGATTACGTATATACATTGGAGTACAGCAAACTATCCGCCCGACTATGCAAAGTCCCGGATTTAAAAATAAATGCCTGCCTCCCACGGAGCAACCACAGTCCGCCAACTGGGTCTATAGCCACGGAGATCCACTGTCGACTATATAGAGAAACCCACTTATGTTTGCCCAGGTTCACTACATCTTCACTTATGTGCCTAATTATTTAGTTCAAGACATGAATAAATTTCCATACCTTAGAATTAGTTTTACCTCCTACCAGACTTAATCAACAAAATACGATATAGCTCCATGGCCATATCTCAAAATATATCTCAACTCTTTTCAAATCAAATAGAGCCAGTACCCGAGGTCTCACTAACTCTAAATCACAACTTTTTCATGTACAAGAATCCATGGGTACACATACCCTTTAATAAACATGTCTTAAATCTAGATATTTTCATCTTCAACTTATTCACAAATGGTCAAAATCTTGTCACTATTCATGATCTATTTATTCATTCATAAACTTCAAAGCAAAATAATTCTTTTCAATGTATACAATTTCATCATATGAATTTTTTTCACAAAATCCAAGCTCATATGGTGTTTCGATTCACTTCGAGATATTTCTTAATAAAATACAAGTGCAATCTCTTCAAGAGTAATCACCTCACAACAAATAAATTTTTGCTTTCCTTCACAAAACAAGTTCTATTCTCAAATTTCTATTTCTATACTTCAAATAAAATTTCATAATTATTTCCTAAAAATTTTCCATTTCATTTTTATATTAATAATAAGGTTTTATTTGAAATTCCCTTTTAAAAACCCAATTCAATGAATAAAGAAGAAAAAGAAAACAAAAATAAAAATAAAAGAGGGGGACCTGGGTTTCGAACCCAGAACCTACCAACAACACACAGCCAGCGCCCAGAACCCGAACCCACTAGCTGCTAAGTCCATTTGGACTTTTGTCCTAATCCGAGATGAAAACCCCCTTATATATTTAGTACAGTCCGAATTTTTATTGAATGAAACCAAAATAAAATGTGACTATCAAGTTTCGAACCCAAGATCTCTTACAAGTTGTATTCTGTGGTGCACTGGCCAACCAGTAAGTCCAAGTGTATTTTCTGTTTAAGAATTGTATTAATATACTTTTGTTTAAACTGTCAGGAATTGGTCCTTTTTCATGCAACTCATTTGTCCAAAGATCAAATCTTTCTAGGAATTGAAATAGAATTTTTCTTGACTGAGATTGAATTTAAAAAAACAGTAGACAACAAATTTTAAACTCATTAAAACTTCTTTAAACAATTCTTTTTTTTTCTTCTCATCTTTTACATAGACTTGGGTTTTTCTTAAAACTTGAATTTACAAAATAGTGTTCATGAAAACTAGCTTGTGTTCTCACTTATACAAATTTCAATTTTATAACAGCATTAACATGAGAAATCTCACAAAAATATCTCTTTTATCCAATAGTTTATATTTTCAACTTGGACATAACAAATATACATATGTCAATATTTTTCAAAGCACTAACTAAATTTACTTTCTTTCTTCTTTCTTAGTTATCAAAGCATGATTTGAATATAACTTTCTTCAACAATTTTCATATACTCAACATGTACAAAAAAATGCAAGCATACTAACATGATTATAGTATAAAAGAATTCCTTTTTTTAATTAGCATGGTAACATATATCACAACAAGATTGTTCTCAGTCATGGCATACTACTCTAGCATGGATTTTTATCTACAATTTTCACATCAATAATAACTTATACTACTCATTTATAGTTCTTAGCATGCATATTCTACAACTAGAAAGTAAAGAAACCACCAACCTCTAATGAAGATTGAACAAAGTGGAAACACAACTCCTAGCTCCTATCAAGAACTTCTCCTCCTGGCAAGATCTTCTCCTCCTAGCAAGAACTTCTCCTCCTAGCAAGAACACTCTACTCTCTTTCTTTTGCTTTCACTTATTTTGATTTGTTTTTTGTGTGAAGAGAGAAGGAGAATGAGTGTTATTTATAGGACAATGTTAGGGTTCAAAGTGCAAAATTACACACCTAATAAATTACTCAAATTAATTTTCAACCCTTCACTTTCTTAACTCCCAAAATCCCCAACCTTTCACTACTCCACCTCTCTAATTCTCTAACTCCCACCTCTTCAATTCTCAACCCCTAACTCTCTCTCTTCACTGTCGTGTACACAGAGGCACTAAAGTGGCCCCCATGCCACGTCAGACAAGAGATGAGCTCTGTCTCCAATTGATCCCAGGTGGGCCCCACGATCCAATTACCATTCCATTTCCATTTTAATTCATGCCATCAACCAAGTTTTTAAACAGCCAACATACTATTACTTTATTCAACATATATATACTACATATATATATACTCTTTTTTTTTTGAAAACTACGGGGTGTTACACACACTCTGAAATTTATTTTGAAAACAAATAAGCTTAAGTACATTTATCAAAAATACGTGCGTCACACGTAAAATATCAAAAATGCGAAATCGATTTTATCAACGAAAAATTATTAAAATATAATCAAAAACAACATAAAAAAAATTATATTTACTAATTTCATATATTTCATGATGAAATCACTACGTACATGGAAAACACGTGCATTACACGTACAAAAAATTATTTTAATCAAAATGGAGAAAAATGAACTTCCATTTATAAAAATAGATTTGAATAACTAAAATAAATAATTTAAACACATAGAAAATATTGCACGTAGCGGTGGAAACACATAATCGACACGTGCATCAAAAGCACGTAAAAAGCACGTAAAAATACTGAGATTGAAATATTGCATTTAAGTTGACACAAATAAGATAAAATCAATACAGAAAATTCATAAATAGTCGGTAATCAAGATACATAGTGAAAACACGTTACAAAATATATGTGCATAATACACGAGGGCAAAATTGTCATTTCCAATTTTGCGGGGTGTTACAGGCAACAAGTGAAAAGAGGAGCACACCAATGAACAAACTCCCCACAGAGCAAAATAAAAACACAAAAAAGAAAGCATACCAACAGAGGAGGCCTCCCTAAGGGACGACCACCAAAAGCACATAGGAGTGCTTACCCAAAAAACACCAGTAGTAAAGGAGAACAGCAAGAAACAGTCCAGCACACTTAACCATGTAGAAAAAGCAAATAGAAAAGAAATTAAGTCAAGTTGATATTTAGAATAGTAGTAGTAATGAAGGTAGAGCGAAAAAGACAGCAGCATCGTCTAGCCTATCAAGGCTTAGCCGGGCTAGTTTATGAGGAGGAATAGCGGAAGACCAACGCTTAGAGAAAAAAATGAACTTGTCAACCAATGAGTCAATAGGCTTAACCATGTTATTAAAAATAAGATTATTTCTTTCTTTCCAGATAACCCAAATCACAGCCATAATAGAAAGAAACCAGGACCTGCGGTACTTCTTACACACAAACTGATAATTCCAGCAATGAAGGAAAGAGTGAAGAGATGTTTGGACTTGCCAGGCCAGACAACAGATCTGCCAAAGCGGTTTGATGAAGTCACAATGAGGAAGAAATGATCAATGTCCTCGTGATAATGAAAGCACAACGAACATAATTGACCTATAACAAGATCCCTCCTATTAAGAATGTCAACTGTTGAAGCTTATTGTTGATAGCCAGCCAAGACAGAATCTTGGCCTTAAGCGGAGCACAGCTGCTCCAAATGTTTTTAGCAAAAAGAGAGAACACACCCCCATGGTTGATAAAGTTATAAAAAGATTTAACTGTAAAGGAACCAGAGCTGGTCCATCGCCAACAGAAATCTTCCTTCGGATGCCAGTTGTAACTGTGTAATAGCACAATAAGTTGCAGATAATCCGACTGAAGATCAAGAGGGAGCTCACAAGAGAACGGGATAAGCCAAACTCTGATGTTATGATGAACCGAAAGATAGTCGGACACCTTGGCATCCGGTTGAGAGCAAGATTGAAAAGAGCTGGATAAGCGGAGGCCAGCCTAAGATTGCCAAGCCAAAGGTCTTTTCAGAACTGGGTCTTGGACCCATCTTCGCAAACGTGATAAATACTACAACGGAAAGGGTGAACAACTTTCCACACACCCTTCCAAAATGACGATGCCCTAGATGAAAGAGAAGGGCGAAACTCCCAAACCTTCTGACGATGGAAGCAATTAATGGAGATCAGACGGGCCCAGGGAAGGTTATCTAGGTTTTGGTTTCTAAAATTAAGGACACCCAGTCCTCCAGCCGACTTAAAAGTGCAGACCAACTTCCAATTACAAAGATGCGAACCGGCTCTATGAATAGCAGAACCCGACCGGAAGAAATTTCTTCTAATCTGGTCAATCCTGTTGATAAACTAGGACGAGTCATAGAAGAAAGACATCATATACAACGGGATAGAGGTGAGGACCGCATTCACCAGAACCAATCTACCTTCTCTGGATAAGTTCTTACCAGTCCACACATTAAGTCTGGATTCAACTTTATCGATCATGGGTAGCCAGTCCGATCTGTGCAATTTGCCCCATCTCAATGGGATCCCAAGATACTTAATCGGAAAGGAAGAGGCAGAACAATTGAAGAAATTGGCAATCTCTAATTTTCGATTGTTGGAACCTCCAAGCCAAAGAGCCGAAGATTTGTGAAAATTAATAGAAAGGCCAGACACACTTTCGAAGATGTAAAGAAGGAGCTTAAGGTTACGAAGAGAGCAACCGTTAGGTTTAGCAAAGATAATAGTGTCGTCAGCATATTAAAGGTTTAGAACACCCCAGAAACTATTAGAACCTCCGAGACCCTCAATCGCCTGAGCATCCCAAGCATGCTTCAGTAATTTACTAAAAACATCTACTACCAGGGTGAACAGAAAAGAAGAGATTGTGTCCCCCTGACGAAGACCACACTTACACTTGAATTTTTGGCCTTCCGACCCATTAATAATTACGGACGATGTGCCAGCGAAGAGGCTGGACTTAATCCAAGGAATCCACTTCGGGCCGAAACCCCTATGAAGGAGGATATCGAAGAGAAAGTCCCAGCACACCTTATCGTAAGCCTTCTCAAAGTCTAATTTTAACAGAATCCCCTTCGCATTGGATTTATGACAAGAGGAGATAATTTCTTGCACAGACGCCACACTATCAAGAATGAAATGATCTTTAATTAAACCCGATTGAGCCGGATCTATCAGAGGGGAAATGACCAGGCTTAGGCATTTAGACAAAACTTTCATAATGATCTTGAACGTAGTATTAAGGAGACTGATTAGTCTGAAATTCGCAACCGAATTCTCCCCCATAATTTTGGGGATGAGGACAATGTGAGCGTAATTAATACGATCAAAAGAAAAAGATTCTTGGTGTAGATCTGCAAACATTTGAAAGAGATCATCTTTCAGGAAGTTCCAGAATTTTTGGAAAAAGAACGATGGAAAGCCATTTGGTCCTGGAGAGGAGTCACTTTTAAAAGAAAAAACAGCATACTTAATCTCCTCCAAAGAGAAGGGGGCTTCCAAGCTAGATAAATCATAAGTTTCCTGGCAGTAAAGCTGCGCCCAATCAAGATGGATGGACCGAGTTTGAGATGAACCTAAGAGGTTTTTATAGAAATGAAAAAAAGTAGCATGGATATCAGCATCTGACTGCAGCTCTACACCGTCATTAACGATGGAAGAGATACAGTTGCACCGTTGACGGTGCAAAGAAAAATTATGGAAGAATGCCACATTACCGTCCCCTTCTTTGAGCCAACGCACTTTGGCCTGCTGAGCCCACTTGATTTGATCATTACGGAGAATTGAAGCAAAATCCCTTTTGCAGGAGCTCCTTTCAGAACGAAGAGACTCAGAAATTAGGGCAAGCTCTTCAAGCTTATCAATGGCTTCTATAGTAGAGAGGAAAACGAGTTTAAGTTCGTTAGCAGCGGCAAATCTTTCTTTGCACTAGATTTTGCAGCCAAATTTAATAGCATGCAACTTAAGAAGAATGCGACCTAATCCATGAGACCCCATGACAGAGGAGAGGCATTCGGAAATAAGGTTCACAAAGACCTAATCTTGCAACCAGAATTTTTCAAAACGGAACTTAAACGACTTAGCAAAGTTAAAATTAGAGTGAAAAGCAATGGGAACGTGATGTGAAGAAGGATTAGGCAAGGTGCAAGGGAATGAGCTGTGGAAAAAGGAGCTCCACCCACTGTGAAGCTGAAGCCTTATTTTTGGAATAAGTGTTGGTGTTTGGTGTTTTGGATTGAGTACGAGATTTGGTGCAGTAATATTCCTATTCAGATCCAACCCTCTACTATTACTTGATCTTATCAAGATACTGTAGTACCCCGATTTATTTTCTAATATATATGAAAGGGGATTTATTTTTCTTATGATAGCCTATTATTATTACTTTTCTCCATGATAAATAAAGTGCAGTATTTCCTATAAAACATTCTTCTCAAAGCCCAAATGTGACTTGTTTATTTTCTTATATAAAAATACATATTTTGGCCCAAATGTATTTAAACCCCTAAACTTAACCTTTTATTTTCACAACTTGTATATGTAGCATTTTTCTCTCTTTATTTTCCGGGTAAGATGTGCATTTTATGAGGTTTTGTGTGTGTACACGTGCACTTCATGTACACGTGCACAAGACATTTCTCTTGGCCGGATTTGTGGAGTGATGGGCTAGGATCATGGGCGGTTACATCTTGAAGTGTGGGTAGTTTCTTAACTCCCGATTAGATCTCAGCCTTTGATTCTCCAATTCCCCTATTAATCCTAGCCATCTATTCTATCTATTTTCTAGTATAAATACCCCTTCTCATCTCCTATCTCTTTTACACTAAGATTATAATAGAGAGTATTTGTGAGTGGTGTGGGAGCTTTTCTGTGGAGGCAAGCAGCATTGCTGGAGATTTCGGTGTGGAGCAAAGGAACAAGAAGTGCTGTGTTATTGAAGGACTTTGCGGGATTTCGGTTTATTTCTTCATACAAGGTGGGTGTTTCTCAGGACTTCTAATGTAGGAATAATGCTACAATGGTTATGATTGATATTATGATTATAAAAGTGATTTGAATGCGGTAGAAATTGCTTGAACACGCTATTAATATTGAAAACAAGGCTGTCGGTACAGTCGGCTGCCATGTGAGCCAGTCGACTGGTACGAGACATTATTTTTGCATGATTGTAGTGATAAACGTGTGTATAAATGAACATGATGGTATGAATACTATCTGCATGGTTTCCCTATGACACATATGATGGAGGGAAGGTAATTGAATGGTAGTTAATAATTTGGAATGGTCGAAGAAGTCGACTGATAGTGTGTCAAGTCGACTGGTACTTCAATCTGACTGTGACTGTTGGGTAGTTTCATAAATTGAGATATTTTCATCATGTGGACCCAGTTTGATGACTTGGGATTTACATCTTTATTGTTGTAAGGAATTATGAGCATATGTGAATGCATGTTTAAAGTATTTCCCTAGTGGAAAGAGCATGTTAGTAATTTGAAGATCCATGTTGTAGTGTTACTGAATGATAAGAAGCCTTGTCATGTGGAACATGAACTTATGTATACTGTTAATTGACATCATGATGAAATGCACGTAAGAACTGTAAATAATCTACTGAAAATGGATCTGTCCAGTCGACCGATTGCGTGTAGCAAGTCGACTGATCTGGACATAGAATTATGCTGTTGAAATTGCTAAGACAGACGACTGAGGTGTGAACAGTCGACTGTCGTGTGACAAATATTGTGAACTTGAAAGTTGCGGGACAGGCGACTGGTAGAATACACAGTCGACTATCCCGAGCCTTTTGATAACCCTGTTTATGACTGTATGAGTCGACTGGTGTTCTTCCAAGTTGACTGTACAGAAAGGACTTTGACATATTTGAATTCATGTTATTTTGCTGTTGGTAATTGTGAACTATATGATTAAAGTCAATGGATTCTGTTTATGACTGCATAAATTATGAAATTGAATCATAGATGAGAATTGAGAACTAAACGAAATTATGAAATAAGAAATCATGATGAGAAAGTCTGTGAGACTCTAAAATGAATGATGAGCTGATGATGCTCCATTGGATATTGTGAATTTGAAATTGAACGAAAGAGTAGCTAAGTCTCCCCGACAGTAAAATGAAATGATATTGAGAAATAGACCAGGTTGGTCAAGTGAAATGAAATGATAGGTCCGATTGATGGAGAGGCTAACTCTAGAGCTTGATTTTTGTTCATGATTCTAATATAACTTAAAAATACATAGTGTGGAGGTGATGAAGGTGAGAGAAAAACATGAGTATGAGAGCTAGGGTACGGTGCGGGTGTGTGAGCCGCAGAATGCATGCTTGATGAGTCAAGACATGGCGCGGGCACAACTCAGTAATGATCGGACTCTAGTCACGCTTATGGGATGTTTTGGTGACTGCAAGAGGAGTGTGTTCAGGGAGGAGGCTGAATTGTCGCAGAATGCATGCTTGACGAGTCAAGACATGGCGCGAAATTCTACTCCAGGGGCCAGGATACATGCTTGTACTCATAGATTCATCTAGGATACTCATTGGAATTACAGTAGTAGAATAAGTCATGGCGGGGGATTGAACCCTACTAAAATGAAGATCGTTTAAGAGGCTTGCACTCGAACCTATGTAGTATGGGATGCATAGAATTCGAACAAGTATGCATTAGTGTCATAATTAACTAAGTAAATTGCATTAAGGATTTAAGTGCACAATCACGACACGACATCATTAAAAGTTCCCTAATTTGCATGTTTATGTTGAACTGGCTTGTGATTTGTAAGAAATGAGATTCATTATACTGTTTCTGGCATAGAGAGGATGGCCATGTATAATTATCGTCGGTTGAATAAACTGACGTACCCACAGTGTTTTATGCAGGATAATCACATGTAAAAGGAATGGATGCACAAAGAGTTCATTATATTGTTGTTCATTTATGTAAATATTGTACATTTTGCTTCCGCTGTGTAAATTCAATGTAACATGCTGTAACTCTGATGTAAAAGTCAAGATTTTAAATTCCTTGTAAAATTGTATGTGAAGAAAGCGAAAAGATCCTGAAGAACATCTCGAATTCAGTAAATTGGGATTCGGGGCGTTACAGAGTGGTATCAGAGCCACGCTTTCTATGCTTTCACACTCGTACAAATTTATAAGGAACGACACCCTAGATGTGGACATTAGAGTGTGTGTTTGGATTTAGAGATTTAAATGTAAGTAACTTACATTTGTGTTGCTCTATGATTTATGCTTCTTCCTCTCTATTCTAAGATGGCTGATCACTTCGACCCTGCTGGAGGCGACGACTGGCACATTATTGAGGAAGAGTACCATCCTGGACAGGCTGATTCTGAGGACGAGTATCACCCTGGGCAAGCTGATTCTGATGATGAGGAGTACCCTGAATCCCGAGAGATCACCCCACCGCCGAACTCACCTGATGATTCTTCTTCTTCCGATGAAGAAAAGGGACCAGCTTTGGGTAACGCTGTGGCTTCTCTGCAGAGGCAAGTGGATACCTTGAAGTATAGAGTTGGAGTTTTGGAGGCTCAGCTGGAGAAGCGGAATGCTGACTATTCTGTTCTTAGCCATCGGATTTGGGAACTTGAGAAGAAAAAGAACCTAACTGATGTGCTGAAGGATGAGGTGGATGAACTGCGGGATGAACTTCGAGCAGCGAAGAGGACCCGTAGAGATTAGATTGTCTTGGTTTCTATTTTCTTCTATTCTGATGTTAAAATGTTTTTCTAATTCGAATGTATAAACTTTGAAATTCAATGAAATGAAAGTTGGTTTAAATTCTTGTTTTATACTTCGAATTTAATAGACCTTTTGCATCAGAATATGGCGAGAAGGGGAGCCAGGAATGGTGAAGGTTTGGACCTGGATGCCGAGTTTGCAAGGGTTTACCAGACGCTGAATGCAGTGGCTGCAAACCAAGGAAGGGGGCCGGTGAATCCAGTACCCGAGGCAATCAAGCTAGTGGAATCGTTCAAGAGAATGAAACCACCAGTGTTCGAGGGAAAATCCGACCCGGATGTGGCCGATAACTGGATTCGGCAAGTGGAGACAATCTTCGAGGTGTTGGAAACACCGGAGGGCAGCAAGGTCAAGTTGGCGACTTTGCAGTTGGAGAAGGATGCGGCTGTTTGGTGGCAGTCGATGAAGAGGACTATGGGCGGCTTGTTGCTTGGCTGGGAGGAATTTTTGGAGGAATTCCGCAGTCATTATTTCCCCTCCGACGTCCAAGAGAAAAAGGCCATGGAGTTTCTGTCACTTCAACAAGGCAGCATGTCAGTGAGAGCCTATGAGACCAAGTTCACTCAACTCTCCAGGTATGCTCCAGAATTGGTGATGGATGAGGCGAAGAAGGCTCGCAAGTTCGAGCATGGTCTGAGGCCGAGCTTGAGATCTCGTATGATACCCCTTGGTATCAGGAGATTCGATAAGCTGGTGAAGAGGGCGGCAGCGACGGAGGCGGATATGGAGCAGTTCCATGTTGTTCAGAACAGGAGGAACAACTGGCAGCCCGGGAAGAGGCCCGCGCCATCGGGGAGTTTCAAGGGGCAACCATCTGCACAGAAATTCAAACCGACAGGGGCGAATGCCGTCAGTGTAGCTGGGAGACCTGGAAACGATGCAGGGAGACCTTCTGCAGTCACTTGCTTTAACTGTGGTGAAGTGGGACATTACCAATCTCGATGTCTCAAACCGCGGACTGGCAATCACAATGTGCCAATACAGCAGACTGGGAAGAGGCCGTACCAGTCAGGGCGAGTATTTGCTTTGACAGAAGCTGATGCTGAGGAAGCAGATCAGGTTATCTCTGGTACGAGGGCTGATGTCTAGTGTGATTTCTTTTTCATTTCTCCTTCCCGATCATAGTGTAAAACTGTTATATAATGATGTATGTTATGTAACAGGAGAACTCTATATTAATGGAAAGGGAGCTGTGGTGTTGTTTGATACTGGATCCTCTCATACTTTTGTGTCTCCTAGATTTGCTAAAGTATTGGGAGTTGAACCGAAGATTTTCCCAGACAAGATCTTAGCAGTGGCTACACCATCAGGGGAAACTTTGACCACTGATCGGTACTATGTTGATTGCGAGATAGTGATTGGGGATCGAATCTTTGGCATTGATCTGATCGAGCTGACTATCTTAGGAGTCGATGTTATCATTGGCATTGATTGGATGTCGGTGTACAGTGCGAGCATCGAGTGTAAGGCCAAGACGGTGACAGTGAAGGCTCCAGGTGGACCTGAAGTCACTTTCCAAGGGAAGTTGAAGTGTTCTAAGCTGGTGGCAACTATCCGCAAGGAAGAGACTCCTGTGGAATTGCAAGGGATTCCTGTGGTTCGGGACTATCCGACTGTGTTCTTGGAAGATTTTCCTGGGTTACCTCCGCAGCGTGATGTAGAGTTCAGCATCACTGTTCAACCGGGAAGTGCACCCATTTCTAAGGCACCGTATAGGATGGCTCCAGTGGAACAGGATGAGGTGAAACGGCAGATTGAGGAACTATTGGGAAAAGGCTTTATTCAACCTAGTGCGTCACCTTGGGGAGCACCAGTGCTTTTGGTAAAGAAGAATGATGGATCGATGAGGATGTGTATCGATTACCGGGAGCTGAATAAAGTCACTGTTCAGAATAAGTATCCGATTCCTCGAATTGATGACTTGTTCGATCGTCTACAAGGAGCAGCTGTCTTCTCCAAAATAGATCTTCGATCAGGATATCACCAAGTGCGAGTGAAAGCTGAAGATGTGCATAAGACTGCATTTAGAACTCGGCATGGGCATTACGAATTCTTAGTTATGCCATTCGGAGTGACGAATGCACCTGCAATCTTCATGGACTTGATGAACAGAGTTCTGAGGCCGTTTATTGATTCTTTCGTCGTGGTGTTTATCGACGATATTCTCGTGTACTCCAAGTCTGAGGAGGAGCACACTGAGCATCTGGCAGCAGTTTTACAGAAGTTGGAAGAGCAGAAGTTGTATGCCAAGTTATCCAAGTGTGATTTCTGGAAATCTGAAGTGGCATTCCTAGGTCACATCCTTTCTAAGGAGGGAGTGGCAACTGACCCTCAGAAGATAGAGGCAGTGAGAGATTGGGCTAGGCCTACTACAGTGAAGGAAGTCAGAAGTTTCCTTGGGATGACTGGATACTACAGGAGATTCATTCAAGGTTATGCTCAGATAGCTGTGCCGCTTACCGAGTTGACCAAGAAGAATGCGAGCTTCAAGTGGACCGAGCAATGTGAGGCGAGTTTTCAGGAGTTGAAAGATAGACTGACTACTGCACCTATTTTGGCTTTGCCTAGAGCAGGAGTTGAGTATGATGTCTATAGCGATGCTTCACATCGGGGGCTTGGTTGTGTCTTAATGCAAGAAGGTAAAGTGATCGCATATGGGTCTAGGCAACTACGACTGCATGAGAAGAATTACCCGACTCATGATCTAGAGCTGGCTGCGATTATCTTTGCTTTGAAGCAATGGAGGCACTACGTGTATGGTGAGAAGCTGAACATGTACACGGATCATAAGAGCTTGAAGTATATCTACCAGCAGAGGGATCTCAATCTAAGACAGCGGAGATGGTTGGAAGTGCTCGAGGATATGCGACCTGAGATCAAATATCATCCCGGAAAGGCTAATGTTGTTGCTGATGCACTTAGTCGCAAGAGCAGTTTGGCCTGTTTGATTACGACTCAGAGGCATTTGATTGAGGAGTTGGACCGAGCAGGTATTGAGGTTGTCTTGCAAGGATTGGGAGCATCTTTATCTCAATTGAAGCTTCAGCCTACTCTGAATGCAAGGATCATTGCAAGTCAGGAAGTTGATGCTGATATTCTGGAGATGAAGGAGCAGGTTAGTGCTGGCAGGTTGCCCGGTTTTCAGACCAGGGATGGAGTGCTGTGGTTCGGAGATAGGCTGTGCGTTCCAGATCAGGCGGACCTGAAAGAAAGTATTCTTCAGGAGGCGCATGCTACTCTTTTGTCGGTACATCCTGGGAGTACTAAGATGTACAAAGACATCAAACAGCATTTTTGGTGGTCAGGTTTGAAGCGGGATGTGGCCGAATTTGTCGCGAAATGTGAGGTTTGTCAGCAAGTTAAAGCCGAAAATCAGAGACCCGGAGGTCTATTACAGCCGTTACCTATTCCGGAATGGAAGTGGGACAATATCAGTATGGATTTCATCACGGGTTTGCCTAAGAGTTCTAAAGGCAATGATGCTATTTGGGTTATAGTCGATCGACTTACCAAGTCCGCTCACTTTTTGGCGATGAAACTCACAGCTTCGATGGACAGGTTGGCTGAGATGTATGTTGGTGAGATTGTCCGACTTCATGGCGTTCCTTCGACCATTGTGTCTGATCGAGATGCGCGGTTTACTTCGCATTTCTGGAGGAGTCTTCAGGCAGCTTTGGGTACCAAGACAGATTTCAGCACTGCTTTTCATCCACAGACCGATGGGCAGACCGAGAGAGTCAACCGTATTCTTGAGGATATGCTTCGGTGTTGTATACTAGACTTCGGAGGCAGTTGGGAAAGGCATTTACCTTTGGTAGAGTTTGCCTACAACAACAGTTTTCAAACTAGCATTGGGATGGCGCCGTATGAAGCTTTGTATGGCAGGAAGTGCAGGACTCCCGTGTGTTGGTATGAGGTTGGGGAGCGTCAGTTGTTTGGTCCTGAGCTTGTACAGCTGACTTCTGAGAAGATTGATCTGATCAGGAAAAGGTTGGTAGAAGCTCAGAGCAGGCAGAAAAGCTATGCAGACAACCGGAGGAGGGACCTTGAGTTTGAGGTTGGTGACTTCGTCTTTCTGAAGGTATCACCCAGCAAAGGTGTGGTTCGTTTTGGCAAAGGCGGGAAGTTAGCCCCGAGATTTATAGGCCCATATAAGATATTGAAAAGGATCGGGAAAACTGCTTACCGGCTTGAATTAGCGGAAGAGTTGTCTCAGGTGCACAATGTTTTCCATGTGTCTATGTTGAGAGGTTATATTCCAGACCCGAGTCATCATTTGCCTGAAGTATCGGAAGGTTTGCAGTTAGACCTGAATTACATCGAGACTCCTGTTGAGATTGTTGACCGTAGGGAGAAAGTCTTGAGGAATAAGACTATACCGATGGTCAAGGTAGTCTGGAGAAACCACTTGGTTGAAGAGGCTACTTGGGAATCCGAGGACATGATGTTGAAGGACTATCCTGAGCTTTTTGCTTGATTGTATTTGTATTGATTGTATCTGGTATCTTGTATCTTATGTCTTTTTCTGGTTGGGTGTGTTGTATTTCTTCTGTTCTCGCTCTTGACTGTAGTTCCGGGGACGGAACTATTCTAAGGAGGGAGTGATGTAGTACCCCGATTTATTTTCTAATATATATGAAAGGGGATTTATTTTTCTTATGATAGCCTATTATTATTACTTTTCTCCATGATAAATAAAGTGTAGTATTTCCTATAAAACATTCTTCTCAAAGCCCAAATGTGACTTGTTTATTTTCTTATATAAAAATACATATTTTGGCCCAAATGTATTTAAACCCCTAAACTTAACCTTTTATTTTCACAACTTGTATATGTAGCATTTTTCTCTCTTTATTTTCCGGGTAAGATGTGCATTTTATGAGGTTTTGTGTGTGTACACGTGCACTTCATGTACACGTGCACAAGACATTTCTCTTGGCCGGATTTGTGGAGTGATGGGCTAGGATCATGGGCGGTTACATCTTGAAGTGTGGGTAGTTTCTTAACTCCCGATTAGATCTCAGCCTTTGATTCTCCAATTCCCCTATTAATCCTAGCCATCTATTCTATCTATTTTCTAGTATAAATACCCCTTCTCATCTCCTATCTCTTTTACACTAAGATTATAATAGAGAGTATTTGTGAGTGGTGTGGGAGCTTTTCTGTGGAGGCAAGCAGCATTGCTGGAGATTTCGGTGTGGAGCAAAGGAACAAGAAGTGCTGTGTTATTGAAGGACTTTGCGGGATTTCGGTTTATTTCTTCATACAAGGTGGGTGTTTCTCAGGACTTCTAATGTAGGAATAATGCTACAATGGTTATGATTGATATTATGATTATAAAAGTGATTTGAATGCGGTAGAAATTGCTTGAACACGCTATTAATATTGAAAACGAGGCTGTCGGTACAGTCGGCTGCCATGTGAGCCAGTCGACTGGTACGAGACATTATTTTTGCATGATTGTAGTGATAAACGTGTGTATAAATGAACATGATGGTATGAATACTATCTGCATGGTTTCCCTATGACACATATGATGGAGGGAAGGTAATTGAATGGTAGTTAATAATTTGGAATGGTCGAAGAAGTCGACTGATAGTGTGTCAAGTCGACTGGTACTTCAATCTGACTGTGACTGTTGGGTAGTTTCATAAATTGAGATATTTTCATCATGTGGACCCAGTTTGATGACTTGGGATTTACATCTTTATTGTTGTAAGGAATTATGAGCATATGTGAATGCATGTTTAAAGTATTTCCCTAGTGGAAAGAGCATGTTAGTAATTTGAAGATCCATGTTGTAGTGTTACTGAATGATAAGAAGCCTTGTCATGTGGAATATGAACTTATGTATACTGTTAATTGACATCATGATGAAATGCACGTAAGAACTGTAAATAATCTACTGAAAATGGATCTGTCCAGTCGACCGATTGCGTGTAGCAAGTCGACTGATCTGGACATAGAATTATGCTGTTGAAATTGCTAAGACAGACGACTGAGGTGTGAACAGTCGACTGTCGTGTGACAAATATTGTGAACTTGAAAGTTGCGGGATAGGCGACTGGTAGAATACACAGTCGACTATCCCGAGCCTTTTGATAACCCTGTTTATGACTGTATGAGTCGACTGGTGTTCTTCCAAGTCGACTGTACAGAAAGGACTTTGACATATTTGAATTCATGTTATTTTGCTGTTGGTAATTGTGAACTATATGATTAAAGTCAATGGATTCTGTTTATGACTGCATAAATTATGAAATTGAATCATAGATGAGAATTGAGAACTAAACGAAATTATGAAATAAGAAATCATGATGAGAAAGTCTGTGAGACTCTAAAATGAATGATGAGCTGATGATGCTCCATTGGATATTGTGAATTTGAAATTGAACGAAAGAGTAGCTAAGTCTCCCCGGCAGTAAAATGAAATGATATTGAGAAATAGACCAGGTTGGTCAAGTGAAATGAAATGATAGGTCCGATTGATGGAGAGGCTAACTCTAGAGCTTGATTTTTGTTCATGATTCTAATATAACTTAAAAATACATAGTGTGGAGGTGATGAAGGTGAGAGAAAAACATGAGTATGAGAGCTAGGGTACGGTGCGGGTGTGTGAGCCGCAGAATGCATGCTTGATGAGTCAAGACATGGCGCGGGCACAACTCAGTAATGATCGGACTCTAGTCACGCTTATGGGATGTTTTGGTGACTGCAAGAGGAGTGTGTTCAGGGAGGAGGCTGAATTGTCGCAGAATGCATACTTGACGAGTCAAGACATGGCGCGAAATTCTACTCCAGGGGCCAGGATACATGCTTGTACTCATAGATTCATCTAGGATACTCATTGGAATTACAGTAGTAGAATAAGTCATGGCGGGGGATTGAACCCTACTAAAATGAAGATCGTTTAAGAGGCTTGCACTCGAACCTATGTAGTATGGGATGCATAGAATTCGAACAAGTATGCATTAGTGTCATAATTAACTAAGTAAATTGCATTAAGGATTTAAGTGCACAATCACGACACGACATCATTAAAAGTTCCCTAATTTGCATGTTTATGTTGAACTGGCTTGTGATTTGTAAGAAATGAGATTCATTATACTGTTTCTGGCATAGAGAGGATGGCCATGTATAATTATCGTCGGTTGAATAAACTGACGTACCCACAGTGTTTTATGCAGGATAATCACATGTAAAAGGAATGGATGCACAAAGAGTTCATTATATTGTTGTTCATTTATGTAAATATTGTACATTTTGCTTCCGCTGTGTAAATTCAATGTAACATGCTGTAACTCTGATGTAAAAGTCAAGATTTTAAATTCCTTGTAAAATTGTATGTGAAGAAAGCGAAAAGATCCTGAAGAACATCTCGAATTCAGTAAATTGGGATTCGGGGCGTTACAGATACGGTCCACTTTAAAATTTAAAATTTGTGTTGCTGTATTTAATTTAATTTTCTGTATTATTGTTTATTATGAAGTTTTACAAAAAAATCCTTCATTTTACTGTACTTACGCTAGTAGTAATTATTCAGAATAAACCCTCTAGATTTTGGAATTTACTGTTTATTCCTTAAGATGGAAAAACTTAATCGTTCATAAAAGATTCCAAAAATAGCTAGAAATATTTGATAATTCTGAATTTAACAGTTTGAAAGTGAAAGCACAATAAGATATGTGGATGTAGTTGTTGGAAATAGTGTGGGCAGTGAGAATGTTGTTTAGACTAGATCTAAATATGTTTGGACTGGATCAGATCTAAATTAAAAAATAAGTTCTTCACCAAATTAAAATTTTTATTAATTATTTGTTTGAATTTTGTTGCTAAGTGCTAAAGTTCAAAACCGTATTAAGCATTGTTTAATTAAATACAAATCTGAATAACCGCTTTGGCTACGTGTTATGGATCAAATATTTATTTTGATAAATTATAGGCTTTGACTATAAAATTGAATATCCAATTAAATTGTTATGAATTAGATAGTGCTAATAATTTGTTTAATTGGCTAATCTTTAACGATTTGATGGATGTAGGAACTTCAAAGTTACTTACAAATTGTGTGTATTGGAGACGATGGATTTGCATCACGGTATGATAAGTCTGTACTACGCAGGCTTCTCCATCGAATTTGGAAAACACTTCTAACTTGAAGTGTCGGTATGATCTACTCTAATCTTTCTTAGTATTTTCATGTGATGAATGTGTTAACGTTTTGTGCGTTTGATCACATGATTGAGAGTTTTAGATCATAGTTATTCTCGCTTTGAAAACTAGCATGTTTAGGGTTGTTAAGTGCTTTATCATACTATGTGTATAGATATTTTGACAAATCCATTGTTTGCAGTTTATGTGAGATCATGTATTTGCTTCTCTAATAAAATAAAATAATTTTTTTTGATGTATAAGATGTATAACAAATATCTGTAACTTAGGAGCAAGCATCTCTTAATGTATGATATTACTCTATTAGTTACGTTTTTTTCTTTCTCATTCATTGTACTGTGTGTGCAAAGTTGAATTATAATATGTTAGTTATTATCTCATTTAGCGTTATGAAGATGATGAAGAACGAATAAAGGAAAGAACTCTTCGCTCAATGTGTTTGAGCAAGTGGACATTGTTAAAATTACTAGAGAAAGCAAATAGTTTTGTGAAATGTGGTAGAGTAATTTTGTATTAACTCTTATAATGTGCATATATTGTCAATTGCATGTATAAGTTGAGTTTAACAAATGAGACAATTAATAATAATAGTTTAATTGTGTATAGTTTCTGAACATAGCATAATTGGCTAGGATTTGAGAACTATATATTAAATTGTTTGTTCTTGTTAAAACTCATAACTCTGCTAAATAACACTCCATTAAATATGACAAATATGAAAGTTGTGCTCAGATTATGATCACTAGAAAATCATTTAGTATGGTCTCTAGGAGCACACAACTTCTTGAGTCAATACATTCTAATATTTGTGATCTCAGTAGCTTTGTGACTAGATGAGATAATTATTGGTCAGAAGTAAATGATTAGTATAAGTTTGTCATATATATGAAGAATGAAGCACTTGTTATTCTTATTGAATTAAAAAAATATATATAGTTAAATGCTAAAAGTCAAGGGTTCAGATTTGATAGATGTAGTGAATATGTTTCAATAATTTTAGAGAAGTTTGCATATGGCATAATTGAAACACCCCATATTTTTATTTTATTTAAAAATACATTTTTTTTTCAATTTTGCACGTATGATGCACGTGTAAATTCTTCCATCTCTATTTCTTACTCTCATTTACTATTTTAGCATGCATAATCTTTATTTAGCCTTTTTATTAAACCCTTGGACCTAAAGTTAGATTCTAGCCCATTAGATTAATTAAAAGGAGAGCCCACTAGACTAATTAATTAAATTGATTAAAATGAAAGCCCATGAGACAAGCCCACTAATAAAATCCTATTTTAAGTTGTGCATGGACTCACACATGACATGTAACGACTTTTAATACACATTTTAGAACTATACGAATTGTATTAAATATTGTGTATGTGTGTGCACTAGTGCACAATACGTGCACGTGGTAAATGAAGAGCCGAAAGGGGGGTTGCCAGATTTGATCATGGAGGGTGGGGGTTTGAGTTTTGAAGGGTTGGAGAGGTGAAGAGTTGAGAGTTTTGGGAGTTAGGAAAATGAAGAGATGGAGAATTAAGTTGAGTAATTTATTAGATGGATAAATTTACACTTTAAACCCTCACCTTGTCCTATAAATACACCCAAATTTTCCTCTCATTTCACACCTAAAATAACAAACTTAAGAGAGAAACAGAGTACCTTTGTGCATTGGAGAGCTCTTGCTAGGAGGGGAAGGACAAGAAGGTGCTAGTTGGAGCTAGGAGCTACAAGTGGTCTCTCCATACTTGGTTTATATTCTTCATAAAAGGTGGGTGATCTCTTTCTTTCTAAATGTAGAGAATGCATGCTAAAAGTTATAAATGAGTAGTATAAATTGAATTTGATGTGAAATATGTTGACATAATCCATGATAATGTAGTATGCCATGAATGAAAGTAATCTTGTTGTGATTATGTGCCACCATGATAATTAGAAAGAAGAATTTTAATAAAATAATTAATACTATGAATCATATTAGTATGCTTGTAAATTTTGTACATGTTGAATATATGATTTGTATGAAAATTTGTAGAAGTAATGTTATATTAAATATATGCCTTGATGCCATGATAATTAGAGAGAAGAAAGAAAGAAAAATAAATTGAATTGTTGCTATGAAATGTGTTAACTTATGCATATTGCCATGTTATACTGAAAATATAAATCTTTGCATAAAAGAGTTTCTTTTGAGATCCTCATGTTTGAGAGGCATGTTGAGTTTTATTACAAAATTTTAATTAGTTATATAAACTAGTTTTAATGAATATAATTCTTAAATTCGAGTTTTGAGAAAATGTAAATTGGTATGTAAAATGAAAAGAAAAACTATTTGAAAATAGAGATATATATATTTTAAAGTAAATTTGAAATTTGTTGGCTACTGTTTTAAAATTAAACTCAGTCAAAGGAAAGTTTATATCCTAAAAGATTGGATCATTTAGATAAACGAGTTTGCAAAAAATAATCAATTTCAGAATAGTGTGAAAAAAATCGTATTAATACGCCTCCTAATCAATAATTACACTTGGACTTATTGGTTAGCCAGTGTACCACAGAACACTACTGTACTTGTAAGAGATCTTGGGTTCGAAACTTGATGGACACATTTAATTTTTTTGTTTCACTAAATTAAATCCGAAACCTGAAGCTTGATATTTGGGGTTTTCAGTATGACATATTGACACAAAGTCCAAATGGACTAAGTGGCTAGCGTGAATGGCTTTAGGCGCTGGCTGTAGGTTTCGACTGGTCCTGGGTTCGAAACCCGAAGCCACATTTTGATATTTTTGGAGTTTTAATATATTTTTTGGGGATTTTTAATACGAATAAGCTTGGGAATAAAATCCTATTATTCATATAAATAACATAGTAATTATTAAAGATATTTTTAAAACTATTCTTGTATATTTTTGAGAAAGTAAAAGGGGGAATTGAGATAGTAAATGAGTTTTTAACTCTAAAATTATTATTTGAGTATATGACTCTTATTTTTGAAGAGAAAAATATGTAACAAGTTATGAAACTCTCTTGTTGTAAACCAACACTTATGTTGAGTAAGAAATACTTGATGTGAATTGAGATATGAATTGCTTAAATTGCTAATGAAATTTTTAGTGATGAATCTATTGTTCATGAAAGAAAATTATTGTTCTATTTTGGATTTGTAAATGAAAAAGTGAATCATGAGCAAGTGCTAAAATAAGACATTGATCTATTTGTGAATAAGTTGAATATAAAGATACTTTGAGTTAAGACATGATTATTGAAGGGTATGAATACCCATGGTTTTTTGTACATGAAAGGTTGTGATTTAAAGTTAGTAAGACCTCGGGTACCGGCATTGTGGAAATAAAAAAAAGATTTGAGATATATTTTGATGACCTTGGAGCTATCTTGGTAATTGTGATTAAGTCCGGTAGGAGGTAAAACTAACTCTAGGTATGAAAATTTATTCATGTCTTGAACTTAAGAACTAGGCACATAAGTGAAGATGTAATAAACTTGGGCAAACGTAAGTGGGACACTCTATATAGTCGGACGGAGGATTTCGGGACTATAGACCTAGTCGGGCGGAGGATTTTGGGACTATGGTTGCTTCGTGGGAGACGAGCTTTTATTTTAAATTCGGGACTATGCATAGTTAGGCGGATAGTTTGCCGTACTCTAATGTATATACGTATACCGGGGCTAGAGGGGCACTTGCGGGATGATTCACACGATGAGGAGTCTGTTATAACAGTCGGGCAGTGGACTCCGGGACTGGGATCCGTACTCATGGAATGATCTAAATCTTGCTTTATTACTGGGTAGTTTTCATGGCGAGGGATCGAACCCTTAATGTGGAGTACGTAGGTGCTTTCCCTCAGACCTACGTAGTATGGGATGCATAGAATCCGAACAATTATGCATTAGTGTCATGTTAGTATAAAATATCTGCATTAGGTATTAAGACATCGCATAAACTTAAGTGTAGTCACATTTAACACTTTATATTCATTCAAGTTTGTGATCTGTTAAAGTATGGAGATTGTTATATTTCCGGCATAGAGAGGATGGCCGAGTATAACATTTTCGTCAGTTGTAAGTAACTGACGTGCCCACAGCTTATTATGCAGGAAATGTACATATTCAAGAAGGAATAAAGTTGATTTCGATGCTGTTGATTTATTACTTGTTAAAGATGTATAAGTTGTATATTATTTTCATTGTTGTATTCGATCTTTATTTTTCCGCTGTGTTAACAATGTAAAGAACTTTGATGTATGATGAAAAGTTTAAATTTTCTTGTAAAATTGTACGAAGTGAAGTGTAAATATCCTGTGGAATCTCAAATTCGGTCTTATTTAGAATTCGGGGCGTTACAATAATCTCTACTGCACTCTACTTACAACAGTTAAACGGTATTCATAAAAGTTAGAATCAAACACTTAGTGAAATGTTGAATTCTGTAATATTGACCGTTGTTTGTCTTATGTAATTATGAGTGGTGTTGGATCGTTAATCATATCTCTAATGTGTTACTACACTCTAAATTGAATACACCTTGTAGATCATGGCATGAAAATACAAATAATTTTGTTAAAGTAAAAATTTGTGTTGTGATACATTTGTTAGAGTACATGACCTAAGAAGGCCTAAAGTAGGACCTATAACAAATATTTGTATGTTTAGAAAGTACAGAATGTGGTTCTATAGACAGATGTTAGATCTATCTAATTTGTGTTAGAAGAATCTAGACTTGCAGAGTTCTTTGAGAATGTGTTCATCAAAGATAAATGTATGAAATGATCTAGTTCCACAGACACGGTCAATAATTCACAGTTGGAATCAAGAACCAGCCTTACTGACACTTAAAACTTCAATGACAAATGAGCCAAGAAGAGTCTATAGTAGACAATGTGATAAATTTGTGCCATACAGTAATACTTTAAATTAGTTGGTCTGCTAAAATGGGCTAAAACTATAGTAAGTAAGTGGAGTTTTGTAGAAGAAATTTAATTTTGATTGTTCAGTAGCAAATTTTAATGCATTTTAGTTGCTAACAGACTGACTGAGAAAAATGTGGTAGATTTATTTGATGTCTACTACATGTTTGTCATATTGCTACAATAAGTATTCTTCTTACCCGTACATCTGTTGAAAATTTTGTTATTCATAAAGGATATTTAAACAGTTTTGTACTAAAAGTTTTGTACTTGATGTTTTGTATTGAACAGTTTTGAACTAATATGTTTAGTGAACAAGATTTACAATTTAGTAAAATCATTGTATATTCTTAAAACATGTATAGCCGACGAATAAATAATTTGACAAATTTCTTAAAGAGCCTAGTATATGAATCAAGTAATTCAGATCAGTGCCTTCAACTTTGTGGTGTGTCAAATATAGTAGCTATTATTTACTTGTTCTGTTGACATGCCTGTTCTTGGATGTGACATCTCTATTAAAAATGAAGTTAAAATTATGCTATCCAAATAATTCAACATAAAAAACCTATGTATTGTGGACACCATAGGTACAAGGGTGAGTTTAGGTTGGCAAGGGATAACTCTTTGTAAAACTTATCAAATCAAAATGTGTTTCAAAAGTGAGGATATAGTGATTGAAAGTGTGTTTTGAAATACCTTATGATTATAATAAAAGGTTGACACCTAATGATGGTGCAACTATGAGACAAGTAGATCATTCTAAAGGAATTGAAAGTCTTATGTATACAAAGATCTGCACTAGAATAGACATAGCCTTTGAGGTAAGTATGATCTACAGATTCACTAATAATCCCATATACATTTGAGTGCCCTTAAGAGGCTAATGAGATACCCAAGTGGTACTCTAGAGTTTGCTTTGTGCTACTCTAGTCATTCTTCGAATGAATGACTGATCTGATGCATTATGATGCTCAGAATTTAGTGAAAATCGATAACTAGTGGATATGTGTTTACACTAGGAGGAACAGAAATGTTATGAAAATTAATAGGCAAACATGCACTGTGCTATCATCCATAAAATCAGACCTCTATGTGTTATCCTCTACAGGGGAAAAGGCTGAGTGGATTGAAGAAATTGTTGCTAGTTATCCATTAAAAAGTTTAAGTAACTCTCTAATTCTGTTATGCGACTATCAAGATATAATGCACTGTAGCTCATAACTCACTCTATAATAGTAAGAGGAGTATATTAAGGCTGAAAGAAGCCTAGTTGAACTTTCTCATAAATAAAGTGCAACTGAAATAAAATATAGATAATGCTCTTGCTAAGAGACTTAAAAGTGATCTAATTGTCAAAACTGTGGGGGAAATGGAGTTAAAAGCTACTGAGTCAAAGCTTTAACATCCTAATTGTTTTGAAATTTAGAATCTAATTGGAGTCATAGAGAAGTTCAAACTTAAGCACCAATTTTAGGCAGTTAACATATTTTAGATAATTTTGATGATTGCACATAAATTCCACAAATACATAATGTCATTCCAATTTTGATGGTATTATATATCTAGAGAATTTACTTAGAATAATCATATTATTCCAATACGAAACATGAAAACTTGTCGATGTGTTTCCGATGTTTAGAATGTCGTTATATCATTCCAATTTTGATGATATATCTCTTTTATGGATTCTTGTTTCATTCCAATTTTGATGATTCAGAATTAACCATAATTGATTTGACTGTTCTATCATTCTAATATGAAACATAGTATAGTTCTTGTGTAGAAACTATAATAGTTTTTGTTCTTTATTTAGTTAAAGAAACTTGATTGTGATACTTGCATTACATTTTTGCTAAGCTAATTATGAATTGTACTAAGTTCTTATGTGGAATTAGATACTTTGTGAAATTTGTTGGAATTCTTAGAGATGTGTCTCTTGATATTCTTGTTTTCAATAAGTTAGCAAAGATGAAGGAGTTGAATCTGTCAATATAGATTTCAAAATAATGATTTGCTCAAAATGGAGGAGTAAACATAAAGCAGTGTGTAAGGATAGAGTTTCAGTTTATTTCTTTTGAGAATAAATTAGTCACTTGCTTGGTAAAACTTCTATTGAGTTTAAGACTCTTGTGTTCACTGAGCTTAAAACTCTTATTTTGTTCTTAAAGTTTATTTGCTTTGTTTGATTTTGAAACTATGACAGATTACTCCAATTGGTTTAGTCATTGTGAACTATTTTGTTGTGATATGGTTTGGGAGCTATTTAATTATTTTGGTTTAGTCTTTTTGAACTATTCGGATTTATAATTGATTTAGTACTTATGAACTGTACATTGAGTGATGCATTTCTTCTATTTAAAGACTGCTATCAGCCAGTCAGCTTCATGTTGAACTGATGAGATAATCCAGTACGTTTATATATTGAGAATATATGAGGAGATTATTGGATATATATGTATATTCTCACTATATGAATAATATTATGTGTAATATTATTCTATGGGTAACACGTGTGTTACACGTACTAATTGTATGGATATCGGAACGCTGGTTGAGTGGGTTGAGAACCCAGTACCTAAACCAGTATTTATTTTATAAATACTGGCTTGTGATAGTAGTCTAGGTATTCCAATTTTAATACCTAGGGTAAATATCTCAAGCACCTTAGTCTAGGATATTAACCCTAATTTCTATTATTCTTATCTCTCATAATCTCTAACAATTACGATATAAGGAAGTATTTGCATCTTTCAACAACTTATTAAAGGCTTCAAATTCTTTATTAAGTTCTTTACCAGGCAGTTCTTCTCCCACCCCACCACCATGAACAAATGTTTCTGCCGACTCATCGCAAATTTGGTTGATTAGATTGTTTTTGTGAACTTGAAAGTTATGAAATCTCAAAACATTCTGCAGTAAAGAGTGCATCTAATCAGCAACATCTGGAGCATTTGTAAATGAAGACTTGTCTTCATGTACAACCAAACCATTAGAAACTGATTGAGCACACTCTCTATGACAAAACTAATTTGTATACCCCGTTAAAAACCCATTGCAAATCACATGTGTCTCAACTACTTCGCATGTCCTTAAATCATAATTTGAACACCGGACACATGGACACAAAATTAAGTTCGGGTCACGAGAATTCATCTTTGCAAAGTTAATAAAATCTTTCACACCATCCCGATACTCCTTAGATAATTGTGACTTATTAATCCAACTTTTACCCATTTTTAAAAATATGAGTCAATCTGAAATTTAAAATTCATAAATTAAAACGCATATGCTTTCATTAAAGTGACTAACATATGTCGATCAAATCAAGATAAACATAAATAGCTAACTAAGCATACTACATATTGAATTCTTATGGGATAATGACTTGAGATGCAGCAACCAATGTGCTTTTCATTAGAGAAATGTATCACACCAGATAAGACATGATGAGATTTCCTATTATCCACTTGAAAATTTGAACGTAACGTGATGGACATTCCATCTACTAGTCAAAAATCTCAAAGCAAGTGAGAGGGAAAATGAAATTCTATATCAGACTTTTAAGGTTTTGACATATTACTACCTAAAAAGAAATTCTATATCATACACTTTTCAGTAATATATAATATTAACTAACCACATAAGGATTATTAAAGTAATAGTATTATATTATTAGGAACTAATATGTAAATTAATATTTAATACGAAATAATATATAAAAATGATATTTGTTAGTGATTGATATGCTTAAAAACTACATCCATTGTTAGGAATCTTAATGAGAGAGAGGGTGGAATTTTCAAGTGGGTGTGCGGGTGTGCTTGCCAATAACATCACTAGGATTCTTTTTTTTGCCAATAACATCAAGTTCGGTAAGTAAAACACATTTGTCTATGTTAGATTAGAACTACCATTGTACCTAAAGTGATCAATTTCTTTATTCTCTATCCACTAGCATATTCTGCACCATTAAAATAACCAACCATGCCCTAAACCAAATAATCTGTTATCTATTTGCAGCTACACCATTAAAATAAACAAAGAACGGACACACAATGGCTAAGTCCGAAGTAACAACACCAACATCAACAACAACCAGCCCTAGCAACAACATCAACCCTAGCAACATCAACAACAACAACAACCATAGCAACATCAACATCAACTAAACCCTAGAAAATATAGAAAACTAGATCGATAAATTACCAATTTTTTCGATTACGGAAATGAGAGCCAGCTGAGGGAGAGAGCACCGGTGGCAAAGATCTGCGGTGGAGGGAGAGAGAGCGCCGACAGCGATAACTGATGGAGAGGAAGGAGCGGCGAAGGGAGGAGCAACAGTGAGGAAGAAACCGTGGTTACGAAGGAGGTGCGATGAGAGAGAGTGAGTCGTCGGCGAAGAGAGAGAGAGAGTGCGGCGATGAGAGGGAGGAGAGGGGGAGGGGTTAGCAACGGTGAGGGAGGAGCGAGGGAGGCTTCGAAAGGATAACGACGGCGAGTGGTGTGGGAGAGGGAGAGAGCGGCGAAAAGATAGAGCTGCGAGAGAGAGCAGATAGAGCGGGGATTTGGGTGAAAAATGAAAAAAAGGGCGGCAGGGTTAAGAAAAAAAATACCCTAACCCTATACCGGAGTGTTTGACGAAATGCCGTTATAGACCGGAGCTACCCCGACATTTATATCAAAAAACGCCAGAATAGATATTTAAATTTTTTATAACAGCTACCATTGCGATAGAGTAGAGTTGTCGCGGCGTGTATAAGTAGAAAGGCCGTTATAGGATAACCTATGGCGGTGTTTACTTTAAACGCCGAGACAGAGAGTAGGTTATAAAAATAAAAATAAAACTTCCCCTCACCTATCACAACATTTCATCGAAACGCCGGGATATGAACGCCCTTAAAAGCCTAGCGGTTTGTAGTGACACTACAAATATTAATCATGTGTGTTCCTTAATATGTGAAATGCAAGTTTTGAAATTTCAGTTCTCATACAACAACAAAGCCTCGTCCCAAAATTTTGGGGTTGGCTACATCGTTATTCCCAACTACTGCATTAACGACCATCTCCTTCGCCAAATTAACACTTTCCAAATTGCTATTAATATCTTTGACTCAAATTTGTTTGAGTCAACATCTAGTCCTTTTTAGGCCCCTAGCTTCCATCCTATCAAATTTCAATTTCTCATGGTATCAGCAAATCTAGACATACTAACTAGTAACTAAACCTCTAATCATCTAATAGTCTTTCTACTACCATTGTTAATTTTTACCATTATTTGAAAATTTTCAATGACCATTATAGTTGTGCATGGAAATTATTTATAAATCAGCAATAATAATGCAAAGGAAAAACTCAACTGCCAATGGCTGCAAGTCTGCGTGTAACCATGTAAGTGTTGCCGCAAAATAAAATAATAAAGAATTCTCAAATGTCAAACAGAACAAAATAATATCACAAGGAAACAAATACTTTACAAGCTAGGTTATATCTTCTTTTGTTTACTGTAATAAAATTAAAGAAAAAAAGAAAAGAAGAAACCTGTTCTTTTCCAATCCAGTAAGGAATGCAGCCAAGAGGCTACCCTTGCCAGCATCTTATTCAGCCACAGCATACTCACTAACAAAAGCCTGTAAACAGAACAGTGATGCAGTTTTCATTAAAACTAGCCAATAATGCATGCAGTATACGTGTAAAATCATGTAATCTTTTAATTGATTGAGAGTGACTATAAAGTTACATGTATAATAAAGCTTAAATTATAAATGAGAAAACATTAAAAGATGAATGTATGAGTATTTTCGTACTTCTACATATAGAATATTGATTTTTAATTTAAAATCTATACTATTATTAAGCAAAGCTCTATTTTGGCGGCTTTTTACTATCATGTCCCCATAAACATAAAAGGCTAAAAAAATATAGAGCTAATATCGAAGGTCAAAAATGTAATTTGCATGTATTACGAAAAAAATAAACACATGCATACAAATATCAAAATGAATAAATTTGCATGCAATTACTTTGCTGATGAATAAATTTGCATGCAATTACATTGGTAGGAGGAAACTATTAATTTGTTACCATTAATAGTTCATGTTGGCTTCAATGCCTAGGAAGAACGATGCATGTATATCTATCTATATCTATATTATTATTAAGCAAACCCCATTTTGGTGGCTTTTTACTATCATGCCCTCATAAACATAAAAAGCTAAAAAAATATAGGGCTAATATTGGAGGTCAAAAATGTAATTTGCATGTATTACGAAAAAAATAAACACATGCATGCAAATATCTATACTATTATTAAGCAAAACCCCATTTTGGCGACTTTTTACTATCATGCCCCCATAAACATAAAAGGCTAAAAAAAATATAGGGCTAATATCGGAGGTCAAAAATATAATTTACATGTATTACGAAAAAATAAACACATGCATGCAATATCAAAATGAATAAATTTGCATGCAATTACTTTGCTGATGAATAAATTTGCATGCAATTACTTTGCATGCAATTACATTGGTAGGAGGAAACTATTAATTTGTTATCATTAATAGTTCCTGTTGGCTTCAATGTCTAGGAAGAACGATGCATGTATACTAAGTTGATCAAAATTTAAAAAGTAAACAATACAAAAAAGTTACTGTCTAAACTAATATGTGCATGTCTGTAGAAACCAAAATTGTGCAGATATCAAAATGTCAACTCTGCATGCAATCTCTTCCATGACCTGCCACTTCTTCAAAATCCTACACACCTTTAAATATTAGGACGTGGATTGCACGCGTGTAAATAGCTAGTATAAATAAACAGAAGTTTTATTCTCAAGAAACCCCATCATGGGAAAAAGTAATAGACAGAATCGATGAAGAAAATTTCTAAATTCTCATATTACATAGCAGTACAGATTTATCATAATGATTTAGTATGTTTCTATAGCTTAAGAACTAAAATAATCAATATACCTTAATTAGGTCCATCTCGTGATGTCTTATCAAATTGATGAGCCAGTGTATGCAAGACAGCAGCGTGACCATAAATCTACCAAAAAATTGCAATATTTGACTTTTGTCCCAGATTAATGGAAAAAAATGGATTTTACATCAATTATATAAGAAGTTTAAATGCCTTTGTCGTTTTTCTCTATTCTTACTAGTAATTTACACGTACGATGCACGTATTAATAAATATAGTTTTTTAAAATAAAAATTTAGACATAATCTGAATTTGAACTTAGAACCTCCTTTATAATAGTTATGTACGTGTATTGTACGGATTGGTAGTATGACAAAACATTTACAAATGACACTAAGGCATTCTCCCATTATAATATTAGAGATAGAGATCGGGGTATTTCTTAGTTTTTAAAAATAGTGGGGGTATATGCTAGTTTTTACATTTTAAATGGGGGCATTTGCTAAAATTTTCCTTTTTTAGGGGCTGCACGTGCATCACACGGGTATATTTGGTGGATTTAGTTTGGCCGTATATTGCACGGGTTTGCTCAGTTACAAAATTAGGGTTTGTTTATTTACAACCCCAACTCTCCCATTAAAATAGTAGAGATATGAAAATCATATAGATCAGCAGGGTGATCCAATGGGTGGGTACAGCCCCCCCAAGGCAGGTGTGATGGTCGCCTCCCTGAGAATCCTGTGTATGTCCTATAGGTGTGTATCTTGTAGTCTATGGAGTGATGCGTGGTTGTGGTTATTATTTTAAAATGGGAGGATTCGGGTGAGAAGGCCCGATGAAACCCAGTTTCTAAATGAACGTAATGCCTTGGATGATGTAAGTATGTCCGTTGGGTTCGGAGGTAAACCCAAGATGAAGGTTGAGGGTGTGGTTTGTAAATTCCCTGATATATATCGGAGAACAGTTTTAGCTTCTGTGATCGTAAGAGTTTGAAGCACTTGTTCTCACAAAAGATTTTAGCAGGAGGCAATAAAGGTGGCTCGAGTTCCTGATTTGGAATTCAAAATATCTCCCGGAAAGCAATAGAGTGACAGATGTCTTAAGTAGAAGTAGTGTAACACCCCGAATTCCAAAATACACTGAATTCGAGATTCCACAGGATCTTTACACTTCATTTAGTACAATTTTATAAGGAAATTTGAACTTTTCACTTTACATCAGAGTTACATGAAAACTTTACTCTTTACATTGCACAACGGAAGTAAATTTACAACATTTAAATAAATGTACAACAACATTGAATAATCTCTAAGTATCTGTCCTTCTTTAATCTTCATCATGTCATTTACCCTGCATATAAAACTGTGGGTACGTCAGTTTATTCAACCGACGAACATTATACACGGCCATCCCCTCTATGCCGGAAATAGTATAACTAATTTTTCATATTTAACAAACACAAACTTGTCACATATCAAACTAAAGGGAATACCCTAATGATGTTGTGTTATGATTGTGCACTTAGTCCTTAATGCAGTTATTTATATTATATGACACTAATGCACACTTGTTCGGATTCTATGCATCCCATACTACATAGGTCCGAGGGCAAGCCCTTAATCGTTCATCATCTTGTAGGGTTCAATCCCTCGTCATAACTTAATCTACTACTGTAACTACGGTAAGTATCTTAGATGTTTTCTGACATACGAACTCATGTCTAGGCGCCCTGGAGGGAATCCCAATGCACTGAAACATGACTCATCATGCAGGCATCTTGTGGTAATTCAGCTCCTACCATAGACATGACACCACCCGCAGTCTTCAAACACCCCACGAGCGTCGCCACCGAGACGGTACTCTGGAGCAGTATCCACGCCCTATCATGACTCATCATGGGACATCCTGGGATACGCTCTCGCCACCAATCCAATGGCCCTTATACTCAATGTTTTTCTCTTACTTTCATCACATCTTCACTATGTAACTAATTCTTAATTCTAATGAAATCATGACCAAAATCAAAGCTCTAGAGTTAGCCCTCTCACTACTATCGGTCTTATTTCTTTCATTTCACAATGACCCAAACCTGGTCTTTTCAATGTCAATAATCATAATTCATCATTTTTCACTTGCCGGTGTGAGTTTTGGCTACACTCTAATTTTCAATTTCAATTCATAAGTTCACATATTGAGTCGTCATACTCAAAAATATTTCTCTTTTCCAATCATGATTTCTAAACTGTTCAATAGTCCATAACTATACATGGAATTCAATTATTCATCATGTAATTCATGAAATGTTATTTTCACATTAAAAACCACATCACTAGTTATACGATCAAAGATGAATATTTACACTTCATAATTTGTCACACTATTCTCCAATGAGAATAATTCACATCACTTCACATAATTCCTTTCTCATTCATATTTCTTTTCTAATATTCCATTTCAAGTCCTTTTGCAAGGTACAATTTTCATAAAAATGCAAGTGTAGAACCATAGTTCTAAATTATACTTTTGTTCTCAAAATATACTCTATTTCATTTAAAATAATTCCCAATTTATTTTTCATAAATCCCACATATTTTTAGGATAATAATCATATTTTTTTCATAATTTTCCAATCATCAAAAATCCCAAAAAAAATATTTTTTCCCACAACACAAACTCAGCCGAGACCAAGGATCGAACCAACGACCACAGGAAAACCAACCGAAGGCACAGGCCACTAGGCCAAACGCACTGTGCGTTATGAAGAGAGGCTGAGAGCATCAAATGCTCTCGGCTGCAGTTATTTTTATTTTTCAAAAAAATACGAAATAAAGGTATGGTGCTAAGGGGATTCGAACCAGCAACCTGAGACACCGAACCCACTGTAGTAACTAGGATCATCCCGACCACTTGAGCTATAAGCTCAGGTTGTCTTAGTTCAACCCGAAATCTAATTTAAATCGATGCTCTCTGTTTAGTAAAACATTTCGATGTTCAATAAGCTCTCATTTGATTTGGTTTTTACTAAACTTGCTGTAGAAATTCCAGATTAATTATTTTCATCATAAATTATACTCCAATATATAAAAAATAATTTTTCCAATAATTAAACATATATCTACCATGCAATTTGGTTAAATTTATATACTACTACTAACACATTTCTTTTTCGACATTCTTATCTAATTTAACATCACTAATCTCTTTATTAGCAATCTTCATTATCAATTCTCTGTTTTTAATCATTTCACAAACCCCCAAATTATATTCTTAAGTCATTCATACACATTATCACAATAGTCTATTTAAGCACATAAAGTGACATTTTCCATCCACTAGTTCTTGCATATAATTTTAATGCTAACGATGAAGTTTTCTTCAAACAATCCATGGCTATAATCAATTCGCACACAACTTAAATTTTAATAATAGAACCACATACAATTGCATATCCACATTTCAATCAATCAATAGGTCATTTTTCCAATTAAATGTGTACTCTTATTAATCTTTTTCATGCATCATTCTTTCAATTCAAGTCTAGCATGCTTCCTAATTAGAAATATAGAAAATTTACCCACCTTAATTGGAGAGACTACACTTAGCAACACCTCCTAAACCAATGTCCTTGCAAAAGAACGATCCTCCTCCTTGATGCGCGCACACAAGCCTCCACAATGCCAACCCGAGAGCTCCTAGTGCCGGCCTCCTCTTTGATGCAAGCACAAATCCACACAATCTCTCAATCTTTTAACTCACTTGTTAAACTACTAGCAATGTATTTTTAAACTATAGGTTTGGAGGAAATAATTAGCACAAGAATACTAGGCAAGGGGGGGAATTTATACTAAAAATTTAGGAAAATGGAAGGCTAGGATTAACTTAGGAGTTAGGATTAAAAGGCTAGGATTCAAGGAGGAGTTACAATAACAACCCATGATCAAGTAACCACCACCCATGACTCCACTTGAATTTTCCCTTTTCCCTCCAAAGATCAAAACCGGCCATGCTTAAATGGTGCATATTGCACGTGTACGTGCAATGCACGTGCATGCATTTGCCTCCAAGAATTTGTACATTATATTTTACATAAAAATAATCTTTAAATTGTATTCTACATTACAAGTTGTATTTAAAATAAAAATAGTTCATGGGCCAAAATAATAAGTTTAAAAAAGATAATAAATAAAATTAATTTGGGCTTTTTAAACAAAGGCTTTTGTCTATTTGAAAAAAAAGGCTTTATATAAAAATAATTAAAGAGCACATATATAAATATCAATACTCATCATAATGAAAATAATTAAAAGATTTAGTTTTACCAAAAATATTGCACGTGCACATTACGTGCAAAATAAAATAATTTTCATTAAATGAAAATCAGGGCATTACAACACTCCCTCCTTAGAATAGTTCCGTCCCCGGAACTACAGTCAAGAGCGAGAAAAACAAACACTCACAACAAGCACAAGAAAAAAAAATACAAAAATACAACTCAAGCAAAAAGCTCAGGATAATCCTTCAACATCCTCTCCTCAGACTCCCAAGTAGCCTCTTCAACCAAATGGTTTCTCCAGACTACCTTGACCATCGGTATCGTCTTATTCCTCAAGACTTTCTCTCGACGATCAATAATCTCGACAGGAGACTCGATGTAATTCAAATCCAACTGCAAACCTTCCGGCACTTCAGGCAAATGATGACTCGGATCTGGAATGTAACCTCTCAGCATAGACACATGAAAGACATTGTGCACCTGAGATAACTCTTCCGGTAACTTAAGCCGGTAAGTAGTTTTCCCGATCCTTTTCAATATCCTGTACGGGCCTATAAACCTCGGGGCTAATTTCCCGCCTTTGCCAAATCGAATCACACCTTTACTGGGCGATACTTTCAGAAAGACGAAGTCACCTTCCTCAAACTCAAGGTCCCTTCTCCGGTTGTCTGCATAGCTTTTCTGCCTACTCTGAGCTTCTACCAACTTCTTCCTGATCAGATCAATCTTCTCAGAGGTTTGCTGCACAAGCTCAGGACCAAACAACCGACACTCCCCAACTTCAAACCAACAAACAGGTGTCCTGCACTTCCTGCCATACAAAGCTTCGTACGGCGCCATCCCATTGCTAGCCTGAAAACTGTTGTTGTAGGCGAACTCTACCAAAGGTAAATGCCTTTCCCAACTGGCTCCAAAGTCTAGTACACAACACCGAAGCATATCCTCAAGAATACGGTTGACTCTCTGGATCTGCCCATCGGTTTGCGGATGAAAAGTAGTGCTAAAATACGTCTTGGTACCCAAAGCTGTCTGAAGACTCCTCCAGAAATACGAAGTAAACCGCACATCTCGATCAGACACAATAGTTGACGGAACACCATGAAGCCGGACGATCTCGCCAACATACAACTCAGCTAACTTTTCCATCAAAGCAGTGAGTTTCATTGCCAAAAAGTGAGTGGATATACATACAGGTGATGACTCAGAGTATTTGATGTGAAATACCATTTATGATGTTTATATGTTCAGATTTCAGGTAAAATTTGATTATTTTGGTATTCGTAAGTTTATTCTATTTTTTTTATTTATAAAGTTTTGTTTAATTAGTAAATTATACTCACACCAGAAATGGCTAACCCCTTAGTGTTTGGGGGGTTAGGGAATCCCTGGACTACCCTAGATCCCCTACTGTTACAGGTCCTCAGCAGTGCAGAGGTGAGGTGTAGATTCTGTGGAGTGGAGCTTTTATTTTAAAATTGTTGTTTAAGTTTAATTATGTGAATAGTGAAATTTATAATTTAAATTATATTTTAGATATATAAGTATGTGGATGATGATGATGAGCATAGTGTGGAGTGGCTCGATATGTTTTTGACCCGTACCCATCTCGTTGTGGAGTACCGGGCACTGTGGTATGTTTTATAAATTATTTTCTAAAAACTTTACTACATTTTCAAAGGAAATTATGGTTTTTTTATTGATAATTGATATTCTATTATGAGTTTGGCCCCCACAGCATGATACTTATATTACCTGTGTGATTCTGCTCATTTTGGCCTGGGGAGCCCATGATATTATTTCCTGCGATGTGAGCTACGAAATTTAGAGCAGAATTTCGTAAGCTTTTTGTGTTTCGGGGCAGAAATTTCAGGTAAAACTCTGCCAAGTAAATATAACTATATTAATTTATGTTTAAAGTGATATAGAAATTGAAAGAATTGAATTTGGAGACCTAAAAAAAAAGAGGGGGGGGGGGAGTTACACTTCTTCTTTTTTTTAACGCGCTTTGCGCATTATTTTTGGCTCCTGTGCATTGCTGTTGTATAATGGATATTCCCAGAGCTACAGAGATCCGATTGAGGCATATGACCTCTTGTTTCGAAGGGGACTTGAAGATCTACAAGTCTTCTTCTGAAGTCGGTAGGAGATTCATCCTTTATAGGGGTCAAAATTGGCCCGCAATGTCTTTGCCTCTGGAGAGTTAAAGAGATGGGCTACAAACAGAACTTTGTCATGGAGAAGCTATGAAGAGGAGCTTCACCCCTGGGAAGCTATGAAGAGGAGCTTCTCTCCTGGGGAGCTATGAAGAGGTGTTTCGCCCCGAATAAGCCACAAAGAGGTGTTTTGTTCTCGGGGAGCTACGAAGAGGAGATCCACCCCCGGGGAGCTATGAAGCCGAGCTTCGAAGAGGGATTTGGCACTGACCTTGCCGTTTGGACACGACAAGCTCGCAAAGGCGAATGAGAAGGGAGTTGGCGCAGAACTTGCTATTTGAGCCCGACAAGTTTGTAGAGGCAGCCCGAGGAGGGAGAGGGATGCTTAACTTGTCGTTTGAGCCCGAAAAGTTTGCAGAGGCGACCCGAGAAGGAAGATGGATGCCTAACTTGTTGTTTGAGCCTAACAAGTATGTTGAGGCGACCCGAGGAGGGGGTTGGACTCCAAACTTGTTGTTTGAACCCAACAAGCTTGGGGAGTCAACTTGAGGAGGGAGTTGTCACCGAACATGTTGTTTGAACCCAACAAGCTTGTGGAGGCAACCCAAGGAGGGGTTGGTGGCGACCTTGCCGTTTGGACCCGACAGGTTTGTAGAGGCAACCCGAGGAGGAAGAAGGATGCCTAACTTGCCGTCTGAGCCTAACAAGTTTGTGGAAGCAACCCGAGGAGGGGGTTGGTGCCGACCTCGCCGTTTGGACTCGGTAGGTTTGTAGAGGCAACTCGAAGAGGAAGATGGATGCCTAACTTGTCGTTTGAGCCCAACAAGTTTGTGGAGGCAACCCGAGGAGGGGATTGGTGGTGACCTTGCCGTTTGGACCTGACAGGTTTGTAAAGGCAACCCAAGGAGGAAGTTAGTGTTGACCTACCATTTGGACATGACAGACTTGTTGAGGCGACTTAAGGATTGAGTTGGATGTCATATATGATGCTGGAAGGTGAAATAATTGTAGGAGAAGCTCCACGGACGGCTGGGCTCGAACACCATGGCATGGAGTTAAGGAGTGGCTGGTGTGGCTCGGAAGAGGAGCTAAGCACAGAGCTCACTGTTGAGGGTTTTCGAGCCGCAAAAGAAACTCTAAGGGCGAGCTAGGCCCTAGATTCAATATGATTGAGTCAAGTTTTGGGGATAGCCCTAGGAAAGAGCTAGTCTTCGAACTTTCTTGTTGGAATCAACTAGTTTCAGGAGTAGTTCGAATGGTCGTTTCGAGCTCCGAACCCACATACTTGCAAGTTGTGAATGTGATTTCCAACCATGATTGTGAACTCCAAACTAGTTGTTCCGGAGTTATCACTGAGTTGTAGGAGCATTTCTGAATGGCCAGTCACTCGGCACTTGCTTATTTGCAAGTGACTAAAACAGCGTCGAACCAAGTGTTGGACTCTAAACTTTTTTTTGAAAGTTTCAACGAGTTTAGGAGAAATTCCGAATGGTGAGCCACTCTGCACTTGCTTTTTTGCAAGCGACTAAAGCAGCGTCGAACCAAGTATTAGACTACAAACTTGTTGTTTGAGGGGGTTAACGAGTTGCAGGAGTAATTCCGAATCATGAGATGCTCCGCACTTGCTTGTTTGCAAGTGACTAAACCAGCGTCGAACCAAGTGTTGGACTCCAAACTTGTCATTTGAGCCTAGCAAGTTGTGGGAGCAGCCCTAGGGGATAAGCTGGACTCCGAACTTGCTGTTTAACCAGTCGTAGATGTAACTCAGGGAGATTGACATGTGGCCAATGCAATGATCTTTGTAACAAAAAGATAAGTTTTATTGAAACAAACTAAGTGGTTTTCTTGAGGGGGACGAGCCATTATTACATACTTTGGCCGTAGTGGTCTTATTGAAAACTGAAAACCTACTTCTACTAGAGGGTGTGAGGCACCCTTGTACTACTTCATTTGTAACACACTAGAATTTTTAAATAATTTTTCAGAGATTAATAAATGAATTAAAGTGATTTTTGGTGATTTAATAAATATTTTTCTGAAATTTATCTTTTTGCACGTGCAAAACACATGCAAATATTTTCTTGAGAAATACAAAGTCAAAAAATATTTTGGGGAAACCTAATATTTATTAGTAGGTATTATTTATGAATTTTCTGGATTTTTTTGATATTTATTTAGCATGTTTGCAAATTTTACAAAAAAAGTGGCTTTTGTGCAAAATTACCACTTGGAGTAACAACTCTAGATTTTCAGTTTTCTGGGCTGAGCATAATGGCTGGCCATCTCAGAGGTAAAGAGTTTAATTTTTGTTTTAATAGATTTGGTTTATTTTGGTAATTTATTAAAGAAGGGTCTTTTTGCAAAATTGCCACTTGGAGGCAAAAATTACAAAATCAATTTTTCTGGACTTGATATTGATGCCAGCCAGATCTGAGAGGATATTTTTGATTTAATCTCAATTAAATTGGTTAATCTAGTTACCTAGTATAAATGATCCATATATGTAAAGATATATTCTAAAGGAATATTTTGTAAAATCTTCTCAAAACCCTAAAAAAATTGGATTTCGGTCTATATAGGCAGCAGTAGCAGCCGTCTCTCCTCTGCACAAAGCAAAAAGTATATTCTTAGTATTGATTTCTTGGAGTTTCGAAGCGAGGATCTTGGATTTTTGCGAAAGAATGAGCTTTTCTTTTTCTTTATTACTTTCGTTGAATCTTCAATATGGTGAGTAACATATGTTTTATTTCTTGTTGTTCTATGCATGCTAAATAAGATGATTTGTTTAGTAGAATACATGGTAGATGATTGTATGATGAAGTAATGGTGAATGAATAATTAAGAATAGAACTTTTTATGAATAATATGCAATGGATGAATAAATTTACTATATAGATGACTTAAGAATGTTAAGAACTTAGTAGAAATCATAGGTATGTTGTTCTCTTTCATATTCTTGCTGATCTGATTATATAATGAGTTTGTAAGGTGTATAATGCATATAGATGAAAAAAATTGGATTCTTTTACTGCTAAAGGATATATGGTTATATTTTGATGTTTTGGTTGGATGGAACTTGACTAAATGAAGTTATACATGCATATAATCAAGGGTGAATTGAATTCAATTAGTTGTATATATGTTTGATGAATTGCAAGAGAGTTTTTGGGATCAAAGATTAAGCCTTTATGTGTTGAAAGATTGGGTTTTGGTTACGGATCTGATGTACAGGCCGAAGTAGAGATTTTTTTGAGTTTTGTAAAGTTTTCGATGGATTTCGAATTTGTATTTATATAACTAGTTTGTATATGTGTTTAAAAAGTTGCAATAAGGGGGTTTTGAATCAAAAGATCAGGTTTTGAAGGTTGAATAGAGTTTTGATTTTCGAGCTTGACTATACACAGTCGAAACCTGAATTTTTTATGTTATTGCGAAGTTTTCAAGTGGACCTTCGATTTATATTGATACTGATATTGAATTGAACATCATACTACTCTTATATACTGATTCTTGTTAGTTTTGCTGATGCATATACACATATAAACACATACAGATTTATGGTTTCCTGATTTGAAGGATTTCGATGAAAATTTGCTCTTTTGCGATTTTGTTGAGAGTTTGATTTGAATTATGAACTCTAGTATATTAGAAAATTTGTATTTAATCATCTCAGGATTTTAATTTAATAAATTCATGCTTTTAAAGATTAAAAACTATGTATCAATTGAAAAGTGCACGAAATTTAAAGAGGCTGTTTTTGGCATGACGGTCGACCGCCCAAGAACAACACTTGAATTGATGGTGGACTGTTAATTGTTTTGTTTTGGATTTTCAGTGTGTCAGTTGACCACCACATTTTGAAATAGGATGTCGGTCGACCGACAGCTACTGTAGTGATTGTTTTTGTTGAGTTTTTGCTGTTTTTCTTGAACGATTATTTCTTCGAACTTATGGATTATTGATCTACTGTTTTAGATGAAGTTTTTTCTACAGATCACAGTATTTTACAGAGAGTTACATTTTGATTATAATAGTTTAACTCGTATTTCTATGGCTTTAGAAAGCAAATTATATATGGATTTCGAGAGAGAGAGATGTTTTGTGATTTTTCTATGACTTCAAAAGGTGAAACTCAGTTGTTTAAGAGATTTAATCTCATATTTTACTTCTGGAAATTTGTGAGTATTTGGATAAATTTGAATTTATTTGATTAAAAAAGTTTTCTTAATATGGATGAATTGATGATGGTACCAAGAGTTTTAATGAAAGATTTGTGTTTATATTTGAGTTGTGAGTCTCTAGAGGGTGCATGGGATTCCTATAAACCGGCAGATGAGATTTTGTAGATCTTGGCCAGTTGGGGCCTTGGTGTTGTTTTGGTGGAATTAAGTCCGGCAGGGTACACCAACTCTAGGGAGGGGAAAATTGTGTTTTAATTAATAATGACCAACCTAAGGACAGACACTAGTGGAGATGTGATAGAACTTGGGAAACGTAAGTATGGGCTCTGTTGTTAGTCCAACGGATGTATTTCAGGATTGTGTTTTGTTGTGTCCCTAGTATATTCACGTGTCGAGGGCCGGCAAGATTATTCACAGAATGTCTAGAGGACATTTGGTATGTTTGCGTGTTAAGGATCGGCAGGCCTATGCATGGAACATAAGGTGATTCGCGCGTCGAAGGTCGGCAGGCCTATTTGCGAAATGTACTGTGTATCTGCACGTCGAGGGTCGGCCGGCCTACAAGTGGGGTACACTACAGGGAAGTGATTCTCCAGAGTTAGAGCTATACTTACATGATGCTTGCGCGTCAAGGGTTGTTAGGTCTATTTGAAGAGTATTCTAGATCTTGTTTCTATTACCGTAGTATAATTAGTTTCATAACGAGGGATTTAACCCTATAAAGTGGAGAACGTTAAGGACTTGCACCAGACCTATGTAGTATGGAATGCATAGAATCCGACAAGTATGCATTAGAGAGTCATCATACTGCATTTGTGTTTTCTTGACTTATATTATGCATGATGTTTCTATTTTCCTACACTTGACACTAAGCCTAGTTTCACTTGATGTTTTATGTTCTATTTGAAATTATTTCTTATTTCGTTTGTTACTACTGTAGGAAAGGAATGTGCTGATTATGAATTTATTCTTCATGCCTTATTTAAATTGTATTTTTTTTATTTCACTCACACCGTTATGGCTGACTGTCACGACCCACTTCCCAAAAGAATACGGAAAACGGTACGCGAAGATAGTTTTCACAATCCATAAGCTGTATGGATCTGCTTGACTCATCAAAACAATAAATATAACAGTATACTCCAACCAAGCATGCATAAAAAATCATAACTCAACAACATTTATTGCAACAATAATAAATATCCCAACAAATACAAGATCTATAACAAAATAATAATCATGGACTACAAGCCCAAATACAAGTCTCAATACATTCCACAAATATAAATAGTTCATCGAAATATTTTAAGCAAATAATTCCAATTGTGCAGCTCAAAACTTTTGCTCACCAATTCCAGTAGGCAATTGATCAGCAAAACCTGCTCATATGGCAATTACAAGGAAAAATAGGGAAAAAAGAAAACATGACGCTTGTTAGATGCAAGTCTGGGCCGCAAGCAGTACAAGGAAATTGGGGGGGGGGGGGAAGGGGGGAAACTAAATAGAAAGGAAATACTAACATGGAGAAGCAGTAAATATAACAGTCTACAGATGGCAGTAAACAACGGAATAACAGTAAAAGTATAACAGTAACAGTAAGGGTCAACAGTAATCGTAAATCAATAGTAACAGGATGTGACAGTGTAAACAGTTATTCTTATGTCTAATGTTTATTACTAACTAGGTAGCACTTCATGCATCCCAAATTATACCACATGGTTGCTATAACAAATAGTTTCGTTTTAAGATTTCGTAGTGGAACTTCTATAGGGCAATATATTCGGACAAACATTAACAGTAACAGTTATAACAACAAATAATGTCATGGAACATGCCCTCATGCATTCAGAGATAAACAATAGGTACCACAGTAAATAGTGGGAAAACGAGTTCCCTCCGAATATGCATTTCTATATTGCCCACTACTCGATCTTTTCCCTTAAAAACCCCGGCTTGATTTCTTTTCATTATTAACAACAAGTGTGAACGAATACAATAGGCTAAAGACATGGCATGAGCAAAGGGTAAGTCTAAGATGGAGTAGTAATTAGAACGGTCGATAAAAACAACTCATAATAGTCAAAACAACGAAACTTTCAGTTCTGAACAGCAAGACACTACTGTACCAAATTTGAGATTTCCGTTGCTACAGAATAGAAAACCTAGATCCGTCAGAAAATTAAGAAACTAGACTTTCTTCCAATTCCAGCACATATATATAAGTCACATATCAGTCACAGAAACAGGGTTGAAAACAACGTTTAATACAGAAATTGTATTCAACCAGAAAATTCAAAATCTTGTTTATAAGCATGAAAAGAGTTTAAAGTCATCATAATTAAATTTGAAAAAAATCTTGAAGGTTCCCTAACATATCTAGTTTTAAAATATAATATATCATGAAATTATATTACAGATAATATAGTCAACAAAATTGGGAAAACAAAGTAATAGTACAAAATCTCAATTCTGAAAGTTCAGACATAGCAGTACCAAAACTGAGATAATTCACAAAATATAATTCAAAATCCAGACCCGTCAAAGGTATGATAAAATAGACAAATCAGGCTATAGTTTATGTTCATAAAGTTTTCATAAAAATCGAATAGAATCAGGTTGAAAACATAATTCTTTACTGAACAGCACTCAGTTTGGAAATATTTCGATTGGTTTTGAAAGCATGAAAGGAGATATAAAAGTCATTAATTAATTCCACAAAAATTAGGGATTGATCCAAGTCATATGTAAACATACTCAGCAAAATATAGAGTTCAAATTCTACTTTGAATATCAGTTTTAAAATAAAATTTCATATATAATACATATAGTTTAGAATCTGGAATATACGATAAGACTGCAGTAAAACAACAATAACTCATGCATCAAAAATCGGAATTCAGATCCGTCGAAAGTTCTGAAAACTAGAAAACAAAGGCTATAAATCATGTTCACAAACTTATTTATTTTTCTGATGTTAACAGGGTTGAAATAACTGTACAAAATAGGGCAACAGTAAAACAAAAGTTCTTTTATGCATTTTATTAAACAACTTAACTACAAACGGTCCAATCTAGATGTCATACAGAGTATGGTATAAGTGGGTTACTCAAATCAGCATGTCATGTGAATAAATGGTCTATAATAAGATCATACATCCAACAAACATCTATGTAACAGTCATCTACAACATACGGTGTGCCACAAACAATATACAGTCAAAGTGTCATCTAATCTAATTTTTTTCATGCAACGGGTGCCAATTATTGTAACTACTCATAATCCAGAGATGATGTCAACGTGTTAACTAACAGGATAGGATTATCATGAGAATACATACATTTTCATACTAGACTACTTACAGTATTAACCTGTATGACAAAAAGAATACATACAAGCTACTTGCTTGTAATGAAGACGACGAAAATGAAGAACAGAATAACGGGAACGAATCCAGAACAACGAACACAACGAATGAAATACAAGAATCCACAGCCAAAACACGTGCACAAGACGCACGAGCACACACACCCAAAGAGACAACAGCCAACAATAGCAAGGTCAGCGGCAGCAACCACCAGGGAAGACGACGGCGTGGCAGCCTGGGCTTGGGGTGTCACGGCTGTGCTCGAACAAGACGACGACAGCAAGGGGCTCGGCCTGGGGTGTTTTCGACCACAGAGAAGTCGACGACAGTGGGGAGGGAAACGGAAAGGGGGGTGCGGTGGTGGTCTCCGGCGTTAGAAGTAGGCGACGACGGCGAGGAGAGGGGAAGACGGCCGGGAGGTAAGGTCGGGGGATAGATGAGGGTGACGGCTAGGAGGATGAGAGAGAGATAGGATATTAGGGTTTGGTAATTGGGGTTAGGGTTCAATTAGGGTGTTTATATAGAAACAATATGGGTTTGGGTGAACTGGGTAGTATCCAATAGGAAGAAAAGAATCCAATAAGAGACAAATAGGCCATGAAATATGTTTAAATAATAGACGAGATCAAAGATAAATTGTAGATCAAATAAATGAGAATAAAAAGCTGAATCAATGCAAAATGAATCACAAGAGAGAGAAGAACAACACACGATGCAAAAGAAATGAAAATAAATACAACCAAAAGCAATGTAGAATAATCAAGAATTTTATTAAATATAATTAAAAATACAGATATGAGCAATAGGGGTTACACTGACTCCTGTAGTTTTGGGGGTTAGGGTTATCTCTTGCATCATGTTTTACAGGTAGGTACCGTTAGCTTGGGATTGGATGCATGTGGTAGAATGATAATATGACTTATGAAAATTGTAAAAGAATGTGTTGTAAAAGAAAGAAAATTTAATTCAGGGTGTTAATTTTCTGCTGTGCTATGTAAAGAATTGATGTAATAAAAGTTGAAATCTTTTCTGTGTTTTGCTATATTTACTATTACATTGAGCTAGATGCTGGGAATTGTGCCACGTATTTCTGAATTTATTTATTGAAAATTTGGGGCGCTACAGAGTTTGGTATCAGAGCATGCTTCAATGGTAATGATAAAGATGTTATAAGAATAAACCTAGGTGGACATTAGAGCACGAGTACCTAGGTGTGGACATTAGAGTGTGAGTATCACATGAAATTAAAACAAGATGAATTGGTTTGGGGCATGATTGAGATTTTGCCATAAGGTATTGATGTGAATATGAATTGTGTTGTGATGCTCTAACTTTTCCTCATTTTGCAGTATTCAGTATAATGGCAGGACCCAAGGCTAGAAATGGTGGAAATGGTGATGGGGCTGAAGGTTCTCATGGGACCGAACTTGATCTAGAGACGAAAATTGCCAGGGTGTATCAGACCTTGAACACATTCATGGCAGCCAACATGACTCGGAATCAGAATCAAGGGGCTAGACCAATGCTTGTTAATGCTGATCCAATTAAGCAGGTGGAGTCCTTCAAGCGGATGAAGCCGCATATTTTTGAAGGGCAATCTGATCCAAATGAGGCTGATGATTCGATTAGACATATGGAGATAGTCTTCGAGGTTTTGGACACCCCAGTAGCGAACAAGGTGAAATTGGCTACAATGCAATTAGAGAAGGATGTTGGCGTCTGGTGGCAGTCAGTGAAGAGGACTTTTGGGGATGAACAAGCGACTTGAGAGGCTTTCTTAAGGAGTTCAGGGATCGTTTCTTTCCTCTAGATATTCAGGAGAAGAAGGCAACAAAATTCTTGAACCTACAACAAGGCAGCATGTCAGTGCGCGAATATGAGACTACGTTCGCCCAGTTGTCAAGGTATGTACTAGAGCTGATAATTGTTGAAACGAAAAAGGCCAAGAAATTCGAGCAAGGCTTGAGGGCGAATTTTAGGTCACGGATGTTACCATTGCGCATCAGAAGGTTTGATAAGCTGGTCAGAAGATCAGCAATGATAGAGGAAGATATGGATCAGTTCTAGAAGAAGCAGGAGACCTTGAACAGGAACAAGAGGCCAGTAGCTAATCAGAGTGGGAAGAAGTTCCTAGCGAAGCAGGGCAGGTTCAGTAGGCCAGAGCAGAAGGCGCCCACAATTCAAGGCGTGACTTGTTTCAACTGTGGAGAGGTAGGCCACTATCAGTCAGCATGCACCAAGCCACCTAAGGTGCGGTCTTATTATCAATGTGGTCGTGAACGGCATATTCGACCAAACTGTCTGCAGTTGAAGAAGGAAGGTGCATGCAGAGGCAAATTCCAGAGGCATGGGCGAGTGTTCACATTAACCGAGGAGGATGTCGATAACTCAGAAGATGTGATCTAGGGTATGCAAGAATTTTAAATTCATTTATTTGATGTATTAAGTAAAACTTTGCTTAAGAATAAATTAGAAATTTGAGCATCATTCTTCATATAACAGAATTTGTCTTGGTTAATGGAATAAAAGCAAAAGTTTTATTTGATACTTGTTCTTTGCATACATTTGTGTCGCCCAATTTTGCTAAAGTTTTACGTGTGGAACCTAGGGTATTTCCAGGCAGAGTCTTGTTGGTGGCAACACCATCAGGGAAGGAATTGATTACTGATCGATATTACGAGGATTGTGATATCGAGATTGGTGGGAGATTATTCGACATTGATATCATCGAACTGCAAGTATTGGGTGTGGATGTGATGGTGGACATTGATTGGATGGCAAGATATGATGCCACAATTGAATGCAAGAAGAAAAAGGTGTTAGTGAAGGCACCAGGAGGTCCCACAATGACTTTTCCGGGGAAGAAGGACCCGAAAGTGGCTGCAATGGTATATAAGTTGATGTTTCTGGATGAAGTCAGAAGCATTCCAGTTGTCAGGGATTTTCCTACGGTATTCTTGGAAGATCTACCAGGGTTGCAGCCGCAGCGAGATGTTGAGTTCTGCATTAATGTTCAGCCAGGAAGTGCTCTGATTTCTAAGGCTCTGTACAAGATGGCACCGTTGAGCAGGATGAAATTAAGAAGCAGATTGAGGAATTACTGAGTAAGGGATTCATCATGCCGAGTACTTCACCGGAGGGAGCACCAGTGTTGTTAGTGAAGAAGAAGTATGAGTCAATGAGGATGTGCATTGACTACCAGGAGTTGAACAGGGTGACCATTCAGAACAAGTATCTGCTTCCATGGATTGTGATCTGTTTGATAGGCTTCGGGGAGCAGCTGTATTTTTGAAGATTGATCTGCGATCAGGGTATCATTAGGTCCGAGTTAAAGTGGAAGATGTGAAAAAAGACAGCTTTCAGAACTCATCATGGACTCTATGCATTTTGGTGATGCCATTCGGAGTGACGAATGCGCCGACAGTATTTATGGACATGATGAACCAGATTTTGCGGCTGTTTATTGATTCCTTCGTGGTGGTATTCATTGATGATATTCTAGTATATTCGAAGTTGGAGGAAAAGCACTTTAAACACTTGGTAGAGGTATCAAAGAAGTTATAGGAGCATAACTTGTATGCCAAGCTATCTAAGTGTGAGTTTTGGAAGTTTGAGGAAGTTTTCCTTGGTCATATCCTTTCTAAGGAGGGAGTGGCCACCAATCCTCAGAAGGTTGAAGCAGTGAAGAATTAGCCCAGGCCGACGATAGTGAAGGAAGTCAGGAGTTTCTTGGGTTTGGCTGGGTATTACAGGAGATTCATTCAGGGCTATGCACAGATTGCAGTTCCTTTGACCGGGTTGACTCGGAAGAATGTGGGCTTCACTTGGACTGATAAGTGTGAGGCAAGTTTCCTAGAGCTAAAAGAGAGGTTGACAACTGCGCCTATCTTAGCCTGGCCGCAAGCTGGGAAGGACTATGATATCTTCAATGATGCATCACTCAGGGGTTTGGGGTGTGTCTTGATGCAGGAAGGGAAGGTTATTGCAAATGGTTCGAGGCAGTTGCGTCCGCATGAGAAGAACTATCCGATGCACGATCTGAAATTGGCAGCTATTATCTTTGTCTTGAAGGACTGGAGACATTCTGTATATGGAGAGAATGTCAACATGTTCACCGACCACAAGAGCCTGAAGTACATTTACCAGCAGAGGGATCTAAATCTTCGGCAGAAAAGGTGGTTGGAGGTGTTGGAAGACATTTGTCCTGAGATTAAGTATCATTCGGGAAAGGCGAATGTGGTGGCTGATGGGTTTAGTCGGAAGAGTAGTCTGTCGAGTTTGATCACTACTCCGAGAGAGTTGGTAGCAGATTTAGATCAGGCAGGTATTAATGTTGTACTACAGGGTTTGGGAGCATCTTTGGCTCAGTTGAGGTGCAGCCTTCTTTGAGGGAGCAAATTATGGAGGGTCAGAAATCAGATGCAGAGATTCAGAGGATGTTGCAGCAGGTTTCCGATGGCAAGTTGTCAGAGTTTCATGTCCAAGATGGAGTTCTATGGATGGATGGAAGGTTGTGTGTACTGGAGAACGCAGATTTGAGGGAGAGTATCTTGTAGGAGGCACACAGTAACTTATTGTTAGTACATCCTGGAAGCACGAAGATGTACAAGGACATCAAAAAGCACTTTTGGTGTCCGTGTATGAAGAGAGATATGGCAAACTTTGTGGTGAAATGCCTGACTTGCCAGCAGATCAAAGCGGAGAATCAGAGGCCTGAAAGTTTGTTACAGCCATTGCCTATTTCGGAATGGAAGTGGGAGAATATCAGCATGGATTTCATCACTGGGTTACCGAGGAGTCCGAAGGGCAACGACTCAATTTGGGTTATTGTGGATCGTTTGACCAAGTCAGCTTCTTTCTGTCTATGAAGATTACCTGATCGTTGGAGAAACTGATAGAACTGTACATTGATGAGATTGTGAGACTTCATGGGATTCCTGTGTCAATTGTTTTCGACAGAGATGCGAGTTTCACATTGAGGTTTTGGAAGGGTTTGAAAGCAGCTTTGGGTACCAGAACCGATTTCAGTACTACTTTTCATCCGCAAACCGATGGTCAGACTGAAAGGGTGAATCGGGTATTGGAGGATATGCTGAGGGCTTGTGTTAAGAATTTTGGTGGCAGTTGGGAGAGGTACTTGGCATTGGTTGAGTTTGCCTATATCAACAGTTACCAAGCAAGTATAGGTATGGCTCCGTATGAAGCTTTGTACGGGAGGAAGTGCAGGACACCCGTCTGTTGGTATGAGGTTGGAGAGAGGCAGATGTTTGGGCCTGAGATTGTGCAGCAGACATCGGAGAAGATCGAGCTGATTCGTAAGAGGTTGGTTGAGGCTCAGAGTCGACAAAAGAGTTATTCAGACACTCGACGAAGGGACTTGGAGTTTGAGGTTGGGGATGCAGTTTTTCATAAGGTGTCTCCGACTAAAGGAGTATATAGGTTCGGGAAGGGAGGAAAGATGGCGCCAAGGTACATTGGGCCATACAGGATTTTGAGGCGGATTGGTAAGACAACAAATAAGATGGAACTACTGGAGGAATTGGTGCAAGTTCATGATGTGTTCTATGTGTCGATGTTGAGGAAGTATGTGCCAGATCAGGATCATCAGCTGGCGGAAGTGCCCGAAGGACTACAGCTGAACTTGAGTTACAAGGAGCAGCCTGTAGATATTGTTGACCGTCGGGAGAAGGTGTTAAGGAATAAGGTGATACTTATGGTCATGGTATTGTGGAGGAACCAGCTGTTCGAGGAAGCTACTTGGGAGCTGGAGGATCACATGCAGAAGGATTTTCCTGAGCTCTTTGTATGATTGTATTCTTTTGGTTAAATTGTATTTCCCTTGCATGACTGTATTCTTTAAACTATATTTTCATTTATGTGATTGCATCTTTTTGCTTATATCGTTTGGTTCCTATTAGCAGTTGTTCTGAGGACAGAACTATGCTAAGGAGGAAGTGATGTAACACCCTAGAATTTTTAAATAATGTATTTTGAGATTAATAAATGAATTAAAATGGTTTTTGGTGATTTAATAATTTTTTTAATGAAATTTATCTTTTTGGACGTGCAAAACATGTGCAAATATTTTCTTGACAAACTCAAAGTTAGAAAATATTTTGGGGAATCCTAATATTTATTAGTACGTATCATTTATGAATTTTCTTAATTTTTTAATATTTATTTGGCATGTTTTCAAATATTACAAAAAGAGGGGCTTTTGTGCAAAATTACCACTTGGAATAAAAACTCCAGATTTCAGTTTCCTGGGCTGAGCATGATGGCTGGACAACTCAGACGTAAAGAGTTTAATTTTTGTTCTAATAGATTTGGTTTATTTTACTAATTTATTAAAGAAGGGTCTTTCTGCAAAATTGCCACTTGGAGGCAAAAATTACAAAATCGAATTTTTTGGACTTGATATTGATGTCGGCCAGATCTGAGAGGATATTTTTGATTTAATCTCAATTAAATTGGTTAATCTATTTACCTAGTATATAGGATCAATATATGTAAAGATATATTTTAAAGGAATATTTTGTAAAATCTTCTCAAAATCCTAAAAAGACTGGATTTCGGCCTATATAGGCAGCAGTAGCAGCCGTCTCTCCTCTTCACAAAGCAAAAAGTATATTCTTAGTATTGATTTCTTGGAGTTTCGAAGCGAGGATCATGGATTTTTGCGAAAAGAGGAGCTTTTCTTATTCTTTATTACTTTCGTTGAATCTTCAATATGGTGAGTGACATATGTTTGATTTCTTGATGTTCTATGCATGTTAAATATGATGATTTGTTTAGTAGAATACAAGGTAGAAGATTGTATGATGAAGTAATGGTGAATGAACAATTAAAAAGTTACTATATAAATGACTTAAGAATGTTAAGACCTTAGTAGGAATCATGGGTATGTTGTTCTCTTTCATATTCATGCTGATCTGATTATATAATGAGTTTATTAGGTGTATAATGCATATAGATGAAAAAAATTGGATTCTTTTACTGCTAAAGGATATATGATTCTGTTTTGATGTTTTGGTTGGATAGAACTTGACTAAATGAATGTTGTAGATGCATATAATCAAAGGCGAATTGAATTCAGTTAGTTGTATATATGTTTGATGAATTGCAAGAAAGGTTTTGGGATCAAATATTAAGCCTTTATGTGTTGAAAGATTGGGTTTTGGATTCGGATCTGATGTGCAGGCCGAAGTAGAGATTTTTTTGAGTTTTGTGAAGTTTTCAATGAATTTTGAACTTATATTGATATGACTAGTTTGTATATGTGTTTAACAAGTTGCAATAAGGGGGTTTTGAATCAAAAGATGAAGTTTTGAAGGTTGAATAGAGTTTCAATTTTCGGGCCTGATTATACACAGCCAAAACCTGAATTTTTTGTGTTATTGCGAAGTTTTCAAGTGGACCTTCGATTTATATTGATACTGAGATTGGATTGAACATCATACTACTCTTATACACTGATTCTTGTTAGTTTTGCTGATGCATATAGACATATAAACACATACAGATATATGGTTTCCTGATTTGAAGGATTTCAATGAAAAATTGCTCTTTTACGATTTTGTTGAGAGTTTGATTTGAATTATGAACTCCAGTATATTAGACAATTTGTATTTAATCATCTAAGGATTTTAATTTAACAAATTCATGCTTTGAAAGATTAAAAACTATGTATCAGTTGAAAAGTGCACGAAATTTAAAGAGGCTGTTTTGGCATGACGGTCGACCGCCCAAGAACAACACTTGAATTGACGGTCGACTGTCAATTGTTTTGTTTTGGATTTTCAACGTGTCAGTTGTGTTGGATCCTGTAGGCAAGGCAAGAGACACTAGGGGGGGTGAATAGTGTTGTATAAAAAATAAAAATGAAATTGAACTTTTTCTTCTGTTCAGTCGACTTGAAAAGAGAAATAAGTCGACTGAGGCGTCAGATCAGAAGAGTATTTTAGACAAGTCTGATTAGTCGACTTATAGCGGAAAACAGTCGACTTGCCAGACAAGTTTTCAAAGAGGATATTATACAAGTCCGATCAGTCGACTTAAATAAGGGAAGTAGTCGACTGTCCAGACAAGTTTCACAGAGTAATTAAAAAGAAAATAAGAAAAATGCAAGTTCAAAGAAATACAACTACAGAGTACACACGATGTATCCTGGTTCGGTCCTCCCGACCTACATCCTGTCCCCAAGCAACCCACTTGAGATTTTTCACTATTCTTGAAAAATTACAAGAATACTCTAGGCGTTTAGACAACAACCTTGTCAACCCCGTAGACTTCTCTCACCACTAGAGAGAACAAACCCACTCTTCCACCATGAGTGAATACCTGACTCTACAACCTAAAGCCCTACTCTCCAACCGAGAGGACCACTCTCACAACCAGAGAGTGAAGAACAACAACAAAAGAGTTACAATCAACCTATAGCCTTGTTTTGTGATTGTGATTTTAGTACGTGGCTAATTGGTCAACTTCTGAATTCTGTCCAAAACGAATTCATTATTATATTGGACTGAAAAATCAGAGAACCAAAGACTTAGAGAATTTTGAAAGCTTCTGCAACTCTTGTTTCTCTTTTTAAAAAATAAAGACTTGAAATTTTGTTGAAGAGAGTAACCTTTACCAAGTGATTTCTACACTCTATTTATAGAGTTAGAATCACTAGATGTTAAGAAACAGTTGTACCAACTGTCAACCAACGGAAATAAAGATTTTGAATTTGAAAAATGAGCTTTAAAAATAGAAAATTGGTGAAACGACTTGAACAGTCGACTGGGTTGCCATGATGAGTCGACTGGTCAGAGTTTGAAAGAGTTCAGACAGTTTTGTACTGATACAGTCGACTGGTGCCATAAGGCAGTCGTCTGGTACTCAATAGCTGATCTAATTCAAACTGTTTCGACCTTTAATCTTTTGAAAAACACTCAATTATAAAGATGTGTGAGTGTGTGTGTGTGACATGGCTATACATCAATCTAAGACTCAAGATAGAAAATTACAATTGTTTTACAGGACATGTAATATAACACATAGGAGCATAGGTCTTATCTTGAGTCTTGAGTCTTGAGTCTTGAGTCTTGAGATGGAGCTTTAGCCTTTGTCTTTGACTTTGAAGCTTACTTGATCAATCTTAAGCTTTTAGAGCCTTGTAGCTTTCTTGATCAATTTGCTTTGAGAGCTTCGTTTGTAGCTTTGCTTGATCAACTTGCTGTGTGAGCTTTGTTTGAACATTTTGTCTTTGTGTAATACAACCTGCAATATATAAGATGTAGCACAACAACTTTGCATTGTGTTGTTATCATCAAAACCTAGAATCAACATTCTTCCCCTTTTTGATGATGACAACACAATAGCTTACAATAATAGAAATATTACACAAGCTCAATGCTCCCCCTTACTAATGTACAATATGCATATTTGGAAAAACATGCACCCATGCACCAAAGACACAAACATGCACATATAGCTAATTTTTTTAATGCTCATTGCTCCCCCTAACTAATGTACAATATGCATATATGGAAAAATATGCACCCATGCACCAAAGACACAAACATGCACATATAGCTAATTTTCTCCCCTTTTGTCATCAACAAAAAAAATGGAGCGAAAAAATAGTAAACACAAAGGATCATTTGTAGAACACATAGCAAAAGCAAAGTTCATACATCGAAAGTTGAAGTACATTGTTCAAATGACAAAAAAAAAAGAAAAGAAAATACAAACATAAGTTAAAAAAATATATAAATAAATAAAAAAGGTGGGTAATCAGTTTTCTTCATCTTCATCTTGGGCACCTTGAGAGGGAGGAGGAAACTGAGAGGTGAACAAGTGAGTGAGATGGGAAATACTGGCTTCAAGAGCTTCTTGACGATCCATTATATAATTGACAGAAGTATAAAGACTCCTAGGATCATCAAAATCAGTACGAGGACGAGATGAACTAGAAGCAGAAGACCGATGAGCTGAAGTTGCTAAAGGGATAGGAGGTGCATTCCTATGAGGTGACCTAGGTGGAGAATTAAGCAACTTCAAGTAAACACAAAGGATCATTTGTAGAACACATAGCAAAAGCAAAGTTCATACACCGAAAGTTGAAGTACATTGTTCAAATGACAAAAAAAAAGAAAAGAAAATACAAACATAAGTAAAAAAAAAATATAAAGAAATAAAAAAGGTGGGTAATCAGTTTTCTTCATCTTCATCGTGGGCACCTTGAGAGGGAGGAGGAAACTGAGAGGTGAACAAGTGAGTGAGATGGGAAATACTGGCTTCAAGAGCTTCTTGACGATCCATTATATAATTGACAGAAGTATAAAGACTACTAGGATCATCAAAATCAGTACGAGCACGAGATGAACTAGAAGCAGAAGACCGACAAGCTGAAGTTGCTAAAGGGATAGGAGGTGCATTCCTATGAGGTGACCTAGGTGGAGAATTAAGCAACTTCATACGTGCTAAACTAGCACGATCAAACGATTCAAAGTGTTTTACAACACCCGTTTCAGAATCGAGATCAACATCATGAGCATAGAAGATGTGAGTGAGTAAAGCACCAAAAGGAAGAAAAGAGGTATGAGCCTTATGAAGACGATTAAGGATGACTAGACACTAATTTATTTTTACGTTGCCAAAAATTGCATAAACGGCTTGTTGCAACTCAAGGGAATACTGGTCATAACTCCCTGTTTTGGGAATAATGTTATATGACAGTATGCGTGCAACTAGCTTAGCAATAGGAGTAATTGATCGATTGGTCATGGGAGGACCATGATTTGGCAAATAAATTCTAGAAAAAATGGTATCATCATCCATATCAACATCTCCTAAATCACACCCTTCATCAGACAGACCCAAAATAAGACTTAATCTAGCAGGGGTGATTCTCATGCGTTTATTTTTGACAGAAGATAGAATAAATATCTCGTTACCATCCTCCGATGTAACAACCTTCATATTCGTGTAAAACAAATATATAAGGTGAGGGTAGTAAGAGGGTTGGTTTACTAGAGACAATAGATTAAATAACCCACATTGTTCAAACAATGGGGCTAGAGGAAACCTATCAAGATCCGGAAAGTTCACAAATCTACCCGGAAAAATAATAATGGAACAAATAATGTACCATTTATCAATAGGACTAGGGCTTCTTAAGTATTGAAGATAGTCTCTAGAAGATTGTCCCTCCTCCATATTAGAAGTACGAGATCTTTTAGGGGCCATTACTCAAGAACTCTAAAAAAATAAAGAGAGGGAAAAAGTCTAAGAAGATATACCAACAAAGAGAGTAGACTAGAGACACTGATATTAGGAAAGAGGACTTCGGAATGGGGAAATCCACTGAAGTAGAGCTTCGATTTGGATTCAAGATCTGAAATCATCAAAGAGCAGCAGCACCAGCCGACTTAGGGACCTCGGAATTGAGAGAGACAGTGAAATGGAAAAGTGAAAAAGAGAGGTAGAAGTTAGGGTTTTACACAAAGGTGAAGGGTTAGGATCAAATATGGTGAAAAAGCAACGGACGAGATTGGTTAAAGGGGAAAAAAGGGGTAAAGAGTCGCCTCAAAAGAAGTGCCAAATTCGAATCTGAAAGAAGAGCTGATTCGCGACAGTTGGAGGGTAAGATCAGCCAACTTAGTTGAAAGCAAAATAGATAAATGAAGATAGCAATAATACAACTGGCAGTCGACTGGATTACTGTTCACAGTTGATTTCCTAGAGTATATAAAAAAACTCAGAAAAATAAATATAACGAAAAATACTTGGTCAGTCGACTGCGATAAAGTTTTAAGTCGACTTACCAAAGTTAAAATTTCAAGAAACATCATGAAAACTAAAAATTCCTAGTTCTCTTCTTAAAGTGATAAAAGTGTATTCCTTAAGTGGTTTAGTAAAGATATCTACTACTTGTTTATCATTAGAAATAAAGTCTAAAGAAATATCTCCCTTTAAAACATGATTACATAGAAAATGATGTCCGATATCAATGTGTTTCATACGTGAATGTTGAATCAAATTTTTAGATAAGTTAATGGCACTGGTATTATCAAACATAATAACGGGTTTTGAAAAAGAAATACATAGTCTAATAGGGTTTGTTTCATCCATAAAATTTGGGCACAAGCCAAACTTACCGCGATATATTCAGCTTCTGTAGTAGATAGGAATACTGAATTTTACTTCTTACTGCACCAAGATACTAGGGAGTGTCCCAAAAAGTGACATGTTCCACTAGTGCTCTTGCGGTCAGTTTTACTACCGGCAAAATCCGCATGGCTATATGATAAAAGTTAAAAATTATCGGCGCGTGAATAAAATAAACCATACTCAGGCGTGCCTTTAATGTATCTTAAAATACGTTTCACAGCTTTTACGTGAGATTCTTTAGGATTTGAATGATATCTAGTAATGTCTGGTCTACTAGCAGTTATATATTAGAGTGAACCAATCATACCTCGATAGAGTTTTTGATCGACACTCTTACCTAATTCATCTTTGTTAAGGGTCGTGGTAGTAGCCATAGGTGTGGTTTTACTACTTGTGCTATCCATGCCAAATCGTTTGAGTAATTCCTTAGCATATTTTTCTTGATTAATAAATATGCCATTTGGTGATTGTTTAATTTGCAGTCCAAGGAAATAATTGAGTTCACCCATGTAACTCATCTCAAACTCATTTGTCATGGTATTAGCAAACTCTTGACATAGATTACTATTAGTAGAACCAAAAATTATGTCATCTACATATATTTGTATGATCAAAATATCGGTCTCAATTCTCCTAATAAACAAAGTAGTATCTACTTTACCTATTTTAAAATCTGTTTCTAAAAGAAAAGTCTTCAATCGATCATACCAAGCACGAAGTGCTTGTTTAAGACCATATAAAGCCTTTTTCAATTTAAAAACATGGTTTGGGAATTGTTCATGTTCGAAACTAGGTGGTTTCTTAACATAATCATCTTCCTTTATAAACACATTAAGGAAAGCACTTTTCACGTCCATTTGGAAAAGTGTAAAGTTCATAAAACAGGCAAAAGATAATAAAATATGAATTGATTCTAGTCTAGCAACAGGAGCATATGTTTCATCGAAATCTATGCCTTCTTGATTATACCCTTGAGCAACTAGTCTAGCTTTGTTCCTAACGACTTGTCCTGATTCATCTAACTTATTCTTGAATACCCATTTGGTACCAATTATAGTATGATGAGGAGGTCGTGGAACTAAATCCCATACATCATTCCTTATAAATTGGTTTAACTCATCTTGCATGGCATTCATCCAAAACTCATTCTCACAAGCTTCTTGTATATTGTTCGGTTCAAAATCCGACAAGAAATCCATGTGAGAAATCATGTTAACATGAGATCTTGACTGAATACCACGTGAAATGTCACCAATTATTAAGTCATGAGGATGATCTCTAACTTCAACAAAAGATTTTGGTAAAGTTGGAGACATCACAATAGGATCAGTCAACTTGACTAGTCTATCAGTCGACTAATTTACATCAGTCGACTTGACTTCCTTATCAGTCGACCTATCTGCAAGAGTAGATTGCTTTAAAGATGTAATAACCTTATTTAAAGGTGATGAATCAGTTTCATCATCTTCAATTAAAGTTGATGAAGGCAGAGATTCATCAAATGCAACATGCATGAATTCTTCAATAGTCAATGTTGACTTGTTGAAGATCATATATGCCTTACTCCTATTTGTGTATCCTATAAAGATACCCTCATTAGATCTAGGATCAAACTTATCTAGATTATCTTTAGCGTTCAGAATAAAATACTTACATCCAAATATTTTGAAGTAAGATACTTTAGGAATTCGATCAAAAAATAGCTCATAACATGTTTTTTTAAGCTTAGGCCTAATCAATATTCTATTTAAAACATAACAAGCTGTAGCAACGGCTTCAGCCCAAAAATACTTAGGTAAATTACTTTCAACAAGCATGGTACGTGCACATTCTTGCAAAGTCCTATTCTTTCTTTCGACCATTCCATTTTGTGGTGGAGCTCTAGGAAATGCAAATGAATGACTTATACCATTCTTGTTGCAATATTCTGCAAACATTTCATTCTCAAATTCTCCACCATGATCACTTCTAATAGTGACTATGGTTAGAGACTTTTGATTTTGAATTTGTTTACAAAAATTAGCAAATTCAACAAAAGCATCATTCTTATGTTTTAAAAAGAAAGTCCAAGTGAATCGTGAAAAATCATCTACTAAAACAAATACATACCTACTTTTATTTAAAGAAGCAACTCTAGTAGGGCCAAATAAATTCATGTGGATTAATTCGAGAGGCTTACTAGTAGAAATTACTTCTTCTGTTTTAAAAGTAGATTTAATTTGTTTACCTAGTTGACATGCATCACATAACTTATCCTTTTTATAGGATAGTCTTGGCAGCCCTTTAACTAGGTTGTACTTAGACAATTTAGCAAGAGTTTTCATATTCACATGGCCAAATCGCTTATGCCATAGCCAAGAATCATTATTAGAAGCTACTAAACAGAAATCATTTGAAAAATCATGACTTAAAACATAATTCATAAATGTTATTCTTCTTATATCCTTGAAAAATTATATTTTGCATGGTAGAGTCATATATTAAGCATGCATCTTTTTCAAACATGATTTTATAACTCTTATCACATAGTTGGCTAATACTTAACAAGTTATGCTTAAGTCCACTAACTAGAAAAACATCTTCTATTGTAGGGTTAGTGTACTTACCGACCATGCCTATTCCAATCACTTTTCCTTTGTTGTTGTCACCGAATGTGACTGTTCCTCCATCAATTTCTTGTATGGAAGATAAGAGGTTGGCATGACCAGTCATGTGCTTTGAGTATCCGCAGCCAAGTATCCATCGATCTCTTTTAGGTACCTATAAAATTTTCAATGTGAATCTGGTACCCTTTTTATTGGGTCCAAAAGAGATTAGTTTATGGGAAACCAAACCCAAAGAGAGTTTGATTTTCCACCAAAAGTAGAAATATAATTAACAGAATTACATACAGAAAGAATGTATGAATTAATGTAAGTAATTCTATCTTTCGGACTCAGATTGACTGGAACCCATATATTTTTGCTCTGTCCAGTCGACTGTATTGAACCTTTCGGTCGACTGGGAGGTAGAGTAGGTCGACTTATTTGGGATTTTCGTTTCTTTGAATGAAACTCAGATACCCTGGACAGGCGACTGATACTTGGGTTCAGTCGACTGGTCTGAACTATATATTTACCTTTATCACTAAAACTTACAGTTTTAGGCTTTTCAAAAAACTCATACACTTTATTCTTAACACTAGAAATTGATACAGATTTATTTACACTAGTGTTCTTAGAGACATGAGGTTTTTCATGCGAATTTTGAAAACAAGTCCAAACCTTTTATTGGATTGCACTTGATTTTGGAGAACATCTTTTAAATTATTCTTTCCTTTGTTAAATTTAGATATATTCCTGGATATCTCTACATAATTTTTCTTTAGAGACACAAGATCTGTATCTAAACTAGAAAGACGAGAATTTAAGGATTTCACTTCTTTATCAAGGTCAAGATTCTCTTGCGAAAGTATTTGATTTACTTTTTCCAAAATCTTAACTCTAATTTTTTTCTTTCTTAAGCTCTAGAAAAATCTCGTTGAAAGCATCAAATAAATCATTAGAATCATAATCATCACTTACTTGATTTTGAGAGGCCATAAAGCAAACATTAGCAACCTCGTTTGTCTCTTTATTTTCTTCTTCCGATGAAGAGTCGCTATCATCCCAAGTTGCTTGGTATGCCTTTTTGTTCTTCATGAACTTATTTTTTGTGTACTTGTCCTTCTTGAAGTTGGAAGCCTTTCCTTTAGATATAACGTTCTCAAGTGGGCAATCCTTCTTCATATGACCTATTTTGTTACACCTGAAACAAGTGGGTAATTCATTAGTATCTTTAGATTTTGAATTGAATTTACCTTTTCTTAAGAACTTTTTGAACTTTCTCGTGAACATGGCTATCTCTTCCTCATCTCCTTCTTCATTCTCAGAGTCCGACATGGCTTTGAATGCTAGTATCTTCTTCTTTGATTGTTGAGGTTCTAGATCCTTCTTGAGTTCTTCAAGTTGTACCTCATACGCCATAAGATTTCTCACAAGATTTTCAAGAGAAAGTTGTGTTAAATCGTTGGCCTCTTCTATGATGGTGGTTTTTTCTTCCATTCGGGGGTTAGTACACGAAGAACCTTCCTTGCCATTTCGGCTTGAGTGTACGTCTTTCCAAGCGCCACAAGTGAATTTGTAATGTCCGTGAACCTTGTAATCATCTCAGACACATTCTCGTTTTCCTTCATGCGGAACATCTCAAACCTGTGAACAAGAACATATATTTTAGATTCTTTTACTTTAATTGTTCCTTCATGAGTTACCTCGAGTGTGTGCCAAATTTGATATATGGTTGTTGCATTGGACACACGGTTGAACTCCTCCTTTGTAAGAGCACAAAATAGCGTGTTCATCGCCTTTGCATTGTTCATTGTTTGGCTATTCATGTCATCGTTCTATTGTGCATATGGAATGGTAGGAACGGTGTACCCGGTCTCCGTCCTGTTCCATATCTCATAGTTGATGGACTGAAGGTAGATCTTCATTCTACACTTTCAATAGTTGTAATTGGTTCCATCGAAAAGGGGTGGCCTTTGTGTGGATTGACCTTCATGGTATTGGTTTGCATTAGAGGTAGTTGCCATTGCACTTAACCAGGCTCTGATACCAAGTGTTGGATCCTGTAGGCAAGGCAAGAAACACTAGGAGGGGGGGGGGGGTGAATAGTGTTGTATAAAAAATAAAAATGAAATTGAACTTTTTCTTCTGTTCAGTCGACTTGAAAAGAGAAATAAGTCAACTGAGGTGTCAGATTAGAAGAGTATTTTAAAAAAGTCTGATCAGTCGACTTATAGCGGAAAACAGTCGACTTGCCAGATAAGTTTTCGAAGAGGATATTATACAAGTCTGATTAGTCGACTTAAATAAGGAAAGTAGTCGACTATCCAGACAAGTTTCATAGAGTAATTAAAAAGCAAATAAAAAAATGCAAGTTCAGAGAAATACAACTACAGAGTACACACGATGTATCCTGGTTCAGTCCTCCCGACCTACATCCAGTCCCCAAGCAACCCACTTGAGATTTTTCACTATTCTTGAAAAATTACAAGAATACTCTACGCATTTAGACAACAACCTTGTCTAACCCATAGACTTCTCTCACCACTAAAGAGAACAAACCCACTCTTCCACCAAGAGTGAAAACCTGACTCTACAACCTAGAGCCCTACTCTCCAACCGAGAGGACCACTCTCACAACCTGAGAGTGAAAACCGACTCTACAACCTAGAGCCCTACTCTCCAACCGAGAGGACCACTCTCACAACCTGAGAGTGAAAACCGACTCTACAACCTAAAGCCCTTCTCTCCAACCAAGAGGACCACTCTCACAACCAGAGAGTGAAGAACAACAACAAAAGAGTTACAATCAACCTATAGCCTTATTTTGTGATTGTGATTTTAGTACGTGGCTAATCGGTCAACTTCTGAATTCAGTCCCAAACGAATTCAATGTTATATTAGACTGAAAAATTAGAGAACCAAAGACTTAGAGAATTTTGAAAGCTTTTGAAACTCTTGTTTCTCTTTTTAAAAATTAAAGACTTGAAAGCTTGTTGAAGAGAGTAACCTTTACCAAGTGATTTCTATACTCTATTTATAGAGTTAGAATCACTAGACGTTGAGAAACAGTTGTACCAACTGTTAACCAACAGAAATAAAGATTTTGATTTTGAAAAAAGAGTTTTAAAAATAGAAAACTGGTGAAACGACTTGAACAGTCGACTGGGTTGCCATGATGAGTCGACTGGTCAGAGTTGGAAAGAGTTCAGACAATTTCGTACTGATACAGTTGACTAGTGCCATAAAGCAGTCGACTGGTACTCAACAGCTGATCTAATTCAAACTGTTTCGACCTTTAATCTTTTGAAAAATACTCAATTATAAAGATGTGTGAGTGTGTGTGTGTGACAAGGCTGTACATCAATCTAAGACTCAAAAAAGAAAATTACAATTGTTTTACAAGATATGTAATATAACACAAAGGAGCATAGGTCTTGTCTTGAGTCTTGACTTGAGTCTTGAGTCTTGAGATGGAGCTTTAGCCTTTGTCTTTGACTTTGAAGCTTGCTTGATCAATCTTAAGCTTTTAGAGCCTTGTAGCTTTCTTGATCAATTTGCTTTGAGAGCTTCGTTTGTAGCTTTGCTTGATCAACTTGATGCGTGAGCTTTGTTTGAACATTTTGTCTTTGTGTAATTTAACCTGCAATATATAAGATGTAGCCCAACAACTTTGCATTGTTTTGCAATCATCAAAACCAATAATCAACAAGTTGACCGCCATGTTTTGAACTAGGATGTCGGTCGACCGACAGCTGCTGTACTGATTGTTTTTGTTGAGTTTTTGTTGTTTTTATTGAACGATTATTTCTTCGAACTTATGGATTATTGATCTACTATTTTAGATGAAGTTTTTGCTACAGATTACTGTATTTTACGGAGAGTTATATTTTGATTATAATAGTGTTTAACTCGTAGTTCTATGGCTTTAGAAAGCGAATTATATATGGAATACGAGAGAGAAATGTTTTGTGATTTTTCTATGATTTCAAAGGTGAAACTCAGTTGTTTAAGAGATTTAATCTCAGAGTTTACTTCTGAAAATTTGTGGGTATTTGGATAAATTTTGATTTGTTTGATTATAGATGTTTTCTTAATATGAATGAATTGATGATGGAACCAAGAATTTTAATGAAAGATTTGTGTTGATATTTGAGTTGTGAGTCTCTAGAGGGTGCGTGAGATTCCTATAAACCGGAAGATGAGATTTTGTGGATCTTGGCCAGTTGGGGCCCTGGTGTTATTTTGGTGGAATTATGTCTGGCAAGTACACCAACTCTAGGGAGGGGAAAATTGTGTTTTAATTAATAATGATCAACCTAAGGACATGCACTAGTGGAGATGTAATAGAACTTGGGAAACGTAAGTATGTGCTCTGTTGTTAGTCCAACGGATGTATTCCAGGATTGTGTTTTATTGCGTCCCTAGTTTATTCGCGTGTCGAGGTCGGCAGGCCTATTCACGGAATGTCTAGAGGACATTTGGTATGTTTGCGTGTTAAGGGTCGGCAGGCCTATGCATGGAACATATGGTGAATTCGCACGTCGAGGGTCGGCAGGCCTATTCGCGGAATGTACTATGTATCTGCACGTCGAAGGTTGGCAGGCCTATAAGTGGTATACACGGCAAGGAGGTGATTCTCCGGAGTTAGAGCTATACTTACATGATGCTTGCACGTCGAGGATTGTTAGGTCTATTTGCAAAGTATTCTAGATCTTGTTTCTATCACCGTAGTAGGATTAGTTTCATAACGAGGGATTTATCCCTATAAAGTGGAGAACGTTAAGGGCTTGCACCGGATCTATGTAGTATGGAATGCATAGAATCCGACAAGTATGCATTAGAGAGTCATCATACTGCATTTGTGTTTTCTTGACTTATATTATGCATGATGTTTTCTGTTTTCCTACACTTGACACTTAGCCTAGTTCCACTTGATGTTTTATGCTCTATTTGACTTTATTTCTTATTTCGTTTGTTACTACTGTGGGAATGTGTTGATTATGAATTTATTCTTCATGCCTTATTTAAATTGTATTTCTTTTGATGTCACTTACGCCGTTATGGTTGACTCCTGTAGTTTTGGGGGTTAGGGTTATCTCTAGAATCATGTTTTACAAGTAGGTACCGTTAGCTTGGGATTGGATGCATGTGGTCGAATGATAATATAGCTTATGCAAATTGTAAAAGAATGTGTTGTAAAAGAAAGAAAATGTAATTCAAGGTGTTAATTTTCCGCTGTGCTATGTAAATAATTGATGTAATAAAATTTGAAGTTTTTTCTATGTTTTGCTATGTTTATTATTACATTGAGGTAGATACTGGGAATTGTGCCACGTAATTCTGAATTTATTTATTGAAAATTCGGGGCACTACATCATTTGATGCCATGTATTCCAAGTCCGCCTTCCCAAAAGAGGGGGATCTCCTTGAGTTCATCAACTAGTTCGGGAAGGACTTGATTGTTCCATTGGGGGAGATTTAATGCTTCAAGTGGAAGGATCGAGCCTCCCATTGTAGTGGTGTAACATCACCGAGCGGTCTCTTGGCTTCCTTTAACTTCTCCTACTCCTGCAGAGGTCAGGAACTTCATTTTCATGTGAAAGACTGATGGTACAACATGAAGTACTACTAGGTCTGGTCGGCCCAGAATGGCATTGTAAGCGGTCTTCACATCGACGACCATGAAGTCCATTGCCTCTGTCCGGGTTGTTGGGTTTTTTCTCGCGGTCACATAAGAAGTTACTATTCCTTCGATTGAGACCGAAACCCCAGAGAACCCGTGGAGTGTGTATCCAGATGTCTTGAGACGATCTCGAGAAAGTTTGAGGCCTTGGAAGGCTTCCAAGAAGAGGATATTGATGGAAATGCCATTGTCGACCAGGATTCGGTGCACCTCGTGATTGGCCATGTGGAGACTAATTACGAGTGCATCACAGTGAAGCATTTGAACACCTTCTAGATCTCTTTCTAAGAATGTCACTGGGATGCTGAAACTTTTGGGCGGAGTGTAACGCCCCGAATTGCAAACACCGGTATTTCGTAGCATAAACAAGATCTTTTACTTCAACTTCGTACAAATTTACAAGGAAATTTAAAACTTTTTATTACTACAATGTGCTTTACAACAACACATTGGAAATAAATGAATTGAATACAACACAAGATAAATGAAACTCTTCAATCTTGTGACATTCTTCATAGTGACTTCAAGTCCAAGTTAATCCAACCCTGCAACTAAAACCTTGGGCACGTCAGTTGCTGCAACTGACGCAATGCTATTATACAACGATTCTTTTACTTTAGAAAACACAAACTTGAATGCGAACAAAGTGTGAAAAATGACTATCCTAAACATGTCAGTTTATGATATGAACTTAACGTCTAATGCAGACTTTCACACTACGATGATACTAATGCATACTTGTTCGGATTCTATGCATCCCATACTACATAGGTCCAAGGGTAAGCCCTTAACGTACTCCACCATAAAGGGTTAAATCCCCCGCCATGAAAATCCTACTACGTTAAGAAAAGCAAGGTTTAGACATTCCACGAGTACGGATTCCAGTCCTGGAATCCACCACCCGACTATACAGAATCCTCGTCGTGCGAACATCCCACAAGTGCCGCTCTAGCCCCGGAATATGTTGGAGATCTGCCTCCTATCTGCCTGACTATTCATGATCCCGGAATCCACCGCCCGATCAGTCATAATCCCGGATTAGATTAAGGCTCGTCTCGCTCCGCAAGCAACCATAGTCCCAGAACCCATCGCCCGACTGGGTCTATAGTCCCGAAATTCACCGCCCGACTATATAGAAACACTCCACTTATGTTTGCCCAGGTTTAATTACATCTTCCTTTCTAGTGCATGTCCTTAATTCAATTTTAGTTATCAAAATCTAGAACTAACTTACCCTGCTAGGCTTAATTTACTCATCAACATTCAGGTCCATATTGACAATTTCATAAAATTTCATTCATCTCAATTGCTGGACATTACGGGCTTAGCTTAGCTTCTAGAATCATCCATCTCATCATAAAGATCATCTAGGTTATTCTTAACCTCTTTTATAATCACTTTATCATTATGAATCATTTCAATTACCTTATTCCTTCTCTTTTGATTTATCGATCACCAAGCAAACAACGATTTCTTATCTCTTATAACAAATATCTTGATACACACCAACTCGGCAAAAGCCTCACAATTACCATACGTTTAATTCTCCACATTATCTAACATTTTTCATGAGTTCAAATTAAACTCGCTTTCATGCAAATTTAAGAATCTAGAATACACCATCGCATCCCATCTTTTAACATGTCGAATTTAAAAATAAAAATATCTCAACTTTGCTTCTTAAAAAGTTTTTAACATGTCGAATTTAAATCAATCAATTTCCAATGTAGTTTTTACTAAACGAAATTTCCACATTTGCATTTAATCTAGTTAAATAATCCACATTGCTTAATTTGAAACCAACCATCTTTCTTCGATGTACGTTCAAAATAATCAATTTGACACATTATCTAATGTGTAATGTACATTAAAGTCTCCAAAATACATCTTCTGATTGTATAGGATGATTCCAAAATATTCTAATAATATACTAGAATTATTTTACATTTTTTTCTTAATTTAAAAGAGCCAAAAAATTAATTAAACCCAAAAATATATTAAAAGTCTACACCTTGGGTCGAACCCAAAGCCAACAAGCCCCAGCCGCAACTCACTAACCAAGAAGGCACTCTCGGTTGGTGAAACTCTACCTAGACGATTTCTTATATACTTTCTTTTCACTGTTTGATACTTTATCTTAGTTGTGAAGAAAAAATATAAAAACCCCTTCCTGGACTCGAACCCAAGACCAGGAAGCACCAAACACAGTGCGCCAACCAATGGGTCCAACTCACTCTCTGACTATATACGAATATGAAATCCTTTAAATCTAACTCTCAGCTTCCAAATAGTTTTACTTTATTCATATATTTTGAATTTTTATCATTTCCCTCATAGTTATTGCTCATATATTATACTTCTAAATTTTCGGAGATGGGTTTTTTCTCTAATTTAATATATTATAACATGAAGTTATACACAAATCAAATCAATTTACATTTAACATGAAGTTATACACAACTCTTATACTCATATGACTTATTAATCAATTTGGCTATAAATATTCATATCTTTACAAAAACTAGCATAAATATTTCAAGTAATTGTTATGAAATTGCGAAAGATTCTCACATCCACCATTTACTTATAATCTACACATAATTTCACATGAATTCTAGGCCAATTTAGCAATTTTATATTCATATACACCTCTACATATATGATCCTATCATGGTATGCTACAATGCATCAATAAACATAATATTATCACTAAAATACTCTAATGAAAATTTATAATTTGAAAGCATGACTTAAATCAGTTGTAATTTTTATCTAACATGCATCAATTCTCAATTTTATCGACCACAAAACTCTAGATTACACATAACAATCTAACATGCATCATCTGAAAATTTAGAACTAAAGAACACATTCAAATTTTTATTTCAAGCACACCTAAACATGAAATCTACCAAACAATTAGAAAGCAAAAGAAGCACTCACCTTAAAAGAATTCCTAGTAGCTCCTAGTAAAATGCTCCAAAAATGTCCTCCTAGCAAAAGAAAATCCGAAGCCATCCTGGGCAAAACCCACAAGTCCTCTTCCTTTCTTTCTCTCTTTTTTGGTTTTGATTTTTGTGTTCTTCATGAAAAAAGAGTGGGCTATTTATAGGGTAAAAATGAGTGGTTAAAATAACTCCTCACTTCCTAAAATAACTCTCCACTCCCACACCAACTCATCCACTCTCCCTCTCTATAAAAGTGGCCGGCCAACCCCATGATTAAGCTCGTTTGTGTGCAAAGCACGTGTGCATGTATGCACGTGTGCACGTGTTTTGTACAATTTTCAATTTACTCCTATTTCATTATTTTATTTCATTTTAACCCTCTTTGTTAATAAATAATTATATTAAAATTCTTTAACATTAATTTTAATATATTTTGATTACATTAATCTTAACAAAATTTTTAGTGCACAATTTTGTAATGAAATAGTACAATTTGCACGTGGAAAAAAAGAAACATGTGTAAAGCACGTGCATTAAAAAATCTAAAATATCTATCATTCCGTATATAAAAATTTAGCAAAAGAAATGTAAATACACACACTTCGTAAATTATATTTTGAAAAAGAATACAACCGACACATGCACTGCAAGCACGTGCGCTGCACGTATCAAGAAATATTCAAATACGAAATTGATTTGAGCAACAGAGAAATATTTATAGAAAATTGAAATATAACATACGAAAAAATATTTTTATTGATAATGTTACGAATATTTCATATAACGGTAAAATATACGTAATAGGCACGTTCATTGAAAGCACATGCGATACATGTAAAAACACAAAGATTAAGATTAATATTTGAATTGGCTCAAAATAAGATAAAAATGAATTTTGAGATGATAGAAAAATATATAAATAATCAAAATACAAAATACTTAGGATATTTATATTAATATACGTTACGGATATTACTTATAACAGTACAAAAAATGCATGTCCGTAACACTCGTGGGCAAAATTTTCATAACTTAATTTTTTACGGGGTGTACACGGAGGGAGGTTTTGCACCGAATTAACTTCTAGGATGAAGGCCTTTTGAGAGGAGTTTGATTCTCCTCCCATAGGGCCTCCGTGAATGGAATGCAGGACTACTCCCATCTTTGAGTCTTGAGATTTGGTGGGCCTCTCGACCCTCTTGTTAGCTCCCCAGTGTGGAGGTGCATCTGCTTTGTTCTTTCTGATGAATCTGGCCAAGTTTCCTCGTTGTATGAGTTCCTCGATTTCCTCCTTGAAAGCCTGACAATTGTCTGTGTCTTGGCCATGGTCCCTATGAAAATGACACCACTTGTCCCTGTTTCTCCTTTTCCCTATAGTGTTCATCTTCGGGGGAGGGCAAAGCAGCCCTTCCTTGTCTACTTCCATGAGGAAAGCCGATATACTGGCATTTAGGGGGTGAATTTCTCGAAACGAGGTAGATTGCGGCATTGGCCAGGGTTATCCTTTTGAAATTTCTGAGATCCTTCTTCATTTGCACTCTTCAGTTTTTTCTCGGAAGATGGCTCTTCTCGACTGTGGGGATTGAGAGCCTCTTAAGCTCGGATATACTTCTCACTCCTCAGTAAGATTTCTGAGAAGTTCCGTGGGGCTTCTTAGCAAGGGATGCCTTCAGGTCAGCATTGTTAACATTGTGTCTGAATGCTGCTACGGCTACTGCTTGATCGAGGGAAGCAATAGATCGGGACTCGACTATAAAGCGCCGAACACAGTCCCTTAGCTGTTCCCCTTTCTTCTGGTTCAGGTCCAGCAAGGATGCACTTGTCTTTTCGGTTCGATGTCTGTTGACGAAATGGGTGAGGAAAAGTTCTTCAAACTGATCGACCGAGAAGATCGAACTGGGGGATAGGTGGGAGTACCACTCCCTTGCAGGCCCCTTCAAGGTGGCAGAGAAGGTCTTGCAGAGGAGGGAGTCCAAAGCTTGATGGATCATCATGAGGGTTTTAAATCTATCAATGTGATCTGCCAGGTCAGACTCTTCGTTATAGGACTTGTCACGCCTCGCTTCCTACTATACGGAAATACAGGCACACAACTGAGGCCCAGCGAATGATATACATCATCCATAAGCTGTACAATTATAAGCTCAACAAGATATTTATAACACATTCACGCAGACAAATATAATGATCACATGAGATAAAAATAGAATAACTATCATCTGGATAATACATCAACATCGGGTCAAGATGCCCAGGAATACAAGGTGCCAGAATAAAAACAGTACGATAAGTAGTTCGCTATAACAACTAGATAAAATAGCGACTGAAAGAAAAACAACATGAAGTAGTAAGAAAGCAGCAACGATCGTTTAAAGAATCTGCTCGTCGGGTCCATCAGTACCTGTATAATTATTAACTCAAAGAAAAATAGAAAAGTACCCGTTAGAGCAAGCTTCGGGCAGCAAGTAGCAACAAGCAGTAAAAGGGGTAATATAACAAGATATAACATGGAAGAAACAAAAAGTAGCAGTGCAAATACAATATGGAAGGAAGCAAGAACTATGATAATATGATCATGTAACTAATAACCGTAAACTAGTGTAATCAAGACTTCAAAGTATAATCAATTGATAACCGAGTCGCAGTTAATCAATAATTATGTAATCAAGGATCGAGAGTCATATAATAAAGAGTCATGAAATCAAGAATTATGTAATCAAGAATCCAGAGTCATGTAATCAAGAATCATGCTTAGTGAAAATCTCAAGTTTATCTGTCTTATTAACTTATCTAATGCACGCAATCCTGTGTTCCATACCACAAGTTCGTTGCATATCAATCATATGACGTTTAGACTTAAGTAGTGAATTCTATAGGATTATGTACTCGGGTCTTCCAGTGATAGTATCAAGACATGTAATCAAGAATCATATATTCAAGAATTGTGTAATCAAGAATTATATAATCAAGAATCAAGAATCAAGAATCACTATTTCGGGAAACACGAGCCCCCTTCCGAGTATACTTTCCTATATTGTCCACTATTAAGTCGTACCCTTATAACCCCAGCTTGTTATTCTTTTATAATTAATTATGAACATGTAGTTGGTACGACTAGTGGAATGGTGTAATCAAGACAGTTAATCTAGAAAAATAACAAGGGCAGTAATCATGGTATGAGATAAAACGGGTACATGTATCGAGAGTAGTTATTATAAATTATCAAGTGGTATAAAATGCATGCTATCAACCTATTATATCTATGCAAGTTATTATTACAAGAACAATAATACACTCAGTTCATTAAATATGAAAAATAACGGGTTTATATGCAAAAACGTAGAGATGAATTTTTAGACAACTTGACATATCTGCGTTCAAATTCACTTTTCCGTTGTTACAGAAAAGTAAATCCGATTCCGTCAGAGATTCTAGAAAGTAGACTCTCTTCCGGTTCTAACGCATATTCACACGATACATTCTAGAGATAGTAGCTATGCGTACTAATCTATTCTTCGCTGGTTTCGATGTTTCGCGCGCATTCTAAAAATTCAGAGTTACAATACTAAAATTGCGATATCTCACAATCTATACATTGGATTGAGAAACTGTAAGGTGTTTTGGATATCTAGATTCAAAGGGCTACGATTTTCATGTAGAAAGTTTTTTGATCCAGTATCGAGAACATGGTCAAATTCTCAGTACAAGAGACCGGTTAGTGATTCCGTACAGGTTCAGAAATTCACAATATGACAGTACTAAAATCGCGATATCTCACAATCTATACATCGGATTTAGAAACAGTAAGATATTCTGGATTTGGGACTCGATGGGCTACGATTTTCACGTAGAAAATATTCAATCCAGTATCGGGAATATGGTCGAATTTTCAGTGCAAGGTCAAGAAATTTAGAGATAGTAAGGTTAAATATTCGATATTCGATAACACGATTTGAAATATGTTAACGGTTCACTCTTGAGTTGATATAGCATGGAACAAGTGACTAGAATGGAATTTTACAATAAAACATGATAATAACTAGACTACTTGCTACGAGTCCAAGAAAAATGCTTGTACGAGAACAAAAAGAGTGTATAAGATACTTGCCTTATAACGTGACGATTACGGTGGTGGTGTTAATCACGGAAAGAAGAAGCGATGTCGGCAACGGACGGCGACAAAATGGCGGTAAGAATGGCAGCAAGATGACAACGAGTGAGCAACGATAGCAACAGTGAGCGACGTCGATGAGCGGCGATGAGCGACAACAACAACGAGGAGATGGCGCTGCGTCGAGTTGTTTGGGATTGAGTTCGGGTTGTTTTTCGGGGTTCACGGGGCCGTAGAAATGGATTTGTCGGTTCGAAGGTGGAGGGTAAACTGAAGCTCTGGTGTTGCTTGAGCTCTCGGGTTTGAAGAAGGTAGAGGAAGAGAAGAAGAAGGGACGTAGAGATGAGTTTTGTGTGTGTGTGTGTGTGTGTGTGTGTGTGTGTGTGTGTGTGTGTGTGTGTGTGTGTAGAAGAAAATGAGATAGACAACATGCTAATGCATGCATGGTGTATATTATATATATAATATAATATATAGTATAGGTTAGGAGGAGGTGTAGAAAAATGTGGTTGGTTGTAAAAAATTGAGTAGGATTAGGAGTAGTAGGATTAGGGAAAATGTGGTTGGCTGTAGAAAAATATAAAAGAAGACAGAAGAGGGGGTTGACGGATTAGAGAGGATTAGGAGTAGTAGGGTGGTGGAGGCAGAGTAGAGTAGGAGAAAAATGAGATGGAGAGATTGGTTGTATGCAGAAATGGAGAAGTAGAGAGGGAGAAAAAGAAGCGTAAGGAGGAAGAAAATAAGGTGTCGGAGAGTTAGGTTAGCTGTCGGATTAAGAATTAGGATTAGGATTAGGATTAATCAGGATTTAAAATTTGTATTTAAACTCCGATCGAAAAATTACAAAATTATAGAATTGATCAGAAAAATATTTTGGCTCTAGATAAAGAGTCTAAAGAGAAAAATAAAATTGATCTGAAAATTGAAGTACAAAAATTTACGTAATAAAACACATACAACCGAAACAGGGAGTTACAGGACTCAAAGTGGGGTGGCTTGAAAGTCTCTAGGACATGGGCTTCCATGATCGTCTTGGAGAATTGCAGTCTACTCGATCAAAAATTCTTGGCTTGATGATCCTCTTCCCGGCTGATGTTGTTGAGATGGTCTTCCATCTCTCGGAAGCGGTGAAGGACTGAGTTGTCCCTTTGGTCGCATCTGGCTGACCCACGAAACTCTCCTTCATGTATGGTTGCAAGACAGTGACTGTTTGTTTGTTGGCCTCTGTCAAGGGTGACATTGAGGGCTTGGAGGATTTGATTTTTGAAATTATTAAACTCTGCTTTGGTGACGAGTGCATGTTCATCTCCGTTGTCCCCAAGAATTGATCGAATGGCCGCAGTCTGACTCCTTTTGCCATCGAGAGGGAGGTGACCTTCTTCGTCCCCTGGGAGAGGGGATGAACTTTTGCCTTCGAGGAAAGAGACTTCTCATGTTTCTCTGATGTTCTGGACTATGGGGCTCGTCACGAGTTCGTCTCTCATTTAAACGGGTTCGAAGGTCGATCTCTTGATGGCGATTGACGATGATTTGACAAAGGTCTCTTGACCCTTGAGGACCTTACGAGGCCATCGAGTCGGTGAAAGGATTGTGGACTGACACATGGTCATGGAGAGGATGCTGTTCTTGATGGCTTCGACGGGAGCCCCCGGTGCTGCTCCTTTAGACATAAGTTGGATTTTTTTAGAGAGGGGGCTGCTCGAGTTGAGGTTGTTGAGACTGCTGAACTTGTAGAGGTGGTTGAAGTGGGTCCTCCGTGAGGGGAGGAGGTGGAGGAAGGTAACTGGCTCGTCGGCGGGTAGTCGTCGGCCTTGCCTTCCTTCTTGGAGGCATGAGAAGGTAGTTTCAGATCGACAAGGTTGGATCGGTGATCTTTTTTGTTTTCCACAGACGACGCCAATTAGTTGCTGCTTATTTCTGTGTGGGTGCAAACAGATATTTGAATTCTTATAAATAAAAACAGCAAAGATCGAACTTTTGCTATTCGTCGATATTGACCAACAAAAACAGCAATTGACTCCAAGATCGGATCATCAAGAATAGCTGAAATCGCTCCTACCTGCAAACAAGTCTGAAACACTGGGGGTGGCCCCGGCGATAGACCCTCCGATGCCCAAGTTAAAAACTTGAAGATATAGTGGGTTTTGAGAGCGGAGTTGTCAGTTACTTGGTTTTTGAGGAGGTCTTGAGGTATATATAGTCGCCGAGGGGGGCTAGTTTCAAGATATTCATTTATCATTCATTCTCGGTGTTTGGATAGAGTCGGTTATCCCTTTCACATGAAGAGATCAAGTCTGGGCTCTTTCTTGACGAAGAGATAGAGCTTTAAACTCTCTCATGTGGGTGGAAGGATTGAATCAGTTACCCCCTAGAAATAGGTGGTTTAAACTGGGTTCGATGGATCTGGACTCCTTTGCATTAAGGCTGTTGTAACAGTCCCTATTACTGGCTGGATCGGGTTGCTGGGCTTGAAAACATCCCAACTTATCTTGTCAGGCCTGTATCTGTTGAAATTACCGTTTTACCCTTTAAGATCCGTGTCAGATTTGGACGGCCCCGATTTTGTTCTATTTTTACTCATATCTATTACTTACAGACAAAAACTAAGAAAAACCAATACTTTTTTACTTTTAGAAAAAAAAATCCAAATTCTTTCTTCCTATAATTATTCTTACTATAACATAAAGTAGTTAAGAAATTCTTTTTAACTCTTATGTGTCTAACTATATTTGAAAATAATACAGCGTGCTTCACCAATATCAACTGCATGATTTGAAGATGACTAGGATGGTCAGTATACAGTTATCATTTATAAACAAAAGGTGTTTGATATAAATATTGCAATCTATATAATAAAACACAAAGAAAAACTATCAAGTGGTTCTCCTTAAATAGTGAGGAAATCAATGGTCCAGATCTAAGCTCCCAAAAGATATTTTCCCCCCACAAAAGTTTTCCCCCAAACTCAAATTCAAATTCCCCCCCCCCCCCAAAAAAAAACTCCTTTAATTATTTAATTATTTCTCTCTCTCTCTCTCTCTCTCTCTCTCTCTCTCTTCTATTCAGATCAGTTTGCTCCCTCTATTTCCCAAACCAGAGAGCTCCAATTTCTCTCTCTTGCTCTCTCTCCCTTAGGATTTTTAATTCGCTAACTCCAAATCCCTAAAACTATTTTCTTAAACCCTCGCTTCCATTCCATTGGCGAAGGCTCCATCGTCCTCTCAAGCGCGAATGTCAAAGCAAATCCAAATCCAAATCTAGTGTCGAACCCCAATCAAGAGGTCGTCGCCGATATCTGATCCACTGCTGATTCCGTATCGGCGACTCTCTTCCACTAAATCGAGCGCGAATATCAGGCGACTCCGTATCGGCGACTCCCCTCCACCGAATCGAGAGCCTCTACATGCATTGCGGTGACTTTAATTTCATCTCATTAACCGAATTCTCATTCTAATTTTAAATTTTGTGTGTGCAGAAGATTACTCAGTTTTTTGCTGACTCGAAGATCGAGCAAGTTCGAATTGTCGTAACATGAAACCTATTAATTTTGTGTGTGCATGGGATCTAAGTTCAGAGGTATGATTGTTTTATTTTTGGGTTTAAAAAATTTTAATTTGGTGATTTTTTTGATGAGTTTTTTTTATTGGTTTTGATTTAAGGTGTACACAAATGAGAGATAGATTATTTGGTGGCCTCAGTTTGGCTTCCAAACCATAGCAGGACAGGTAAGCAGATCAGCAACCTAAAATAACTTGGCAAATATGCAACATTAATTTCTTTACTATAAGAGAATATACTATCGTGAAGTGTTCCTTTCACTGATTATTAGAAACTATGGATAACAAAACATATAAGAACTTTTAGTGTATGTTTGGATATATAGGATTGGGATGACTCGAGTTTTTCAGTGGAGGGTGCAAACTCTCCACTTAAGAAAGACAGCTAAAATAAATTTATTATTGATCCATTTTGAATTTTTTTTATAAAGGTGCAATGGGAAAACAAAGTGGAGATAAAAGAAATGATTAGCTTGGATTAGAGTTTTGAGAACTTCATGTATTACATTTTGGTTGAAATAATAATAAAAAGGCATTTCAATTGCAAACTGAGTCTCAGACAAATAAATATTTAGATTATTGGTATTGTAGATACCTTCACACCTGCACTTGGGTTACCATTGTATTAGTGGTTATGGGATTAGAGTAAGCTCTTTAAAACCTATATGATCATGCCCTTGCATAACTATTACAAGTATCTAAAAGTGATACTGAAGTTAAAAAAAAAACTGTATGCAATGTTTCTAACAAATTATATGCATTTCAGGTAAGTTCAAGCTCATGATCAAGAAGGCGATGATTGAGCTTGAAGGTAGATATGCTGCTTCCTCATATATTATGTTTCTCACTTCAATTAACTTGTTGTACCTCTAAAACTATTTTATATAATCAAACCAGGTGCACCGTTCCGAAGACGTGCCTACGGCACGTGTCAACAGGCAAACCTAGTGAATGAATAAAACAGAACCCACAACTTATAGTAGGAGCATCATTCCTACGATTTCTGGCCCAACAATTGCATAGAGAATTAGAATAACAAACATGAGAAATGCACAAAACAAAATGAAAAGAGATGTAAAGATCATCAAGATTTCTTCCCACAAATACTCCCCCTAATACCAACTGAAAATAAAATTTCATCTTTTCTTTTTTCTTTCTTTCTTTTTCTTTTTTTTGAGTTAAAAGGTGGAATAACGCCACCCTGTTTCATTAATAAGAGATTAATAAACAACCGCGCATAACCGGGAAAAAACAAAAGTACAGAGCAGGAAATAAAACATAAACCCCCAACAGAACCCTGGGGGGTGGGTTTCATCATCTAAACCTCAGACAACATTACAACAAACATAAACCCCCAACAGATCCCTGGGGGGTGGGTTTCTACATCTAAACCTCAGTCAGCCAAAATACAGAGATGCACTCCTCAATCCATAGTCGGCCCGAACTCAATCTCCTCATCGTCAAATTCTTCCACCTGGAAGACCCGTGCAATCCTCCCTCTCGCTCCTGAGGAAGCAGCTATAGCCCAAAAAGAAATTAGATGCATGATTTGAGTAAGGTTACCAGAAATAGAATTACATGAAGCACGGAAATAAAAATTGTTTCTATCTAGCCATAACACCCATGTGGTTGTCGCAATGGCAATGTACCACGCATCCTTTATGTCGTGTCGGGTCGATGCAAATCTGGGGCCAACCCATAGTTCCTCATATTCTCTTGGGTAGTCACTTGTGCCTAGGGCTCTTAGGACTTCTATCATGATGGCCTTACTTCTTGTGCAGTGAATAAACAAATGGTTCAGATCTTCTGTGTGAGTGTTGCAGAATCCACAGTTGGTCGCAATGTGCAGTTGTCTCTTGGCTAGGTTCTCTCTGGTGAGTAAAGCATTGTTAAGCACTAGCCAGAGGAAAGACTCTAACTTTAAGAGGTGTTTTTGCCTTCCATAACACCGTTGCCCAGCTGGGTCTGCATCCCCGAAAGTGTATTCGGTGGTAAAGGGATCTAACCGAAAACACTCCTTTCTTCTCAAGTCCCCAATGCAACTGGTCTGGGCCTTGGGCACACAGCACCCCAGATTGGGTAATTCCCGTCTGTAGTTCACGCAGTTGTAGACGCAAACCTGGTGAAAGCATTCCTTGGAACGACGGTCTCCAAGTCCCTCTTTTCCAGGCTTCTGCCACCGACATATTCGTTCGATTCGTTCTTTCATACAGCTCCGGAAATTTGTCCTTAAGCGCTTGTGGACCACACCATTTGTCCCACCAAAACCTGGTGGACCGCCCATTACCAATAATAGACGTTACTGTTGAGTTGAACGGTCCACTTGCTTTTGTAATTCCTTTCCAGAAGCGGGAGGTTTTAGATCCCACTCGGAAGCCTAAACATCTCGTCCCTTTTCCTCGAAGGTAGGATTGAATAAAATCCTGCCATCCTTCCCCACACTGGTGAAACACTTTCCACCACCATTTTCCTAGCAGAGCCAGGTTCATATCTCTAAGGTCAATGATACCTAGTCCACCATGTTTCTTCTTCATGCAGGCGATATTCCATTTAATAAGGTGGTAGCCACCCTTATTTGAATTTGCCCCTTTCCAGAGGAATCTTTTTCGGATTCGGTCAATCCTTTGTATCACCCACTTTGGGAGTTCAAAAAAGGACATGTAGTAAATGGGCAGGTTGGAAAGCACCGGGTTGATGAGAATCACTCTTCCCCCGAGCGAGAGCGATTTGCCTTTCCACCCAGACAGTCTGTCTTCCACCCTGTCTATAATAGGCAACCAGTCAGCCTTCGTGAGTCTCCCTGGTTTGAGCGGGAGCCCTAAATATTTGATCGGGAACTCCTCCGTCGCGCAGTTTAGAATGATGGCATGTTCCCGAGCTTCTGCTTCTGATAGTGTAATTGGGACCAACGCACTCTTGTGGAAGTTAATTCTAAGACCTGACCAGGCCTCAAAACAATACAGGGCCCCTTTAAAGCAGATTGTTTCAGTTGTAGTGCCATTTAAAAAGAGTAGGGTGTCATCAGCATATTGTAGTATCGTGCATCCCTGTTTAGTGGTGCTGCTGGCCACTGGCGTTATCCAACCTTTTATGTGACAGTTTTCCAACATTCCTCTAAGCACATCCGCAACAATAGTGAATAACAGTGGGGATAGCGGATCTCCCTGCTGGAGTCCCTTCTTGCAAGGGAACGATGGACCTGGTCTCCCATTCACCGAGATTGCCGTTTTGCTAGAGTGCAAACATTGTTTAATCCATCTTATCCATTTATCTCCGAAACCTCTCCCTCTGAGCGCCTCCAGCAAACATTCCCAATCCACGGAATCATATGCCTTCTCAAAATCCAACTTCAGGAGGAAGTTCTTGGAGTTGCTCTTGTGGCAGTGGTGAATAACTTGTTCAGCGGTGGCTACACAGTCCAGTATGCATCTGCCCTTAATGAAACCCGTCTGGGTCTTACTGATAAGACTGTCCATCATACTTCCCAAGCGGATCGCTAGGACCTTAGTAATGATTTTCGCCGAGCAGTTTATCAGGCTAATTGGTCTAAAATCCCCCACGCATTTGGATTCCTCACGTTTGGAAATCAACACCACTTCTGCAAAGTTGAACATTCCCAGTCTCAAATTGTTGTGGTAAAATTCCTCCATTAGATCCATAAAGTCTCCTTTAATATCTTCCCAGAACACTTGGAAGAACATCATGGGAAAGCCATCTGGTCCAGGTGATTTGTCTGCTCCCATCTGGTTGACGGCCGTTTTGACTTCTATTTCTGAGAAAGGTGCCTCCAAGGATGAAAAGTTTTGACCTGAGTCATTCTGATACTCCTGCCAGAAGTCCTCACTCATTGGGGTCCTAAAATCATTCTTCCTCCCGAAGAGGTCCTTATAGAAGGTCTGAAAGGCCGTGGAGATCACCTTTTCATCCTGTGACGTTCTTGAGTCTGTCTGAATTGATAGGATAAGATTGGACCTCCTTCTAGCGCTTGCAACCCGATGGAAGTAGGCCGTATTCGCATCTCCCTCTTTAAGCCACAAAATCCTAGACCTTTGTTTCCATTTGATCTCTTCTAGTTTATAAAGATTGGCTATGTTCTCATGGAATTGTAATAGCCTGCCTCGCTCCTCCTGGGAAAGGATTCTAGACTCTTCTATCCTCTCAAGCTCATCAATTCCTTCCAAAAAAGATTCCTTAGCGTGCCAGATGGTAGAGAACCTTGTTCGATTCCATCTTGCAAGCCTCTTTCTCAACCTTCGAATTTTCCCACACCAACGCGATGCCGCGTCCCTGCCAGCCATGGGGAGTGCCCAATTCTCCATCACCAAATGATGGAACCTCCGAATTTCCAACCAGGCCTTTTCAAATCTAAATTTCCTGGGCCTACGTTGTCCTCGAATTCCGGTATCGAGAAGGATCGGGGTGTGATCTGATGTTGGCCTAGGGATCGCTCTAGCCGACACTAGAGGGAATTTAGCTTTCCAATCCATGGAGACTAGAATCCTGTCCAACTTGGCCATAACCGGGGCCGCTTGCATATTAGACCAAGTAAATAGTCTATCATTGATTGGGATATCGATCAGTTCCAGATCCGTGATCAGTCTATTGAACTCCTCTCTGTGCCTATCACTGGCGCCTCTCCCCTTATGCTCAAAAGCAAATCTAGTGATGTTGAAGTCTCCACCCACAATCCAGGGCCCCGACCAACGTCTTCGAATGTCGACCAGTTCTTGCCAGAAGGCCTCTCGGTCTGTGGCCACATTCGGTCCGTAGACAATAGTCACCGTCTGTATCCAATCATCGGAATGTCGTATCAGTCGGGCCGTCAAAGAGAACAAACCACCGTGTACCTCTATGCAGGAGAGGAGGTCCGAATTGAAACCTATAGCAATCCCCCCTGAGGCACCAACTGACGGCCGCAACAACCACTCCTTGATTCTATTACCCCCGACTCTTTTGAGTTTGAGTTCGTGCTGTAGTTTGGTCTCCTGCAGTCCTACAACTTCCGCCTTGGAGTTGTTAATGACGTCCCTAACCATATCTCTCTTCCCTCTATCCCCCAGTCTCCGCACATTCCAGAAAAGTGTATTCATTGGGGGACAATGTCGTCAGAGATCGTTGGTGAAGGTGCGGAGCCGGCTACATCCTCGAGAATGGTAGTCGGCCCTGCGCCATCGCGAAGGGCATTCTCCGAACTAGTGTTAACCCTCTTCATTTCCCAACCCCTAATTTTGTTGAGGAGTAACGCGTTGCGTTCTAAATCCCAGACTTCTAACCCACATGTTTCGGCTAGTAAAAAACATCATAATCTGACATGAAATTTAAAATGGAAGCTAAAAAATTAGTCGTACCTCCATTATCGAGCTTAGCAGCTTTGGCAGCCGCTGCTACCTCAAGGTAGTCATCCAAGGACTCCCCATGAGCCCTCTTGGGCGAGCGATGCACTCTGAACCCAAATGTCCTCTGAGATGCTCCGGAGCTGATCCCAGGTGCAGATCCTGGGATTGTGGATAGAACCATCTCAGGGGAGACATCTTTCTGAGTGTTTGCAATGAACTCAAGATCTTCTGAATCCTCATCTGAGAAAGAGAATTCTTCATCCAGATTGAGCCGCTCCTCTTGTTCCTCCTCACTATCAGTGTGCAGACTTTCCTGTTGAAGTGAGGAAAGCCCCTTTCCCGCGGACCCCTCTGTGGGCCCGCAGATTGCTGAATCACTAATAATAATAGAGTTCTCTGTTACGGTCGCCTCATTGGGCCCGTTCTCAAAATTACAATTTGTCTATATGTTAATATGCTCTTTGGACCCCTCAATGGGCCCATGATTGTCTATAAGTAACTCCCCAACCAATCCGTTAGTAGTACCTTCCACCGGATAAGACTTCGTTCCTCCGCGGAGCAACTTATCCGAATACTCGATACCCACACCACTCACTGCGCTGTCCAAGGCGGTATGTTTACCGCCAAGGACAGCTGGCAACACGTGATAGGTGGGGCTATCGGTGGGCTTCTCGAGCGCTGGGTTCACCGAGCCTGGCTTGATATACGAGCTGCTTCTTTCGCCACGTGGCCGCTCCTCATAGGGGAGTGCATCGGTGGGTGTGTCAGAAGCCTGGTTCAAAAATTTTGGCACAGTAACCGTTGCCTCCTTATTTTTTCCTTTACCGCAAACAGGCGCTTCATCTTCTAAGTCTTTGTCTTCCTCTTTATCTCCTATACCATTTTCGTCTTTATAAAAGGATGAGTAGTTTTTATGGAAAGAAATTTGATAATTTGATATTTTAAACATATTGAAAAAGGATGAACGTGACTACCATTGGAGACATATTGGAGCACATGGATATCATAGATCACCGTGAGGATTGGAGCATAACTCTTTCCTTGCCATCGATATTTCTCCAATTTTAGTGAATCGAACACAGCGACAGATATAAAAATTGTAATTCCATAACGTGTATAATTATGTTCTTCCTCTTCATGACATCTACATTAAGTGATTTTTCCTTTTGATGTTTAGTTCTTCCTTCTACTAGACCCTTAACTTTGAGTACAAGAACCAAACTAATGATACCAAAATTTTTGGTAGGCTTAGTGAATCATTCGACATTTAATTCTATGAAAGGAACGTAGTTTGTTAAGTGAGCAAATACCATAACTCTTCTCATTGGAGTTCCTTTTAGAGTACTTACGCTACTAGCCAATTCGTAAATTATATATCCTTTTATTTATTTATTATTAATTTTATACAGGATCCTGCCCCTGAAAAATATAAAATAAACATTGGTATGGTGTAGCTCTAAGTGTATAGCTCAAACTGGGAGAGTCTCGTTCTTTCAACGGAGTACTCAACCTTCAGTACGCAGACGACACCATCATCCTTGCCAAACCTAATTCTCATACCCTCAGAAACCTGAAGCTACTTCTCTATTGCTTCGAACTAGCTTCGGGTCTTACTATTAATTTTCAAAAATCTTCTGTCATCTGGCTGGGAGGATCTCCTAATAGGCAGGATGAGATCTCCGCATTTTTTAACTGCCCGACCGCTTCTTTTCCGATTACGTACTTAGGTATCCCCCTGAGGTGGGGTAAACTTCATAGATCGGATTGGTCCCCGATTATCGATAAGGTAGAATCCAGACTGTCGGTATGGTCGGGGAGACTATTGTCTCGAGGTGGTAGATTAATTATGCTTAACTCAGTTCTCTCCTCTATTCCCCTTTATATGATGTCATTCTATTTCATCCCTTCTTGGGTCATCAAAAGAATTGACCAGATCAGAAGTAATTTTCTCTGGTCCGGCTCTTCTGATTTCTCTCCAGGATCTCATCTATGTAACTGGAAACTAGTCTGCTCTTCGAAATTGGCTGGTGGTTTAGGGGTCTTAGACCTTAGACACCACAACCTGGCCTTGCTAGGCAAATGGCTTTGGAGATTCCTCAAGATCGAGGACCTCCCCTGGATCAAAAGCATCAAAGCAAATTACTTTGTGTCCTTTGATTGGTGGAGTTTCCCTGATCAGCCTCATAGACTTGCCTCTCCTTTCTGGAAAGGCATTTGGAAAGCAGCAGCGGCTTTTCGCTGCGGCTTGAGTCACGGTTGTGCCGACGGTTCCATGACCAGATTCTGGACCGATATTTGGATCGGTGATTCCTCTTTAGCGACTGCTTTTCCAGCCATTTTCCGGTGCGCGTCCAATCCTCTAGCATTAGTGTCTGATTACCTTTGCGCCATTGATGGTCATAGGGATTGGGTGATTCCCCTCTCGTCCAATCTTCCCCTCACTTAACCCCCATCTTCGATGATTTGATTGAAGTCATTAACAAAGCGGACTGGTATGATAAAGAGGATTTCTTTTGGCGATGGAATCCCTCTAAAAATTTCTCAGTCCGATCGTTCTATCTCTTTCTCAACTTTAGAGGAATCAGATCGCCTTTCTACGACTTGGTTTGGAGCTCGTGCGCACCATTGAAAGTTAAGATCCATGTTTGGTTAGCGCTCAACAATAAACTACTTACTGTTGAATTGCTCAACAAAAGAAACATTGCATGGGGACAATTGTGTCCCCGGTGCGACTCTGGTTATGAGAATGTGGATCACTTGTTCGTAGAATGCGATTACTCCCTTTCTCTCTGGAAAATTCCCGTTTTGGCCTGGGAAGCCTCGAACATTCCGATCAGTCTGGTCGACTGCTGGACGAAGCGTCCTCCGAACCGCGCTTTCCACAGATCATGGATTCTCTCCCTCCAGATTATTTTTTGGTTAATTTGGAGGGAAAGAAATCACAGAATTTTTCGGCATATTTTCACTTTCCCTCGTTCATTAGCAAACGAGTTCTTATTCCTTTTCAATTTTTGGTCTTCTACTCTTAAGTTGGAAGCTAGAGAAAATTTGAAATTCGAAAGAATCGAGAATGCTTACCGCTGTCTTATTAATCTCAATGCTATTTAAGTTTCACTTTACATCGTTCTGGTAGTTTTGGTTGTCTCTTTTGAGGCACCAAGTGCTCTTACTGTTGGTTATTCCTGTGTGCTCTATTACTCATTATTGCTGCTCTTTTGTTTTCTGAGATGAAGCCCTTATTTTGCCTGGCTGTTCATATTTGCAGGATTAATGGGAGTCTCGACTTCCCGTATAATGCTTTTTGGTCACTTTGTTGCCTCTCTTTGGGCAGTTCTGACTTTTTGGGGCGTTTGGTTTAGTTTGATTGATGCTCAGCTCATCCATGGGACTGTGATCTCTAGTTCTGTTTCTTCGGTGCTTTCCTTTACTGCTCACTGGTGCGGTTTCTAGAGTTGGTACTGCTCGGCCTGTTTGGCTATGACCCCGTGCTCTGGTTTTTGCCTGGATGATGTTCAGCTCTTGCTTTTTGTCTTGCCTGGATGATGTTCCTACTCCTATTATGTGAACCTATAATTTTCTTCTCCTACTTTATCTGGTTGGCATGCTTGTTATGTTAATGTTTTATATGCACTTTGGTGGATTTGGGGGAATGCTGTGATTCCTTGTTCTATGGTTACCGGTCCTTTAGCTTCATTCATGTTTTGTTTATGTTACTGCGCTGTGATTGTTTCTTTTGTGCGCACTTATTAGTTCTGGTTTACTCGTTTCTTTTATCTAGTTGATGTTTTAATCAACTTCGGTAGACCTTACGCTCCTATTTTCTCTTCTTGCTTTTCCTTGGCCCCGGCTTTCTCTCTAGAGCTGCCCAATTTTACGTTTGCAGCTGGTATTTTTGGCCACTACGCGGGAGGTTTTGAGCTGCATTCTGTGGTTTTTGTTTGGACTGATTGCATTCCTCATTCCTTTCCGGAGTCTCAGGTGCGGGGGGACTCCTCTGTGCGTCATCGGGGCAGTCTTGTCTGCTAGCAGCTGTCCTGTTGTCGAAAGCGCGTCGTCGCTTTCCTCGGTGTCGGGGTTTTTGGAGAGTTTGAAGCCATCAGCTCCATCCTTCCTCTACATCTGGTCCTGCTCGCCTTCCTCCCCTTTCTTGGTTTGATTATCAGAGTCTGTTTGTATATCGATGGGTCTGTATTTAGTTGCTTTAATTCTGTACTGGTTGTTTTACAGCTTGTAAGACCTCTCTATTGTAATTATTGTGTTTATTAATGCATGGCTGGAGTCTTTCGACTCTATCCGTTTCATCAAAAAAAAAAATGTTGTGTATTTATACAGTATTCAGAGTAGAAACCTGATAGGGAACAAACCATCGAAATATAAGTTATGTAAAAATGACACACACAAAACGAAATCAAACCTCCATAATTTGGTTTGTCACAATCCACATTTACAACTGCAACATAATGCAGCTCAAACGGTTCTGGGTGCCCCATCGTTGCTCACTCTTTGCCCCATGTTGAGTTGGGGTTCCCCCTTGCAAATTCAACGCTATCAAGAACCTCCTACAATAAATAATATAATTCATAAGGAATTGGTGTAAAATAATTCTAATTTCTCCAAATAATTGCATCTACTCTAAAAATGGTGATGAGAACAAGGCCTTGTCTCCCCCCCCCCCCCCCCCCCCCCCTATTTATAGGACAGTAGTCATCCTTATATTTGTGATACTACTGTTTCTTTTAGATCAAATATATTTGAAGAAGATTCACTGGAGAATTTGCTACATATAATAGATAGTCAATAGGATTATATTCCTAAAGCAATAGCTTAGCTCAGTATTAGTTCTAAAGCAATAGTCATTGAGTAGCTGTGATAACAAATTATTGTTTAATCAATCAAGCATTTGAATGTTCAGTTACCCAGTAGTTATTGTCTTTAATATGCCCTGATTAAATTCTTGGATAGCTCTAACTATAAGAAAGATCAGAACTATAATGAAAACTATTGTTATCTAATGGTTCGTTCATCTTGTTACTGGACTGCTTCTTCATCAATTTCTCCTACTGAAACTTAAAATTTATAGATTTAAAGCAGATATTGAAATCACAATTGTAGACCATCATTGATCAATCCACCATCTCTTCAATGCACCCATGCACTTGTAAGTTGAGAAAAGTGGAAATTTTACCAAAATGAGTGATTGAATTATCCTTTTTTTTGGCTTGCAATAGTTATTGAAATATCTATTTGAAATCCTTCGCCACTTACTGCTAACTCTATACCGCTAACCCCTCTTTGAAAATAGAGATCGTTTAATAGTGATACACTAAGATTTTACAAGAGGTAACAACCAGGTAGACCCCCCCCCTCCCCCCCCCCCCCCCCCCCCCCCCCCCCCCCCCAAACACACACACACACACAGAGACATTTATAAGAGAGAGAAAGAGAGAGAGAGAGAGAGAGAGAGAGAGATCCAGCTAGCACTGTCTTGGATTCAAATTAATTACTGATCTGAAGTGTAACCAAGATAAATCGATACAGGCTTATTTGGCTGCAATTTATTAAAAATAAAAACAGAAATAATTCAAAAGGTGAATGATTAACTCAATGAATTGGCAGTACAACAAAAGCATGAAAATTCCGAATTTTCCTTCACTAAAGGTAAAATGCCGGGGGAGCAACTGCGACAGTGTAAGTGCTTTAAAATACAATCTACTTAGTGCTAATCAGTTATGCGACAAAGCCGGATGTGATAATATTTATGTTATACTATTTCTTTTGATAAACATGCATGTGTTGTGATAGACAATACAAATACTTCATTACTTACTGCTAATCAATGCAATAATATTTATGTTATCAATACTAATGAGTTATCACAAGAAGTTAATGAAGTGTTTTGTAGCTAGAAATGAGGACGGATGATTATGACATTGATGACTTGGAGTAACCTCTATTTCCGGTTGTACAGATCTTCTTTTATTTTTGTAGTGTTCTCTTTTCAATTTTAATGTATTTTGGGTCTTAGACTTGTTATGGGCCTTCTGTTACAATTTATTATTCTTGTATTATTGTTATTATTATTATTATCCTTGTTATCTTTTGTTAGCCCAATCCATTTTCAAGCCCATACTTTTATCTACCCAAACCCATATCCTTATTGGATCCTAAACCCAAATCCTAGTCTACCCAAATCCACAAACCCATATTCCCCCTAACAACCAACCCAGATCTCCTCCCCCACAATCTCCCGTATCTCCTAACCACCCACATTTCACTCCTATTATTTTATTGTTAAATAATCCTTCTCCCTCTCTCCCAAAAATCAGAACAACCTCTATTGTGCTAACCCCCCTACCCCGCTTTGTTCCTCCATCCCTCTCTCTGTTTCATCTCCAACCGCCCAAACCCAATCACCCTAGCCTCCCGTCGCCATCTCCGACCTCCACTTTCATCTCCTCGTCGCTCCTCATCATCCCCACCTCCGATCACCCCGTCCTCGCCATTGCCATTACCCACCGACCGAGCTCCACCCGAACCCATTCCCCATCGCTCCTCTCCCCATCTCCGACCATCACCCTCGTCTTCATCCCCTCTCAACCCCGTCGTCATCTCATCCCACTCAAACCCAAACACCCTCCATTTTCGTTGAACCCATCTCCACCGCAACCCACTACCCATCGTCACCTTCGTCATCCACCATCGTAACGATCGCCGTCTTCATCGTCCGTTGCCTTGTCGACCTTTTCCACTCGCCCTCGCATCCACCACAGATCCCCTAACCACTTGTCGTCACCGTCCAAGCCCGTACACCCCCCTGTCTCGTCTCCCCTATTTTCGAGCAGAACAGAGCTCGCTCGTCGCGCCTCCCTTGGTCATTGCCATCGCTTCTCGACCGCAGTGCCACCATCGTCAGTGTTGCCGCCTCGCCGTGGTGTCGTCATCGTCGTCCTGAGCGCCGCCAGTCGCCGCCAGTTCTCCCCCGCGCTCTCTTTCTCTGTCGTAGTGAGGAAGAAGAAATGGGAATGGCTGTTTTGGCTGTTTGGTGTTCTGGTATAGCGGATCTGCTCTTGCTGTTTGCTGTTCTACTTGGATCCGGCGTGGAGTTAAGTTGTTTTCGCTGTTTGGTCTCTGCACATGTCTCGCACGTGTCTTGGATCGTCACCCGGGATTCTAATCCCGTTATTCTAGTTATTCGAATCTCTCGCACAAAAGGCAAGTCTACTTGAACTCGTTTATTTTTCTAGTTCAAGATTATTGATCTCCTCCGCGAGTAGTTCTCTTTCGATTATCGTATTATTACTTGTGTACTTTCCATTGGGATAACGAGGGTTTACACGAGCTAACTCGAAGTATCCTTGACTTTGTGCCACCATCCATTGATTCAAACCCAAACGTGCATGCACACACGACATGAACAAATTGACTAGAACTTGCATATGAGAAATATATAATGATATGAATACATGTTGATTGATTGAGATCTCGTGAATTGAATCGTGACATGATAATCTTGCCTTGTATACAGTAGAATTTCATCTCAACTTGTTGTACCTTAATGTTAATGTATTTCATGATACAAGAACATGTTGATTATTCACTTTGACAAATATATATGATGACCTTTGTTATGTCTTGCTGCCTATTCTGTTTTGTACTGAGGCTTCGACCGTGTTACAATAAGAATGAACCAAAACCATATAAAAGAGCATTGTAGCCTAATGAATCTAGTTTCCAGAACACTTGACGGATCTAGATTCCGAACTGTGAGCTGTGAGATCGCAATTTTAGTCACTGGTGGTCTATATTTTCCAGATTGCAATTTATTGAAACACCAACACAACTTTCAGTTGAAACACCATGATAAAAGTAGTATAATGACATGAAACTCTCCAAAAACTTAGTAGACATACTTAGGATCCATTCCTAATTTTGTAGACTTTTATATTGATTTTACACCTAGTTTTCACCCATAAAATTTTGATTGTAAGCTGCTGCCAGAACCGTTAACCTGTAAAGATTAGAGTAATGAACCTAGTTACGGTCAGAATTAACTGAAACTTACTGAACATGAGTTGTAGCCCCAGATGTCTAGTTTACTATCCCTTCGACGGAATTGAATTCCGAGTTATAGTTTGTGAGTTACTGTTGTTTTAGTACTGTTGTGTCTGCTCTTTTTAGATTTACAATTACTTGTATTTTATCATACACTGTATCATTTTGTTGCATTCTTATACTTGCCTTGATACGCGTATACACACTTGCATGATCATGAATGAAATAATAAAATATTAAACAAGTCAGGGTTAATAAGGATTGACTTAGTAGTGGATAATCTTAGAAAATGTACTCGGTAGGGCCCTTCTTGTGTACTTTACTATTGACATGGAAGGTAGAGAAATACTTGTGAACTTGTTATCTTGTTATCTTGTTATCATGTTATCTTATTACACCAAGTACACGCTCTGTGATCCCACCACTATGTCTAAAATATACACTATTTTGCATTCACCGAACCTGTGGTATGGGACACAGTAGTACGTGTACTAGATAGGAAAATAAAATGCTAATAAACCTAAGATGACACTTGTACTCTTGACCATTGTTTATTGACATTGTTATTGCTTTTGGACTTTGATCTTGCTTCATATTCCTTGATATTCCATGTTCCCTTACTCTTTGCTTTTCACTACTTGCTGTCCATACTTGCTCTAAGGATATTTTCTTTTCCACTCTAGTTGATCCAACTACAGGTGCACAAGGAGATTTCCAGAAGGCATTGATGAGTAGTTCTTCCAGGATTAGAGCAGGAGCTGCTTTAAAATAAATTATCTTCTTCCATGTTATTCTTTTATTGCACTGTTATTCTTTTTGTTGAACTTTGTATCCCGGGCTTTGTTGACCCGTAATTATTGTTTATTTTTCCTGTTGCTGGTTATTATGTTGGACTACTGCATGTTTAATCTCAGTTATTGTTTATGTGATTATATTTATCTGCGTGGTTGTGATTATATCTTTTCATGTCGTTAAGTTAAGACTGGTACAACTTATGGATGATGTTAATATCATTCACTAGGCCTTCGTCACGAACTCGTATTCCCGTATTTTGGGAAGCGGGGCGTGACACTTGGACACACTGCATTAGAAAATCTGAACAGACTAGTGAACAAAAAACTTATACGACACATATCAAAGAATAAGTCCGAAAAAGACAAGCCATGTGATTCATGTCAATTTGGTAAGCAAACCATGAGCTCTCACAAACTAAAGAAAATGGTATTAACTTCTCAACCACTTGAACTTTTGCACATGGATCTATTTGGTACATCACGTACACGTAGTCTTTGAAGTGCATGATATGTTTTTGTAATTGTTGATGATTTTGGTCGTTTTACTTTGGTTGCCTTTTTATCACAAAAGGGTGAAACTCCTCTTGTATTTCAAAAAAAATTACGGTAGAGTTTAAAATGAGAAAAGCCTTACCCTCATAACGATATGTAGTGATCATGGTGGGGAATTTCAAAATAACTCTTCGCAGTTTTTTCTGATGAAAATGGAATAAAACATGAGTTTGCTTGTCCACGTACTCCTCAACAAAATGAGGTTGTTGAGAAAAAATCGTTTTCTTCAAGAAATGGTTCGTACTATGCTTAGTGAACACGATCTCCCCAAATCTTTTTGGGCTGAAGTTGTCAACAAAGCGTGTTACACCATAAACCAAGTAATAATTAGAAAACATATTGAGAAAATACCTTTTCAACATTATTATGAAAAACGACCAAACTTATGTTATTTTCGAGTCATTGGATGCAAAGTTTTAATCTTAATACTTTAGATAACTGAGGGAGGGAAGTTTGAACGTAAAAGTGATGAAGATGTCCTTTTAGGTATTCTCTAAGTAGCAAAGCATATCGTGTCATCAACAAAAAAGAAGGCGCACTATACAAGAATCGATTGATGTTATATTTGATGAAATTAATCCACTCGCTAGAGAGGTATTACATGTTGATGGTGGTGATGAGACATCTCAGACATGTATTCACCTACAGAAAATACAGGTACACTGTAACCCCTGTTTTCGTTAAATTGTATTTTCAAATATTTGTCTTTTTAAATTAATATATTGTTCAAACTATTTTGTGAAGCCCAAATTCGTATTTGATTTTATTAATTTAAATCTGAGCCCAAAACATAGCCCAACAAACTAATTGTTTACTTAAATATTTTGAGCCCAATTAACAAAGCCCACTAGCCCAAACCCAAATTTTCTTGTTGACCAGATCCTACATTTAATCCCTAAACTTCTCCCGTAACCACCCCCATAAATTAATATTCCTATTAATTTGCATTTCCAATCAGTTAATTGACTCCGTAACCCCCTCCCTACAATCACTCTAATTTTATACTAGTATCATACACGTGCACACGTGCACGTGGAAAAAATTGGAGGATAATGAAAAGGGTAAAAAGAAAATAATTTCTAAACTGATTACTTTCGAAAATATTTACCAAACAGGTCCACTGACGGAAATATTTACCAACGTTAGTCCATGAGTAAGAAGAAAATAATTTCCAAACTGATCCACTTTCGAAAATATTTACCAAACATGTCCACTTTCGAAAATATTTACCAAACATGTCCACTTTCGAAAATATTTACCAAAGTAACCCAACCCTTGCGTTGAACGGGTTGGGTTACTGACTTGGGTTACTGACTAAGGGGATCTCCCATTATAGTAGTAGAGAAGTAGAGATTATTTTCATATACCTTCTTCTCTCCCCCGTATTCTCTCTCCCCCCCGTATTCTCTCTCTCTCCCGTTAAAACCAACAAACAAAACCAAACAAAACCACAAAAACAAAACCAAACAAACAAATCAAAACCAAACCAAACAAAACATTTAACCCATTCCCATCGTCTCCTTCCTCCCGCCGAAGCCACCATTAATCGCCCTCCGACCATCTCCACCTCACCATCTCCAATACCACTGCCGTCTCCTTCGACCTTCGCCTCGTCAGCCACAGCACCGTCAACCACCATCCATCGTCGCCTCCTCCATCTCACCATCAAAAACTTGCAACCCATTTCCGCCATTATCCATCGCCATTACTCCACCTCGACGCCATTATCCAGACCCCATCGTCCACCTCATCGCCTCGCCTCGACCTCCTCTCCAACCTCTGTTCGCAACGCCAACACCACGAACCCATTCCTCCCCTGTTTTCGAACTCGAGAACCAGTCGCCCCCTCCGCCACTCGCCATTGCAGTCGATCCTCCGCTCGTCTTCCAGTCACACCGCTCCTCGAGCTTCGCCAGCCTCTTCTTCTTCCGCTCGACCACCAGTCGTCTTCTCCATCGCATCCGCTCCCCCTCCAGCATCGACTTCGCACCGCCTCCCTCTCGCTCTTCCATTGCCGTCGCCGCCGTCGCTTCCCGACGTGGTGCCGCCGTCTTCGTCGGAGTCCAGTCGCCGCGACCGCCCAGTCGCCGTGAGCCCACTCCCGCCGTCGAATCCGATCGCTCTCTCTCTCTCTCTTATCGAAGGAAAGGAGACAAATTCCCATTGGTGGGAATTGGCGTTTGGTGTTCTGGGCACTCTAAATCCCAAGGTGGTGTTGCTGTTTGTAGCCGATCCGGTGTGGGAAGGATTTGATTGGATTGTGTTTGCTGTCCCGCGTTCTCGGCACATTTAATCCCAGGTTGCTGTTCTGTGTTTGGACCGATCCAGTGTAGCGATTTTGTTGCTGATTGATTGGATTTCTTGCACGTATTTTCGCACGTAATTTTCGTCAAAAAGGCAATTTCTCCTGTACAATTTTATTTATTCTAGTACAAGCCCTCGTAAAAATACCGCAAGTATATTATTTTTGACTCCAGTTCGCATTCATAAGTCGAATTGATACCCGTTTCTATATCTAATCCGCCAATCCTGTATTCACATGAGATCGTGAATACTTTGTTATCCTATGCACGACACGAACACAAATTAATACACATATGTACTCTTAGGATTTTACATGGTGCAGGAATGTTTCACCCGTGACAGTAGTTAAATACGAATATGACATCTTGTTCTTCTGGATTAAATTTAAATAAAAGTAACAAGCTGGGGTATAAGGGAAAGATTTAAGTAGTGGGCAATATAGAAGAGCGCACTCAGACAGGAGCTCGTGGTTTCCCGATGCAAGTTGCAAGTTACGACTTGCAAGTTTGCGAATGATATGTTTATATGTTTCACGTTATATGTTAACACTATTTTTGACTCGATATGTTTCACGTTATATGTTTGCACGTATTTCGATACAATATTGAATGACATGTTTTCCTGAGTACGTGACCTATAAAACCCACCACTAAATCTAAACGATATTGTATTGACTATAGCAACCATGTAGTAAAAATATGGATGCATGAAGTGCTACCTAGATAGGATCAAATATTAGACATAAGATTTACACGTGCACTTGCATGATCCAATTATATGTTACATGTTCATATTAACTGGATACTTGGTTACTTGATTACTTGTTTTATATGTCACATGATTCCATATTGCTTTGTTCATATCATGTTTACATGTGCATTTTTGTTCCTATTTCATAACTATCGATTCCTTGTTCTTTCCCTGTTTTTCTGTTGTTTTGTTTTACATCTGTTTCCTTAGCTTGTACCCCCTTGCGGCCCGTAACTTGTATTAACGGGTCTTCTTGTTTCCCCTTCTTTCCTTTTGTTATAATATACTTGCAGGCCCAAATGGAGAGTTACCAGAGGGTGTCGCCGACCAAGTGTTCTAGTTTATCATTATCATGTTATCTTTAGTTGTATTTTATTTCTTGCAACTATTTATTGTAATTCGGGCTTGTTTGACCCGTAACTATTATATTTTCCAGTTGTTGGTTACTTTTATGGACTATGTCATGAATTTTCATTATCAAATTGTGATTTACATGCCTGCGTGGTTTGTTTTGTTATCTTGTTGTTGAGTTTATTTGTATAGCTTATGAATGGTGTGTTCGCACCATTCGCTGGGCCTTAGTCTCGCGCCCGTATATTTTCATGTTTTGGGAAGCGGGGCGTGACATACACATAGAAAAGGAGTTGCATGAGGACACTCAAAACAACTCAACTCATGTTGGCAAACCCTCTGCACAACAAGAAGACAACAATAATATCAATGAGCAACTTACATACGAGATGCTACTACTAGAGAATAACCAGGTAGAAGATAGTAACGAACAAACAAATTTTCCAGCTCTAACTCCTATTATTAAAAAATATCTTGCATGGAAAAGCATGGCTAGTCATCCCTTAAAACTAATATGAAGCGACATAACAAAGAGGGTAACTATTCGAACATATGCCAATTTTTTTGTGTGTGTTTTTTCCGCATTCGTATGCATACTTGAACCTAAAAATATTAAGGAGGCCTTGCAAGACAATAACTGGATCATTGCCATACAAGAAGAATTTAACCAATTTCAAAGGAATAAAGTATGAAGATTTATTCCTAGACCATGTAGTAGAACCGTTCTTGGAATGAAATTGGTGTTTAGAAACAAACTGGATGAATCCGGAACTATTGTTAGAAATAAGGCCCGATTTGTTGCTCAAGGTTATAACCAACAAGAAGGGGTTGACTTTGATGAGACATTTGCTCCTGTTGCACGACTTGAAGCCATTCGTATTTATTAGCATATGCATCATCATGGATTAACTCTATTTCAAATTGTTGTTAAAACTAAATGGTTTATCTCTGAAGAAGTTTATGTTGAACAACCACTAGGGTTCATAAACTCGACACCCCAAATCATGTATATCGCCTTGATAAAGCTTTATTTGGTCTGAAGCAAGCACCTCGTGCTTTGTATGAGCGGTTAAACTCCTTTCTCATTCACATAGGTTAAAGTAGATACTACACTTTTTATCAAACATTACTCCAAAGATATTTTGATTGTTCAAATTTACGTTGATGATATTATTTTTTGATCTACTAATGAATATCTATGCAAGGATTTTTCTAAGCAAATGCAGGATGAATTCGAAATAAGTATAATGGGCCAGCTAAATTACTTCCTTGGTCTTTAAGTACAACAACACAAAGATGACATCTTTATCAGCCAATTCAAGTATGCGAAAGAGCTAGTTAAGGAATTGGGACTAGATAGTGCAAATACATATAAAACGCCTATGTCAACCATCACAAAACTTTCCAAGGATGAAACTTGTAACAATGTAGATATTTCTACCAATCGTGGTATGATAGGTAGTTTACTTTATATTACGACATCTCATCCTGATTTTATGTTTATGGTTTGTTTATGTGCATGTTTTCAATCGTGTCCAAAAGAATCACATTTAGTTGCTGTTAAGCGTATATCTGATACCTTAAATGTACTCCAAATGTGGGTCTTTGTTATCCGAAAAATAGAAATTTTTCTCATGTAAGCTATTCAGATGCTGACTATGCTAGATACCAAACCGATAGAAAATCATAAGTGGTACATGTCATTATTTGGAAACTGTCTAGTATCGTGGGCTTCAAAGAAAAAAATTTATCCACATAGTCCTCCACCAAAGCCGAATAGACAGCTGCCGAGTCTTGTTGTGACATGTATTATGGATGAAACATACGTTAGTAGACTATAAGTTATTTCTTGATCACATTCACATTAAATGCGATAATACTAGCTTTTTTCATATGACAGAAAACTTGATCAACATAGTCGCATAAAACATATAGAAATCGGTATCATTTCATCAAAGAATACTTTAAAAAATGGAATATTAATTCTTGATTATGGTTCGACGGATTTACAATTAGTTGATATCTTTCCATTAACCGTTAGATGAAAAACGTTTTCATTATCTGCGAGGTGAAATGAATGTTATTGTTACTTTTGTCTGATTTCTCGAAAAATCTTTTTGATTTGCATAACTGTTTAACATACTTATAGTCGAATCTAACCGAACAGTTAACTGTCATATTTCACAGCATAGTTGAAGAATTAACAGTCCACTGCAAAAAGTTGACAATCGACTGCGATATGTGTATCTCAAAACAGAGAGTTTAAGCGGTCGACTGTAAAATTTGACAGTCGACTGTCATACGCAACTCCCAAGACAGAGAGTTTAGGCGGTTGACTACTCCAACACACAGTCAACTGCTCGATGCTGATCACATACCTGTTCATTGTTTTCTCCCTCTATGACATGCGGGGCCCACATCTAGATCATATATATCCCTTCAATCAATCTTCTTCTCTAGCCCGAAACCCTAGCCCCTCTTCACTCTTTTACCCATTAATTCTATCCAAATATCTTCACTTATGTTTAGATTAGTTGGGATTTTGTCGTAATTTTTGAATATGCTACCTGTCACACCCCACTTCCCAAAAATACGAAATACGAGTACATGACATTGGCCCAGCGAATGACTAACGTCACCCATAAGCTATTTAACTGATCTACTCAACAATATAATCAATACAGAACAATTGCGCAGGCAATAATAATAATCTCATGAACAATAATACTTGGAATAAACAATATGATATATCCAAATACAATAATAATCTAACGTCTGGAAACAATTAGCAACATACGGGATATAAGCCCAAAATAATAATAATCCAATCCAAAATAATAACAAATCTCAATACATTAAGTTTATTAAAGTAATAAGCAATTAGAAAGCAGTAGTCTTCAGAATGTTTGTTCTCCATTTTCAGCAGACAATTTTCCTTCATTACCTATAAACACTTCATCTAAAAAGAGAAGAAAATTTTCCTTAGAGCAAGTCATGGACAGCAAGTAGAGAAAGCAGGGAATAATGGAATAACGGTATAGTAATGAATCAATGGATTAATAGGAATCAATAACATGACACGATAATCAATAATCAATATCACAGTAATCAATACAATGGCTATAAACAATGATGCAATATTTGGTAACGGTAATAAATGATCAATAACGGTAACACTTAGCCAATATTCGATATCAATAGGAACAATGAGAAACAATAGTCAATGTCGTGTCAACTCTGAAGTCTATTAATCATTTTAACTCCTAACTAATGCACGTACTACTGTGTCCCATCTGTTCCATACCACAGGTTCGATGCATACAATCAATTTTGTTTAGACTATAGTGGTAGACTCTATAGTTCATGTACTGGGTATGATGACGATATCAATATAACACGGGCCAAGGTGCAATTTCTTACACAATGACGATAACAATAAAAACACAGGCCAAGGTGCAATTTCTTACACAATGACGATAACGATAATAACACGGGCCATCATCTGAGTACAGTCCCTATATCATCAACTACTCTAGTCAATCCCTTAACCCTGGCTTTTTAATTATTTATCAATGCAATAATACAATATGCAATTTGGGACATGAGGTGAACCATAGTATCAATAGGGGAATAATAGGATGGTAACATGAAATAGGACAATTAGAATGATGACAATAACTCATTAGAATCATGCAATGTAACATACATAGATCAATTCATGCAATATTACGATATAGAAATAATTAATTCATTAAAACTGAACTATGAAATTTTGGACAGCAAAAGCAGTTTGTAAAAAAGTGCAGTTTCCCGCAGTTTCAGAAATTGAAAAGTGAATCCGTCAGAAGTTATAGAAACTAGACTTCCACACGATTCCAACGCATATTCAAAGTTCAAAATCCGACAACAGTAGCTAGGTCAAACACATTGTTCTTTATAGATTTCATGTTCAGGCAGAAATTCGACTTCATGTTATTATATTTTTAGAATCAGCAACAACTACATATTAAATTCATTAAAAATATTTTATAGACTCCTAAACAAGTTAAGAAACCATCTGGAAATTATCAGAACAAAATTTTATCATCTGATCAGCCTTTTTACTGTTTAAACAAGAAACGTACAAAAATCTGAAAATCTGAAAGTAAAAACACAGCTGTGGTAAAACGGGCATAATTTTTGCTACAAAACTTGTAATTTAAAAATTCAAGATGTTCTAAAAACTAGAAAGATAACACTAAAATTCTCATTTAGAAAGGTTTTCATTTTAAGATCACTTGTTCAAAAATCGCAGTCAACATACAGGTGAGCAAGCAATACACATGATTTGTATAGTTTTCTTGAAAATAAATTAAATTAACATGATGGGTATCGATTTTTTAGTCAATAAATTGTATAATCAGTATGATGGGTATCAAAGCATGATAAATAAAATTAGAACACGCTCATACATCAATTTATCATCAATCAATCATCAATCGATCAAATAATATACAACCTATCAATTGTTACTACAATAATTTATTTGTGTGACGATTGTATGAACAACCCTATTATCAATTCTATATGCACTCATGAAAGATCCAAAATTTAGAGTCAAAAGTGGCACGATATCAAGAATATTGGGGTTAGGTCGTGTAAACCCTCAATAGACCCAACGAAGAGATGAACAATGGATAATACGATAACAAAGAGTTCTACTTGCAAGAGTTTCAACAAAACTTGAATTTGATACAATTAACAATTCAAGAGGACGGTGACTTGTCTGTTAGACGGTTAATTCGAATATAAAGAATAACAGGATGAGAATTCCGGGCAACGAATCCACGAACATGGAAACACGTGCGAGCTACATGCAAACGCTCACACAAAATGACAATCACTCGGTCGAATCAAAACACCAAGATAATCAATCCCTTCTCTCCATTACAAGCTGCAACAGCAAACATAGCAACTCTCACACAAACCTACACAACATACACCAAAACCAATCCCCACAACAGCAAACACCCACAACTCCAATCGGATCCCCCCACTCCACAACATATCACACACCAAAACAAATCCCCCCTTCTTCTTCTCCACAGTGACAGAGAGAGAGGGAGCGGCTCGACGACGGCTGTGCACGGCGACTAAGGCGGATGATGACAGCGGCGACCCACGGTAAGGTGGCTGATAGGGGTGACGCATCGATGGTGGGGCTCGAGCGGAGATCGACTGAAGGAGGGCGCGAATGGTTTTGGCACCAAAAACAGGGGAGAGAAGAAGCGAAAGGTGAAGGCGATCCGGGGGGGGGGGGGGGGTCTGCGCGATGCTGGGGGAGGAGACGAGATGATGAGAACGACAAGGTGGAGCGACGAAGACGATGAGAGGGGTCGAGGGTGAAGAGGATGAGTGTGGAGACGAAGATGACGATGGGTTGCGGCGAAGCTCTGTTTCGTTTCGAAACAGAGGATGGGTGAGATAAAGTTGATGGGGCGGGGGGGGGGGGGGCGACTGCGGTGGTTGGAGGTGACGAGAACGGGGGCGATGAAGGGGATGTGAGGGACGATGGGTTCTCAACAAAACAGGGGAGGGAGACGAAGCTGGAGATCATAAGGCAATGGGTTTCGACGAGGCAGGGGTGAAGACGGTGGAAGCTAGGAGGGCGGAGGAGCAGGCGAGGGTCGAAGGTCGACGGAGGTGGGGACGAAGATGAAGACGAAGATAGGAGGAGGAGTGAAGGCAAGAGCAGGAGGCGCTCAGGGAGTCAGGGTGGCGATGGTCGACGCAGGCCGGAGGTAGGGGAAAGGTGAACAGGGAGAGGGTTAGGGGATGAACAGTAGATTGGCAGCTGGGGTTTGAATAGGGTTAGGGGCTAGGGTTTTAGAATATGATTAGTATATATAGGGAAAAGTGTGGGTTATTGGGTAATAGGTTGAGATCCAATAAGAGGGAAATAGAATAAATGGATAATAAAAATAGGATTAATAATAGATTGCACAAAATTTTCATAGGTTGCACCCAAAACTTCTTACACAGTTTAATTGAAAATAAAATAAATTGAAAGAATACATTTAGATTAACAAATTAATTAAAATCCAAATAGTCGATCAATTAGAAATAGAAAATGGAGTTAAAATATACCATTATTCGAAATAAATAATTTTTTTTTTGTTTAGAAAATATTTTAATAAAAGATTCGAAAAGAATTTAGCACAAAATGAATTTTATAAGAATCAAAATACAGAAAATATTCAGAAAATACTTATTAGCGGGAATGAGGGTTACAATCCTACCCACCTTATAACAAAATTTCATCATCGAAATTTGCTCAGGCGGTACATAGGACAAAGCAAAAGAAAACTGATGAAACAACAAAACAGGAGGTTCAAGGGAGAGAAACAAAATGGTGGCAACACCATGGGTGTCACTCCCCATTTCCCACTATACGGAAATACAAGTATGCAACTGAGGTCCAGCGAATGATATACATCATCCATAAGCTGTACAATTATAAGCTCAACAAGTTCTTTATAAAACATTCACGCAGGCAAATATAATGATCACATGAACTGAAAATAAAATAACCATCATCCAGATAATACATCAACATCGGGTCAAGTTGCCCGAGAATACAAGGTGCCATAATTAAAACAGTACGATAAGCAGTTTGCTATAACAACTAGATAAAATAGCGATTGAAAGAAAAACAACATGAAGTTGTAATAAAGCAGCAAAGATCATCTAGAAAGTCTGTTATGCGGGTCCATCAGTACCTGTATAATTATTAACTCAAAGAAAAATAGAAAAGTACCCTTTAGAGCAAGTTTCGGGCAACAAGTAGCAACAAGCAGTAAATGGGGTAATATAATAAGATATAACATGGAAGAAATAAGAAGTAGCAGTGTAAATATAACATGGAAGGAAGCAAGGAACTGGGACAATATGATCATGTAACTAATAACCATAATTAGTGTATTCAAGACTTCAAAGTATAATCAATTGATAACATAGGCTCAGTTAATCGATAATCATGTAATCAAGGATCGAGAGTCAAATCAAGGATCGAGAGTCATGTAATGAAGAATCATATAATCAAGAATCAAGAGTCATGTAATGAAGAGTCATATAATCAAGAATCATGTAATCAAGAATCAAGAGTCGTGTAATCAAGAATCATGTAATAAAGAGTCATGCTTAGTGGAAATCTCAAGTTTATCTATTTTATTAACTTATCTAATGCACGCAATCATGTGTCCCATACCACAAGTTCGGTGCATATCAATCATGTGACGTTTAGACTTAAGTAGTGAATTCTATAGGATTATGTACTCAGGTCTTCCAGTGATAGTATCAAGACAAGTAATCAAGAATTGTGTAATCAAGAATTTTGTAATCAAGAATCAAAAATCAAGAACTAAGAATCAAGAATCACTATTACGGGAAACACGGGCCCCCTTCCGAGTATACTCCCCTATATTGTCATTAAGCTGTACCCTTATAACCCCGGCTTGTTATTCTTTTATAATTAATTATGAACATGCAGTTGGTACGACTAGTGGAACGGTGAAATCAAGACAGTTGATTAAGAATCTAGAAAAATATCAAGGGCAGTAATCATAGATATGAGATGAAATGGGTACATGTATCGAGAGTAGTTATTATAGAATTATCAAGTGGTATAAAATGCATGCTATCAACTTATTATATCTATGCAAGTTATTATTACAAGAACAATAATACACTCAGATTTAACGGGTTTATATGCAAAAACGTAGAGATGAATTTTTAGGAAAGTTGACATATCTGCATTCAAATTCATTTTCCCGTTGTTACAGAAAAGTAAATCTGATTCCATCAGAGATTTTAGAAAGTAGACGCTTTGCCGGTTCCAACGCATATTCACATGATACATTCTAGAGTCAGTAGCTATGCGTACAAATTCATTCTTTTCTGGTTTTGATATTTCTCGTGCATTCTGAAAATTCAGAGTCACAGTACTAGAATTGCGATATCTCACAATCTATACATCGGATTGAGAAACTGTAAGATATATTGGATATCTAGACTCAAAGGGCTACGATTTTCATGTAGAAAGTTTTTCGATCCAGTATCGGGAACATGGTCGAATTCTCAGTACAAGAGATCGGTTAGTGATCCTGTACAGGTTCAGAAATTTACAATATGATAGTACTAAAATCGTGATATCTCACAATCTATACATCGGATTGAGAAACCGTAAGATATTCTGAATTCGGGAATCGATGGGCTATGATTTCCACATAGAAAATCTTCATCCAGTATCGGGAACATGGTCGAATTCTTAGTGCAAGGTCAAAAAATTTAGAGATAGTAACATTGAATATTCAATATTCGATAACACGATTCGAAATGTGTTAACGGTTCACTCTTGAGTTGATATAGCATGGAACAAGTGACTAGAACGGAATTTGACAATAAAATATGATGATAACTAGACTACATGCCACGAGTCCAAGGAAAATGCTTGTACGAGAACAAAAAGAGTGTACAAGATACTTGCCTTATAACGTGACGATTACGGTTGTGGTGTTAACCACGAAAAGAAGAAGCGACGTTGGAAACAGACGGCAGCACAACGGAGGCAAGAATGGTAGCAAGATGGCAACGAGCGAGCAACGGTAGCAATGGTGAGCGACAACAACAACGAGGAGATGGCGTGGCGTGCGGAGACGGAGTGAGTTCGGGTTATTTTTCGGGGTTCACGGGACCGTAGAAGCGCAGTCGTCGGCTCGAAGGTGGAGGATAAAGTGGAGGTCGGGTGTTGGCTTGCGCTCTCGGTTGTGAAGAAGGCAGAGGAAGAGAAGGAGAAGTGAAGAATGAGACGTAGAGATGAGGGTGAGGTATGATATGTCTGTGTGTATATATATATAGAAAGAAATGGATAGGAGTGTGTTGTATGTGTATGTGTGTATATAAATATAAAGAAAGGAAAGAGACAGAATGTGCATGGTGTGTGCAAGTGTGTATGAATGTGTACATTATATATATATAATATATAATGAGTGTGCATGCATGCATGGTGTGTGTATATAATAAGGGAAGAAAGAGATGGGGGTGTAGAAAAATGTAAAAGAAGACAGAAGGGGAGGTTGACGGAAGAGAGGGAGTTAGGTGTAGAATGAGAAAAATGAGGGGGAGAGGTTAGTGTATGCAGAAGTGGGGATTATAGGGAGGGAGAAAAAGAAGCGTAGGGAGGAAGAAAAATAAGTGTAGGAGAGTTAGGTTAGCTGTTGGATTAAGAATTAGGATTAACCAGGGTTAGAATTTGTATTTAAACTCCGATCGAAAAAATCACAAAATTATAGAATTGATCAGAAAAAATATTCTGGCTCTAGATAAAGCCTCCAAAGAGAAAAATAAAATTGATCTAAAAATTGAAGTATGAAAATTCACGTAATAAAATACGTACAACTGGAATAGGGAGTTACAATGGGTATGTAATGCCCCGATTTTCATTTAATGAAAATTATTTTATTTTGCACGTTGTGTGCACGTGCAATATTTTTTGGTAGAATTAAATTTTATAATTATGTCTATTATGATGAGTATAGATATTTATATATGTGCTCTTTAATTATTTTTATATAAAACCCTTTTTCAAATAGACAAAAGCCTTTCTTTTTAAAAGCCCAAATTGAATTTATTTAGTTTCTTTTATAAGTTATTATTTTGGCCCATAAACTAAAGCTCATGAACTATTTTTATTTTTAAATGCAACTTGTAATGTAGAATACATTTTAAAGATTATTTTTATGTAAAATATAATGTACAAATTTTTGGAGACAATTGCATGCACGTGCATTGCACGTACACGTGCAAATGCACTATACTTGTGCATGGCCGGTTTTGATCTTTGGAGGGAAAAGGGAAAATTCAAGTGGAGTCATGGGTGGTGGTTACTTGATCATGGTTGGTTATTGGATCTCCTCCTTGAATCCTAGCCTTTTAATCCTAACTCCTAAATTAATCCTAGCCTTCCATTTTCCTAAATTTTTAGTATAAATATCCCCCCCCCCCCCTGCCTAGTATTCTTATGCTAATTATTTCCTCCAAACCTATAGTTTAAAAATACATTGCTAGTAGTTTAACGAGTGAGTTAAAAGATTGAGAGATTGTGTGGATTTGTGCTTGCTTCAAAGAGGAGGCCAGCACTAGGAGCTCTCGGGTTGGCATTGTGGAGGCTTGTGTGCACGTCGACGAGGAGGAGGATTGTTCTTTTGCAAGGACATTGGTTTAGGAGGTGTTGCTAAGTGTAGTCTCTCCAATTAAGGTGGGTAAATTTTCTATATTTCTAATTAGGAAGCATGCTAGGCTTGAATTGAAAGAATGATGCATAAAAAAGATTAATAAGAGTACACATTTAATTGGAAAAATGACCTATTGATTGATTGAAATGTGGATATGCAATTGTATGTGGTTCTATTATTAAAATTCAAGTTGTGTGCGAAATGATTATGGCTATGGATTGTGTAAAGAAAACTTCATTATTAACATTAAAAATTATATGCAAGAATTAGTAGATTGACAATGTCGCTTTATGTGCTTAAATGGACTTTTCGTGATAACATTGTAACGAATGAATTAGAATATAATTGGTGTGTTTGTGAAATGATTAAAAACAGAGAATTGATAATGAAGATTGCTAATAAAGAGATTAGTGATGTTAAATTAGATAAGAATGTCGAAAAAGAAATGTGTTAGTAGTAGTATATAAATTTAACCAAATTGTATGGTAAATATATGTTTAATTATTGGAAAAATTATTTTTTATACTGGAGTATAATTTATGATGGGAATAATTAATCTGGAATTTTTACAGCATGTTAGTAAGAGCAAAATGAAATGAGAACTTGATGAACATCAAAATGTTTTAATAAACAGAGAGAATCGATTTAAGTAACCTTCGAGTTGTATCGATGACAACCCGAGCCTATAGCTCAAGTGGTCAGGATGCTCTTATTTGCTACAGTGGGTTCGGGTGCCTCTGGTCGCTGGTTCGAATACTGTGAACACCATACATTTTTGTTTTGTGTTTTTGAAAACTAAAGTAATCGCAGCTGAGAGCATTTAATGCTCTCAGCTCCCCTTTCTAACACATAGCGTGTTCGGCCTAGTGGCCTGTGCCTTCGGTTGGTTTCCCTGTGGTCGCTGGTTCAATCCTTGGTCTCGGCTGTGTTGTGTTGTGGGAAAAAATAATTTTTTTGGGGATTTTGATGATTGAAAAATTATGAAAAAAATATGATTATTATTCTAAAAATATGTGGGATTTATGAAAAATAAATTGGTAATTATTTAAATGAAATAGAGTATATTTTGAGACCAAAAGTATATTTTAGAACTATGGTTCTACACTTGCATTTTTATGAAAGTTGTACTTTGCAAAAGGACTTGAAATGGAATATTAGAAAAGAAATATGAATAAGAAAGGAATTATGTGAAGTGATGTGAATTATTCTCATTGGAGAATAGTGTGACAAATTATGAAGTGTAAATATTCATTTTTGATCGTACAACTAGTGATGTGGTTTTAATGTGAAAATAATATTTCATGAATTACATGATGAATAATTGAATTCCATGTATAGTTATGGACTATTGAATAATTTAGAAATCATGATTGGAAAAGAAAAATATTTTTGAGTATGACAACTCAACATGTGAATTTATGAATTGAAATTGAAAATATATTTTAGAACTAGTGAAAGTTCTAAAATATATTTTAGAACTATGGTTCTACACTTGCATTTTTATGAAAGTTGTACTTTGCAAAAGGACTTGAAATGGAATATTAGAAAAGAAATATGAATAAGAAAGGAATTATGTGAAGTGATGTGAATTATTCTCATTGGAGAATAGTGTGACAAATTATGAAGTGTAAATATTCATTTTTGATCGTACAACTAGTGATGTGGTTTTAATGTGAAAATGATATTTCATGAATTACATGATGAATAATTGAATTCCATGTATAGTTATGGACTATTGAATAATTTAGCAATCATGATTGGAAAAGAGAAATATTTTGAGTATGACAACTCAACATGTGAATTTATGAATTGAAATTGAAAATTAGAGTATAGCCAAAACTTACACCGGCAAGTGAAAAATGAAGAATTATGATTATTGACATTGAAAAGACCAGGTTTGGGTCATTGTGAAAAGAAAGAAATAAGACCGGTAGTAGTGAGAGGGCTAACTCTAGAGCTTTGATTTTGGTCATGATTTCATTAGAATTAAGGATTAATTACATAGTGAAGATGTGATGAAAGTAAGAGAAAAACATTGAGTATGAGGGCCATTGGATTGGCGGCGAAAGCGTATCCCAGGATGTCCCATGATGAGTCATGATAGGGCATGGATACTGCTCCAGAGTACCGTCCCGGTGGCGACGCTCGTGGGATGTTGGACGACTGCGAGTGGTGTCATGTCTATGGTAGGAGCTGAATTACCACAGGATGCCTGCATGATGAGTCATGTGTCAGTGCGTTGGGATTCCCTCCAGGGCGCCTAGACATGAGTTCGTATGTCAGAAAACATCTAGGATACTTACCGTAGTTACAGTAGTAGATTAAGACATGACGAGGGATTAAACCCTATAAGATGAAGAACGATTAAGGGCTTGCCATCGGACCTATGTAGTATGGGATGCATAGAATCCGAACAAGTGTGCATTAGTGTCATATAATATAAACAACTGCATTAAGGACTAAGTGCATAATCACAACACGACATCATTAGGGTATTCCCTTTAGTTTGATATGTGATAAGTTTGTGTTTGTTAAATATGGAAAATTAGTTATACTATTTCCAGTATAGAGAGGATGGCCGTGTATAATGTTCGTCGGTTGAATAAATTGACGTACCCATAGTTTGTATGCAGGGCAAATGACATGATAAAAATTAAAGAGGAACATATGCTTAAAGACTATTCAATGTTGTTGTACTTTATTTAAATGTTGTAAATTTACTTCCACTGTGCAATGTAAAGTATAAAGTTTCATGTAAACTCTGATGTAAAGTGAAAAGTTTTAATTTCCTTGTAAAATTGTACTAAATGAAGTGTAAAGATCCTGTGGAATCTCGAATTTAGTGTATTTTGGAATTCGGGGCGTTACAGAGTGGTATCAGAGCCACGCTTCACACTTGTACAAATTTATAAGGAACGACACACTAGAAGTGGACATTAGAGTGTGTGTTTGAGTTTAGAGATTTAAATGTAAGTGACTTACATTTTTGTTGCTCTATGACTTATGCTTCTTCCTCCCTATTTCTAAGATGGCTGATCACTTCGACCCTGCTGGAGACGACGACTGACATATCATCGAGGAAGAGTACCATCCTAGACAAGCAGATTCCGAGGAAGAGTACTACCCAGGGCAAGCAGATTCTGACGGAGAAGAATGGCCTGAATCCCGAGAGATCACCCCACCTCCGGATTCATCTGATGACTCTTCTGACGAAGAAGAACTAGTTCCAAATGGTCTTGTGATATCTCTTCAGAGGCAGGTAGAAACACTGCGGGAGAGAGTCGGATTATTGGAGGCTCAATTAGCAAAGCGTAAGGACGACTTTGCAGTTCTCAGTCATCGTGTATGGGAACTCGAGAAGAGGAAGAATCTGACCGATGTGCTGAAGGAAGAAGTTGATGAACTACGGGGAGAACTTCGAGAAGCGAAGAGGAACCGTCGGAGTTAGACTGTTGTAGCTTTTACTGTTTTCATTCTGATGTCAAGAAATGTTTTCGATTCAAATGTATAAAGTTTGGAATTCAATGAAATGGAAATATTGACTTGAAAATTCATGTCTTATACTTCGAATTTAATGGATCTTTTGCATCAGAATTTGAATGGAATGAAAGCTGTTGTGTTGTTCGATACTGGATCCTCTCATACTTTTGTGTCTCCTAAATTTGTTAAAGTGTTGGGAGTTGAACCGAAGATTTTTCCAGGCAAGATCTTAGCAGTAGCTACTCCATCAGGGGAAACTTTAACCACTGATCGGTACTATACGGATTGCGAGATTGTGATCGGGGACAGAATCTTTGGGATTGATCTGATCGAGCTGACTAACTTAGGAGTCGATGTTATCATTGGCATTGATGGGATGTCGGTGTACAGTGCAAGCATCGAGTGCAAGACCAAGACAGTAACAGGTGGACCTGAAGTCACTTTCCAAGGGAAGAAGAAGTGTTCTAAGCTGGTGGCAGCTATTTGCAAGGAAGAAATTCCTGTGGAAGTGCAAAGGATTCCTATGGTTCGGGACTATCCGACCGTGTTCTTGGATGATTTTCCTGGGTTACCCCCACATCGTGATGTAGAGTTCAGCATCACTGTTCAACCAGGGAGTGCACCCATTTCTAAGGCACCGTATAGAATGGCTCCAGTGGAACAGGATGAGGTGAAACGGCAGATTGAGGAACTGTTGGAGAAAGGCTTTATTCAACCTAGTGCGTCACCTTGGGGAGCACCAATGCTTTTGGTAAAGAAGAAGGATGGGAATCAAAAGAAACTAGTTTCCAGATTGTAAGTTGGATATCAATTGTTCATGCGATAATTGTATTGCACATACTGTTGAGTCAAACCGATAAAAACTCAAATCTGATTAATATATCAATCAAAGCCAAAATTCCTTTCGCTAGTCACGTTTGACTGATATATTATCCAAACCAGGACTCTGATACCACTAAAAACCTTGTCACGCCCCCTTCCCAAAAATACGGAGTACGAGTACATGACATTGGCCCAGCGAATGACTAACGTCACCCATAAGCTGTTTATCCGATCAACTCAACAATATAATCAATACAGAACAATTGCGCAGGAAATAATAATAATCTCATGAACAATAATACTTGGAATAAGCAATATGATATATCCAAATACAATAATAATCCAACGTTTGGAAACAATTAGCAACATTCGGGACATAAGCCCATAACAATAATAATCCAATCCAAAATAATAACAAGTCTCAATACATTAAGTTTATTAAAGCAATAAGAAATTAGAAAGCAATAGTCTTCAGAATGTTTGTTCTCCAATTTCAGCAGACAATTCTTCGTCATTACCTGTAAACACTTCATCTAAAAAGAGAAGAAAAATTATCCTTAGAGCAAGTCATGGACCGTAAGTAGAGAAAGCAGAGAACAATGGAATAACGGTATAACAATAAATCAATGGATCAATAGGAATCAATAACATGGCACGATAATCAATAATCAATATCACTGTAAAATTGTCCTAAAGACGTTGTGTTCATCGATTTCCTTTCATGTCGTGCTTTGAATGTCGTATCAACAAATGAAATTGTACAACTTCACTTTTCTAATAAATAACGTGTTATCCACATTATCGACTGTATTCAAGATAAAGATGGTTGGGAGCTTCTTCCTCCTCGCTGTCCATCTAGCAATGTTGACGGCAACAACGAAGAGGAAATCGGCAAAGAAGACGAAGATGAGGAGTAAATCCCTTTTGGTGTGTTCCAAAAAGGCGGAGAAGTTAGGGATAGAATTTTAAGTTGTTGTCTCTTCTTTGTTTCTAATGTGACAATTGTATTTTGTAGCTCAAATAGTATCTCAATCATGTATCATGAAGTTCTCTTACTATGTATTTCTCAAAGAATATCTCAAATCATGTAGCAAATCTCTGAAATTGAATGATATATAATGCTTGAAGAACCTTTTGTCTATTCTCGCTTTTATTTGAAGTTAATGATTTTGGAGCTTCATTGTATTTTGGATTTCAAAATGGTATATCATGTATAAAGCTCTTTTGATGGAAACAAATCTAGTGATTCTTAATCCATATATCACTGTTCACTTACATATCATATGTGCATGTTTTGTCAATTTTGTGCATGTTTTTCCCATATTGGATGCATCATGCTCGCACATACTTATATTATCTTTTGATGAATACATGGATGAGGGGGGGGGGGGGGGGGGGGGGGGGGTATTGGATTGAGGGAGAGTATTTATCTTAAAATTTAAAGTGTGCTTTGTCCACAACAAAAGGGGATATATTGTTGACCTAAGTTTGATGTGTACAAAACATACACATGTATCTAATATTTTTATCCAAGACGTGTACATGAAATAAAGATTTGAAATTCAAATAAAGTCTCAAGATCGTCGGAATTAAATTAAAAGGAAGGAATTTAAAAGATTACGAAGTATCGGGAAAATTTCCACACAAATATGTAGGATTCACCAAGATGATTATCCGCTATAATTGTGAGGAACAAATATGTAGGATTCACCAAAAAATTGGACTCGGATTAGGTACAGTCGACTGCACCATGAACAGACGACTACAACACCTAGTTGTGTTTGGTGCATTCGACTGTCAATTCTCTCGGACTTTGGTATGGGATAATTGACAATCGGTTGCCCAAACAGTGCAGTCGCCCGTCAACCTGCACATTGTTGTAGAATCTGATACAACTCGTAGTGCTAATAGTGGAACAGACACACCACAAACAACAGATGTTTCCAAGAACTAGATGAACCAAGAACAAGCCACCACAATTACTGCAAGATCTCACAAGAACACAATAATATGCAGAGATAACCAATACTTATTCACCAAGAAATACAAAGATTACAACTCCCAATCTCTCTCTCACCTTTGAAATACTTGACACTTATCCTTCTTGAAGTTGAACAATGACAACATCTCACATTTGATCTCCAATCTTATTAGATTAACCCTAGAGTTCACATCTACAACTATATATATAGCCCTCAAGTAAACCGTGAAAGATATACACAAATACAGCTTATTGAACCTTAAACCCGAAAGCCCAAATAACATACAGTCGTTGTCTGTCGACCGCACCATGTTGTGGTCGACTGCACCTGGTCTTGCCAACACCTTAACCTTGACCGGTTGACTGTCCTTCTCTCTGTTGAACCCTGTACACTCGAAGAATGCTCAGCAACCCGGGTCGATCGACCACACTCCTGGTCTGTCAGCCGCAACCCTCTAGCTGTACTTCTTCTAGCTACTACTCGTAAAGAGCACCTCCGCCACTCTACCCCATGGAGTGCACCAACCACCCTCATAGGCTCATGAAGGATGTGCTCCTCCAATCGCATAGAGCACGAATAATGGAGAAACAACCTCCCGTGTCGGATTCCGTGTCACAAGACTCCCCGACTAGTAGAATCTTCATTAACACCAGACATGCTTCAAAACCTCTCACTGCACCCTCTGCACTAGAAGTCTCTGTGGATGACACCTCCACAAAATTGGCAGACTGCTCAAACCCCACATCTTCTTTTCAGTTACCCTAATCGACATCACCCCGCATATCGATAACAATGCTATCTAACTCACAAGAGTGACTTGAAGCTTCCACTACCATATCAAAAGCATCTTCATTGCAACAATGTCTTGCTCTAGGATCTCTTTCATGGCTAGCAGCTCATACTAAATTAGTAACCTCCTCTAAATTCCCACAGTTGGACGAACTCAGTTGCAACCCACATAACCTATTACTTGATTCCTGCTGAGAGTCAACTACAGAAGAAATGCCCCTCACGTCTTTAAGCAAATAAAAGATTCTCTCATGCTTCCGTTTTGCAATCACCCTTGAACCTGCAGCTATATACCACTCTCCACCACCAACTGTAGTAGACAACCCCTCCTTGACTAGTCTTACAATCGAAATAAGATTTTCCTTAAATTTTGGAACATGCCTTATCTCCCGCAAGACAATACTCTGATTATCATTGACTTTCACGTGAACAGTACCAACCCCACGTAGAGGACACCTTTGACCGTTTTCTATGATCACATCTCCAAAAGAACCCTCCTTGTAGTCATCAAACACCTCCTCCTCAGAGTGCAATGAAAAGCAGCTCCCGAATCAACACACCAATCTCGCATGCCAACTCCCCTCTAGCTGATAAACATAACACTTCAATTTCATTAGACACCACATTGGCTTCCTTTGGTTTTTTCCTTCGTTCATTTTTTCCTGCTTCTTCTTTATATAGGCCTTACAACTGCGCACCATGTGACCCCTCTTGTGACAATCCCAACATTCAGGTTCATGTCCCTTATCGCTGTCATCAGACCCAATCGCAGATGAACTACTCTGATCCTTTCTTCTTCGTCCACTCTTAGATCTCCCACGTCTTTTCTCAACTGACATTGCGGAATCTCTAGAAGATGATGATGGAAATCCCCCATTTCTCATCCTTCTCATCTCCTCGTTCAGAATGCTACTCACCACATCCTGGAGAGTCGTCGAATCTGTCATGATGCTTACAATAGTCTATTCCATCGTACCATAACTATTGGGCATAATAGATAGAAGTAACAATGATGGTTCCCTATCTGAAAACTTCAATCATGCAGATTCCATATGGCTGTAAACCATACAGTAATTGTTCACGTGTTATGCTAATGAATCCCTTTCCCTCAACTTCATATTAACCAATTTCTTTATATGAATAATTTGATTAAAAGCAGACGGTCTCTCATACATATCCGTAAGAATCTCCATAGCCTCCTTTGTGGTCTTTGTCTTTGAGATATAAAATAATGCCTTCCTATTCAGTCTTAACCGAATCTATCCTAGTACTTTCTGATCCAAATGATTCCACTCCACCAATACCTTTGCATCATTGTCTACAACTTCCGGCTTATCATCAAACAACGGACTATCTAGATCTTTCTGACGAAGATACGCTATCATCTGAATCTTCCACATCGCAGTCACTCCCATTGAAACCTTTCAATTTTCAACTTGCTATTCGTCATCCTGAACCCTTTGCTCTGATACCACTTGTTGTAGAATCTGATGCAACTCGTAGTGCTAATAACAGAACACACACACCACAAGCAACAGAAACTCTCAAGAACTAGATGAACCAAGAACAAGCCACCACAATAATCGCAAGATCTCACAAGAACACAATAATATGCAAAGATAACCAATACTTTTTATTTCCCAAGAAATACAAAGATTAAAAAGAGATTACAATTCTCAATATGTCTCTCTCTCTCTCTCTCTCTCTCTCTCTCTCTCTCTCTCTCTCTCTCTCTCTCTCTCGGCTTTAAAACACTCGACACTTACCCCTCTTGGAGTTGAACAATGAAAACAACTCACCTTTGATTTCCAATCTCATTAGATTAATCCTAGAGTTCACATCTAATGATATATATATATATATATATATATATATATATATATATATATATATATATATATATATATATATATATATATATATATATCGCCCCCAAGCAAACCTTAAAAGATATACATATATACAGCTTATTAGACCTTAAACCTGAAAGCCTAAATAACATACAGTTGCTGTCAGTCGACTGCACCTGGTCTCACCAACACCTGAATCTTTACCGGTCAACTGTCTCGCTCTCTGTTGAACCTTGTACACTCGAAGAATGCTCACCAACCCAGGTCGGTCGACCACACTCCTGGTCAGTCGACCGCAACCCTCTAGCTGCACTTTTTCTAGCTGTTGTTGCCTTCTCTTGTTGTCTTCGTCTTCTGCTCTTCTTCTCCAACTTCAAGAACCCACGTGCCTACGTGTATTTGAGGCCACAATCCTAATACGCATAACCATATTTGGCAATTCCTTTCATTTTTGTTAAATGAATATTTTCACAACTCCATAAAAAGAGGTGAATTCACTAAGTATTCTTCATCTCTTTTGTCTCTAAAACTTCAGAACTCAATGCTATACCAACAATCAAGAGAGAGTGCTTTTACTATTTTCTTAGTCAAGACATCGATTTTACATTTTCCTTTTTCTTTTCACTTAAAAAAGAAGAGGGTAGCCTTATAGAGTAATAGAAGTCCCGCTGGGTGTAGTAGAAATCTATGCTTGAATATCGAGAACTCACTCTATGGGGTTGAAGTATAGTGGAACGCTTACGATGGAGAATTGCTACAAGTAACGGATAATGGAGGAGACTTGGGGTCCGAATGTAACGCCTCGGATCCCCATCCGGACATCCGTGACATAACAAGAATTTTTGCCTTCAAATGCATCTAAACACAGTAAATAACACGGAAATTTAAAAACTTTTTATTGCCAAATAAAATTATCACATCATTAATTACAACTGTTGTCCTGTTCTTGAACAAGGCATACAAATTACATTAACTCATTATATCTTCTTACAAATATTTATAGACTCTACTTGTAAGGCTATCAGCTGTCTTCCAGAATGGTAATCAGTTGATCACTGTTGAAACTCCACTGAGTGGTCAATCTGTGTCCCTGGGACTTGCCCCTCGGCTTGAGTCTCCCACTGCGTGACTCTGATTATTTCTGCAACTGCTTGTATGGTAGAAACGGTACCTAAAAGGTAGGGAACGTCAGTAATTCCACTGACACAATGCTGATAAGAAACATCGATTTCTAACTAGCAATCACAATCAGTCTTTAATGAAAACAGAAATGTGCATCTTAATTTTCTAGTGTCAGTGTATGCCATGACCTGAAGTCTAATGCATAGTATGCAATGCACAAAAAATAGATGCACTTAGTCTAATGTCAGCAAGACTCTGGATACGCATACATCCCATACTACATACATTCCAGATCAAGCCGTTTCCTCTAGTTTTAGGGTTTTGAACCCTCGCCATGTAATGTTCTATGATTGTACACTTCCTGTTCCTGATAAGTAAAACATGATTGAGGAGGTTATAAAATTCGGAGAGGTACCCCATTTTTCACTAATAATCGTTGCATCATACCTCTCTCAAACGTTGTGACGAACTTACAGATACACCGCAGCATACCCATTGCGCTGAAGATCCACCATGGTCCGTTCGTGTCCACCAACATAGAATAAGGGAACATCCCATTCTTATCAAGGTACCTCAGGAATTAACTGAGCGAGATACGGCTTCCGTGTTCTTAACTATTGAAAAGACACAGCCCATATCCTTTTGACAGGAAGTGACAACCTTGGTTAACACCTCCTAGTGCTGGCTCTTAGAATGAGTCAGATTATAAGGAATCACCCCTAACACCAATTCGGTCTTCAAGCGAACAGTAAAGAAAACTTAATTAAATACAGTTTACTGAAAACACGTTATCACTCAAATCATGCACGGTGTCTTATCAAACAAATATTTGAGCATGACTGGTCTGCCAAAATAGCAATTAATCATGGTGAATTATTCATTGATTTCCAATACCTTCACAGGACTTCGACCATATCCCTGGCCTGTGACTCTCAGCGAGTAGTCCATCAGCGCCCAACTAGATGCATACAAATTTGTGAATGAAGGTAAACATACGTAGACACCAATACCTGACCATTAACAGACTCAGGCATCAAGACACCAGTACAAATCGACCATATAGCTATTCTCTTACTCACGTGTCAATCACGAGTACTAAACACAACAATCTCTCATAAGTCCTCAAATAAAGTTCTTAGAAGGGATAATACTTCAAAACATCTTAAAACTCCAATAATAAGCAGTGGCAGTGACTCAAACTACGCTCATCGGAATCCAACAAAATTAGATTTTCTAGAAGGGTAGAAAACCCTACTGCAATTCCCTAGTTGACAACTCCCTCAAATTCATTATAGAACTCAAGTTTCCTGAGTTAACACATGCTTGGAGTCGATTAAGATAGCAGGTTGCTGAACTTTTAACAATCATAAATTCCAATATACAATTCAGAACTGCATGATATTACCCATTCTGGAAAACTAAGAGTCTAGGCTATAACTTTCCAGTTGACCACTGCATCCGATTCATCCATCTAATTGCTCTAAAAGGTCTCTCAATCATCAGCCCGTATACTCTCCCGTACACTGGCTGCACCTTGTCGACGGCATAAAAACCTACTCGCTCATCGAAAAGACACAAATCCAGGTTCTATGGAAAGGTAGGAGTGTCTACTACAACTTCTGTAACACCCCGTATTGTACGATACCTGAATATATATATAGGTATGTATATTGACTGTATGCGTGCACACGATTGCAGTGTTTTGTTTGATTTTGATATCGTAGTATATGGTTAGGGTTACAGGACGGTTCATGGGTGAATTGCATTCTAAAAGATGCACGAGAACGAGACGGACCGATACTAGTATAAACGCTAGTTTTCGATATGACGCACATACAAATATAACACGGTATGATACTACAGTGAATATAGGTTGCGTGCGCTCGTTAAAACACTCGTCTCGCGCCCGTTGGAACTCATTAAGGGCTATGTTGGGCAGACAACATAACTAACACAAAACCAATGGGCTTAAGCCATGGTTTTGGTCTACAAACCACCTAGATCCTAAACCTACCCCCCCCCCCCCCCCCCCCCCCTGTCAAATCCGGCCTACACCTCCTATCTCCTTCATTTCCCACTTCATTTCCTCCCCTTTTACTCTGGAAATTTCAGAAAGAAAACACCTCAAGAGAAGGAGGAGAGAAAGAAGAAGGAAGTGAAGTAGAAGGATCAAAAGGAGATTCCAAGAGAAGAAGCTTGAAGAAGTTCCTTCTACTACTACAACCAAGGGTGGGAAGTTTCACTAAACTTGAAATTCTTGTCTTTTAATTAATTTTGATTGCATGCATGTGTGCTAGAATGCATAGGATTGATCTTCTAAAGGTTAGAAGTTGAAGTCAGAATGGAACTAGAAAAAACTGGTTCGGAGTACCATTTTGTGGATTTTCCCGAGAGAAAAATATGATGAATTAGACCATGAAATTAAAATTATTTGTTCATTTATGTGTTAGGATCATTCATGATTTATTTCAGATTTTTCTATGATCATTTGATATGCTAATAAAATCGTGAGAGGGATCTGTGTCGTAAGGCAGACTCAGAAAAAGAAAAACAGGATGGCTGATATTGTAGGAATTTTCGTGATTTATTAAAGCATGATATTGATCTGAAATTTTTACTCAATACTCCTGAATGCATTTTGATTATTTACAAAAATCAGTAAATTATTTGGATGAGTTTATAGACATGAGAAAAATCGTTCTATAACCAGTAGCTGATGTTGAATTAGAAAACTTGATGGTTTCTGTGCTCACTTGCAATAGATAGTACTCCCTGTATAATTAGAATTTTGACATGAGGTCTTTTTCATGATGTTGGGTATGATGTCTAGTTTTACCACCATAAATTTTATGTCATTTGGACAATTATGCAATTTACTATGATTTTGTGATTAAGCACTGTGCTGTTTTCAGCCAGTTTTGATACTCTGTAAAGATTGAGAATTTGAGACTTGTTAGAAGCACATTTTTGAGATCATGACTCATTAGAGAGTTGTAGTGGACACCTAGATCTTTCCAAAAAGACCAATTTGAGGTAATTTCAGTAAACGGTTGAATTATTATTATTTTTATAAGACTGGACAGAGAACTAGAGTAGAGCTGAGTGCTCTGAATTGGAGAGACCAATTGTGTGAGTTGGTGTATCGATGATAGATGAGTGTGTTAGGGTGACTTAATGGTATAATTTGGACTCATGACCAACTAGAGAGTTGTTGAGGACACCCACTCCCTTCTATAGAATTTGAGTTTGTGTCGTTCTGATGAACGAGTAGGATTTTGTGTTACTGGTAAGGTGCAGTCTGTGCACAGGAAGCACGCGGCTAGAGCTTGAGAAGCTATTTAAGGACTTAGATGTTTGAATTTAATCTCGTGATCAACTAGAAAGTTGTAGCCTAGGATCTTACCTTTCCAGGTTGGGCTCGTACACTCCAATCGGAGTTGTATCGAGAGAGTTATGACCATTTTGAGATTCGGGCAGAAACCCGTAGGTCGCTTAGTCTGGGTTTGGACAAAGGGTTGAGAAAGCATTTTTTCCTTGTGTGTGAGCTGAGTCGGTGACTCGTGTCTAGGGATGGTTGATCTCTGTTACTGAGGTTGTTGATTCTCCGAGTGGGATGTGTGACTCGAGTTAGTCACTAGGGTAAAGGATACCCTACATCTATCAAGCCTATATTATTAGAATTCTGCCGAGCATAGGACGTCCGAGCATGCCAATGAGTGGGGCTCACGGGGCAGTTTTATATTTTCAGTGGGGCTTCACATCGTGGGCTTGGTTGTGTCTTAATGCAAGAAGGAAGAGTAATCGCTTATGGATCTAGGCAACGACGACCACATGAGAAGAATTACCCGACTCATGATCGTCTACAAGGAGCAGCTGTATTCTCCAAAATAGATCTTCGATCAGGATATCACCAAGTTCGAGTGAAAGCTGAAGATGTGCATAAAACTGCATTTAAAACTCGACATGGGCATTACGAATTCTTAGTTATGCCATTTGGAGTGACGAATGCACCCGCAATCTTCATGGATTTGATGAATAGAGTTCTGAGGCCGTTCATTGATTCTTTCGTCGTGGTGTTTATCGACGATATTCTCGTATACTCCAAGTCAGAAAAGGAGCACATCGAGTATCTGGCAGCAGTTTTGAAGAAGCTGGAAGAGCAGAAGTTGTATGCCAAGTTATCCAAGTGTGATTTCTGGAAATCTGAAGTGGCATTCCTAGGTCACATTCTTTCTAAGGAGGGAGTGGCAACTGACCCTCAGAAGATAGAGCCAGTGAGAGATTGGGCTAGGCCTACTACAGTGAAGGAAGTTAGAAGCTTTCTTGGGATGACTGGATACTACCGGAGATTCATTCAAGGATATGCTCAGATAGCCGTGCCGCTTACTGGACTTACCAAGAAGAATGTGAACTTCAAGTGGACTGAGCAATGTGAGTCAAGATTTCAGGAGCTGAAAGAAAAACTGACTACTGAACCTATTTTGGCTCTGCCTAGAGCAGGTGTTGAGTATGATGTTTACAGCGACACTTCACATCGTGGGCTTGGTTGTGTCTTAATGCAAGAAGGAAGAGTAATCGCTTATGGGTCTAGGCAACTACGACCACATGAGAAGAATTACCCGACTCATGATCTGGAGTTGGCTGCGATTATCTTTGCCCTAAAGCAATGGAGGCACTACGTGTACGGTGAGAAATTGAACATGTACACGGACCACAAGAGCTTGAAGTATATATATCAGCAGAGGGATCTGAATATGAGGCAGCGAAGATGGTTGGAAGTGCTTGAGGACATGCGACCTGAGATCAAGTATCATCATGGGAAAGCTAATGTTGTTGCTGATGCACTTAGTCACAAGAGTAGTTTAGCCAATTTGATTACAACTCAGAAGCATCTGATTGAAGAATTGGATCGAGCAGGTATTGAGGTTGTCTTGCAAGGATTGGGAGCATGTTTGGCTCAGTTGAGGCTTCAGCCTACACTGAATGGAAGGATCATTGCAAGTCGGGAGGTTGATGCTGATATTTAGGAGATGAAGGAGCAGGTTGGTGCTGGCAGGATGCCCGGATTTCAAATCAGGGATGGAGTGCTATGGTTCGGAGATAGACTGTGTGTTCCAAATCAGGCGGATCTGAAAGAGTGTATTCTTCAGGAGGCACATGCTACTCTTTTGTCGGTACATCCTGGGAGTACTAAGATGTACAAAGACATCAAACAGCATTTCTGGTGGTCAGGTTTGAAGCGGGATGTAGCTGAATTTGTGGCGAAGTGTGAGGTTTGTCAGCAAGTCAAAGCCGAGAATCAAAGACCCGGAGGTCTATTACAGCCGTTACCTATTCCGGAATGGAAGTGGGATAACATCAGTATGGATTTCATTACGGAATTGCCTAAGAGTTCTAAGTGCAATGATGCGATTTGGGTTATAGTCGATCGATTAACCAAGTATGCTCACTTTTTGGCGATGAAACTCACGGCTTCGATGGACAAGTTAGCTGAGTTGTATGTTGACGAGATTGTCAGACTTCATGGTATTCCGTCAACTATTGTGTCTGATCGAGATGCGTGGTTTACTTCGCATTTCTGAAGGAGTCTTCAGACAGCCTTGGGTACCAAAACGGATTTTAGCACTGCTTTTCATCTGCAAACCGATGGGCAGACCGAGAGAGTCAATCGTATTCTTGAGGATATGCTTCGGTGTTGTATACTAGACTTTGGAGGCAGTTGGAAAAGGCATTTATCCTTGGTAGAGTTTGCATACAACAACAGTTTTCAGGCTAGCATCGGGATGACGCCGTACGAAGCTCTGTATGGCAGGAAGTGCAGAACACCTGTTTGTTGGTTTGAAGTTGGGGAGCGTCAGTTGTTTGGTCCTGAGCTTGTACAGCAAACTTCTGAGAAGATTGTTCTGATCAGGAAAAGGTTGGTAGAAGCTCAGAGCAGGCAGAAAAGTTATGCAGACAACCGGAGAAGGGACCTTGAGTTTGAGGTTGGTGACTACGTCTTTCTGAAAGTATCACCCAGTAAAGGTGTGGTTCGATTTGGCAAAGGCGGGAAGTTAGCCCCGAGGTTTATAGGCCCGTACAAGATATTGAAAAGGATCGGAAAAACTGCTTATCGGCTTGAATTACCGAAAGAGTTATCTCAGGTACACAATGTCTTTCATGTGTCTATGCTGAGAGGTTACATTCCAGATCCGAGTCATCATTTGCCTGAAGTACCGGAAGGTTTGCAGTTGGATCTGAACTACATCGAGTCTCCTGTCGAGATTGTTGATCGTCGAGAGAAAATCTTGAGAAATAAGACGATACCGATGGTCAAGGTAGTATGGAGAAACCATTTGGTTGAAGAGGCTACTTGGGAGTCTGAGGAGAGGATGCTGAAGGAGGACTATCCTCAACTTTTTGCTTGATTGTATCTTTGTATCTTTTTGTTCTTGTTGTCAATGTTGTATTTTTTGTTTCCCGCTCTTGACTGTAGTTCCGGGGACGGAACTATTCTAAGGAGGGAGTGTTGTAATGCCCTGATTTTTCAATTAATAAAAAATTATTTTATTTTGCACGTAGTGTGCACGTGCAATATTTTGGTTGAATTAAATCTTATAATTATTTTCATTTTTATGGGTATAAATATTTAAATATGTGCTTTGAATTATTTTAGGCAAAAAGCCTTTTCTTTAGAATCCCAAAGTTAATTAAATTTATTATTTTTAAAAATAATTATTTTTGGCCCAAAACTAAAGCCCATGGATTAATCTATTTTTATATACAACTTGTCATGTAGAATACAACTTAAAGACTATTTTATTTTTATACAAAAATTTAATGTACAATTTTTGAGTCAAATGGCATGCACGTGCACTACACGTACACGTGCAAGTGCACTCTCCTAAGGAGGCCGGGAATGCTTCTTTTGGAGGGAGAACTCAAATTTTGAGTGGTGATCATGGTGTGGTGGTTGCGTGGTTGTGGGTAGTTATTGCAACTCCTAGCCCTCCATTCTATTTGATTTTTAGTATAAATATCCCCTCCCATGACTAGTTATTTTGTGCTTAATACTTTCTACAAACATATAGTCTCAATTACATTATCTGGTAGTATTTTGTGAGTTAAAAGATTGAGTTGTGAGTGGGTATTGTGCTTGCTTTCAATCAAGAAGGAGAGGCCGGCTATACAAGGAGGAGAGCTCGGGTTGGATGCTTGTGCGCGCGTGTACAAGGAGGAGAAGCATTTCGTTGCAGTACATTCGTATAGGAGACCACTAGTTATACTTTCTTCAACAAGGTGGGTAAAATTTTTTCTATTTCTAAAGTAGGAAGGCATGCTAGTTTAATTAGAAAGAATGAAGCATGAAAATGACTAAGAAGAGCACACTTTAATTGGGAAAAATAACTTCTTGAATGATTGAAATGTGGACATACAAATTTATATGTGGTTCTATTATTTGAGTTGTATGTGAATTGATTAGAATCATGGATTGATTGATAGAAAACACATTTATTGCCATCAAGCATTACACACAAAAGTTAGTAGGTTGATTATACCATTTCATGTGTTAAATAGATCCTTTGTGTTGATATGGACATGAATAAATTAAAATATGTGTTTGATGTTAGGAAAATGATTAAAGTCAGAGAATTAAGGTGAAAATTTATTGATAAAAAGATTGGAATGCTACTATGCGAAGAAATGTCGAAAGGAGAAGAAATGTAGTATTATAATGTATAATTTGAATTAGTGTATGAAAATACGTTTTAATTATTACAAAAATTATTTTGCTCACACTGGTATGTAAATTATGTGAAGTAGTATTAATCTGGAGTTGTACAGTAATTTTTATGAAGACCAAATGAAATTGGGACTAGTTGAACATCGAAATGTTCTAATTAACAGAGAGCATGGGTTAAATGAATATGAAATTATATTAGTGACAACCTGAGCACGTAGCTCAAGTGGTCATTGGGTACGGTTGGGTTCCCTGTGGTGATCGGTTTGAATCCCCTGACCAACACATTTTATTCCATGTTTTTTTTTAAATAAAAGAAGAGTAGCAGCCGAGAGCTCTTATGGCTCTCAGCGCCTCTTTATGACGCCAGTAGCAATCGGCCTAGTGGTCGTGGCTTTCGGTTGGGTTCTCTGGGGTGCTGGGTTCGAATCTTGCCCTCGGCAAGATTGAAAAAAAATATATTTTTTGGGGTTTTCAATTGTCCAAAAAATATGAAAAAAAAATATGGTTATTCTCCTAAAAATATAAGGGACTTTATAAAAATAATTTGGAAATTATTTGCATGAAATAAACTATGATTTGAGAATAAAAGGCATAAATAGAACTATGACTATATATATATACTTTGTGAAAATTTATAACTTACAAGAAGAAATTGAAATGAAGGATTAGAAGATTAATTTGGCAAAAAGGAATTTTAGTGTGTGACATGATGCAATTTATTCTCATTTGAGAATAATGTGGAACATACGAATTGTGAATATTCGTAGTGATGTGAAGTGATAATTGATAAAGCATATGAATTTCATATATAGTTATGGACTATTTGAACGAATTAGAAATTATGATTTGAAAAGAGAATTACTTTTGAGTATGATGACTCAATATGGAAATTTATGAATTGGAAATACTCATTTTGGAAATTATAAATTGAAAATTGAAACAAAAAGAGTAGCTAAGTCTCCCCCCGACATTTGGAAATAAATGAAATAAAAATTTGAAATGACAGACCAAGGTTGGTCATGTTTGAATGAATAAATAAGTCCGGTTTAGTAGAGAGGCTAACTCCAGAGATTTGATTTTTGTTCATGATTTTGATAAAAACTAAGGATTAGTACATAGTGGAGACGTGATGAAAGTAGGAGAAAAACACGAGTATGGGGGCCATCGGATTAGCGGTGTGAGAGTGATCCACAGGCTGCCTGCTTGATGAGTCAAGACATGGCGTGGGCACTACTCCAGAATTATCGTCCCGGTGGCGACGCTTGTGGGATGTTCGAGTGGCTATGGGTGGTGCCATTGTTCCATGGCGGAGGCTGAATTGTCCATAGGTTGCCTGCTCGATGCGTCGTGTCAGTACGTGGGATTCCCCTCCAGGCTGCCTGGACATGGGCTCGTAGATCATAGGACATCTAAGATACCTACCGTAGTTACAATATTAGATTAAGTCATGGCGAGGGATTGAACCCTACAAAGATGAAGAACGATTAAGGGCTTGCCCTCGGACCTATGTAGTATGGGATGCATAGAATCCGAACAAGTGCGCATTAGTGTCATGTAACATAAATAAATGCATTAAGGACTAAGTGCACAATCACAACATGACATCAATAGGGTAGTCCCTTTAGTTTGAAATGTGACAAGTTTGTGTTTGCTAAATATGGAAAATTAAGTTATATTATTTCCGGCATAGAGAGGATGGCCGTGTATAATGATCGTCGGTTGAATAAACTGACGTACCCACAGTCTTATATGCAGGTAAATGGCTTGATAAAGATTAAAGAGGAACAAATGCTTAAGGATTACTCAATGTTGTTGTATACTTGTTTTCATTGTTGTAAAATTTTACTTTCGCTGTGCAATGTAAAATGTAATATTGATGTAAACTCTGATGTAAAGTGAAAAGTTTAAATTTCCTTGTAAAATTGTACTAAAGGAAGCGAAAAGATCCTGTAGAACATCTCGAATTCAGTGTATTTGGGGTTCGGGGCGTTATAGAGTGGTATCAGGGCCACGCTTCTATGCTTCCACACTTGTACAAATTTATAAGGAACGACACCCTAGAAGTGGACATCAGAGTGTGTGTTTGAGTCTAGAGATTTAAATATAAGTGACTTACATTTGTGTTGCTCTATGACTTATGCTTCTTCCTCCTTATTTCTAAATGGCTGACCATTTCAACCCTGCTGGAGACGATGACTGGCATATCATTGAGGAAGAGTACCATCCTGGACAGGCAGATTTCGAGGACGAGTACTACCCAGGGCAAGCAGATTCTGACGGAGAAGAATGGCCTGAATACCGAGAGATTACCCCACCTCCGGATTCATCTGATGACTCTTCTTCTGACGAAGAAGAAGAACCAGTTCCGAATAGTCTTGTGACTTCTCTTCAGAGGCAGGTAGAGACACTGCGAGAGAGAGTCGAATTATTGGAGGCTCAGCTGGCAAAGCGGAAGGACGACTATTCTGTTATCAGTCATCGTATATGGGAACTCGAGAAGAGGAAGAATCTAACCGATGTACTGAAGGATGAAGTTGATGAACTACGGGGAGAACTTCGAGAAGCGAAGAGGAACCGTAGGAGTTAGACTGTTGTAGCTTCTACTATCTTTCATTCTGATGTCAAGAAATGTTTTCAATTCGAATGAATGAAGTTTGAAATTCAATGAAATGGAAATATTGACTTGAAAGATCATGTTTCATACTTCGAATTTGATGGACCTTTTACATCAGAATATGGAATGAAAGCTGTTGTGTTGTTCGATACTGGATCCTCTCATACTTTTGTGTCTCCTAAATTTGCTAAAGTGTTGGGAGTTGAACTGAAGATTTTTCCAGGCAAGATCTTAGCAGTAGCTACTCCATCAGGGAAAACTTTAACCATTGATCGGTAGTATGCTGATTGTGAGATTGTGATTGGAGGTCGAATCTTTGGGATTGATCTAATCGAGCTGACTATCTTGAGAGTCGATGTTATTATTGGCATTGATTGGATGTCGGTGTACAGTGCAAACATCAAATGTAAGACCAAGACGGTAACAGTGAAGGCTCCAGGTAGACCTGAAGTCACTTTCCGAGGGAAGCAGAAGTGTTCTAAGCTGTTGGCAACTATTCGCAAGGAAGAGACTCCTGTGGAAGTGCAAGGGATTCCTGTGGTTCGGGACTATCCGACTGTGTTCTTGGAAGATTTTCCTGGGTTACCCCCGCATCGTGATGTAGAGTTCAGCATCACTGTTCAACCGGGAAGTGCACCCATTTCTAAGGCACCATATAGGATGGCTCCAGTGGAACAGGATGAGGTGAAACGGCAGATTGAGGAACTGTTGGAGAAAGGCTTTATTCAACCTAGTGCGTCACCTTGGGGAGCACCAGTGCTTTTGGTAAAGAAGAAGGATGGATCGATGAGAATGCGTATCGATTACCGAGAGCTAAATAAGGTCACTGTTCAGAATAAGTATCCTATTCCTCGAATTGATGATTTGTTCGATCGTCTACAAGGAGCAGCTGTATTCTTCAAAATAGATCTTCGATCAGGATATCACCAAGTTCGAGTGAAAGCTGAAGATGTGCATAAAACTGCATTTAAAACTCGACATGGGCATTACGAATTCTTAGTTATGCCATTCGGAGTGACGAATGCACCCGCAATCTTCATGGATTTGATGAATAGAGTTCTGAGGCCGTTCATTGATTCTTTCGTCGTGGTGTTTATCGACGATATTCTCGTATACTCCAAGTCAGAAAAGGAGCACACCGAGTATCTGGCAGCAGTTTTGAAGAAGCTGGAAGAGCAGAAGTTGTATGCCAAGTTATCCAAGTGTGATTTCTGGAAATCTGAAGTGGCATTCCTAGGTCACATTCTTTCTAAGGAGGAAGTGGCAACTGACCCTCAGAAGATAGAGCCAGTGAGAGATTGGGCTATGCCTACTACAGTGAAGGAAGTTAGAAGCTTTCTTGGGATGACTGGATACTACCGGAGATTCATTCAAGGATATGCTCAGATAGCCGTGCCGCTTACTGGACTTACCAAGAAGAATGTGAACTTCAAGTGGACTGAGCAATGTGAGTCAAGCTTTCAGGAGCTGAAAGAGAAACTGACAACTGAACCTATTTTGGCTCTGCCTAGAGCAGGTGTTGAGTATGATGTTTACAGCGACGCTTCACATCGTGGGCTTGGTTGTGTTTAATGCAAGAAGGAAGAGTAATCGCTTATGGGTCTAGGCAACTACGACCACATGAGAAGAATTACCTGACTCATGATCTGGAGTTAGCTGCGATTATCTTTGCCCTAAAGCAATGGAGGCACTACGTGTACGGTGAAAAATTGAACATGTATACGGACCACAAGAGCTTGAAGTATATATATCAGTAGAGGGATCTGAATCTGAGGCAGCGAAGATGGTTGGAAGTGCTTGAGGACATGCGACCTGAAATCAAGTATCATCCTGGAAAAGCTAATGTTGTTGCTGATGCACTTAGTCGCAAGAGCAGTTTAGCCAGTTTGATTACAACTCAAAAGCAACTGATTGAAGAATTGGATCGAGCAGGTATTGAGGTTGTCTTGCAAGGATTGGGAGCATCTTTGGCTCAGTTGAGGCTTCAGCCTACACTGAATGGAAGGATCATTGCAAGTCAGGAGGTTGATGCTGATATTTTGGAGATGAAGGAGTAGGTTGGTGCTGGCAGGATGCCCAAATTTCAAATCAGGGATGGAGTGCTGTAGTTCGGAGATAGACTGTGTGTTCCAAATCAGGCGGATCTGAAAGAGAGTATTCTTCAGGAGGCACATGCTACTCTTTTGTCGGTACATCCTGGGAGTACTAAGATGTACAAAGACATCAAACAGCATTTCTGGTGGTCAGGTTTGAAGCGAGATGTGGCTGAATTTGTGGCGAAGTGTGAGGTTTGTCAGGAAGTCAAAGCCGAGAATCAGAGATCCGGAGGTCTATTACAGCCGTTACCTATTCCGGAATGGAAGTAGGATAACATCAGTATGGATTTCAATACGGGAATGCCTAAGAGTTCTAAGGGCAATGATGCAATTTGGGTTATAGTCGATCGATTAACCAAGTCCGCTCACTTTTTGGCGATGAAACTCACGGCTTCGATGGACAAGTTAGCTGAGTTGTATGTTGGCGAGATTGTCAGACTTCATGGTGTTCCGTCAACTATTGTGTCTGATCGAGATGCGCGGTTTACATCGCATTTCTGGAGGAGTCTTCAGACAGCCTTGGGTACCAAGACGGATTTCAGCACTGCTTTTCATTCGGAAACCGATGGGCAAACCGAGAGAGTCAATCGTATTCTTGAGAATATGCTTCGGTGTTGTATACTAGACTTTGGAGGCAGTTGGGAAAGGCATTTACCCTTAGTAGAGTTTGCCAACAACAACAGTTTTCAGGCTAGCATCGGGATGGCACCGTACGAAGCTCTGTATGGCAGGAAGTGCAGAACACCTGTTTGTTGGTTTGAAGTTGGGGAGCGTCAGTTGTTTGGTCCTGAGCTTGTACAGCAAACTTCTGAGAAGATTGTTCTGATCAGGAAAAGGTTGGTAGAAGCTCAGAGCAGGCAGAAAAGCTATGCAGACAACCGGAGAAGGGACCTTGAGTTTGAGGTTGGTGACTTCGTCTTTCTGAAAGTATCACCCAGTAAAGGTGTGGTTCGATTTGGCAAAGGCGGGAAGTTAGTCCCGAGGTTTATAGGCCCGTACAAGATATTGAAAAGGATCGGGAAAACTGCTTATCGGCTTGAATTACCGGAAGAGTTATCTCAGGTGCACAATGTCTTTCAAGTGTCTATGCTGAGAGGTTACATTCAAGATCCGAGTCATCATTTGCCTGAAGTACCGGAAGGTTTGCAGTTGGATCTGAACTACATCGAGTCTCATGTCGAGATTGTTGATCGTCGAGAGAAAGTCTTGAGAAATAAGATGATACCGATGGTCAAGGTAGTCTGGAGAAACCATTTGGTTGAAGAGGCTACTTGGGAGTCTGAGGAGAGGATGTTGAAGGACTATCCTGAGCTTTTTGCTTGATTGTATCTTTGAATCTTTTTGTTCTTGTTGTCAGTGTTGTATTTTTTGTTTCCCGCTCTTGACTGTAGTTCCGGGGACGGAACTATTCTAAGGAGGGAGTGTTGTAATGCCCTGATTTTTCAATTAATGAAAAATTATTTTATTTTGCACGTAGTGTGCACGTGCAATATTTTGGTTGAATTAAATCTTATAATTATTTTCATTTTTATGGGTATAAATATTTAAATATGTGCTTTCAATTTTTTTAGGCAAAAATCCTTTTCTTTAGAAGCACAAAGTTAATTAAATTTATTATTTTTAAAAATAATTATTTTTGGCCCAAAACTAAAGCCCATGGATTAATCAATTTTTATATACAACTTGTCATGTAGAATACAATTTAAAGACTATTTGGTTTTTATACAAAAATTTAATGTACAATTTTTGAGTCAAATGGCATGCACGTGTACTACACGAACACGTGCAAGTGCACTCTCCTGAGGAGGCCGGGAATGCTTCTTTTGGAGGGAGAACTCAAATTTTGAGTGGTGATCATGGTGTGGTGGTTGCTTGGTTGTGGGTAATTATTGCAACTCCTACTTTTATCCTAGCCCTCCATCCTACAACCAACCAATTGATCCTAGCCCTCCATTCTATTTGATTTTTAGTATAAATACCCCCTCCCATGGCTAGTTATTTTGTGCTTAATACTTTCTACAAACATATAGTCTCAATTACATTATCTAGTAGTATTTTGTGAGTTAAAAGATTGAGTTGTGAGTGGGTATTGTGCTTGCTTTCAATCAAGAAGGAGAGGCCGGCTATACAAGGAGGAGAGCTCGGGTTGGAGGCTTGTGCGCGCGTGTACAAGGAGGAGAAGCATTTCGTTGCAAGTACATTCGTATAGGAGACCACTAGTTATACTTTCTTCAACAAGGTGGGTAAAATTTTCCCTATTTCTAAAGTAGGAAGGCATGCTAGTTTAATTAGAAAGAATGAAGCATGAAAATGACTAAGAAGAGCACACTTTAATTGGGAAAAATGACTTCTTGAATGATTGAAATGCGGACATACAAATTTATATGTGGTTCTGTTATTTGAGTTGTATGTGAATTGATTAGAATCATGGATTGATTGATAGAAAACACATTTATTGCCATCAAGCATTACACCCAAAAGTTAGTAGGTTGATTATACCATTTCATGTGTTAAATAGATCCTTTGTGTTGATATGGGCATGAATAAATTAAAATATGTGTTTGATGTTAGGAAAATGATTAAAGTCAGAGAATTAAGGTGAAAATTTATTGATAAAAAGATTGGAATGCTACTATGCGAAGAAATGTCGAAAGGAGAAGAAATGTAGTATTATAATGTATAATTTGAATTAGTGTATGAAAATACGTTTTAATTATTACAAAAATTATTTTGCTCATACTGGTATGTAAATTATGTGAAGTAGTATTAATCTGGAGTTGTACAGTAATTTTTATGAAGACCAAATGAAATTGGGACTAGTTGAACATCGAAATGTTCTAATTAACAGAGAGCACAGGTTAAATGAATATAAAATTATATTAGTGACAACCTGAGCACGTAGCTCAAGTGGTCATAGGGTACGGTTGGGTTCCCTGTGGTGATCGGTTTGAATCCCCTGGCCAACACATTTTATTCCATGTTTTTTTTAAATAAAAGAAGAGTAGCAGCCGAGAGCTCTTATGGCTCTCAGCGCCTCTTTATGACGCCAGTAGTAATCGGCCTAGTGGTCGTGGCTTTCGGTTGGGTTCTCTGGGGTGCTGGGTTCGAATCTTGCCCTCGGCAAGATTGAAAAAAAAATATTTTTTGGGGTTTTCAATTGTCCAAAAAATATGAAAAAAAATATGGTTATTCTCCTAAAAATATAAGGGACTTTATAAAAATAATTTGGGAATTATTTGCATGAAATAAACTATGATTTGAGAATAAAAGGCATAAATAGAACTATGGTTCTATATATATACTTTGTGAAAAATTATAACTTACAAGAAGAAATTGAAATGAAGGATTAGAAGATTAATTTGGCAAAAAGGAATTTTAGTGTGTGACATGATGCAATTTATTCTCATTTGAGAATAATGTGGAACATACGAATTGTGAATATTCGTAGTGATGTGAAATTTTGATGTGAAGTGATAATTGATAAAGCATATGAATTTCATATATAGTTATGGACTATTTGAACAAATTAGAAATTATGATTTGAAAAGAGAATTACTTTTGAGTATGATGACTCAATATGTAAATTTATGAATTGGAAATACTCATTTTGGAAATTATGATTTGAAAATTGAAACAAAAAGAGTAGCTAAGTCTCCCCCCGACATTTGGAAATAAATGAAATGAAAATTTGAAATGACAGACCAAGGTTGGTCATGTTTGAATGAATAAATAAGTCCGGTTTAGTGGAGAGGCTAACTCTAGAGATTTGATTTTTGTTCATAATTTTGATAAAAACTAAGGATTAGTACATAGTGGAGACGTGATGAAAGTAGGAGAAAAACACGAGTATGGGGGCCATCGGATTAGCGGTGTGAGAGTGATCCACAGGCTGCCTGCTTGATGCGTCAAGACATGGCGTGGGCACTACTCCAGAATTATCGTCCCGGTGGCGACGCTTGTGGGATGTTCGAGTGGCTATGGGTGGTGCCATTGTTCCATGGCGGAGGCTGAATTGTCCATAGGTTGCCTGCTCGATGCGTCGTGTCAGTGCGTGGGATTCCCCTCCAGGCTGCCTGGACATGGGCTCGTAGATCATAGGACATCTAAGATACCTACCGTAGTTACAGTAGTAGATTAAGTCATGGCGAGGGATTGAACCCTACAAAGATGAAGAACGATTAAGGGCTTCCCCTCGGACCTATGTAGTATGGGATGCATAGAATCCGAACAAGTGCGCATTAGTATCATGTAACATAAATAAATGCATTAAGGACTAAGTGCACAATCACAACACGACATCAATAGGGTAGTCCCTTTAGTTTGAAATGTGACAAGTTTGTGTTTTCTAAATATGAAAAATTAAGTTATACTATTTCCGGCATAGAGAGGATGGTCGTGTATAATGATCGTCGGTTGAATAAACTGACGTACCCACAGTCTTATATGCAGGTAAATGGCTTGATAAAGATTAAAGAGGAACAAATGCTTAAAGATTACTCAATATTGTTGTATATTTGTTTTCATTGTTGTAAAATTTTACTTCCGCTGTGCAATGTAAAATGTAATATTGATGTAAACTCTGATGTAAAGTGAAAAGTTTAAATTTTCTTGTAAAATTGTACTAAAGGAAGCGAAAAGATCCTGTAGAAAATGTCGAATTCAGTGTATTTGGGGTTCGGGGCATTACAGATAGGAAAGTGTGGAAGCAGTTAATTCTTACCCGAAATAATTAGAGTAAGGTAGGGGTTAGAATGGTTTATTAAGGGGTTGGAAAACTGTATTAGTCCTAGCAAACCATAGTCGGTATTGTATCTTCCAGTCGTAGGGATACGTTCTCGGCCGCTCATGGATTGAGTCCCCGGCTCGTATCTCGATCTGTTGATTCCCAAAGTGTTGCCGAAGTAAGGTGCGGGAGGCCCGGAGGATTTGACCTCCCGTGGTGCTCACGTCCCTAAAGCGCGGATTTGTGTTTTGTGTTTTTGGTATATATATGTTCATAACCCGGGCCGGGGGTGAACACGCATGCGAGAGTCCATGAGTGGACATGTGGAACCAAGGGTCGTAAGGACCAGGTTCAATGCGGTTTCTAAGGAGGTCCGTGCGCGGGTACCAATTGGCGGTGACCACTTGGGCACTGCAGGGCAGAATTAAACCGACCGCTGCAATCTCCTTGGGCGACGGACAGTCTATTGGGAATTGGATGGGTACAGGAGTAGGGTGCATGGCGAGGGATCGAACCCTACAATCAAGAGAGGCAAACTCCTTGGAAGGTATGTAGTATGAGATGCATACGTTTCCATCGAAGTTGATTTTGGGAAAGTATGTAGTATGGGATGCATACGTTCCCAACTGAATTCCATTAGAGTAGGTGCATCGTGTGCATTCTTATTTGTACATTAGATTAGGCTATGCTTGGTTCTTGAACGCATGTAGTATGGGATGCACGCGGATCTAGATTCCCAAGTCTTGCTTGCTTCAGAATAGGTTTGTGATTGGTGCATTTAGTGGTTAGATCATGGCATACACGAGCACCACATAATTTAGGATGCACGTTTCCCTTTTCCATTCAAGATGGGTTGTGACTGAATTTTAGAGGATCGCTGTTATCACCAGCTTTGCGTCAGTCGAAGTACTGACGTTCCCCACCTTTTAGGTATCGACTTCTACCTTTCGAGCAGGTGCAGAGATATCAGAGTCGCGCAGCAGAAGACTCAAGCCGAGGAGCAAGTCCAAGGGAAGCAGATTGACTGTTCAGCGGAGCTTCGGCAGTGAGCCGTCGACTGCCATTCAGAGAGAGAGAAGTTGTTAACTTTACAGAAAGGAGTGATGTATGTTGTAATAAGATGTACTAAGTTTATGTAATTTGTATTCTTATCAAGAACAAGACATTGGTTGTAATCAATGATATAATGACTCATTTGGCAATAAAAAGTTTTTAAATTTCTGTGGTATTGCTATGTTGAGATGCATTTGAAGGCAAAGATTCTGGGGAGTGTCACGGATGTCTAGTAACGGGGATCCTGGGCGCTACAGAAGTGGTATCAGAGCTAACTTCAATTTCTAATCTAACACGGTAGGAAATTAGACTTGAAGGCCAGATAAGGTGTTTCTAGTTGGCAGATAGGATGATTATAAATCATATGGTAGCGCTTACAACTTATGATTATGATCTTCCCTATATGTGAACCAGTCTCAGTTTACTTCATTTTTACTAACAAGCTTGGAGCAGTCAAGTCCAAATGGTGGCTAGTCTGTTACCAGACATTAGTGGAGACAAACAGAACAATATGTGTCTGTGATTCCGAAACTAAACCCTGATTATGTTTTACAGATGGTGTTCGAAGATACCTTCATCCAGGATGGGTCAGTAACAGTAGATGAGCCAATACCTACAAGGAAAATGATGACGATGGAGGAAGAAATGAGGGAAGTGCTACAGAAGATTGAAGGTAAGGAGAACTCACCTCCACCATCGCTAGACCCAACTACGGAGCAGCAGAGGATAGCCATCGGGTATCTAGAAATTAAAGGGCTGGGGAAACGCCGGGACAAGGCGATCCACCGGGCACAGCAGCAGATCGAATTTCGTCAGGCACAGATAACACAACTAAAGGAAGAACGAAAGCAGCTTCAAGATGGTATGCACCAGAGATGGTCTAGGAGGAAGCAAGGAAAGCCCAGAGGTTTGAGCAAGGGCTTAGGCCTGGGCTGAGGTCAAGGATGGTTCCGTTAGGCATTCGCCGATTCGACAAGCTAGTAAAACGAGCTGCGGTAACAGAAATGGACATGAGGCGAAGTCAAGGCGAGGCCGAGACGAAGAAGAAGGGGAAGAAACATATTCTCACCAATGACCAAGACAAGCAGGACTCAACTCACAAGTCCAGAAAGCTTAACACCAGCAAGGGGACCAACCAGATGGTGGTGTGTTACTTTCGTAAAGAACCAGGTCATTTCAAGAGTCAATGCCCGAAAAGAGCCCAGACAAGCACTTGCTACAATTGTGGAGAAGCCGGGCACAAGAAATCAGATTGTCCACGACTGCAAGGGAAACCCAATGACCAGTTACTAAATGTGACCGATAAAGGGAAGAAGCCTGTTCGTCAGGGACGAACCTCAGCTTAACTGGGAAGAAGTATGTAAAAGTGAGGGCTATCATAGTCGAGAAATAGTTAAATGTTTTGTTGGTTGCATTTTTGCAAGATATGGATGATGAACTTGTACTATGTTTTGTAGCATGATATTATGACTATTATAAAGCATGAATGTTTGGACAGTTGGTCGTCTCGTCTTATACTTATTTTATTAAGTGTTTGGGATAAGGCATAAGGCTGAAATATTTGCCTTCTCCTTGGTAAGCCTCGTTTTCTTCTAAGGAGGGAGTGGTCACCGACCCTCTAGAAGTGCAAACCGAGAGCTGGAAGATGTGCTGAGAACTTGACTCGGGCACTAGAAGGAGATATGATGAACCGAGAACGATCGTGAGTATGGAGGCTCCAGAATGATCCGCGGAGGGAGATATTCCCCAGCATTCTAGACGAGGAATGAAATAGGCCCCAGAGTGTTCTATAGAGAGCGATTGATCTCCAGTATTTCGGGACGGGAGCGATACTCATGGGGAGTTCGTGTGGTGAGGTCGGCTCCATAATGATCCATGGAGTGAGACATTCCTCAGTATTCCAGACGAGGGATGAAATAGGCTCCAGAATGATCTGTGGAGTAGGATTGGTCTCCAGTATTCCAGGGACGAGAGCGACGCTCATAAGAAAGATTGTGTGATGTTGGCTCCAGAATGATCCAGGGAGTGAGATATTCCCCAGTATTCCAGATGTGGGATGAAATAGGCCCTAGAATGATCTGTGGAGTGGGATTGATCTCCAGTATTCCAGGGACGAGAGCAACGTTCACGGGCAGGTAGTGGGACATTAGCTCCAGAATGATCTAAGGAGTGAGGTATTCCCCAGTATTCCAGACGAGGGATGAAATAGGCCCCAGAATGATCTGTGGAGAGGGATTGATCTCCAGTATTTCGAGGACAAGAGTAATACCCACAAGGAAAATTCGAGGATGACTAAGGGCTCCAGAATGATCCAAGGAGTTTGATGTTCCCCAGCATTCCAGACGAGGGATGAAATAGGCTCCAGAGTGTTCTGTGGAGTGGGAATGATCTCCAGTATTTTTGAGGACGAGAGCGATACTCACGGGAAAGTCATGCATGACGTTGGCTCCAGAATGATCCACGGAGTGAGAAGTTCCCCAGCATTCCAGGCGATGGATGAAATAGGCCCCAGAGTGTTCTGTGGAGTGGGAATGATCTCCAGTATTCCGAGAACGAGAGCGATGTGCATGGGAAGGTCGTGTATGACGTTGACTCCAGAATGATCCATGGAGTGAGAAATTCCTCAGTATTCCAGGCGAGGGATGAAATATGCCCCAGAATGATCTGTGGAGTAGGAATTGGTCTCCAGTAGTCTAGGACGAGAGTAGCATACACAAATAGGTTGGTGGGATGTTGGCTCCATAATGATCCGCGGAGTGAGAAGTTCCTCAGTATTCCAGACAAGGGATGAAATAGGTCCCATAATGATCTGCGGAGTAGGAATTGGTCTCCAGTATTCCGAGGACGAGAGTAGTACCCACGAAGAAATTCGAGGATGAGTAGAGGGCTCCAGAAGATCCGCGAAGAGGGATATTCCCCAGCATTCCAGAAGAGGGATAAATAGGATCCAGAGTGTTCTGTGGAGTGGGAATGATCTCCAGTAGTTCGGGACGAGAGCAAAACTCATGAGGAGTTCGTGTGGTGAGGGCTCCAGAATAATCCGTAGAGCGAGATATTTGTTGGATCCTGTAGGCGAAGCAACAAACACTAGAGGGGGGGTGAATAGTGTTAATTAAAAAACTGCTGATAAGTAAAAAAAATTTCGGTGCAGTCGACTTAGTTGTGAACCAGGCGACTGATATGAACAAATAAAAGAAAATATAACAACTCTGTGCAGTCGACTTATAGATGAGACAGGCGACTGAAGACACAATGAAAGTACAACTTAGACGAGACTGACCAGTCGACTGATAGTGCAAGGAGTCGACTGTCCAGACAACTTTTACAGAACTTAAGTAAACAAAAAGTAAATGCAAGATCAAGACAATCAATCACAGAGTACACAAGATATATCCTGGTTCGGTCCTCCCGACCAACATCCAGTCCCCAAGCAACCCACTTGAGATTTCCACTATTCTTGAAAAAAAAAACAAGTTTACAAGAATACCCTACGTCGTTAAGACAATAACCTTGTCTAACCCGTAGTCCTTTCTCTCAACCAGAGAAAGCAGACCCACTCTACTACCAAGAGTGAAACAAACCGACTCTACAATCTAGAGTCTAAACCACTCTCCAACCGAGAACAAAAAGAAACAAGAAAAACTTTACAGTCAACCTATAGCCTTGTTGGTGTATTGTGTTGTTGCACGTGGCTAAAACAAGGTCGACTTCTATACCCAGTCCAGAACGAAATCGTTGTTATACTGGACTGAGTGTAGAGAACCACAGATTTTGAACTTGAAAGCTTTTTCTCACTTTTCACTTAAAATTTCTCAAAGAATGCTCGGATCTTAGAAAAGTATGTTGTAAGATCTTTTCAGTGAGATCTGAACTCTATTTATAGAGTTAGATCTCCTGGACGTTGGGAGACAGTTATTTCAACTGTCAACCAACGGATCTTAAAGCTTTTGATTTTGAAAATTCGATTTTGAAAACAGAAAACGGTCAAAAGCACTTGAAAAGTCGACTGGGTTGCCATATGAGTCGACTGGTCAGAGTTTGAATAAATTTAAACAATTTTGTACTGTCAGTCGACTGCCAGAGGTATCAGTCGACTGGTACTCAACAGTTAAATTATATCAAACTGTTTTGACTCTTTTGTTGTTTTTTGAAAAACACACATTTATGAAATAGTAAGTGTATGTGTGTGTGACAAGGCTTTACAATCATACTAAGACTCAACAAAAGTAACAATACAATGTTTACAAGACATGACAATTTGACACATTTGAGCTTTAGTCTTGAGTCTTGAGTCTTGAGTCTTTGAGTGAAGCTTTGGCCATTGTCTCTTATTTGGAGCTTTTGTGCTTGATCATTTGTTCAGCTGTATAATAGTAGGTCCTTTGTGTATAGCACCTGTAAGTTTAGCATTGATACATGTGCAGTGTCTTGTGATCATCAAAATCAAGAATCAACAATATTCTCTGGTATATCCGGAACATGGGACGCAATAGACCCCAGGGAGTTCTATGGAGAGGGATTGATCTCCAGTAGTCCAGGACGAGAGCAACACACCCCAAAGTGCTTCATCCCCAGTACAGTGGATACGGGATACGGTATGCCCCAAAATGATCCACATGATAAAATTGATCTCCCGGATGAAAGAGTGCGTTGAGCACTTAAGGCTTGGGAGCCGGTATTAAGCACTTTAAAAGTGAATTTCGAGGATGTTCCTCGAGGAAATTGGTGATGATCCAGAAAAATATCTTCTGATCATTGATGAGTATCTGTTATTTGGGCCCCTAACGTCGTTCTGGGGACAGAACGATTCTAAGGAGGGAGTGATGTAGCACCCCGTATTGTACGATACCTGAATATATATGTAGGTATGTATATTGACTGTATGCATGCACACGATTGCAGTGTTTTGTTTGATTTTGATATCATGGTATATGGTTAGGGTTACAGGACGGTTCATGGGTGAATTGCATTCTAAAAGATGTACGAGAACGAGACAGACCGATACTAGTATAAACGCTAGTTTTCGGCACGATGCACATGCAAATATAACACGGTATGATACTACAGTGAATATAGGTTGCGTGCGCTCGTTAAAACACTCATCTCGTGCCCGTTGGAACTCATTAAGGGCTATGTTGGGCAGCCAACATAACTAACACAAAACCAATGGGCTTAAGCCATGACTTTGGTCTACAAACCACCTAGATCCTAAACCTACCCCCCCCCCCCCCCCGCGTCAAATCCGGCTTACACCTCCCATCTCCTTCATTACCCACTTCATTTCAACCCCTTTTACTTTGGAAATTTTAGAAAGAAAACACCTCAAGAGAAAGAGAAGAGAAAGAAGAAGGAAGTGAAGAAGAAAGATCAAAAGGAGATTCCAAGAGAAGAAGCTTGAAGAAGTTCCTTCTACTACTACAACCAAGGGTGGGAAGTTTCTCTAAACTTGAAATTCTTGTCTTTTAATTAATTTTGATTGCATGCATGTGTGCTAGAATGCATAGGATTGATCTTCTAAAGGTTAGAAGTTGAAGTCAGAATGGAACTAGAAAAAACTGGTTCGGAGTACCATTTTGTGTATTTTTCCGAGAGCAAAATATGATGAATTAGACCATGAAATTAAAATTCTTTGTTCATTTATGTGTTAGGATCATTCATGATTTATTTCAGATTTTTCTATGATCATTTGATATGCTAATAAAATCGTGAGAGGGATCTGTGTCGTAAGGCAGACCCAGAAAAAGAAAAATAGGATGGCTGATATTGTAGGAATTTTCTTGATTTATTGAAGCATTATATTGATCTGAAATTTTTACTCCATATTTTTGAATGCATTTTTATTATTTACAAAAATAATTAAATTATTTGGATGAGTTTTTTAGACATGAAAAAAAACGTTCTATAACCAGTAGCTGATGTTGAATTAGAAAACTTGATGGTTTCTGTGCTCACTTGCAATAGATAGTACTCCCTGTATAATTGGAATTTTGACATGAGGTCTTTTGCATGATTTTGGGTATGATGTCTAGTTTCACCACCATAAATTTTATGTCATTTGGACAAGTTTGCAATTTAATATGATTTTGTGATTAAGCACTGTGCTGTTTTCAGCCAGTTTTGATACTCTGTAAAGATTGGGAATTTGAGACTTGTTAGAAGCACATTTTTGAGATCATGACTCATTAGAGAGTTGTAGTGGACACCTAGATCTTCCCAACAAGACCAATTTGAGGCAATTCCAGTAAACGGTTGAATTATTATGATTTTTATAAAACAGGACAGAGAACTAGAGTAGAGCTGAGTGCTCTGAATTGGAGAGACCGATTGTGTGAGTTGGTGTATCGATGATAGATGAGTGTGTTAGGGTGACTTAATGGTATAATTTGGACTCATGACCAACTAGAGAGTTGTTGAGGACACCCACTCCTTTCTATAGAATTTGATTTTGTGTCATTCTGATGAACGAGTAGGATTTTGTGTAACTGGTAAGGTGCAGCCGTGCACAGAAAGTACGCGGCTGGAGCTTGAGAAGCTATTTTGAGGACTTAGATGTTTGAATTTAATCTCGTGATAAACTAGAAAGTTGTAGCCTAGGATCTTACCTTTCCAGGTTGGGCTCGTACACTCCAATCGGAGTTGTATCGAGAGAGTTACGACCATTTTGAGATTCGGGCAGAAACCCGTAGGTCGCTTAGTCTGGGTTTGGACAAAGGGTTGTGAAAATATTTTTTCCTTGTGTGTGAGCTGAGTCGGTAACTCGTGTCTAGGGATGGTTGATCTCTGTTATTGAGGTTGTTGATTCTCCGAGTGGGATGTGTGACTCGAGTTAGTCACTAGGGTAAAGGATACCCTGCATCTATCAAGCCTATATTATTAGACTTCTGCCGAGCGTAGGACGTCCGAGCATGCCAATGAGTGGGGCTCACGGGGCAGTTTTATATTTTCAGCCGGGACAGCGACAGGTGTAGGCCATTATGCTGGACGAGTCCAAGTCGGGGAAGTGGCGAACCGGACCGGTTTCGCCAGGGGCCAGAGGCTGATAGGAAAGTGTGGAAGCAGTTAATTCTTACCCGAAATAATTAGAGTAAGGTAGGGGTTAGAATGGTTTATTAAGGGGTTGGGAAACTGCATTAGTCCTAGTAAACCATAGTCGGTGTTGTATCTTCCAGTCGTAGGGACACGTTCTTGGCCGCTCATGGATTGAGTCCCTGGCTCGTATCTCGATCTGTTGATTCCCAAAGTGTTGCCGAAGTAAGGTGCGGGAGGCCCGAAGGATTCGACCTCCCGTGGTGCTCACGTCCCTAAAGCGCGGATTTGTGTTTTGTGTTTTTGGTATATATATGTTCATAACCCGGGCCGGGGGTGAACACGCATGCGAGAGTCCATGAGTGAACATGTGGAACCAAGGATCGTAAGGACCAGGTTCAATGCGGTTTTTGAGGAGGTCCATGCGCGGGTACCAATTGGCGGTGACCACTTGGGCACTGCTGGGCAGAATTAGACCGACCGCTGCAATCTCCATGGGCGACGGACAGTCTATTGGGAACTGGATGGGTACAGGAGTATGGTGCATGGCGAGGGATCAAACTCTACAATCAAGAGAGGCAAACTCCTTGGAAGGTATGTAGTATGGGATGCATACGTTTCCATCGAAGTTGATTTTGGGAAAGTATGTAGTATGGGATGCATACGTTCCCAACTGAATTGCATTACAGTAGGTGCATCATGTGCATTCTTATTTGTACATTAGATTAGGCTATGCTTGGTTCTTGAACGCATGTAGTATGGGATGCACGCGGATCTAGATTCCCAAGTCTTGCTTGCTTCAGAATAGGTTTGTGATTGGTGCATTTAGTGGTTAGATCATGGCATACACGAGCACCACATAATTTAGGATGTACGTTTCCCTTTTCCATTCAAGATGGGTTGTGATTGAATTTTAGAGGATCGCTGTTATCACCAGCTTTGCGTCAGTCGAAGTACTGACGTTCCCCACCTTTTAGGTATCAACTTCTACCTTTCGAGCAGGTGCAGAGATATCAGAGTCGCGCAGCAGAAGACTCAAGCCGAGGAGCAAGTCCCAAGAAAGCAGATTGACTGTTCAGCGGAGCTTCGGCAGTGAGCCGTCGACTGCCATTCAGAGAGAGAGAAGTTGTTAACTTTACAGAAAGGAGTGATGTATGTTGTAATAAGATGTACTGAGTTTATGTAATTTGTATTCTTGTCAAGAACAAGACATTGGTTGTAATCAATGGTGTAATGACTCATTTGGCAATAAAAAGTTTTTAAATTTCCGTGGTGTTATTGTGTTGAGATGCATTTGAAGGCAAAGATTCTGGGGAGTGTCACGGATGTCCAGTAACGGGGATCCGGGGCGCTACAACTTCCTAGTTGATCACATCCTCAGATTCATTCATTAAAGTTCTCAAAAATTCCAATTTCTATCAGGTGCACATACAAGGAAAAAATGATTTATTTAACAAACAGGGTGTCGACTAAGACTGGATCTGCCCCAATCTTAGGAAAATCATAACTTTCAAACAATAGACTGGAATTACATGATTCCAGATTTTTTGGAAATCTATGAATCTCCACTACAAATCTCTAGTTGATCATTCTTCCAAATTCTTAACACATAATTTCAGAATTACACATATTCACACACTAGTTAACCTGAGCTAAAGCTGAATCTAATCTATTTTAAAATTCAATAAAAATCAACCATAAGTCTAAAGCTCATAAAATTTGAGATTCTGAAACTACACATATACCATTCCCTTTTTTCCAAAAATTGCGTCTAGATTCATACTACGCAGAGAGTTATGACTCTTCAAACTTAACATAAAATTCTCTCTACTAATCTGATGGGGTCTCTACCTCTTTATACAATTTATTTTTAAAGCTAAATCAAATGCTATCTAAAAATTCTAAAATTTGATAATCATGATGTAGACTCATACTACAAGTTACTGCAAAAAACTTCATTGCAATATCATGCATACACATGTATTTTATGAATAGATGAATTTCAGTCTTAAAACAGACAGATTCAGCTTCTGTCTTTCAGACCAGTTGTAACTTAAAAATTTTTTGAAGCATCAAACGATCTCAGAAAAAATGTAAAATTTAAAACTGTAGTCCTAGACATATACAAGAGCATCCAGCAAAAATTTAAGCTGAAAATACCCTACCAATACTGAGTTACGATTTTTGAAAGATACACAATATTTTTACTCAACAGCAGTTTTCCAATCTACCCTCTGTCCGAATATGAAGTCAGTGTTTAGGCTACTAAATGAACTCCAAATATTACAAAAAAATTCATGTGTGCTCTAGATTCATAGCATAACAAGTCCTAAAAATTTTAGTCAAAAATTCCAAGCCTCTTGTGAACTAGAAAATCCCAAACTCTCCCATCTCATACATGCTCTTCTAACAAAATCATGGTAAGAGTTGTTCTACTATACAAATTCATCTTATCTTAGCAAGTCACATACTCATACATGGTAACCAAGTTCTTAGCTACTACTACATACAAATTTTACACCCCAAAAAAAAAAAAAAAAAAAAAAACTAATTTGAGTTTTAGAGAACACCCACATCTATGGTTGCAGGAGGACTCCTACCAGCTTGCTTTCTAGCTTCCCCTCCTTGCTCCTCCTTTTTGGTCTCAATGAAGCCCTCTCTTTTTCTTACTTGTTCTTTTTTTTTTTGAAACTATGCAAGAAGAAGAAGGAAAAAGAGTGTGAAATGGAGTAGGAGTATGGAGAAATGAAAAATAGATGGAAATGGGGGGGGGGGGGTTATGTGGCCGGATTTGGAGTGGGTAGGGGTAGGGGTGGTGTGATGAGGTGTAGGGTGGAGATGGAGGGTGGATGGGTGAAGAGATTGGATGGTTGGATGACAAGCCAACACACACAACTAGAATCTTCCACACTCTTCTCATTCTTTCATGAAGAAGTTTCCACCATTGGGTCTCATCAAGGTCTAAGCCATGATCACCATGATGTTAGGGTTCCTAACCCTAGGTTAGGTCAAGTAACCTTAGGTCAAAATAGTAACCCTTAACCCTAACCTTAGCCCTAATGCAAAATAATGCATGATCAATTACAATTCAAATTAATATTTTGGTTTCCATGGCAAAATATATTCTAACATTTATCGAATATACTCAGGCATATTCATATTCAAATCAATTATAAATCAAACATCATAATTTATCCAATACGATCTAATCAATGTATATATAGATATTTATCTTTTTACTTAAAAATACGATATTTTGAATTTATAAAAATATATGTTTGTAAAAATTATTATTTTCCCGAAGATTGTCTTGTCAAAACAATCGGGACAACATACATAGTTTAATTGAGAAGATATTCTGAATATATCTTATCGGGTTCAGAGTAACTAATATATTTGAAATTTCTCAATTAAAACTAATAATTATTAGAAAAATATATAATCGCGTGTAATTCTGAACTGTGCACAGATTATGATGCAAAATAGATATATGTTATTTTGCGGGGTATTACACCAAACCACTTGTATATCTGTGTCCATTCTGTTTGCTTTCTCTAACTCTAACTATACTTTTTACTATATTCATTATACACATTTACTTTTAAGTTTTTAATTTCCGCACAACCACCATATTCACCCAGGGTGATTTACACTAGTGTTATCCAACTTTAATTCTCAAGGCATAACATAATAGTATATAAAATACAAAATAAATAATTTTTGAAAAAATTGCTGACTCACATCAATAGTATTTTCTGTGATAATTATACGACGAGAAAATACTTGCAAAAAAGAAAGGTTACGCCAGAGGTGTGCACGAAGTACTCACCTAAGGTGATTCCTAAGCCTTGTGAGGGTGAATTGGGAATACACCCCCACATCACAACCAGGGTTCCCCTACTGTGAAAGCGATCGTGCAGGGGAAGGGTGAGATCCATCAACACCCAACTAAATTGTAATATAATAGATTTGTATTTGAGAACAAGAAGAGATAATAAGATGGAGAGAATGAGGGTATCTGTTTATATATTTCACCATGGCATATGGAATCATGCCTTTCACCTCGGTATATCATTTTTTTTTTGAAGGAAAAGGTGGAATAAGGCCACCCTGTTTCATTAATGAGAATTAACCAAACAAATCCAAAGTACCGGGACAAATTACAACCTACAGACAACAAAATAGAACATGAAGCAATATAACCAATACATACAATCAGGGCTCACTCTCTAAGAGGGTGGGCCACAAAAAAACTACAACTTAGGACGAACCGACTACAGCTTGTCCCCGACCTCCACCAATACTGTACTGGACCCCATCCTGGGCCCAGTCACATAGCGAATACCGACTAATTGTATGTACGTCACATAAGCTTTGTGCACCGCCTCCACGGCTCGCGCACACCCACCTGAAGTGAATCACGCGAGATTTGGGTACTCGCCGGTCCCAACCTTCTCCCCCTCTCCCACACCGTCTCCAACAAACTCACTTTCTGCGCAGTCGAAGTCACAACCAAAGTAGAGCCGTGGAGAGGATACCTTCACCTCTCTCACGCTTCAGCTCTCACAAGCAATTTCTCACCAAGCAAAACTCTCACTCACTCTAACCACGAACACAGTCCAAGACACAAACAGACACCTGCATAAAGTAGTGAGAAGCAACATCTTCACTCTCTCACTCTCTCACTCTCTCTCTCATGTAAAACCCGAACGAAATCACAACCAATATGAAGAATCACCTTCACCTCTCGCCCCAGCGGGCGGTGGACATTGTAGATCTCATGGTCAATGTAACACCCTGCAAAATTTAATTGACAATTTTGCCCTCGGGTGTTACGCACATGCATTTTGTATTGTTATTGATTATATCCATAATGCATTTTAATATGTATTTTGAATTCTGATTATTTATACAATCTCGTATTCTTAAAATCACAGTTGGGACAACTCAAATGCTAAGTTTCAATCTTTGAGTTTTTACGTGCTTTTTACGTATTATCGATGCACGTGTTTTAAGCGTATTATTCTTTCAAAATGAATTTCATGAAATTGTTTGTGTCTATTTTATTGTGCATGAAAAGTATAATTTTTAAGTTAATTTTATATATTTATTACATATATAAATAATTGTTTTAAAGGAATTAATTGAATAATTTACTTTTGGGTGTACACAAAGCACGTGCACGTGCACACGTGCGATGTGCACACATTTTTGGGGGGGACCTGGCTGTTCATAGAAGAGGGAAAATTCTGAAGTTTGATTTTGAAAGAAGGAAGGAAAACAAGTTTCAATTTTAATAAATGGGGTAAGTGGTGTTCATGTGGGGTGGTTACTATAACTACCCATTAGCTCTCTTATAAAAGTGCACCCTTAGTCTCTCATTCTCTCATCTCTTCTCCTTCCTCTCTCCTACCATTTCCGAAAGGAATCCCCCCAAGCAAACAATCCAATTGTCCTACCCTCCTAATATCCACCATACAATTCAATGTGTATATATATGTGTGTGTAAACATGTGTATGTACATATGTAGTATGTGTGTATTCGAAGATGCAAATGAAGTGCTCACGGTGCCTTTGGAAACTTGATGGATGCTTGCCGAAATGTGGAGCTTGGAGGCTTGCTTTGGTGCACGGATTTCGAGGAGGATTGCAATTGGAGTTTTCTTTAGAAGCTCCTAATTCTAGGAGTTCATTTGAGTACAAATCTTCAATTTAGGTGGGTATTTCTTAAATGCTTTCTAATTTATGAGTAGAAAATGCATGGTAGATGATATATGTTTTATTTGAAATTGAATTGGTATGATGAGCTAGTTGTTGTAGAGTTTAATGGCTAAATTCTAATTAATGCGATTGATGTGAATTGTTAAATGTGTTATGATGATTGTTCGAATATTTGCATGTAAGAATATGTGCCATTTGGCAAGTTTTTGGATTGCATGATGCATGTTTGAAATAGTATATAAAATGATGCAAATGTGTATAAAAGAATTGTTTATTGTCAATATGGCAAAGAAGTGCAGTTCTAAAATATCTATTTTGTGAGTATAGAGATTTTATAAAGCGATTTTGATAAAAGACACAGTTTATTTGGAAAGTTGATTGGAAAACATGTTTTTGATACAATTGTAAAGATTTCATTGAAAAATGAGAAACTTGTGGATTTGTGGACACATACGAAATTATTTTTAAAGGAATACATTCGGGAAAGGATTTATATTTTTTATATATGGAGTACAAATCAATTAAAAGGTTGGAAATTATATGCAGGCTGTAATTTGTGTAATAAACAGTCGACTGTTTACCTTCTACAGTCGACTGGAAAGTATAAGAAATTGGGTTTTCGTCGGCAGGACAGTCGACTGATTACTTTCACAGTCGACTGTTGCTATACTGAATTTTGGTGGTTGAGTTTTCAAAGTATTCGCGGAACAGTCGACTGATTCCTGGTCGACAGTCGACTGAACCGACTGTGTTATTACTGAAGTTTCAAGTCTCGTAGAACAGTTGACTGTCTGCTTTCACAGTCGACTGGATCGAGCTGACTGTTGTTTTTGATGTTCAAAGTACTCACGGAACAGTCGACTGATACTGCTTTCATAGTCGACTGAACCGAACTATTTTTTGGTTCTTGAGTTTGAAATTGATTTTGACAACTGAAAGTTAAATAAGTTGAATATGAGATTTTATGGTTATTAATATTTAACTGAGTTTTATTGTGAAATGCACACAAAATTATGAAAGATGAAATTGATTTAAGAGATTGATTTGAATTGTTCTCATGTTATGAGATTATAAGGAAAATGTTTTTGAGAAAAAGTTTGTGAACAAAAGAAATGGAAACGATTATTTGAGATTGATTATGAAATATTGCTGATCTCTAGAAAGAGAGTTGTTGGAATCTAGAGGCTAGGCGAGACCCTAGTGACCGGCAGTTTTATTTATGATTTGAGAGCTAACCGTTGAGGGTTGAGCGTCTCTTGAGAAGTAGCCAGGTAGGTTGACTGTCTCTGTTATTGATTTAAGTCCGGTAGGGTAAGCTAGCTCTAGGTTGTGATGATTTTCTTTTAAAACAAATTCTGTAAGGCTGTGATGGAAGTGAGATAAAAACACGAGTTGAAGGCCATTGGATGGGTGTTGTTGAGGGTATGCACAGGCTGTCTTCACGATGCGTCGTGACATGACGTGGATACTACTCCAGAGTACCATCCGGTGGCGACGCTTGTGGGATGTTAGGTGACTGCAAGAGGATCGTGTGCCATGAAGTGAGGCTGAATTACCACAGGATGTCTGCATGATGAGTCATGTCAGCGATGGGATTCCCCTCCAGGTTTTCTTTACACGTGCTTGTATCATAGAACATCTATGATACTTACCGAAATTACAGATAGATACATAGTGAAGACGTGATGAAAGTAAGAGAAAAACACTGAGTATGAGAGCCGTTGGGTAGCGGCGAGAGCATATCCCAGGAATTCCCATGATGACTCTGGGTGAGGATACTGTTCCAGAGTACCGTCCCGGTGGCGACGCTCGTGGGATGTTTGAAGACAACGGGTGGTGTCATGTCTATGGTAAGAGCTGAATTACCACAGGATGTCTGCATGATGAATCATGTCAGCGATGGGATTCCCTTCAGAGTGCCTAGACATGATTTCGTAGGTCGGAAAACATCTAGGATACTTACCGTAGTTACAGTAGTAGATTAAGTCATGACGAGGGATTAAACCCTACAAAGATGAAGAACGATTAAGGGCTTGCCCTCGGACCTATGTAGTATGAGATGCATAGAATCCGAACAAGTGTGCATTAGTGTCATATAATATAATAACTGCATTAGGGACTAAGTGCACCGCACAACACGACATCAACAGGATAGTCCCTTTTGTAGTTTTGTTTGTGACCAAGCTTGTGTTTGCTAAAGTATTTAAGAATCGTTATACTGTTTCCGGCATAGAGAGGATGGCAGTATATAATATTTCGTCAGTTATAAGCAACTGACGCGCCCACAGTTTTATATGCAGGAAATGGAGTTACAAGAAGATATAAAGATGATTGATGATGCTGTTGATTACTTAAATGTTAAAGTTGTAACAATTGTACATTTATTATTGTTGTATTTTATGAATTCCGCCGCGTATTGATGTAAAAGACTCTGATGTAATTATTGTTGAAATAAAAGTTTTAAATTCCTTGTAAAATTGTACGAAAGAAGTGTAAAGATCCTGTGGAAATCTCGAATTCAGTTGTTTTTGGAATTCGGGGTGTTACAGTCAATGATGAGGGGGTAGTGGCGGTGCTGTTGCAAAGTCTGTGGTAGTGAATTAAAGGAGGTCGAGTTCAGGGTGTGACTTACCAACTGCCGACCAAAAACACAAACATCTCCCCTCTGTGCACCTTGTGGGGGGACCCCTTCTGCGGGCCCAAGCCCCACCCTGTGCCGTAACGAGTGAGCCCTTCTCATGGGGGGACCCTGTCTTCAGGCCCTAGCCCCACAACTGTACTACACCTCATTCTTCACACTAAATCAAACCCAACTCAGACCACTCCTCCACCCCCCTAATAATACCTCACTACTACCGCACTTACTCTCTCATCATAGCAAGAGAGAGGCAAATCCCGGCTTCTTCGCACGCACTACCACCCCTGAAAATCCCAATCAAAGCCACAGATCGCCGTGATTGATCCCGAGAGCGTGGACATGGTGGCGGCAGTGAAGAACGTCCAGGCCCCAAGAACAAGTTGGAATGCCAGCGCCGACTAGGGGACGGTGAAACATCGATAACAGTGAGCGCACACCACGGAGGGACCCCATGAGACAAGTGAGCACACATCATGGAGGGACCCCATATTTGGGCCCAAGCTCCATAATCGTGCATGGCAACTTAACTCCCGGTATCTGCACATGCACTACCAACCCTCGCAAAAACAAGACGAGAGTGTGGACATGGTGGCAAGCGCACAGAACATCCGGGCAAAAAAACGAGCAAATCCACCCGATCCCAACCTAACCCCAACCCCAATCCCAAACAATACACCCTCAAACCCTCACCAACAGTTGATGGATGGGTGGCAACAGATCCGACCGTCGGACGTGGTCGATGGCCCACCACGGAGCTAAGGCCGACAGGGCTTTGACGGGAAGGTAGATTAGGGAGGTGGACTGCGATTATGGGGATCAGACAGATCTGAGAGAGGGCGATGGGGCGGGGGAGTTGAGAGAGGGCGAGGGGGTGTGGCAGGGCGTCACGCGACGACCTACGCTGACGCCAATTGGAGGTGGACGGCGCTACGACGCTCAGTGATGGTCGACGGCGCTACAACAGAATCAGGAGGGGACGGCTTCGAGTGGTAGGGAGACCGGAGAGGGGGAGACTTGGGGGGAACGCTGCGTCGCCGTTGAACGGCGGTCAGGGAGGGGGACTGGAGCAGCGAGAGTAGGGCGGCGGGAGGGGAGTGGTGGAAGGCGTGGAGGGGCGACCGTCGTCGTCGCTATGCGAGTGGGAGTCCCACTCCGATCGCCGTCGACTCGAATGGGAGTCCTCGTCTGGGACAAGAGCTCGACGTCGGAGGGGCTAAGTGGTGAGGTGGGAGGGGCGACGGGATGAGATGGAATAGGGTGCGAGGATGGAGGGCCGATAGGGAGTAGCTGCGCGGCGGTCGGTGAGGGGTGGCGACGGCGACGAACCCTAGCTGCCGCCCCCAATCTTAGATTTAGGGTTTGAGACTTTTGGTTTTTTTTGTTTTTTGTTTTTTTGGTATAACTTGTAAGACTTTTTGACTTTCATTATGAAACTATTATGATGATTCATGAGAATTATAACATTAGATGCTACTGTATCTGAGAGTTTCAGTTTTATTTTTCGTGGCATATGGAAATCGTGCCATTCATATTGGCTTAAATTCATATTGGCTTAAAGCATCCACAATGGTTTGCTTCAAATATGGCAAAATAGTTAGAGAAATAGCAATTTTGACTATTTTGCTGCAGCGGTTCATAGCTATAATTTTCTCTCTTTTTTTTTTCGCGGACGGGACAACATGTCCCGTCTCCAAATGTTTTATTTTTAAAATGTTAATTCTACATTAGATTAAGTTAGTAATTAGTAGTAGATTTAGAGTATTAAATTATTAAATAGGTAATTAATTAGGATAACTAGTGATTAATTAAAGGAAAATAAGAAATAAATTTAAAAACCCTTCCTGGATTCAAGGACGGGAAATGTTGTCCCATCCAAGTCTTTTTTTGCTTTGGATAGGATAACATGTTTCGTCTGAGATTTTTTTGTTTTTTTTTTCGATTTTTTTTAAATTTTGATTTTGATTTTGATTTTTTTTTTGGACAGTACAACATGTACCGCCTGATCATTAAAAAAAAAAACTCTTTGGACAAAACAAGTTGTTTCGTCCAATGCCATTAAAAAAAATTTGGGACGGAATAACATGTTTCGTCTCCTATAATTTGAGAATCCTCATTTCGTTTCTCAAGTATGAGAAGCGACTATAGCTGCTTTCTCAAAATATGGCAAAATAGCAAACAGTTGCAGACGATTTTTCCTCAAAAAATAGCAAAAATGACCCGGTTGTGGATGCTCTTATCATTGCCTTTATAGAACCTGTAATACTATGAGTGTTAATAAGAACCATATTAATAAGAATTATAACATTAGATGCTATAGGTACAGTAGGATCTAATGTTAAACGGGAATTAGTTTTAAAGGGGAATTAGTTTCGGACACCTCATTGGAACTTGGTGGTTTTATTAGCCCCAGGTAACTTTCTTTGTAGAGTTTGATGTTCATCATTCAAAATTACCATGAATAATAATTTACTGGTTTCAAGATGAAAATACTCTAATTTTAAGTATGTTATATATCATGAATATGTTTTCTTTCAATTGAAATATATGTTTTTTCCTGTATTAGATGATAGTTATTACTTTAGTCCCATATCGAATAATGTATTGGTTTAGTTTTCCCTTTTCTCCTATATATAGGAGACATATTGTACTCAATGAATAAAAATCCAATAATATAATAAACTGTTCTTTCATATCCCTATATCTAACATGGTATCAGAGTCTCCACTCCTATAAGGCCTATACTAATTTTATCATCGTCGTTGAGATGGAGTGGTTCCCGTCTTTATCGGAATCACTTCACCTCCCATCGACAACTTCTCTCTCCCGATCAAATCCTAAAACCCTAATCTCCCCCACTAACCAAAATTAACCGCCAACCCTAATCCCTAATTAATTCCTAATCTCTAAACCCTAATCCTAATCCACAACAACAACAAGAGCAGCTACACTAACAACTTCGACAACAACCGTTCAACAACTCCATCTCCAACAACATCAACAGCAAACACCCCCGTTTCAGCCTTCAACAACAACAAGAACTCTGACATCAACTTCGGCATCAACTCCGGCAACACAAACTCCTGACTCTCAACAAAACCTAACATCACCAACGTCAACAAAACCCAACATCAACAATAAGAACCATCAACATCAACAAACCCCACTGCCTCGTTTCCCTCTTGATCACCTAAACCCATCGTCGAAGAAGAAGAAGAAGAATCAGATCTGTACAACAGCCAGCCCGACTCGACGCTCCTCCTTGCTCCTCCTTGCTTACTGCCCATCCTGAACGGCAACACCACCACCAGCCCATCAAATCAGAATCCCTCCCCCCCCCCCCCAATCACCAATCTCCTATTAGCTTCGATCTCAACACCCGACAACAAGATTTCCACCGAACTCCATCCAACATCTTCCTCATCACTACTTCCGCCGCCATCAGCAACCAATCAACTAATCCAACCCACTGCCTTTCCTCTCAACAGCAAGAGTAAATAACAACCATAGCGACACCTAACTCCCAATGTTTCCCTCTCCCGAAACTCCCCACATTCTGACGCCGCCACCGCTATAACCCCCGACCCCGACTCCCTCTGCTCAACCTAGCCGCCATCAACCCTAAACCTAATCTATTTTTCTCAAACCTTAACCCATACATCCTAACCCGACCAGGACACCCATACCCGAAAATCAAAACCCTAATTAAATACCCTATTCCCACTATACTCGACCTGCTTCAAAACCCTAACCACTTTCCACTAAAACTCAAAACCTGAAACCTGTTTTTTTTTCATTTTTTCCCAAAAACAAAAAAAAACCCCTCTTTCTCGCAGGTTCTTCAAGCTTCTATAGTCGTTCGTCCCGATCCCAAGAGATATCGACACCATTCCAGTTCCTCGTCTCCCTTACCCCACCTCCTGTCGACGCCTTCCCACTTCTGCATCCAGATCTCAATACAAACTCACACTGATTAAGTCATCGTGAGTTTGAAAGGGGGAGATCTTGATGTCATCTCAGTTCCCGTCGTCATCACAGATCCCAACGACATCCCAATTCCCTACGTCCATCCCACTTCCCTATCCAGATCTCAATACAAACTCACACTGATTAATCCATCATGAGTTTGAGAGGGGAGAATCCCGACATCATCCTAGTTCCAGACGTCATCCCAGATTTTGACGTCCATTCCGTTTGCCGAGGCCATCCCAAACTACTACCACCACTACTACTATTTCTTCTCCAGAAAGGGGGTGAGATCCCAACATCGTTCCATGCACCGCTACTCTGTGCCACTACTACTTCTCAGTTCGGGTGTGAGATCTCAACATGCGCCACTATCGTGTGCCACAACTACTTCTTCTACTTCTCAGTTCGGGGGTGAGATACCAATATGCGCTACAACCGTGTGCCACTACTACTTCTACTTCTCAGTTCTACACCTTCCAAGATCCCACTACTACTACAACTTCTTCAGTGTTAAGAGCCGACACAAACTCCCACACTTCCCACTTCTACAGCTTCCAAGATCCAAGAGTCGGATAATCTATGCGTCATAGTGTGCCATCCCATGTGCCATTTACTTGAGATCCTTCCCTACGCCATGCTTCGTCACCAACTGCATCATTGTGTGTAAGTCCCATTTTTGATTGTACTGAACGGTATTTTTTTTTCTCTCATTGTATTCTTGTAAATTCTATTCTTAAAAGCAAAATTTTCCTTCTCATGAACCTGAGTTGTATTTTTTTTCAATTTCATCATCTCTTTTAACCCAAACTCTAAGCCCATCCCAGCCCAATATTAGTATTATTATTTTATTTAACCTTGAGCACAGCTATTGAAGCCCATACTACTATTGGATCTCCTTTGGATACCTAATCAAACCCATTAACCCAAACCCAAATTTCCTGCCTACCTGCCTATTGACCAGATCAACAATCTCCTTAACGTTCTCCCTCAAATCTCTCTCACGCTCCCCTACTAATCCTAACCACCCCTATCAAATCCCCTGATAGTCTCTCTCTCCTTCTTCTTAATCTCCACAGCCAAAACCCCCAACCCTTCATCTTCTCCACTGTACAACCCACAACCCCTTTCCCATACTGTTCAACCCTCCAAAACCCCCTCATCTTCTAACCCTGACCTTCAACTTCGCCCACCTCCGTCAACCTCCATTGGACGTCGCCATCGCCCTCTTAACCACCACCTGAGAGCCGACATCATCACCTCCCCTGCCCTCGTCCTTGATCACCTTGCCTCCCGCTCGAGCCGCCACTGCATCCTCGTCGCCTTTGTTGTTCCGCCCACCTTCTTCAGCGCCTCTCATCCTTCTCGGCGAACACCAACAACCACCACCATCACTGCCACCTGTCGCCCTCTTCGACCACTCCTCACCTTCCCACCGATGTCCCTTGGTGTTCGCTGCCCCCCGTCGAACACCAGCCTCCACCCATCACTGCACTCGAACTGTCGACTACCACAATCGTAGCCCGCCACCCAAGCCCCTACCACGTGCTGCTGTGCTGTGTGTGCTGTCCATCTCTTGCACAATCGACACCGACACTGTTGCCGCTCTCGTCTTGCTGCTGTAGCTGTGTTACTGTCCGTGCATTGCATGTGCTTCCGGTGCACGTATTTTGCACGTGTTGCCATCGGGACGCTCGTCCCATTATTCTCAATATTGTCGGAATCATCGTCATCATATTAAGGCAAGTATCTTGTACATATTTCCGTTCAGTACAAGAAATTCATTGAATCCCCGCATTTAGTAAATTGATCGCGTTGAAATTCGTAATTTTCTTGCTTCGTGATATTTAATATATAATTGGTCGAATCCATTCCTTTTGCCTCAATGATTCAACACCGTCAAAAGCGTGGTTTTCCATTCCAGCATTCATTACACAAACACAAGAAAATTGAAACATATATTCGAATGTTTAGGTAGACGAATAGGTGATTGAATGAATTGAATTCGTATGTGCTTGGATGGTTATATATTCGGAATTTATATTGTAGATTTAAGAGCTTCCACAAGTGAACTAATAGAAACCCTTTTCTGATTTTGATATATAAATTCTTGTTAAATCCTAGTTCTGAAAATTATATGCTTACAAGTAAGAATCACTTTAAATTGAACCGGCAAGTTGCTGCCCTGCTGCCTGCTACAACTTGTAGCTAGGTTTTCTACCTAGTAGCAATTTAAATCGATTAAAACTTTGTAAATGAATGTCCTAGCTCTGCTAGTTACCAGAACATTCGACGGATTTGGATTCAGAGTTATATACAATGAGTTATGAGATTTTCCGTATATTTTCTACATTTTGATATTTATAAAGTTATTTTGTGCTAAATTTATTTCGGATATTTTATTAAAGTATTTTCTAATCGAAAATTTTAATTACTTTCTGAACAAGAGTTGTAGCCTCATCTTTCTAGTTTCTAGAATATCTTGAATTTTTGAATTTCGAGTTGTGTAGAAAAAGTTATGCCCATTTTACTACAGCTGTATTTTTAATTCCAGATTTTCAGATTCTTGTATCTTTCATATTTAAATAGTAAAAAGGCTGATCAAATGATAGAATTTTATTTTGAAAATTTTCAGATTATTGCTTAACATGTTTAGGAGTCTAGAAATTATTTTAAATGAATTTATTATTGAGTTTTTGCTGATTCAAAAATTAAAACAACATGACATCGAAATTCTGCCTGAACATGAAATCTGTAAAGAACCATGTGTTTGACCTAGTTACTGTTGTCGGGATTTGAATTTTAAATATGCGTTGGAACCGTTTGGAAGTCTAGTTTCTAGAACTTCTGACGGATTCACTTGTTGATTTCTGAAACAGCGAAAAACTGTACTTTTGTACAGACTATTCCTGCTGTCCAGAATTATATAGTTAAGATTTTAATAGATTAGTTATTCCTATATCGTACTATTGCATGAATTAATGTGTGTATGTTGCATTGCATGATCCTAATGAGTTATTGTCATCATTCTAATTGTCCCACTTCATGTTATCGTCCTTTTGTTCTCCTATTGATACTATTGTTCATCTCATGTCTCATATTGCATATTGTATTGTTGCATTGATAAAATAATTAACAAGCTGGGGATTAAGGGTTGACTTTAGTAGTGGACAATATAAGGACTGTACTCGGAGGAGGGGCCCGTGTTTCCCTACTTATCGGTCTATCGGTCTATCGGTCATATCAGTCATCGATTAATTATAGATTACTGACTACAGTATCTCGATTGATTCGATCATCGGTCATTATTAAATATCGTTGCCGAGTATATGAACAATAGAGCTCACCACTAAGTCAAAAACATAACTTGTTTGTATGTAGCAACCATATGGTAAATAGATGGGACCATAAAGTGCTACATTAGTTAGAATTAAAATGATTAATAGACTTAAGAATTTGTATCACATCGACACTGCATATTGTTCCTCATTGTTCCTATTGATATCGAATGTTGGCTAAGTGTTATCGTTATTTATCATTGATTATTGTTACCAAATATTGCATCATTGTTTATAGCCATTGTATTGATTACCGTGATATTGATTATTGATTATCGTGTCATGTTATAGATCCCTATTGATCCATTGAAATCATTGTTATACCGTTATTCCATTGTTCCCTGCTTTTTCTACTTGTTGTCCATGACTTGCTCCAACGACAAAATTTTCTCTTCTTTTTTGATGAAGTGTTTACAGGTGATAATGGAGAATTGCTTGCTGGAATTAGAAAACAAACTTTCTGAAGATCTTATGCTTTCTAGTTGCTTATTGTTTTTAATGTATTGAAACTTATTATCTATTTGTGATTGGATTATTATTGTTTTGGACTTATGTTCCGAATTTTATTATTATTTCCAGATGTTCGATTATTATTGTATTTGGATATTTTATATTGTTTCATTCCAAGTATTATTGTTCATGAGATTATTATTATTGCCTGCGCAATTGTTCTGTATTGATTATATTGTTGAGTTGATCGGATAAACAGCTTATGGGTGACGTTAGTCATTCGCTGGGCCAATGTTACGTGCTCGTATTCTGTATTTTTTGGAAGCGGGGCGTGACATAACCTCTTTCTTGGCACTGTAAGATAGCAAGCCAAGAGGCTCTCTTTCACGTGCGCAGGGTGGGGAGAGGGGGGAGGGTTGCAAATCTCGAACCAGATTACATGCCACTTGTGTGCACGTCCTGCGGACACGAATGCCCACCCCGTGCAGAGCTAACTTTTTCCTACTGTTTTGTTTTTTCAGATCTGTAATGGCTGAAATAAATGCAGAAGCTATTTTGTCTAGCATTTATTTACGTAACATTTTTTTTCCGCTGTTACAGTAGTGCATTTAGCCGGTGCATTGAAGGAGTTGTCTGCTGTTACAGTGGATGCAGTCAATGCATTGTCTGCTGTTACAAATATCACCTTGGCCCTATAAATAAAGACCCCTCTCACCTGAATCAACAAACCAGAAGCTCTTCTTTCTTCCCAAACAATTTGTTCTGTGCTTAGAGTCGCGTTCCTTTCGTCGGTCGTACGGTGATAGTTTCAGATGCTGCCCAATTCGAGAGTGTGACGTGGTGCCTACGTCAACTCTTCTGTCGTTGCATCCTGCGAGACAAACGCCTACCCAAACTCCAGCATCCGGAAGAGGCGAAATCTGTTTTAAGGAGATTGTGTGATACACAAGCCTCAATGTAACCAACTTTGGTTTGTAATTTTGTTATTTCTTTTCTTTTCATTTCTTTTTATTTTATTTGTTGGTTTTCTCCATCTTCTTCTTCTTCTTCTTCGTCTTCTTCTTTAATTTTGTGCCTTTCAATCATATGTCTTCTTCTTCTTCTTCTTCTTCTTTAATTTTGTGCTTTTCAATCATGTGTGGTTTTACTACAAAGATTTTGTAACACATATTCCTAATCTGCGATGAGTGTGGATTTAGTACTCTTGAGGAAGAAAAAGTGTAACAGTTATAGCAATAGCACTAAGCCCACCTAAAATCCTTAATTGTTCTTGATCATACCTTCTTTCCTGTTTCGACTTCACCAACATCAACACCAAATGACAACACCTACAGAAAGGGAAAATTATATTTCCAATCAAATTCAGATTACAAAAAAATAATGTCATTTGTCTCAAAACTATAATATCTACTTCTGAATGACCACAACTCACCAATAAAATTATCATGAGCTAGGGCACTGACCCCATTAAATCAGATTTAAGCATCGAACTGATAGACCTTGGTGGAGTTATCCTCATCCAAGCGTAAACCCAACACGGTGCACCTATGTGGTAGATCCTTCGTGCATTGTTTATGCAAGGTTACCAAAGCATCCTGCAACTTCACTACAACAAGGATTCAGATCATCTTCTAATCTAGTTTGCTTTATCATTGGCTACTATCAAACTTCTTTGCTAGCATTTTCTCTGGATTATTTCGTTATTGTACATGTAAATGAAACACCAATTGGGTTCTTCACCTCACAGTTTTATCTCCAAAAAACAAGTCCTAGACCAATTTACTCATGAATTTGACTAGATAGTACCACAAAATCTTCAAAACTATTCTGAAGCCATCTCTGAAATCTGTTTTTTGGTGATCATCAGATTTCAACTTTTGCCCTTCTGAAGCCATCTGTGAAGAATGATTGTAATTTTTCTTCTCGGAAAAGGTTTCCTTGTGTCCCCTCTCATAGGCCGCATACTTTTTCTGGAAAAAAGGATATAATCTGATAGGAAGAACTGTGCCAGACAAACAAAAAAAGAAAGATAATCTGTTGCATACCATCCACTTAACTAAAAGTTCAACTCACATGCCATTCCTCCAATTTTTTTCATCATTTAAAGAGGCCACCTGAGTAAATTCAAGATATAAAATGGGTGTCTCAGTTTTCAAGTTGTTTATGCATAAATGATGGAAGAAATAAGATCATCTAAATCTCAGCACTTGCAGCTACATCTGGGTGCTCGTACTATAAGAGCATGCAGCTGCAACATCAGGGAAACAAATTTAGCTTTAAGCAGACAATAACTACAACAACAATAACCTAATATTAACTTGATCTGTGTTATCAGAAGGGTTGAACTCTATGAGCTTTTAAGCAGGACGTTGAACTCTGAGCAATTCACCTCCATTACCTCTTCTATGACTCATCTTGCTATTCATCCGCTGCTTCCCTTGTCCATACCCATTCTTCCTCTAGTCCAAAACTCAAATTCCTCAACAAAATAAATCTAACGCAAACGAAAAATTAAAAATAAGCAAATTGTAAATCGAATATTACCCGTCTAATACCATTCCGTCCAACTCCACCGTCGTTTCCATTCAGAAACCCTACAAATCCATCTTGCATACCCGACCAGTTATAAAGTAACCAAACCGTTGCAGCCATTTCCGTTTCTGTTAAGAGACGGCATCACGAATTCCTTGGCCATCGGGTTGATCTTCGACAACAACTCCTGTAACTGCTCCTCATTTATCATCGATTTCACCTCACTCGCCCTCATCATCTCCTTAACCTCGCCTCTCCTCTGATGGGGATTTCAATGGAGAGGAGAGGAGACGGGAGTTGTGAATGTCGGACTCGGGAACCGAAGATGGGCTTTGGCGTTGGGCTAGAGACGGCGCCGTCGACGGAGCTAGGGCCAGCTAGGTTTGGATTTGGGATTTTGAATCAAGCTAGGGTTGGGATTTGGGAATTGAGATAGAGGGAATGAACAGGATGGGGTTTGGAGATTTACGGGATACATATTAATTTTATTTTTTAAAATTTTTTACATGAGTTATCCTGGCGTTTATTTATAAAACGTCGGAATATCCATCATCTATCCTGGTGTTTTAAACAAATGCTAGAAAAGGTAGGTAGTTATTTAAAAAATAATAATAATTGCTGTCCATCCTGTCGTTCCTACCCAACTATCGGGATAAAAACGTCGGGATAGATGTTGTTGCGATCTGTAGCGAGTAATCAATTTCTTGTGTTGCCTAAAATTAAATCAAGAGGGATAAAGACATGCAATACATGTTATAGCTCCGTTTATTCTCCCAAAGAGGCCAACCAAACACACCTCCCATTATAAAGTAGTGTAGATTTATAGAACATACATTGTACATACTTTTCTTCTTTCCAAGTATACAAATACATAGTGGTACAAGGGAAGACAATAATGCCTTAATATTTAGTAATGGTGATTGATCCCCCTATGTATTTGAAATTGGTAAAAGAAAAGCTTTCATGTGCGAATAAATCGAGGATTATGAAATCAAATAACAGCGTCATTCATATTCAGTACATACTTTTTGGAACATGTCTTTCTAGACCTCCACTGTCGCTATAAAGAGACTTGAAGACATCCTTCATCTCCTTTATCGAGTGCATCATAATTCCATAGTATGTCATAAAATCCAAAAATTACCAATGAGTTCATGGATAGATGTCAAGAAATAGGGATAGAAAAGTATGTGCACTACACATGCCCACGGATCTAATTAGTTAAGAACTTGTTAATTGTATATTTCATTAATATTCAAGGCTGTTAGATGATAGATATTAGTTTAGCCACATATCGAATAATGTATTAGTTTTCCTTCTCTCATACATATAGAAGACATATTGTACTCAATGAATAAGAATCCAATAATATAATAAACTATTCTTTCCTATCCCTAAATCTCACATGGTATTGAGCCTCTATTCGTATAAGGTCTATACTATTTTTCTTCTCGTCATCGAGGTAGAGTGGTTCTCGCCTTCATCGGAATCATTCCACCTCCTGTCGACAGCCTCTTTCTATCCTGATCAAATTCCCCCACTAATCAAATCAGCTGCCAAACCCTAAACCTAATCCACAACAACAACAATAGCGGCAAACCCATCTTCAACAACACAACTATCACAGCGGAGATGAACCCACAACCTTCCGGCGACGGATCTCAGCAATCCTAATCGTCAACAGCCTTCCAACGATAGCAACCCCGACTGCATGCAACCACCGACGACAACTAACCAACTATGGCACCAAATCCTGGCGCCACCACCACAACTCCTCGGCCCAACCTTCATCGAAATCCCAACAACACTCCGGCAACAACAACAAAAGTCACCAACAACATCAAGTGTGGCATCCCTTCGTCGACCTCCATCAGCTCCGAAAACACATCCCAAATCAATATTCGTCGCCCTCCATCAACAGCAACTCCAACGACAACAAGCTCCAACATTTCCTGCAATACACTGATGACAACAACTCCAGACTACCCCGACTGCGACTAGCCCAAAGTCCACTCCGACTCCAGCCGACCCAATCATCACCACCCAAACTGACTACCCTGACTGCGCTGATTGCTCTGACCAACATCCGAAACCCATCGGTGCTTCTTCCTTCCACCAAACCCTAGCTGCCTCTGACCGATTGTCCCGACTACACTAGCTGCTTCGACCCACATCCGAAACCCTTAGCTGCCACTCCCTTCCACCAAAACCCTAGCCGCCACTACCTTCCAAAAAACCATAGCCGCCTCTGTTATTTCTAATTTACACTCAAACCCAATTTTCTTTCTACCCAAACCCTAATACCTGTTTCCCAAAAAAAATCTTGCAGGTTCTTCAGCTTCCACAATCATCCCGATCCCGAGAGTTTCCGGTACTTCATCAACAAACTCACACTAGTTGATCGTTCGTGAGTTTAAGAGGGGGAGATATCGACATCATCTTAGTTCCCGTCTCCCTTATCCCACATTTTGTCGATGTCCACTAACTTCCGCATTCGGATCCCGACATCATCATAGTTCCCGACGTCATCCCACATTCTGATGTCAAAATCTACTTTTACTACTACTACTTCTTCTCAGTTCGGGGGTGAGATCTCACACATGCGCCACTTCTACTTTTTTTATTTCTCCGTTCGGGGGTGAGATCCCAACATGCACTGCTACCGTGCGCCACCACTACTACTTCTACTGCTGCTACTACTACTCAGTTCGGGGGTGAGATCTCAACATGCGCCAACAGCCGTGCACCACTTCTACTTCTTCTACTTCTTTATTCAGGGGTGAGATCCCAACATGCGCCAACAGCCGTGCGCCACCACTACTACTTCTACTTTCCACTTATACACCTTCCAAGATTCAACTACTACTACAACTTCTTCAGTGTCAAGAGCCGACACAAACTCCCACACTTCCCAATCTACACCTTTCAAGATCCAAGAGCCAGATCGTCCATGCGCCATAGTGCACCGTCCCATGCGCCGTCTTTGAGAGTCATTCCTACACCACCGTGTGTTGCCCCTACCACATGATCATCGTCAATATTCCAAACTCATGTTACTTGAACCAACTTGAGTTTGAGATGGGGTATTTGATAATAGATATTAGTTTAGTTCCATAACGAATAATGTATTGGTTTAGTCTTCCCTTCTCTTCTATATATAGGTGACATATTGTTCTCAGTTAAAAAAAATCAAAAACAATCCAATGAACTATTCTTTATAGGTTTAGTATTGGTTTAGTCTTCCCTTCCCTTCTCTTCCCTTCTCTTCTATATATAGGTGACATATTGTTCTCAGTTAAAAAAAATCAAAAACAATCCAATGAACTATTCTTTACTATCCCTAAATCTAACAAGGGCCATTAAAATAGTGCAGATACAGAAGAAACTAAATTACTTGGGCTACTGAAGAATACACTGTTTTAGTATCAGCATGACCATTTTTACTTGATAAATGAACATAATTCTACTAAAGTAACACCCAATCTACTGCCTAAGTAATTTTGGGTATCATGCAGAAGTGCATAGAATGCACAAGTCTCTCAATTACCAAGTTCGAGACTTTTTTTCTCTTAATTACCGTGGCATAGTATGGTAGGTATTAAATAAAAAACGAGTAACTATTTGGTATATTGAGGTGATTAAAGATATATATGAAAGGACAATAACCACAATTAGAACAATCACAGGAGAGAGTAGTGAATTCCCTAGTAGTAGATTTACATCAAGGTTCGGCTTTAAGCCCATATATCTTTGCTTTGGTTATGGATGAACTGAGGCGAGGAATACAAGATGGATGTGCCTTGGTGTATGTATTTTGCCGATGTCATCATCTTAGTGGACTAGACGAGTGCATAAATCAATGCTAAATTAGAATTGTGGAGAAAAATTTGGAAGCTAGAGGCTTTAGAATAACCAGAACTAAAAAGAGTATATGAAGTGTAATTTTAGTGATTTTCGGAACACAAATGAGGTAGTGAAGCTTGATGGTCAAGAAATATCTAAGAGAGACCGTTTCCGATATTTATGCTCAATTATATAAAGAGAAGAAGAGATTTGTAAAGATGTTACATATATGATCTAAGCAGGATGACTTAAGTGAAGAAGTACTAGTTGTGTTTTGTGTAACAAACGTATACCTTTGAAGTTTAAGAAATTTTTTTATAGGGCGGCTGTTGGACAAGCAATGATGTATGAAGCAGAGTGTGGGGCAACAAAGAAACTTGTCCAAAAATGAGTGTAGCGGAAATGAGAATGCTAAGATGGCTGTGTGGTAAAATCAAGAAGGATAGAATTATAAACGAGTATATACGAGACATGGTAAAGGTAGCTCCGATTCAAGATAAATTAAGAGAGAAACACCTTAGGTGGTTTGGACATATCACCCATAGACCTAGTAGTACCTCCGTTAGAAAGAGTGATTTGATGAGTATTGAGTGTAGAGTTAGGAGTAGGGAAAGGCCTAAACTTATTGGAGTGGAAATGGTGAGAAAAGATATGATAGCTTGTGACCTTACAGAAAATATTGTGCTAAACCGAGCAGAATAGAAAACTAGGATTCATATAGCTGACCCCAACTAGTTGAAAAAAATACTTTGTTGTTGTTGTTGTTGTAATTACCGCGAGACATCATGCAAATAGTGTAAAGTTGTATATACTAAGAGAGTTGCTTATCATGATAGTACATACCTTATTTGGATTTTGGAAGGAATTTTCATCCATAATATTATTAGAGGTAAGAACAGCAATTTTTGTTCCTACTCAGTTAATTGGGCTTTGAAGTCCTGAGATGGATATATTGATGCTCATAGTGTCACTTCCAAATTCATTGTTGTTCCGTGGTCTTTTGTTCTCTTTGGTGTTCGGGGGTTTAGGATCGTTGTGGTCCAGGCTTTTTGGTATTGAGCGGTGTGTGGTCCGTCCTCGCTCGCCGGACCTAGGCTTGGTCGATCTAATCGTAGCGACTCTACCATTTCAACCGTTCGTCTCCGTCCCTTTGTCCCGGACCTGAGTGTAGGTGTTTTTTAGGGTGGTCGTGGCTCTGCCTATTTTCCGTTGTTTTGGGCCTTGTATTTAGTTTACTTTATAGTCGTTTTCTTGGTTTTATTTTACTTCTTGTAAAATTTTCTTTTCTAATGTACTGTACGGTGATTGTACGCTTCTACTTCAATAATATATCCGGCTGGTGTCTATCCACTCTATCCGCGCATTCAAAAAAAATAGTGTCACTTCCAAAGTTGACAACCTACAAAGAAGTATTATTGGGATGGATTAAATTGTAAATGAAAAATAATAATAGGAACAAAATCTAACTACTGGCATTTGTTTATCAGAATGTCAAAAATCATCAATTATTCAAAGAGATGAAATTAAAGATTAAAAAACAATCAAGAGCCCATTGCACTGAGGGAAATCTAACTACTTCGAAGTTGTAGAAGTGTTGAGGAAAATTGTACTTGTATTCTAACATGCCCCCTCAGGTTAAGAGCCCATTTTTTATGGGCCAAAGAAATGAGATAAATGCCTAACAAATTGTGGACCGAGACCCGGACTATACGCAGTTGTGTTATTTTTTAAAATCAGCATTTAAATTGCATAGCTGGTAGGATTCGAACCTGGGTTGCTCTGATACCATGTGAAATTCCCTGCCACTAAGCTAAAACTTGGAAGTTGTAGAAGGATTTAGGGAAATTGCACTTATATTCTAACAGATACAATACACGATTTGAAAATTTTGCATATTAGTTGATCAGACTATAGAAAACATTGTCTCTTGGTGAGAAAGTTGAGAGGAACTTGAGTTTCTAAAGGATTTATAATTAAATGGCAAAAAATGGTGCATGTCAAATATAACTTCAGTAACATTATAAAAGAAATAAAGGAAGGAAAGATGAAAAGCGAATACATCACCCACAATCCAAACTCCAAACTGACCCCTCACCAATACCACAAGACTTCATCCTACCTCCTACCTCCCGATTTTTTTCCCAAAACGACCTACTTTTTGAAAGTTTTTCCCAAACCAACCTACTTTTGTTTTTAATTCCCAAAACGACACACTCGGTCTTTGAAAGACCGAGTTTAGCACAAAATAACTCGGTTTTTCAAAGACCGAGTGTTAGAATTCGAAAAATCGAATTCTAACACTCGGTCTTTGAAAAACCGAGTTATTTTGTGCTAAACTCGGTCTTTCAAAGACCGAGTATGTTATTTTGGTAAATACTTTCAAAAGTGGGTCAGTTTGATAAATACTTTCAAAAAGTGGGTCATTTTGGTAATAAGTTCGCCAAATTTGGCAATTCTAATGAAAGTTCTGTAAGATGCTAGTTTAACTGATATTTAAGACTTTTCCGTTATTTTTGTGATAATAAATTATTTAAAATTAATCAATCACATATAATTTACGGAATTTATTTTGTAATTTGTTTTATTATCTAGATACAATGAAACAACTAATTAAGTTTTATATTGAGAAGATAAATATAGTTGAAAGATGACATTCATATAGAGTTATATCATATTCGAATTATTTTCTTTCCTTAGTTTTGGACAAAAATTAGTATGAATATTAGTGTATGGTAATTGAATAATCTTATGTATTATAGAGTGTGTGTGGTAATAATGTCTTCAAGACATTTGTCCCAACTTGATGTAACCCACAAGAACATCAAAACCACACCCACAAGAACCTTTCAAAACATAAAGTATTCATATTTTCCAAGCAATCCTAATACATTAGGATCAGTTTTCAATCATAGTCATTCTTTACAGATCGAACAGATAAATCCACACATTTCAACCTGGATAGTTATCAGTTCAGTGATCTTTTTACTCTTGCACTTCATCGAAGACCTAGAATTGAATTAGCTAATCATTGCTTCTGTAAAAGAACATGCTTGGAGTCCTTAAAGCTTTGCATGAGACATATATATAGCAAATAAACTTCTGCGAGTGATTAGTACTTACACAAAATGCTAGGTAATATACTTTTACCACATATATTATTACAGAAGAAATTCAAAAGACATTATGCAGTATTGTTCAATCATATGAAGTTCCTCTAATTGTTCATTCGTACAATAATTGTTTAAAGTGAAAAGAAAAATAACTAAGATTAGCATTAGTCAGCCAGTGGTTATCTTACCCATTGATTCAAAAGCAGCAAGACAACCATATAAAATATTGCAACCAAATAAAATGAATAAGAAAATTGCAACCATAAAAGCATTAAATTGCAGCCAAATATGATGAATAAGAAAAGCAACCAGAATTTATAATCTAGTTCATGTCAATACTAAATCTATTACAGCTCAAAAGACAAATATTTCACAAATGGATATTACAGTGGCAAGGTAAATTCATGTAGGTTCTACAAGATTGCAGTAAATTAACAGTGGAAATCTCCTTTGCTTGTCAAATTATTATTTATCTACACAAGAGTTAAATGGTACTGTGCATGGTCTACACGAGTAATCAATTTTCTTCTACGTACTTCATAAGGTTGAATAATATATGAAGTTCTCATAAGAATTTCATCAAACTACTCATGTCCTAGTTAAGTGAAAGTAAAAAGGCAGTTATAGAGTGTGTGTGTGGTTTGATACGAATTCTATATAAAAAAAAAGTAGTTTTAAGTGAAGTGAATGGACAAACATATCTAAACAGGGTAAGCAGTAATCTGAACAAATCTTGAAACAAAATTTTAAAAAGAAATAACCTTGGATTAGATGATAAAGAGAAACTTTTTAGCTTCTTAGTTCAGCCTGGCATAAGACTCTGCTTTAATCGTACCAAGTACCAAATCTATATAGCATCACATTCACTTCGGGGAATGTAGCATGTCCAAAATATAAGACGAAATCGTCATTTTTCCATACATTTATAGTTAGCCACAGTTATACATATTTAGATCTGCAGGATCGTCATCAATTCATACTCATTGTATTGTTATTATACAAACAATATTTTTTTCATTTCGAGAGATCTTCGGGATCTTTAACTTTGATATGTCAAATTCTCACATAATTCCTTTTGCTAGATGAATAATATTTTATTTAAATTTCAAGAGATCTTCAGGATCATTGATTTTGATACAATCATCTTTCACTCCTTCAGGGAGATAGTGACAAAAGAAAATTATAGCTTTCGTTATATCTTTCGTATGATCTCATTTAGATGATTCTTTGAATCCATCAATTGTCTCTTTGAGACTTTCGGTATTCAAATGAATTTCAACATCCAAAACTCATGACAAGTAATTCTTGTTGGTTATTATCAAGAGCTTTGAAAAATAAGAACATAATAAAATTATATGCATAATTAGAAATAAAAAGACGAGATCAAAATATAACATTTCTGATACACAATGTGGAAAGAGTGGGGGGGAGTTCAATAGACAATTCACACTTAATTTATTTATAACACTTAATTAGTTGTTTCATTGTATCTAGATAATAAAACAAATTACAAAAGAAATTCCGTAAATTATATGTGATTGATTAATTTTAAATAATTTATTATTACAAAAATAACGGAAAAGTTTTAAATATCAGTTAAACTAGCACTTTACAGAACTTTCATTAGAATTGCCAAATTTGGCGAACTTATTACCAAAATGACCAACTTTTGAAAGTATTTACCAAACTGACCCACTTTTGAAAATATTTACCAAAATAATATACTCGGTCTTTGAAAGACCGAGTTTAGCACAAAATAACTCGGTTTTTCAAAGACCGAGTGTTAGAATTCGAAAAATCGAATTCTAACACTCGGTCTTTGAAAAATTGAGTTATTTTGTGCTAAATTCGGTCTTTCAAAGACCGAGTGTGTTGTTTTGGAAATTAAAAATAAAAGTAGGCCGGTTTGAGAAAAACTTTCAAAAAGTAGGTCGTTTTGGGAAAAAAATCCTACCTCCCACGGCCAAGCGCACTAGAGATGAAGAGAGCGACTGTCGCGTGGTGAGGCGCCATGAAGATGAAAACTACTAGATCACCGAAACAGAGACTAAAAGATGATAACAACCTAGAGGTAAAGAAGAAGAAGACCTTCGCGGAGGTCACGAGGTTAACTCACAGTGAGGACGACGACCATAGAGGTCGTCGACCAGCAAAAGAACCTGAGGTAGAGGCTAGACGGAAGGAGGATGAAGAGGGAGAGTGGGTTTTGGTGAAACCACGAAAACTCATATATATGGAGATGAAAGTTAATAGAAGTGGCAGTTCAACTTCATCGGAGGGGCACATCCGAGCCAGTAAGCAGAGGTGTCACAAGTGCTCGAGGTACGGTCACGCCATCAACGCATGCAAGTTCGACTGGTTTTGCTACGTTTGCAAGGGCAATGGTCACATTTCCTTGGACTGTCCACACAAGAGGTCAGCGACACCGGCAAGGAAAAAGGCGCTGCACAGTGAGGCGACACCAGAGATACAAGAACAGGGTATGACGGAAGAAAGTGCGGCGGGAAAGAGAAAGATTTTGAGAGCCATTATCACCACAATGCCTATCATGGCAGAGTTCAAAAGACGATTCTTTTTCTGTGTGACCATCAAAGCACAAACTGGAAGTCCATCGAAGGAGGACATCGTCGAACTCTTATCAGCTGTGACTACCTCTACATCGAACTGGATTTGGACGGCCCAAAAAACAAGCCTCAACACATTTCTCGTTCATTGTTCCAACGAAGAAAGAGTACAGGAAGTGTTGGCATTGAAAGGGATTAAAGGAAGAGGATTTTACGTGACGTTCACTAGGTGGAACTGATTGATTGGAGCTACGTAAGTGACATCGTTGTCCTCAGTTTGGATCAGAATTTTCAATTTTCCCTATCACTGTTGGGTGAGATCTGGATTCCAGAATCTCATTAGAGGATTCGGAATGGTAGCTGCCATTGACAAAGATACAATGTTGCAAGAGAGAGGGGAGTACGCCCGTATTCGAGTTGGGCTAGAGCGTAAAGAGGATATCCCTTCACTCATCTAGGTCGACTTTGAGCAAGATGTGTTCGATGTTAAAATTATCATAGAAACAAAGAAGAACGTTTCGTTTTGCACCGGAGGAAACGAAGATCTAATGGAGGGCATCGAGGAAACAGGGGGTGCGGAGGTAGGAGATGAAGTGGGTCTGTTTGATGAAAGGAGAGTGTATCAGGATCGTCCATCAGCTGCTAAGTCACAATTTCCATCTAAAGTTGATCATGTGATAGGGAAGCGGGACTGCGGTTCGTCAAATTCATAATAAAGTTAGGGTGGGGGCCACTTTCTCAGTACAAGGTTGTCTGTCACCAGCTAATGCATTTATTGACGCCGAAAGCTTCAAGAGTAAGGATGTGACTACTCAAAAAGGTGACAGGTGCACCGTGGTGGTGAAAGAGAAAGAGCAAGGTTCGGCGCTACAGTCAAAGGGGAAGGAAATAGAAGGCATTTTAAATAAGAGTAATGCTAGAGCCACTACCAATTTCACTACATTTTTCTTCACTATCTTAAGTGGCACACTCCAATAGGTAGGGAATGATAGAATAGGTGGGAGAACTCTCCAATAGGAATATGCCACCTAAGGTAGTGAAGGAAATGGTAGTGAAATTGGTAGTGGCTAAAGCATTACTCTTTAAATAAAAGTGACTACGCGAACTCCAAGGGTGCTAATACAGCGGTCAACATCAACAGTGACTTTTTTCCTTGTCAAGAGATGAGTTTGATGCTGCAATTAAGGAGGCGGTGACCAAAGCTTTGCTGGATCAGAAAAAGCGATTGACTCATGAGTTGGTTACTCCAAATGAGGCGGGAATGGCTTCTAAAGTTGTTAACCTTATGTCAAACGATAACAACGATGCTATAGGTGAGTCGTCTCATTCGAATACAGTACATCTTAGGCAGATCAACGATGCAGAGACACAGGCAGAGCAAGAAGTTATTGGTATAGTAGAGACCGATGATACTGAGCAAGGTGGTTATCTTTATGAGGACCAGATAATAGAGGCACTAGATGGAGTGATAGAAGCGGGGCATGTTTCAAAAATTGACACAGAACTATGGGAAAAACAAGTTGACGAACTAGCGGGAGGCGAGGTCGATGTTAATAGTGAAGGTGTGAATGCAAAGATAACTTTGGATTATCAGAGGAGAAGTAAGCGACAACTAGACATGTGGGGATCTCAGGGACTGAGTGAAGGGGACCTTATCAAAACAGCATCAAGAGCAAAAGAACCTGTATCAGCGTGTGAAGGTAACACTTCAATTCTGCACTTACTAAATGATGATTCTTTGATTTATTACGCAACTCTTTATGGTATTGAGATGGGTCCAAGTAGAGTAGAACAGTTAGAGTAGAACAGTTAAGGCAAATTAATATCATTAGAGAAGTTAATAAGGGGTTAGGAAATTAGGATTCCAGGTTACGATCGGGTTAAGAGTATAGATGTCAAATCAGGTTTATAATGTTATACATATTTTGGAATGTTAGAGGAATGAGGCAAAAGATTAAGAAAAGATCAATAAGGGATTCAATATCTAAGAGGAAGCCAAGCATTTGTGTGTTACAAGAAACTAGATTAGATAATGTTACAAACAATTACTTTAAGGATCTTAAGTTAATAGGGTCTTTTGGGTGGAGATTTAATTCTGCTATAGGGTATTCTGGAGGAATAGCTATTGGAGTGGACAACAATTGTTTCCAAATCATGTATGAATTGATAGGTGCGTTCTTGGTTACTGTTAGAATTAGACGAAGAGAGGATAACAAGGAACAGATGGTATCGGCAATCTACGGCCCTTATGACTCGAGACTTAGGGGATGCTTTTGGGATGAGCTGAGAAGCATTAGAAACAAGTGGTCGGGACCGTGGGTGGTCGGTGGAGACTTTAATAATACTAGATTTAACCACGAACACAATGGAAGAGGAGCGAGCTGGATCGAAAGAGGCAATTTCAATGTTATTATCGAGGAACTCGAGTTGATGGAGCTTGTAAACTCTAACTGGAGATATACATGGTCGAATATGCAGTCAAATCCCATACTAGCTAAGCTAGAAAGAATTTTAGTGTCTGGTGATTGGGAGGAGGAGTTCCCGTATGCATTCGTTAAATCGTTAACTAGATTGATGTCTGATCTTGTCCCTTGGGGTTAGACTGTGGTATTGGTAACAAAAGAGTTCGACATTAGTTCAGATTTGAAAAAGCTTGGATACTCTCCACAGGACTGCGTAAGATTATTCAGGATTCTTGGAGTGGTACGACGGAGAGGGGTGACGTCATAGGAATTTGGATCGAAAAAACTAGAAGGTTACGCAGATGCTTGAAGGCTTGGGCTTGTAAAGAATTTGGGGAGATTAAAAGACGTTTGCAGATCTTGGGAGATAGAATTACAGAATTGGAAGTTATTCAAGAGGAAGGAAACCTACCTTCACTTTTGACCGAAGAACTTTTGGCAAATAGGAACGAGGTTCATAGGATCGGACAGTTGGAAGAAATATACTGGAAGCAATGTTCTAGAATACAGTGGCTAAAAGAAGGGGATTCAAATACTAAGTTCTTTCATAAGATAGCCAATGAGAGGAAGAGGCAAAATAATATCTTGGGATTGGATATTGATGGTGTTTGGATCGAGAATGAAGAGGCAATAAGAAGGCACATCGATGCAAAATTCAAATGTATGCTAGGAGGTCGGATGACCAAAAAGAGCAAACTCTCAACAGAGATGTGGAAATCCTCAAGGATTGTGGGGAGCGAGGGTATTGAAGGGGTCTTCACAGAAGAGGAATTGCTAGATGCAATTAAGGATTTAGGACAAGACAAAGCGCCCGAGACGGACGGATTTCCAATGTTCTTCTATAGGAAATTCTGGGATATTATTAAAGGTAATCTGATAAATATCATGGAAGAGGACTTCGAAGGAAGGGCAGAATTAGAGAGGCTAAATTATGCAAACATCATACTGGTCCCAAAGAAAAAAGAGGTTCGATCGATTGAAGATTTACGGCCAATTAGTTTACTTAATGGGTCGTTCAAAATTTTCACCAAGGTACTGGCACGATGTCTAGCTCCACATCTCAACGATGTGGTTAGAGAAGAGCAGAGTGGTTTTATCAAGGGCAGAGACATTATGGATAGCATTGCATCGGCTCACGAAGTTATTTACAGGGGATCAAAAGATAAAGCTAACGGTTTTGTCTTAAAATTGGACTTTCAGAAAGCATACGATTCGATCGAGTGGGACTCGGTGGATGAAGCACTTGCTCTCAAAGGGTTCGGCAGTAAATGGAGAATGTGGATCAAAATGTGCTTAAGGGGCGGAAAATCCAATGTGCAAGTGAACGGATGTTCGGGAAAAAAAATTAGGTGCCAAAGAGGATTGAGACAGGGCGATCCGTTATTGTCGCTTTTGTTTGCTATAGTGGCCGATGGGTTAGCAGAAATGATCAAGAGAGGTAGGGCAGGAGGAGTCATCAAGGGAATCACAGTAAAAGGTATTCTAGATTCCATCTCTATCCTACAATATGCGGACGATACTCTGATGTTTGGAAAAGCTACAGAGGAGGAAGCGACCGCAATTGGCCTACTGATTAGGTGTTTTGAAGCATGGTCAGGGATGAAGTTCAACTAGTCTAAAAGTTGTGTAATCCCTATTTGTGAGGAAATCTCCACCCCTATCTCGACTATCAGCAACTTGTTAGGTTCTGGAGTTGGAGCGTTTCCTGTTACATATTTTGGAACGACATTGAGGTCGGGAATATTAATACGGGCGGACTGGATGCAGGTAATTGAAAAAATTGGAAAGAGGTTGGCTGGATGGAAGGGACGTTTTCATCACTAAGAGGAAGATTGACGCTGATTAACTCCGTGCTAAGCTGTATCCCAATCTACATGATGTCATTGTACGAGTTTCCGAAATGGGTCATCACCAAAATCGATAGACTAAGGAAAAGATTTTTGTGGAAAGGTGCAGGGGATAATGAAAAGGGAGTTCATCTAATTCAATGGGGCAAAGTATGTAAACGGAAGGAGTTTGGGGGTCTAGGTGTTTTAGATTTAAGAGCGATGAAAAAGGCTTTTCTCTGTAAGTGGTGGTGGAAGATAAGGAATCAAAGGAAAATTTGGTGGTGTAAGTCTTTTAACTCTTATAAGAAAAGGAAGAAATTCCGATTCGGAGGAGTAAGAGATTAAGGAAAAGCTTCACCTATTTGGAAAGGAGTGACCCGAGTAGGGACGATTTATCATGACAATACGACATGCAGGATCAGGAATGGAAAAAATACAGGATTTTGGAAAGACAAGTGGTGCAGAAATAACACTCTTGGTAGTATTTTCCCAGCGGCAGCTTCAGTCACTGTCAACACCGACACGCTGGTGGCAGATGTATGGCGTAATCAAGTCCTGAATCTAGACGTTCATCAGAATCTCAACCAGGAATGTATGGATCAACTTCAGAATCTCAATAAATATATTAGAACCGAAGGACGATACACTAATGATATCGAAGACGAAAGGAGGTGGAATTTGGACGCATTGTTAAATTTCACCGTTAAATCGATGTATAGGTGGCTAAATGATGGGGGTGTGCAAAATAAGGAGTGTGATATTATCTGGGCGACAAGGGTGCCATTGAAGATTCAAATATTCTTGTGGTTAGTTAAAAACGATGCAATCCTTACAAAGTCAAACCTAAAAAAAGGAAGATGATAATTAATACTACCCGCGACAGGTGCAATCAAGATGAATAAGACACAAATCATTTGCTTTTCAGTTGTCCTAGAGCTAGAATCATTTGGGAGACAGTGAGTCTAGGATTTGGAGACAATTTATGTCCTACATCGAGTTTTTAGGTTTGGAGAACAATCAGATTTGATAGAATAAAGAAAGAGGATAGATCGGGTTGGGACATCACTGTAGCCGCCATTATGTGGGGATTGTGGTTGGATCGAAATGGTTTTTGTTTCCGTCAGATTAATCATAGAATTTCATTTTTTATGCATAAGATTTACTCCCTTATTCACGATTGGACTGTTATGACAGGTGGAAAGAAGAAACCGCATCTTGAAGAGGCATAGTGTAATACAACAAGGTTGGACACTGGATGATTGTACCTGTATCTTCACTTTATGATGTTTATTTAGGTCGTAGTCCTTCGCTTTTGAATTTCAGTAGATTTCGAGTATTGGAGTTTGTAATATTCGAGTATTGGATTTTGTAATATGCAGTGGAAACTTCTTTGTTTCGTTAATTTATCGTTAATGAAGCGATGACGTTAGTCATCTTTTATCATAAAAAAAACATTATAAAAGAAATGAGGGTATATATAATGTAGTTAGCCAAGAAGTATCTAGGAGATTATCATTCTAGCTATGTTATAGGGTTACATTACAACAATGAAATTGAGGATGATGTTGTCAATATGATAAGAGGATAGGAACATAAGCATTTTGGCTGATAAAAAATCCCATGAAATTGAAGGGCACATTTTATATTAGCGAATCATGGGTAATGAACAAATTTATGTGTTAAAAACTCATGGGTAATGAACAATTTTATGTGTTAAAAACCGAGTACAACTAAAATGAGGATGTTGTGGTGGATGAGTGGAAAACTCACTCAAAGTGAAGATGAGAAATAAATGCATACTAAGGAAATTAGAGGTGGCCCCATTTAAGAATAAAAAGGAGAATCAACTGTATGTGCAATGAAAGCCAACAACATAATCGGTTAGAAAGAGCAATAGGACTGTATTTAACTCAGTGAAGAAGACAGGGAGGGCCTGACCGAATTGTACTGAGATAATTTATAATGATATGACGGGTAAATCGGACCGGACGGGATCAGACAACCATATGTTTAAGCTCGGACCGAAATTCTACTTGGACGGGCTTATGTCTGGCTCGGTCTAGGTCAGACAAAATTTTTATAGTCCGGACTCGGTTCGATAAAGCATCGGACCGCAATAATACTCGGACGGACTTATGTCCGGCTCGAGCTCGGTAAAGAATCAGACCTAATAATTTGTTCGAGTTCGGTTCGTATAACAGTTCGGACGGTCCGCGGTCGGACCAATTCTGGAGCCGGACTCATGGTCCGCGGTCGGACCAATTCTGGAGCCAGACTCGGACGGACGACGGACCGTCCTGTTCATTTTATACCCCTAATGACGGCTATATATTGACAAAGGAGGATGTCCCTTAACGGAGTTGGAATGAAGTGGCCAGTGGGTTGTTGTAGTATTTTGACTGATCAACCAATTGAAGAACATATCAAAGAATCCTAGTAAGTACTCATTTACAGGGCCGGCCCAGAGTTTCTAGGGGTCCAAGACGAAAAGCCCAAATAATTATTTTTGGAGCCCTTAATTACAATATAATTTTTTTACCCGTAAACTACATGCCTATATTTATAAGAAAAATACAAATTTAGAGGCTCCTAAAATGAAAAAAAAATTGGGAGCCTGAGGCGGCCGCCTCACCGGCCTCAAGGTGGAGGCCGGCCCTGCTCATTTATGAAGGAGATATTTCCTCTTTCTCCTGTCCACAAAGATGTTCATGCGAGAAAAGATTTTACTATTATATGCGCTTCAAGATGCTAACCTTAATTTTTAAGTGATTGTTGTTGTCTGTAGAATCCTGCCAATTAATTGCCGCTGCTACCTCAGAGTTGGATGCATTAATAGGAAAGAGGGTCGTTGCATCACTCGACTCCCACTACAACATATATGGCTTTCTATAGCAGATTTATTATAGCGTTTAAGTGTAAATGCTGTTGAAAGTGATCAATAATAGCATTTCTGAATAAAATGCAATCTTTGATTAATTTTGAAATTTATTCTTAGCTACGACAGCGTTTTTAAAATGCTATATTTTTTACAGCATTTTAGAAACGCTATAATATCTGAAAATAAACTTAAGTGGTAAGGATAAAAAAGAAAATTCTAATTAAAATCCAAATCATTCTCAAACCAGTTCATTTTCTCCTTCTCCTCTTATTTTTCTTCAATTATCCTACGATTCCAATTGGGGTTTCCAACCCAAATTCACAGTCACCCCAAAAACCAAAAATGATTTTCCTCCTCCTCCTTCCCCCATCTCCCCTACCCGCCCCATCGGCGCCGCCGTCCTCATCCCCTTCCACCGTCGTCGCTCCTTTCCCCATCGCCGCCACCCGCCCCCTTCGGCGCCGCCTTCCCCCTCCCCTTCCCCCGTCATCGCTTCTTCCCCCATCGCCACCACCCCGCCCTCTTTGGCGCCTCTCTTCATCAATCAAATTGTTAGGGTTAGGGTTGCTATTTTTGTTAGGGTTATATACTGAAAGCATCACTTTTGTATTAACTTTATTTCCTTATTTTTTTTTGAATGAGAATCATATGGGCATATGTTTGCATATTGTGTTTATTATAATATTAATGCAAGTGTCTGATATTCTATAAGGTTGATAATATGGTGTGAGGTGACACACAGAAGATCATATTACCAGTTCCCTATGGAATATATAAATAGTTCACAATCTAGACGGACTTGGACAATCCATTGGAAATGTTGTAGTGTAATCTGGTATTAGTCTGTCTTGACTATAGGTTTACACTAGTACACTTTGTGTGTATTGAACAGGACCACTTGAGGTTGTTCTCTTTGTACTGACTACAAAAGAGAACAAACACCTCTGTTATTATGGATGCTTATGCTCTTAATCCAGATATAATAACAGACATGTATATGCAGTGTGCATTACTTTGACTCATAAAAGAGTGAGATTCATTATGGATCAACAACCTCTATGAATTGGGTAATAGCATTGTATGTATGATGGGCTGTTGATTGTAAAAGGAATCCATGTCCCGATACGTCGGGTTGATGATGTCCCCTTAAGGAGCTCATAAGGATTGTCATGTAAACCCTGCAGGTGAATTACATCCGACATGACAAATAAAGTTGAGTGGTACTACTTAAGGATAAAAGATGTTGATCAATGTAGTTGTCAGTAACTTAATTTGATCGACGGACATTCGATATCTTAACATGGGGAGTTGAACGAGCATATAATAAAAGAAGCCCATAAATATAATTTGGGATTAGGAAGGTAGTGCAACAATAGCTCCTTAGTGGACCGAGCTATTGTTAATGGGCCTGGGTTGTGTGTTCGGGCTGAACACGGGATACCCAGATCCGTTAGGAGACCTAACCCTAATTTCTCCTCATGGTCCCTGCCGTAGCCTTATATATATCCTCTATTTCTCTGGCCGTCATTGAAAATCTGAAATATAAGATTTTTCTCAAAACTCGTGATTCACGAAAGGGGAGAAAGAGAGGTCAGCCAAGAAGAGAAGAAAGGTTGGGAGATCGTCGCCCACACGACGTCCAACCCGAGGAAGGAATACGTGCAAAAGATCTTGGGGTCGCTGTCGTCTTCTTCTCACCGCAGGTATAATTTGTGAACCCTAGTTTCCGCTGTATAGGGTTAGATCACAATTAAGCAATCTGTTTATCTTTAACGATCGATACGCACACCAATCCGTAGTCCTGGGATTCATCTCAGTTCCATCAATTTTCTCTTAAATCTCTTAAATCTGAATCATGCTATTTTCTCTTAATCATGCTTTTTCAGGCTATATTACAAGTACTAATAGGTAGCAAGTTACCTAGTGAGAAATGGAATCAGAGCAATAAGTGCAATCACAAGTTTGCAGATCTTTTACATTGTTCGGTAGCCCATTCCTACACGTACATTGTGAAGTGCCTTGTACATAGTTATGCTCTTTCCATTTATGTCAATATTCAGTATTGCCTTTTCCTTTGCCATTTTTTTATTTCTTCTTGATTTCCTGGTTTCTAATTTTGTTTAACTTGCTTGCGTAGCTTAGACATTATGTGCTGAATTTTTTTGTAACTATGCTTTAGCCATCTTACATTTTACTATTGTAGTCATTTAATTGAATCTTTATTGTATTTATCAAAATTATTCCATTGAACTTTGTAAAGAAGTATATCTTTCCGAGCCTTTAATTCATTCTCTTTTTATTTGTTGTCCATATTTCCATTGAAACCCTTTTGTGTCTCGCTCTTAATGTTTCCCAAAGAAGTATCTGTTCATTTTGAGGTTTTTGTCAAAGAGTTAAAATGTAATTTAGATTATGAATGAATAATCTTATTTATTATGGTTTCTTGGTTCTGTTTGGTCAGAATAATGCTTAGTTCAATGTACTCCTTTTGGACTACAAGACACAAGAAAGTGTAACCAATCTAAAACACATCATTGTTAATTGCTTGTGGAGTCCTATGTATTTTAAGGATAGAGGCTCCGAAAATGGCGGCAATTTGAGTGCAGTGACAAACCAAAGATTTTAAAACCGTAAAATAATATGTTACTGTTATTTTAATCAGCAATATTATTGTTTTTGCATTTTTGGAATATTATTGAATATTATTTTTTTGTAGTATATGAACATACTTGATGAAGTTGGTGGCATCGTCATCTCATTAAATTATCTGTCTGTTCTTTTGGCAATGCCTATATGATACTTGCTCTGTTTGCTGACTTCTTTCATCGTTTATTGTTTTTGCATTTTTGGAATTGGTTCAAAGAAGGCATCGCTTGATCAAAAGTGAGTATATTACTGAAGCTGATCTGCTCATGTTATTAATTTATCTCTTGATATCTATCTGTTCCATCTTTATAAATTGTCTTAAGTGTAACATTCTTTAACTGTTTAATCTATAATATAATAGCGGTGAAGATGCTGTTTTGAGAGCTACACACCATTATATGCAAGCCAAAGTTGATGGCTGCATCTACAATCTTAATGATGATGCCTATGTCAAAGTAAGTATCTTCTGTATACAAATGTTTTTTGGGTTAACATATTAACTTTTTTTTCCCCTTTAGATAAAGTTGGTTGATGTATCCTTTCTTATTTTCTATTTTATTTTATTCAAAATTTAAATTCCACCTCCTCTGAAAGAACTAAATAATAATGTATTGTTCTTTAATAAACACTACAACATCAATCCCCCTGAGTTTGTAATCACAATTTGCAAGCTTAATTTTTCCATCACATCAAAACATTTTTATTATTTTTGCACATTGGTTTTTATTACTGTACATACACTGCAAAGCTGGTGAGCTGCTTAATATTATGTTCATTAATCTATGGTAGCACATTGGATGATGAGTAATAGTCAAGAGAGCAACCATTAATGTGACACTTAAATTGTTTTGACTTTGATGTGTTAAAACTTCAATTCACTTTTGCTGCAACAATTTGATGTTATCAAATTGAAAACTATGCGTGATGATGCAATTTTCTCAAGTCATCACGAATGATTCTGCTATGTTATTAACTCCAAATAAATACTAATTTTTTTTTATCATGCAAGCCTTGTAGAGAAGTTTCTCTGTTAACCTTTCTTTTTGTGTCCTACTTTGGTTTAGAAACGTTTGGTGTAATCTTTTTCAGGCGGGAGACAACTGAAACATATTAAGAGATGTTCATACTTTTTTTCTGTTTTACATGATTCAGAGTTAAGAGAAAATAACATGATTCAGGCGGGAAACACGTTTGGTTTTCTCTTAAATCTGAATCATGCTATTTTTTATGCTTAATTTGTTGTTCATACTTTTTTTTTCTTATTCTATTTGCTTCCCTTTGAACAATATCATGTTGCAGGTTAGGCAGCCTGTCCCAGGTGTTAAGCCATTTGGGATGATGGGTTATATGAATCATGCGGTTGCTGCTGCTCAAATGCGAGCCAGTGGAATTACTGGTCAAAATCAACTCAGACCCACAAGTCAGACCAACATCAGGAAAAGTTTAGAGAGCTTGAATTGTGCAGTCAGTCCTTCAGGTACGTTGATTATCATCATGCAATCTGAACAACCAACATTAGAAAAATTAATTAACCAAAACAGAGGCTCAATATCCGAGCAACATGGCTTCATGGCTTCAGATATTAAACTATTCAATTAGAAGTACTAATTTTTAAATGAGAAATCTAGAAGCTGATCAAGTGTATATTTACCAAAAGACCGAATTTTCCTACATAGAAAACAACATAGCCGAAGCAGGAATTATATTGAAAGAACTAATAGAAGAGAATGTTATTCTTGTGAAAGAAGTGCTGACTACTAACCTGGTTCTCTCCAATCAGTATGGACAACTATAATTGATGTAAACACTTTCTTGCTTGCATATTCTACTATCTGAAAGGAGAAGAAAAATGTACAGAATTACAGGAAGTTCATTTAAACTTAAAGACAAAATATGAATTATAAATTTTCTTGCATACTAACAAACAGTACATTCAAACAGAGCCATGAAACACCTGAAACTTCTATTTGTTTGCTGTGTGTCAGACACTAATTCGCATGAACACAGATTGAGTTTTTGAATACAAGTTGTTCATCATGACTGAAAATAGTTCGTCATAGATCAAGTACTAAAGGTAGCTGATCATGAAATAGTTTTTTACTATTATTTAAATATTTGATAAATCTTGTTTACTGGGTTGACCCAAATTGAGGCTCGGGATTTTTGGCTACTTACAAGTAGTCATTCATTTAGGAGGGACATTATAGAATGTGCACAAACTAATTAGTTCTCAGATCCTTATTTGCTTTCGAGGTAAATAAATGGAAATTCGGTTAGCTTTAACAATGTGAAAAGTGCATGCTGACATCGTACTTGTGCACTCTTTAATTTTAATTCCTTCTACTGATCAGGCTCACTACAGCTTGACTAGATGTCACGGCGGTGATGGATGTGGAAGGAAAATGCTCTTTTTCATCCAGTGGAAGTACCTAGAGGCAAAGGTTGTTGCGAAAACTCCTCAATGACTTAGATATCTCAAATAAATTTGTTCCCACAAAGGTTGTCTATGTGAATTCTTATGGTCACTCAACTATAATGTTCTGTAATAGTATTTCTTCTAACTCATATACCTCTCCATCAATATATGAAGCTTTTCAGCTTAGCTTGTTGTTAGATTTGTTGTTTTCGTTTTCACTTTTAGTTTAATTTATTCTTTTTGTCATATTATCACTTTTTATTGTTGTTACTATTGTTCTATTGTATTATTGTTGTCACTATTCCACTAATCTGATATGATGAGCAAGCTATTAACTACGTTTGAGTGTGGTATAAGCATTCCATTATAGAAGGCCTGTTAGTTTAGGGACATCTGATTTAGCTAATAGTCATGCATAGATAAGGCACAAATAAGGTTTTCTTAGATTTCTGCAAGCGCTCATCGTTTTCTTCATCCTCTTGCAGAGTAGAGGTGTTGCTGCTAGAAAGAGAGGAGTCCGAAGGAAGTTCGAAGATGAGAGCTCTGATGGTTGTGCTTTTAAGCGCAGGTGTGGAGTTCAGCTGCATCCTTTTCTTTCGAGAAATCTATTCGTGCTGTTTCTCCAATCTGCAGTCAAGTTGGAGATGGCATGGATATGAGCTAGATCTGTTTGTTCCTTCTAGTTTCTTTCTTTCCTCTATCCCCCTTGTGTTGGAGAATAAGAACTTTAAAACTATGATGAGGCTAATGTATTTTGCATGTGCTAATTTTATCTTGTTACAATTTTTTTATATAAAAATATTGGTATTTTTTATGTATTGTATCGACTTTGAGCTTTATAGCATTGATCATGGATGCTGGAGAACAACATTGACTGAACTATCAGCAAATTGATATCTTCTGAAAAATTTTCAAAACTTTTCTATGCATCTGTAGTTTTTTTTTTGCATACAGGTCAAAAATAAATGACATTTTTAAAACGCTGCGAAAAAAAGAACACCACTCTTACAAACGATAGCGTTTCCGAAACGTTATTAAAGGCGTGGCGTTTGGAGAACACTACAAAAACCATAGCTTTTCGACAAACGCTATGGTTTTTATAGTGTTTTGATGGTTTTTATAGCGTTTAGCATTTTGAAAACGCTATAAAAACCATAGCATTTGTCGAAACGCTATCCTTTTTATAGCGTTTTGAAAACGCTATAAATACCATAGCGTTTGTCAAAATGCTATGGTTTTTATAGCGTTTTCGAAACGCTGTGCTTTTCATAGCATTTCGCGGAAACGCTATAAATTTACCATAGCGGGGACTTTGGCTGCATTTGCAAAACGCTGTCATATGTCTTTAATAGCATTTACAAAATGCTATTAAATGGCATATATGTTGTAGTCTCCTTAAAGAAATATTGCATCCAATAACTAGGAGTTCCGTACTGTTGCCATGAGTTGAAGACAGTGGCATTAGGATTCCACCTGTATAATGTAACGGATTCATATTAGTCACAATTTCAAAATTTCCAGCCACGTATCATTTAAATTATAATTATATGGAGCAATAACATATAGTACATTAATTTAGACTAGAAGATATACATATACTACTAATACTATATATATAGATACAGATATCAAGTTATCAACTTCTAGTTTTAGTTAACCTTAAGGAATAAATATAATTTTTATTAAGAAAGTTAGTAACGGAATGAGGAATTAGTGATGTTCAAAATTCCAAATATACGCTTGGCAAGGAGAAAAAAGTCAAAAACACATGCATTATAATCATAGGTTCTTTTGGCAAGGCCAGACATGATTAGTTTTTTTTTGGTTGGGGTCCTCCTTCAAAAGACCGGGATCGGCGATCCTGATGGACTGAGATAAACATTGGACCGGCCTGATCGGGACCGAGCTAGGACGATCCATAGATCCGTATATTTTAAAAAATAATTAGATCGATCAATAAAATTTTAACAAAATATTAAAATAGTTTAATTAATGGTAAAGTATATTTAAATATATTTTTCTTACAATAAAACATATTATACCAAAAATCTGATCCGTCGAGCTAATACTGTCACTACTGCCGATTTGGCATACCAAAAATTAAATTTTAGCAACCTGATACCATTCCCGATACCAAGATTTTGAACCTTAAATTAGAATGCAGTTTCACTAATCACAGATGGGAATGGGACCAGTTTCATAGAAACAAAAACATTCTCTCGGCATAACAGTGAAGATATACTGTGAACTTAAAATCTCAGTTTATACAATATAGCCATATAGATCAATAAGAAAGGAAAGAAACCACAACTGAGGTACATTATTAATGTACACTACTGGAAAAGGGGGCATTTGAGACTGTCATTTTGGATTTTGGAAGTTGTCCTGATACTGCTTGTTTTTGGGTGTGGGAGCAACATGTGTGAGTTCTTGTAATATGTGAGATGGAAAGGGCGGCAGTGGCATTGATCTGATCATAGATTGTACGTTCGGCTCGGGGGTAGCAGGTGAGAGGTAAAGGCTGAGTGCTTGGCTTGGACCTTCGTGGCTCGGCTCAGATCTTGATACCTGCATAGTGCCTAGAAACACCGGGAGAAATTATGGCGACAAGCCCTCCGACGATCTAGTCGGTCACTAGAATAGCAACAGTAACTAGAGTTCAGGTAGGGAAAAGTTTATTACCTTTGAAATGAGAAAGGGGTCTGGTATTTATAGGCAGAGGTAAACGGGTCAAGTAAGACCCGTTTTTCTGTGGGTCTGAGTTGGCAGAAGCCCATTGGACTTGTTGACCTGATGATCTTGGATGAGCAAAATCTCGAGGAGATCCGAAGGTCCTGATTGGACCACATTATTTACACCTCATCATGTCCCGATAAGCAAGGCAATTGTGATAGCTTTAGAAACAGTTGCAATTGACCTACCTATTGTAACAGATTAAAGAAATCATCTCAATAGCTTGTGAAATTGTGACAACATTGACACCATTATCTTAATTATAAAATAGGAAAGAAATAAGATAAATAAAGGAAAGAATAAGAGAAGATACTGTCCATATATGTACCGGCATCTATATATGTCAACACCTATATCGATTAGAAGGAAAGAAACCACAAATGAGGTAACGTACCGGTGATCATTTACGTTGGCGAACAATGGAGCATAGCTTGCCATCCCAACATGGACGGATCCAGGATTGAAAAGTAAGAGGGGCAGGAAAAAAAATATTCACACAAGGTAGGTAACATTCAAAAAATATATAAGGTTGTTATAGATACTAGAGGGATAAAGTTGTTATAGATTCTAAATGAAATACAGTTGGGCTTGGACCAAAAAAATAAATAGAATACTCAAATATATATGAGGTGACTTTAAAACATATTTAGAGAGGGACTGAAGCATGCATTCTATACTAATATTTCAAAAAAAAAAAGACATTTACAAAGAAATATCAAAATGTTGGGTGGGATACCCCCAGATCCGCCCCTGCATCCCAACTACATCACTGCAACAGAAGCCATCTTATCGCCCACCACGAGTTGAGCCATTAATAATGAAAAGAAAACTATAACAAAACATGTAAAAGCTAACAGTATAAATATTCAATCATGTATGTTTCATTAATATGTGAAGTAGAAGTTTTGACATATCACTTTCCCATGGTATAAGAAAACAACAACAACAAAGCCTTTTTCCCAACTAGTTGGAGTCGGCTACATGAATCCTGGTTTTTCATTCTAGTTGGTTTAATACAATATCTTCTGTAAGGGCACAAGCTATCGTATATTTTCTCACCATTTCCACCCAAATAAGTTTAGACCTTCCCCTACTCCTAACTCTACCCTCAATACTGATCAAATCACTCTTTCTAATGGGGGTACTACTAGGTCTACGTGTGCATGTCCAAATTTATCTTGGATGAGGGCTACCTTTACCATGTCTCGTATATACTCGTTTCTAATTCTATCTTTCAAGATTTTTCTACACATCCATCTTAGCATCCTCATCTCCGCTACACATTTTTTGGACCTGTTATATTTTTGTTGTCCAACACTCTTCTTCATACATCATTGCTGGTCTAAAAATCGCCTTGTAAGAAATTACTTATCAACTTCAAAGGTATACGTTTGTCGCAACATTTGTCACACAAATTACCACTAGCACTTCTCCACTTAAACCACCCTGCTTGGATCATATATGTAACATCTTTACAGATCTCCCCATCTCTTTGTATAATCGAGCCTATATATCGGAAACGGTATCTCTTAGGTATTTCTTAACCATCAAGCTTCAATGCTTCCTCATTTGTGTTCCGAATATCACTTAAATTACACTCCATATACTCAGTTTTAGTTCTGGTTATTCTAAAGCTTCTAGCTTCCAAGTTTCTCTCCACAATTCCAGTTTAGCATTGATTTATGCGATAATCTCGTCCATTAAGATGACGTCATCGGCAAAAAGCATACACGAAGGCACATCCAGCTTGTATTCATCGCGTCAATTCATCCATAACCAACGCAAAGAGGTATGGACTTAAATCCGAACCTTGGTGTAAATCTAACTATAATAGGGAATTCACTACTCTCTCATGTAGTTGTTCTAATTGTGGGCATGACCCCTTCATACATATCCTTAATCTCCTCAATATACAAAATAGTTACTCTTTTGTCATTTAACACCCCCCCCCCCTACTATGTCTTTAGCGATTTTATCATATGTTTTTCCTAGATCTGTAAACACCATATGAAGATCTTTTTTATTCTCCCTATATTTTTTTATAAGTCTCCTTAGTATATAAATTGCTTCCATTTTTGACCTCCCATGCATAAATCAAAATTGATTCTCAGACACTATTATTTTTATTCTCAGTCTATGTTCGATCAGTCTCTCCCAAAGTTATAAGAAAACCTAGACTTAAAAAATTAATTCATGACCATCTAGAAAATTTTCAATTACTGAATCAGCAATAACAAAGTGAAAAGGAAAGAAAACAAAACTTCTGATGGCTGCATGGTTGCATTAGTTGGTGTAATCGTGCATGTGTTGTAGAAAATAAAATAAGAGGATTAGGGGGGGGGGGGGGGGGGGGGGGGGGGGGGGGGGGAGGGGGGGTTTGGTGTTTTCCTATGGCATATTCCTCCTAAGGCGTACTAAATATCCAATCTCTGCAACCAAAATTCATGATGCACACTATTCAAGTTGATCTTCATACTACAAAACATAGAGTGAATTAAAATCACTAATTTGAACATGTTTTGCCTATTCATCATGAGGTTGCAAAATGAACGTTTTTCAGCAAGCGAACAAGCATTAGAGCACATATGACCACTTAATGTATAAGCAAAACATATTCAACTTTCATAGTATTTCATCCACTTTTATTTATGACATGTTGAACACTTTGAATGGTGTGCTTCATGCATTTGGGAGGAGGTTGTATAATTTTTTAGTTCATCGGAGGAAATTTTATCCCATGCCACATTCCTCCTGTTTTCTCATCAAATAATACCAATACAAAAACAATAATATCACAAGGAAGTTGGATTCTACATGGTTATCTTATTTCGTAACTGTGCGAAGGAAAAAAGAAAAATAAAATAAAATAAAATAAAATAAAATAAAAATAAAAACCTGTTCTTTTCTAATCCAATAAGGAATGCAGCTTCACCTAATGTAGCCAATAGGCTGCCAGTGCCAGCATCTTTTCTAGTCACAACATACTCACTAACAAAAGCCGGTAAATAAAACATAGATAAGTAGTTGCTTTCATTAAATCACTCAATTTCTTGCAGCGTGTATAAACTATAAACTCATTTCGAGCATATAATTTATTGAGTTACTATTAATTTAAACTTATATTAAAAAAAATTTGTAAAAGTTTAAATTGAGAATAATGAGAGATTCACAAAATGCACATTTATGGGTATTGGCATCATAAAGAATATCAAAATTTTAATATAGAATAAAAAAGTTAAAGAAAATTTTACTTTGTTCACAATAATATATCACACTGTGTACACTTAATAACAAATGGTAATCATGTAACAAAATTCAACTTCCTCACATAAATTCCATCATGGGCAAAACGAAAAGACAAAATCCAGAAAGAATTATTTAGCGATATAGATTGCTTATTAGAGAAATTTTAGAACGTCCCTATAACTTATGAATTAAAATCACAATACCTTGGGGCCAGTACGTGAGGTCTTATCGAACTGATGAGCCATTGAGTACAAGGAATTATCACCGGTATAAATCTACCAAAAGAGTAGGACGATTAGAGTTTTCTCCAAATTGTCGGGTATGAAGGGATATTAATCAATTCTATAAGAAGACTAAACGCCTAATTAGTTAAAGGATAAAGGAAGATGAAGGTTGAACTAATTGAAATTCCAACCTCTTTATTCTTGTCAATTCTTACATGAAAATCATATAGATGGTGATCCAATGGGTGGGAAGATCCATCACAGTTTGAAATAATCTCAATGTCGGGATAAGCATCTTTGATTGCATAGTAAAATTTGAGATAGTTTCCTGCCAAAAGCAATGAAATTTTATTATTTACTTATTCCCACTACAAAAAACTAACAATAACGATAAAACTAATATTTTTATATACAATATATATAAACAAACAATCAGTGTCAAAGAATAATTAATAATCCAAAATTTCAAATGTAGATTCCACAGTTAATTAATTGTGCAAAGGATGGATATCTCCTAGAAAACGGGAGAGAAAAAAAAACTTGTAGAAGAAAACAGAAGAATAATAATGATTATTTTTAGCAAAGGATCCCAAATTTATTCTTCCCATTTATGATTCTGTATATAAAAGAAAGTTGTCAAACTAAGAATTTGTTGTGTACCCCGTGTCTGAATATGTTTCTTGTGTACCTGTGTCTGAATATATTAACTGAATGATTTGAAGATGATCAGAGTTGGTCAAATATCCAGTTAAAGCTAGGGTCACCAATAAACCATATGTTTTCTGATATAAATGTCGCAATGAATGAATAAAACAGAGCTCAAAACCTATAGATAGAACAATTTTCCAATGTTTCTGATCACCCAACAATTGCATACAAAATTACAATTAAAATACATAAGACACATTTAAATCAATATGAAAAGAGAAAAAGGTCACAACTTACTATAAGCATATACTAAAGTTTTAATTGATCCGTGATTGTTTGAAGATGTAAAGACCAATAAGATTTCAACCCACAAAAATTCACCCTTATATAAGTGAAAATTAAATTTCACCTTTAACGTATTTTTCTCTTTACACAAGGGTGAATTTTTGTGGAGACATGTGATATTCTAAATATATTCTAATACATATTGAAGAAGGCTCAAGCATGACCACCACTAAAGACATATTTGAAGCACATGGAGAATTGGAGCATAAGTTCGTTCTTTCCTTGTGGATCTTTCCTACCAATTTTAGTGAGACAAACATGGAAACAACTATAATAACTGTATTTTCATGACATGAATTAATATTTTTTTCCTCTCCATGTGATATGGGTAAAAATATAACCAAATTGGGACCGTTCAAATTGGGCACGAATCTTAAAGCTCTCAAGGGTAAAACGGAAATTTCACTAATAACGGGTCTGTAAAACGGGAATTGGGTTCCTTTCAAACCCAACAGCCCAAAACGAGACAGATTAACTGGGTTGTCTTATCAGCCCAATAAGAATGGGTCCAGATTATTTAAACTCATAATTATCCATAAGAGACGGTTTAAAACCAATATCTCTTATCCTAATGGGAGTTTAAACTCTCCTCAACTACTCTTATCTCTTCGTGAAGAAGAGATAACTGGTTTAATCCAAAACCACCGGAAAGTAGAGATCAATCATTATCTTGAAACTAACTAAAAGTGACTATAAATACCCCCCACCTCCACTAGAAATAGGTAATCAATATTTTCTCCACAAAAAGCTCTCACATAGTCTTCTTGATTTCTGAATTGAGCATCGGAGGGTCTTAGTCGAGATCAACCCCGGTGTTTCAGACTTTTTACAGGTCAGCGGAGGCGATCGTCACCACACGAATCAAATCTTACGGAGCAAACGAGTCAAATCGAGGAGTCAACTGTAGTCAAAGGTAGTTAACACCATTGAAGGTCAAAAGGTCAGTTCTTGATTGTTCCTCAAAAGAATCCACATCATCTGGTTGCTCCCACACCAAAAATGCAGCAATAGATTGGTGCCGTCTATGGGAACAACAAAGAAATTCCACCAGAATTTGTCGGGAAAAAACTACTTTCAGCCATGCCTCCTAAGGGGAAATGGAAGGCGGTGGCCTCAAGCCGACGAGCCAATCCTCTTCCTTCACCTCCTCCTCCTGAGGACCTTCCTCCCGCCTTTCAACAAATGCAACCCTAACAACTTAAGCAAGAAGAGCTTCTCATTCAATAGGTTCAGCCTCCATTCGGAAAAGCTGCACCGAGGAGTTCTCGTCAGAGTCGTCCCGGACCATCTGCAAGATCCTTCATTCAAAAACCGAGGTTCAATTTATACCTCTACCCCTTCCACGCTGCCTCAACCACAACCCGATCTCCGTCAGGTCATCGTTAGTCGCCAGCAGAATTCTGACCTCCAAACCCACCTCAACGAGAGGAGAGCCCGTGAAGAAGCCCCCAATCTAGAACAGCAGGGAGGTAGGAGAATCCTTTCTCCTTGAAGGCCACGATCCAGAAGAACTCCCTCTCCAAGGGGGTGGGCAAGAAATCTTTCTCCCAGAAGGCGAAGAAGATCCCCCTCTCATAGGGAGCAAAGAAGCCACCAATCCCCAAGGGACCACAGAAGAGCTCGTCCCTTAGAAAGGAGGGGTTCAACTCCAACCAACAGAATAGCCTTTAGAAGAGGAAGGGAGCAGGAAGTGGTAGGTTTCGATGGTAGTCTCAGATAAAATACATAGCGAAAAATTACAAAGAAATATCGAAACCTAGCCATGGATCCATGCGAAAATCATAAATCGCGTTTAGGAGTTATACCTTGAAGATGGATCTGCTGTCTCCAATTAATGTCGATCACAATACTGCAATATTGTTGTGCCTCTATGGTATCCACACGAACGGATCAAATCAAGCTTTCCCTCATGCCGCAGTGCTAGCTACGGGAAGGGGGTGTTCCTCACGATCTCTCTCTCTCTCTCATACAGTTTCTGTGACGGCTAGAATTTTCTCATGTAATATTTTTCTATAGATACGTATCATATATATAGCTGCAGAAAATCAACCCTAAGAGAGTAATGAGGCTTTTGAACTCACAATCTGACCTGGTTCAGATTCATGTGTGGGCCCTATGAATTTTAGTCAGCCCATTTAATCTAATTAAATGTCCAACCAATGTCAGGAGTCCAAGTCTTACTTGGATCCCCAATTAAATTCATCTTATGAATTTAAATTTCAATTTCGATCCATTCAAGTGTGTGATCCTGTAGGTACTCGTTACATTGACAGTAATCCTAAAATCACATTCTATTATTACAAGCAGTGAGTGATATCTAGCAACACATCACTATTACTCAAGTAATGAGAATGTCAGTGATTAGACATAACCTATTCGTGACCAATGTTACAATGTAGTCTAGTCCCTTTATCTAGATATCTTAATTGACCACAAGGCATAGAGCGTGTCACCCTTGTATAGTTCAATCTTTGATTTCTTGATATTCGAGTAGACTTACTAAAACAAATGAGCTCAATATCTCATATTAACTCTGTTGCCGCTGAATCTGGTGTGGGGGCAATAGATAGAATTTATGGATTCGTAGGAACTCGAATAGGCCAAATCTGACTTCTTCCCTAATTGGTAGGCTGACTCCTTGGTGCTCCGTAGACCTGCACAAACGTTCGAAATACCGAGATGGATCCCGACGATGAACCCTTCAACACTCTTGTCAATACACAGAATAGGAAAGGAAAAAAGCTTAGGTAGACAAAGAGTGATCACCTGTAAGGGTAGAAGGTAGGGGGTATTTATAGTCGCTGTGGGGATCTGCTTCAGGATAAGAACGAATCCCTACTTTCCGGTGTAGCTGGATGGAGGTGGTTAGAACCACCTCCTCAGGATAAGGACGACCTAGGTTTCCCTCAAATCCTTTTGAACTGGTCCTTAACAGTTTGTGACCCATTCTCAGTTGAACGGATCCATTCACGGGGTATCGGGTCCAAGAGGAGAGACCCGGTTCCCATTTCGGAACCGTCTGCAAGTAAAATTACCAACTTGCCCCTGTAACTTTATGATTCGTGCCTAATTTGAATGGCTCCGATTTAACCCCATTTTTAGCCATATCACGAGCCCCCCACTCCCATAGACTGTGTATTCCAGCCTCTGGGGAGTAGTTTTGTTGTCTTAAATGGCGTATAGGGCTTTATCGGAGTTCAAAAAAGGGGGTTCGAATCTTGTTTGAGGAGCAGCGGTGCTTTTCTGAGCTGGTAGCATGCCTAAGATTGCTTCTGGGCTCTTCTAGATTTTTTTTGATTTTAATCGATTTTTAAATTATTTTTTGGACCAGTTATTTAATTTTGCGAAGCAACAATTTGTCTCCAAGAAATATCAATTAATTAATCTAATAAATAATTACTTACTCAGAAGCTCCAAAATATTTTTCCCAAATTTATAATTAATTTTTAGAATTTTTAATTAATTTTTGTGAATTCTAAATTATTTTTCGCAATTTTCAAATAATTAATTCGAATTTATAATTAAAATAAAAGGATTAATCAAATAAAATTGACGTGGCGCAATCTGAGACGTTGATCATACCGTGGCACGCTTTTCGGAGTGATCCGACCACTGTGAAGAGGGCGAACTTTGCCTGTTTGAAGGTCGGTGGCAACCGACTTCGGGATGCTTGCCGAAGTCTAGGGGAGCGACATGTGGCATTTGGGCCCCTTCTTCTTCACTTTTTGGACGTCGGTGGCAAATGACTTCGGAAAGCTTGCCGAAGTCTAGGGGATCGACACGTGGCGTATGGGTCCCAGTTTCTTGGCATTTTGGCCGTCGGTGGTAATCGACCTTAGGGACGAGTAAGGGAGTGACACGTGGTCAGTGGATCCCTTTCGCCGTTGACCAGTCAATGCAATTGTTTGCGTGTGGACGTCGGTGGCAAACGACTTCGGGAATGAATGGGAAAGTGACACGTGGCCAGTGGGTCCCTTTCACCGTTGACCAGTCAACGCAATTATTTGCGTGTGGAAGTCGGTGGCAAACGACTTCGGCGACGAATGGGAGAGCAACACGTAGTTAGTGGTCCCTTTCGTCGTTGACCAGTCAACGCAATTGTTTGCGTGTGGACGTCGGTGGCAAATGACTTCGGGGACGAATGGGAAAGCGACACATGGCCAGTGGGTACCGTTCACCGTTAACTAGTCAATGCAATTGTTTGCGTGTGGACGTCGGTGGCAAACGACTTCGGCGACGAGCGACACGTGGCCAGTGGGTCCCTTTCACCGTTGACCAGTCATCGCAATTGTTTGTGTTTGGACGTCGGTGGCAAATGACTTCGGGGACGAATGGGAAAGCGACACATGGCCAGTGGGTACCGTTCACCGTTAACTAGTCAATGCAATTGTTTGCGTGTGGACGTCGGTGGCAAACGACTTCGGCGACGAGCGACACGTGGCCAGTGGGTCCCTTTCACCGTTGACCAGTCATCGCAATTGTTTGTGTTTGGACGTCGGTGGCAAATGACTTCGGGAATGAATGGGAGAGTGACATGTGGCCAGTGGGTCCCTTTCACCGTTGATCAGTCAACGCAATTGTTTGCGATGGCAAGTGACTTCAGCGACGAATGGGAGAGCGACACGTGGCCAGTGGGTCCCTTTCACCGTTGACCAATCAACGCAATTGTTTTCGTTTGGAGTCGGTGACAAACGACTTCGGGGACAAATGGGAGAGCGACACGTGGCCAGTGGGTCCCTTTCACTGTTGACCAGTCAACGCAATTGTTTGCATTTTGATGTCGGTGGCAAGTGACTACGGCAACGAATGGGAGAGCGACATGTGGCCAGTGGGTCCCTTTCATCGTTGACTAGTCAACGCAATTGTTTGCATTTGGACGTCGGTGGCAAATGACATTGGGGACGAATGGAAGAGCGACACGTGGCCAATGGGTCCCTTTCACTGTTGACCAGTCAATGCAATTATTTGCATTTTGACGTCGGTGGCAAGTGACTTCGGCAACGAATGGGAGAGCGATACGTGACCAGTGGGTCCCTTTCACCGTTGACCAGTCAATGCAATTGTTTTCGTTTGGACGTCGGTGGCAAATGACTTCGGGGACGAATGGGAGAGTGACACGTGGCCAGTGGGTCCCTTTCACTGTTGACCAGTCAACGCAATTATTTGCATTTTGACATCGATGGCAAGTGACTCCGGCGACGAATGGGAGAGCGACACGTGGCCAGTGGGTCCCTTTCACCATTGACCAGTCAATGCAATTGTTTGCATTTGGACGTCGGTGGAAAACGACTTCGGGGCGAATGGGCGAGCGACACATGGCCAGTGGGACCCTTTCACCATTGACTAGTCAACGCAATTGTTTGTGTTTTGGCGTCGGTGGCAAGTGACTTCGGAGCTTGCTGTCGACGAATAAGAGGGTGACACGTGGCTCGTGGGCTCCAAGACTGTTTGACCAGTCAATGCAATTTCTTGCATTTTGACGTCAGTGGCAAGCGACTACGGAGCTTACTGTCTACGAATAAGATGGCGACACGTGGCTCGTAGGCCCCAAGACCGTTTGACCAATTAATGCAATTTCTTGCATTTTGACGTCGGTGGTAAGTGACTTCGGAGCTCGTTGTCGACAAATAAGAGGGCGTCACGTGGCTCGTGGGCTCCAAGGCTATTTGACCAGTCAACGCAATTGTTTGCATTTTGACGTCGGTGGCAAGTGACTTCGGAGCTTGTTATCGACAAATAAGAGAGTGACACGTGGCTCGTGGGTCCCAAGACCATTTGACCAGTCAACGCAATTTCTTGTGTTTTGACGTCGTGGCAAGTGACTTCGGAGCTAGCTGCCGACGAATAAGAGGGCAATACGTGGCTCGTGGGCCACAAGACCGTTTGACCAGTCAACGCAATTTCTTGCTTTTTGACATCAGTGGAAAGTGACTTCGGAGCTTGCTGTCGACGAATAAGAGGGCGACACGTGGCTCATGGGCCCCAAGATCGTTTGACCAGTCAATGCAATTTCTCACATTTTTCACCAAATGGGCTAGGCCTTTGCATTGTTGGGGGCCTCTTAACCTTGGTAAATGCGCCACCAACCTCAGTCTCTTTAAATCTCCACCCCTCTCCCATTTGCTCACTATTCTTATTTTTTACTCAGGCGAGATTTTCACTTAAGGAGAGCTTCTGACGAGTTTTTACCGTCTTCCGGTGTGTTTTCTGACCGTGGCTATCAAATCAAGATAACTTTATACTTAGCTTATTTCCTTTTAGAGAATGTCTATCGACCCTACGAGGAAGGAGACCTCCCCTCTTCTTACCCCTGAGGCTTCCTCTAGTCAGGTCCCCCCAATCGACAAGGGCAAAGCCGTGGTAGGGTAGACTTCGGTAATCGTTGAGGCGAGGATCAAAGAGGATCGGAGAATGGGAGAGTTCGAGAGGTTGCCTGGGGTTCTAACCAGACTACAGTGGGTTCGAGACATTCCGGGGGACCAGGCAGAGCGGATAATGTATGGGATGGGTCGAAGTTTCGAGGAAAACGAGGCCAGAAAGACGTCGAAAGCAGACGAGACGATCTCTATCCTTACCGAGGAGGACTTGGTAAGGATTCGGGAGTGCTTCCAAATCCCAAGGGAGTTCGACCTAATGCTTGGGCCGGGGGTGAGGGCCAACTAGCCAATGCCCGTTGACATGTGCTTCTGGCCAGTCGACGCGTTCTTTGCGGGAGTTCGGCTCCCTTTCCACCCTTTCGTTGCCGAAGTGTTGGGGTGGTTCCGTGTCAGCCCCGTTCAGTACATGCCAAACGTGTGGAGGCTGATAAATGGATTCGTCCTCCACTGTCAAGCGGCGAGTCTTGCGCCAAGGTTGAGTGTGCTCCGAACGGTGTACCGGATGCACCAGTAGCATAAGGATGCGTACCGGTTCTATCTGGCTCTGAGGTTTGGGTCAAAGCTGGTTCGCTGTCCGAACGCGATAAAAAATTGGAGGGATAAGTACTTCCTCATCTGAAGTCAGGGGCCATAGGGAATCCCCACAGCTTGGGTAGAGTCGGTCCCAAAGAAGGTCAAGGAGAGCCCAACTTTTAGCACCGAGGAGGAAGATATGGTTCGGACACTACTTGACCGACCGAAGTTCGATTGGAAGGACTTGACCGAGGAGATGCTCTTCCGGGGGGTCTTAGCTCGATAAACCCTAGTACAGTTTTGTTTTGTTTTGTTTTTTTTTTTTCTGTTGTTGGGGTCGGCGATAGCTTTTTCTTTTGTGATGCGAGCCAAGTAGGCCATGTTTTCTAACTCGCTTTTTTTTTTGACAGAATCAATGGACTTCGACAACTTGCTATCGCAACGTGGGGTTCTGAGCAGTAAGGCCCCGAAGAAGAGTAAGAGGGTTGCCTTGAAGGCCCCCTCGAAGGGATTACAAGCTCATTGCGCTATCGCGGAGCAGCTGGTGAGGCGACCCCCCTTGGCTCCGAAGCCTTCGACCCCAGCAGTGGCTTCGGCTTTTACTGACACAGGGGTCTTCTCGATATCGGCAGCCTTAGGGCTAGAGGCTCTGCCATTGACTGTCGAAGCCGAGGTGTTCCTAACCAAGGAGCACAAAAAGATCTTCGTCCCGAACTGGCAGATCTGCAAGCTCGACAGGTTCCTAGGTGACTCGTCGACGTGTATGCAGGCCGTTCGGCACCTTGCAACACCGAAGGACAAGGTAGCCATGAAGGTGGGTAGCATTGGGGACGACGCGCTTGAGGTCGCCCGCTCGACGATGTCGCTAAGTTTCGAAGACTGAGTTTTCTTTTGGCTGAGCACTTAATCTTTTTTGCTAACAACCTATTGCCGCTAAATTTGGTGTGGAGGCCAACAGATAGAATTTGTGAGTTCGTGAAAAAATCTGAATAGCAAATCCAAGCCTGTTCGTTAGAATTGGGCTGCTGACTCCCGCCGTTCACCTGCAAGGAAGTGCGATACACCGGGGTTGATCCCGGCGATGCACCCTCCGACGCTCTTATCAGTAACCAGTGATATGATTAAGAAAGAGCTTTAATTGGAAAAAGAGTGATTACCTTGTAACAGTGGTAGGTCGGAGGTATTTATAGTCGCCATGGGAATTTGATTAGGGACAGGATTTCCTGTGATACCGTTAGGAGTAAAATCCTCTTAATTGGTTTAGGAAACTAATCCTTGATTCCCGGTGAGAGGATAACCGCAAATCAGGCCCGTTGATTTAGTCAAATCAGAGACCCTGATTTCCTCTTGCAGGTCTGGGTTTGTCTTGGGTCGGGACCCGTACCCAGCTGGAGTGGATCCATTTCGCGGGTTATTGGATCTGTGAAGGGGAGATCCAGTGCCCGCTTCGGGCCCATCTATATGTGAAATTACCGTTTTACCCCTGAGCTTCAAGATTCGTGTCCAATCTGGACGATACCGATTTAACCCCATTTTTAGCCATATCATGAGCCCCCCACTCCCAAAGACTGAGTGTGATCAGTCTTTGAGGAGTAGTTTAATCTGTTTTAGTGGTTAGTGGAGTTGTATCGGAGTCCGAATGGAGGGTTTTGAATCTCGAAGGGGGTAGTGAGGTGATTTTTGAAGCTGTAAGCTGTTCTTGAGCTTCTCCGGATATCCGGCGGTTTTTATCTATTTTTTCGGATTATTATTTAATTTTGCGATGGGTTAACCAGTCGTTCGGGGGTCTTAGCAACGCATTCTAGGCAATAATTGTTCGTTCAGGGGCTCAAAAGTATTCCCCTGAATTTATAATTATTTTCTAGAATTTCTAGCTGATTTTCCCGAATTTTTAGTAATTTTTTCGCAATTTTTAAATAAATAAAGCAATTAAAATAAATAAAAGTTAATTTTAAAAATCGATTTATGGCGTGGCGCAATCTGGGCCCTTGATCAGCGGCGAGCGCGATTTTCTGGGTGATCAGACGATCCGCGCTCCTCGGCAGATAGTTTCTTCACATACGGGGGTCGGTTCCTCGTCTCCTCGGCTCGGCTGCTCGGCGCCAAGCTCGGAATCAGCCGAACTACGTGGTGTGACCCTGAGCGTTCATCTCAGCGCGGATCCCCAAAAAACACTAGCTTGTCGTTTAGTGGACGTGGCAAGATCTGAGCCTCCATCATGACAAGCGCGCTTTTTGACAAGATCCAACGGCTGAGGATGGTCGGCAGGTTTTTTCTCCATATTCGAGGGTCGGTTCCTCGTCCACTCGGTTCGGCAGGTCGGCCCATGGCTCGGAACCAGCCGAACTACGTGGCGTGATCTTGAGCGTTCATCTCAGTGCGGATCCCCAAAAAACACTATCTTCTCGTTTAGTGGACGTGGCAAGATCTGAGCCGTCCATCATGACGAGCGCACTTTTTGACAAGATCCAACGGCTGAGGATGGTCGGCAGGTTTTTTCTCCATATTCGAGGGTCGGTTCCTCGTCCACTCGGTTCGGCAGGTCGGCCCATGGCTCGGAACTAGCCGAACTACGTGGCGTGATCTTGAACGTTCATCTCAGTGCGGATCCCCAAAAAACACTATCTTCTCGTTTAGTGGACGTGGCAAGATCTGAGCCGTCCATCATGACGAGCACGCTTTTTGAAAAGATCCAACAGCTGAGGATGGTCAGCAGGTTTTTTCTCCATATTCGAGGGTCTATTCCTCGTCCCCTCGGTTTGGAAGCTCAGAACCGTTAGCCGAGGTATGGAGTTAGATGTTTTGAAGCATCCTGGATTGGAAGCGTCGTCGCACTCCGGCCCAGTAGCTCGGTAGCTTAGCCAAGCTGTTCAGTAGCTCGGCTAGGCGAACCGATGGCAGGCAGCTCGGAAGGTACACGTGGTCAGATCTTGAGCGTCCATCATTGCGTGAATCACGAGGGCTGGGTTCAGATCACGAGAAAATGTTATCTTGTCGTTTTGTGGGCGTAGCGCGATCTGAACCGTCCATCGTGTTTTGACACAAATTTTGGAGAGATCCGACGGTGATTTGTCCTCGGAAGGATTTTTCTCCATATTCGAGGGTCAGTTCCTCGTCCCCTCGGTTTGGAAGCTCGGAACCGTTAGCCGAGGTATGGAGTTAGATGTTTTGAAGCATCCTGGATTGGAAGCGTCGTCGCACTCCGGCCCAGTAGCTCGGCTGCTTAGCCAAGCTGTTCAGTAGCTCGGCTAGGCAAACCGGTGGCAGGCAGCTCGGAAGGTACATGTGGTCAGATCTTGAGCGTCCATCATTGCGTGAATCACGAAGGCTGGGTTCAGATCACGAGAAAACGTTATCTTGTCGTTTTGTGGGCGTGGCGCGATCTGAACCGTCCATCGTGTTTTGACATGAATTTTGGAGAGATCCGATGGTGATTTGTCCTCGGAAGGATTTTTCTCCATATTCGAGGGTCGGTTCCTCGTCCCCTCGGTTCGGAAGCTCGGAACCGTTAGCCGAGGTATGGATTTAGATGTTTTGAAGCATCCTGGATTGGAAGTGTCGTCGCACTCCGGCCCAGTAGCTTGGCTGCTTAGCCAAGCTGTTCAGTAGCTCGGCTAGGCGAACCGGTGGCAGGCAGCTCGGAAGGTACACGTGGTCAGATCTTGAGTGTCCATCATTGCGTGAATCACGAGGGCTGGGTTCAGATCACGAGAAAATGCTATCTTGTCGTTTTGTGGGCGTGGCGCAATCTGAACCGTCCATCGTGTTTTGACACGAATTTTGGAGAGATCCGACGGTGATTTGTCCTCGGAAGGATTTTTCTCCATATTCGAGGGTCGGTTCCTCGTCCCCTCGGTTCGGAAGCTCGGAACCGTTAGCCGAGGTATGGAGTTAGATGTTTTGAAGGGACTCAGTAGCCCGGTTGCTTAGCCTGGCTGTTCGATAGCTCGGCTTGGCAGACCGGTGGTCGAGTCGTGGGCTTAAGTGATTTGAGGAGCTTTTTGCTTTTCGAAACGTCGCAACTCTCCGCTTGATTCTTTGGCTTCTTAGTGGGCCTTTTAGATTCCCAAGGAGGCCCAACATCGCTTTTGGAGTTATAAGTTTTCACTCTCCCACCCCCAAGCTCATTTCTCACTTTTCACTCCAAGATTTCACTTTTACTCTTTGTGCTCTCTGCTAGCGGCGACTTTTGCTCCAAGGCGGTGACGTTAGCTGTCGCGTGGGCCCGGCGATTTCCGACGAGCTTATTCCGACCGTAAACGTCACTTCAAGGTCAGTCTCTTGCCTTAGCTTTTTTATAGAGATGTCAAGGGTGAACTCGGGGAGCGAGGCCTCGTCCTCAGGCGATAGTGGTGCCGAGGAGAGGAGGCAGTCGGAGATCCGAAGGAAGGGGAAGTAAGTAGCCGAGCCATCAATGGCCGAGGTGAGGAAGGAGAAGAAGAAGAGGAGGATAGTGGCCCAATCTCCCGTGGTCGAGGTGATCGTGAAGAATCCGAAGCAAGCCCCCGAGACGAGCCGATATCCTTGTGTACTGTCCGGGCATGCTGGGGTTAGGCAGTACGAGGGCGACCTCTTGAAGAAGGCGATCTTCGGCCAGTCGGAAGTTTACAAAGAGAATAACCCAGTTCTGACTACCGAGGCAGATGAGATCGGATCGGTGCTATCCGAGAGGGACCTCCTTCGGATCAGAAAGGGGTTCGCCATCCCTTCGGGGTACAAGCTAATTCTCCCTGGTGCTGGGATGCGGGCGAACTCTAAGCTGTCGTCGTCGGATATGTGCATGTTCGACTATGACTCTCTGAATGCCGGACTGCGTTTTCCGCTGCATCCTTTCATTCGCCAGGTCCTCGGATGGTACTGCTTCACGCCGACCCAATTTATGCCGAACACATGGCGTCATGTGAATGCCTTCCTGCTCCAGTGTCGCAACGCCGAAGTCGAGCCGGACCTGACGATCTTCCGAAGCATGTATCGGATAAACCGGATGCACAAGACTGAGCATCGATACTACCTGGCGCCGAGGATGGGAGTTCGGATCATAGAAAACCCGGACTCGATCAAAGGCTGGAAGGAAAAGTTCTTCATATTGAGGGAGGCATCGATGCTGCAAGTTCTGAGCCGGTGGAAGCCCGAGGTGCCCAAATTTGCGAGGGCCGACTCGGAAGTGAATGCGGCCGAGGAGGAAGTGGCAAGGATGATCGTAGCCCTCCCGATGTTGAGTTGGAGGGAGATGACCGAGGAGGTGCTGTTCGGGTCAGGCCTTAGTCCAATCGACCCGAGTATGCTCCTGACATCTCGTATTATCATTTTTTCCCAAGTCTTTAACTCGGTTTACTGACTCACCTTGTTTTTTTTTGTTTGGTGCAGAAGCACCGAAGATGGACTTCAATACCATGATGATCGATAGGGGCAAGGTGGCTGATGGTAGGAAGAGGAAGAGGCCGAGCACGGCCGCCTCGTCAGGTCGGCAGCTTAAAGTTGCTTCGACTACCACTCTGCCTCCTCCGGTCACTGAGGTGCCCTCGTCGGTAGTTGTTGCCGAAGAGCCCTCGGTGCCCATTGCTTCTGCCCCGGTCGGTGGGGCCTTCGATGTCACGGCAGCGTTGTCGCTCGAGGCCCTGCCGTTGACCGCTCCGGCCGAGGAGATCTTGACCGAGCAGCACAAGCAGCTGTTCGTGCCGAACTGGCGGGTGAAGAATCATGATGGATTCCTCAAAAACTTGCAGATGTCGATGCAGGTCGTCAAACACCTGCCGACCCCGAAATATAGAGCCGCGCTGCAGGCAGGGACAGTCGGCGACGACACCTACGAAGTGGCTCGGTCGCTCGTATCGGTAAGTTTCTCTTGTGAATTTCTTCAAGTCTATTACTCGGTCCGTATCTTGCGCTCACCATTGTTTTGTCTTCACAGGCCACCTGTCACTTCAGCCATCTCCTTGAGGTGTTCGCCGAGCAGGAGAAAGAGTTGAAGGCCGCCAGCGATAAAGACAGGGCGGAGAAGGTCAATGCGGTTCGGCAGCTCGAGGCCGAGCAGAGGCGAGCCGAGGGCTTGGAGGTCCAGGTTGCCGATCTTGTGGCCGACCTAGAGCGAGTCAAGGGGCGGCTCGCTGAGGAGTCTGCCAAAGCCACCAAGGCTGCCGAGGAGCTGGCTGCGTCAGCGAAGGCTCTGGCCGATGTGAAGGCGGAGAAAGAGGCCTTGGCAACGAAGATCAAGGCGGAGGTCGAGGCCGAGGCGAAGAAGCACATGGCCTCTAACATGGAGAAGTCCTACCAGAGGGCGCTCGACCATGTTTAGGACCGCATCCCCGGCTTCGAGCGGGTCGGCTACAGACTGTGGCCCGGATCCCCATCGGACGGCGAGGAGGAAGGAGGCAAAGGTGAGGAGGTGGAGGGCGACGAGGAGGAGGAGGTTGTCACCGACGCTTTGGAGACGAACCCCCATGGCGAGGCGAGAAATGAGGGGGCATCTGGCGAGGCGCCTGTGGTCGAACCGGCGACGCAGGTAGACCCCTGATCTTCTCGTCTCTTTGTAGTCTTTATTTTCCTTTTTTCAAAAATGTAATGCCTTTTTTGCGGACTGGCCACCGCTTCTTTCAATGAATGAAAATCTTTGTTTCAATTCAAATTTGTGCAAGTGTTTGGGTCGGTGTGTAGTTTTCCTATTGCAATGTTCTTGTATTTCAGATCCTCGATCACACCCCAAATACCACAGCGGCTCGGTGACGTGCCGAGCTGTTCAAGCAATCTCGCGAGGCTCAACTTGTGGGTGAGATTGAGCTCACCAGAAGGTTGATGTTCAACGTGGAGAAGAAGAACAGCGAGCTTCTAGCCGAGGTGCACCATCTCCGGATAGTTGAGGAGGAGCTCTCGGCGAAAGAGGCAGAGCTAGCCTCGGTGTTGGCCGAACGAGAAGAGCTCGAGAAGAAGGTCGAGCAGCTGCAGAGGGTCACAATCGACAAGAGCATCGAGGTGACCAACTTACATCGTATTATATCCGATAGCACTGAGTACCCCGGTTCGGCAAAGCTCCCTCGGTTCAAGATAATGGTTAAGGACCACACTTTGAAGGATAGGATCGTTGAGCTCGAGGAGGAGGTGGCTCGACTGAAGCCTCAGCCTGTGAGGGCTAACGTCTGCAGCACTTCCTGCACTCACGAGGAGAGAGAACGGGGGATCACCTTCTACGAGCTAGCGACTCGTGGCCAAGTTATGGGTTGGACAGCAGCCGACGCACAAAGCGGAGTGGCTGTTAGCTCGAGTGGGGCCTCAGTCGGAGCCACAGTTAGGATTAGTGGTGAGGCGGCGTCCCAGTTCGTCGGCCTAGAGACAAGCTCGGGGGTCAAAAGGCGGAAACCACGGTTGTCTCTGAATCGGAACGTCCCTGTTCCGAGGAGGCACTGAATGAATGGCGTCGAGCCTTTTACTTGTAATTTATTTAGTTGCTTTCCCGTTGTAATGGTTTCCCATGTAAATTTACCAAGTGTCTTAATAAAATCAAAGTTGCTTTTTCATAGTCCTGCCGTGGTCACCTTATTCTTGACGCCGAAGCATAAGGACCCTTAGTTCTTCTTTGTAGGTTTTAGCCGTAGAACTTTAGTTTTTTGCTCGGAGTATTTCGAGGGGACTGTTCACTTCCGAGGTGCGACAGCTCGGACATCAGATTCTGGCCACGTGGCAACATCCAGACGGTCGATCATGATCGTGGTACGCATCACGAGGTGGGAGGCACGAGTTCCAAGAAAATACTATCTTGTCATTTTGTGGACACGTGGCACGATCAGATCCGTTCATCACGTTCTACCACGCATTTTGAGATGATCCAACGGTGAAATTGGTTCGGCAAAATTTTTCTCCATATACGAGGGTCGGTTCCTCGTCCGCTCGGCTCGGGGTTTTGCGTGAGCGCAGCTGAGCCGAACGATGGACTCCGAACCACCGTTAGAGTTGTCCGACGGTTGTGGGAGCAGTTTCAAATGGCGACCTACTTCTAGCTCGCCGAGGAGCGAGCTTGCGAAGTAGATTCAAGCCAAGTGTTGGACTCCGAACCATCGGTAAAGTAGTTCAACGGTTGTGGGAGCAGTTCCGAATGGCGACCTACTTCTAGCTCGCCGAGGAGCGAACTTGCGAAGTAGATTCGAGCCAAGTGTTGGACTCCGAACCATCGAGTCCAACAGTTGTGGGAGCAGTTCCGAATGGTGACCTACTTCTAGCTCGCCGAGGAGCGAACTTGCGAAGTAGATTCGAGCCAAGTGTTGGACTCCAAACCATCGAGTCCAACAGTTGTGGGAGCAGTTCCGAATGGCGACCTACTTCTAGCTTGCCGAGGAGCGAACTTGCGAAGTAGATTCGAGCCAAGTGTTGGACTCCGAACCATCGGTAGAGTAGTTCAACGGTTGTGGGAGTAGTTCCGAATGGCGACCTACTTCTAGCTCGCCGAGGAGCAAACTTGCGAAGTAGATTTGAGCCAAGTGTTGGACTCCGAACCATCGGTAGAGTAGTTCAACGGTTGTTGGAGCATTTCCGAATGGCTACCTACTTCTAGCTCGCCGAGGAGCGAGCTTGCGAAGTAGATTCGAGCCAAGTGTTGGACTCCGAACCATCGTTAGAGTTCAACGATCGTGGGAGCAATTCCGAGCGGCGAACTACTTCTAGCTCGCTTAAGAGCGAGCTTGCGAAGTAGAGTCGAGCCGGGTATTGGACTCCGAACCATTGATTAAATAAAGAATAAAGGCGGAGAGATACAAGCAATTTTATATGCACGAAAAAGCATTCTTTATTGATAGTTGACGGCGAGCCATTTTTACATATGACAACTTAAGAGAGGAATTACAAGTTAGAGGAGAGGAACGGTTCGACACCCTGGGATACTCAGAGAGGCGCCGGGGCGCTTTCTTGGTATTTTAAAAGGTGTTCGGCATTCCAGGTCCTCGGAATCTCCCTGCCTTCCAGGTATTCTAGACGATAAGCTCCGGGCCGAACTACTTTTGCGATCTTGTAAGGTCCTTCCCAATTCGGAGCTAGTTTGCTCTTCTGATTGGGGAATGAGATGGCTAGTTTTCTGAGGACCAAGTCCCCCTCTTTGAGATCGGTGGGTCGGACTCTCTTGCTGTATGCCAACTCGATCCTCCTCCGGTAGTTCTGTTGGCAGATTGACGCTCTTTCCCTCAGTTCGTCCACCAGGTCTAAGTTCGCCCGGAGTTCCCTGGTGTTCTGTTCCTCGTTGTAGGCTGCGAGGCGAGGAGAAGGTATTCTGGCTTCTAGGGGTATCACTGCCTTGGACCCGTAGATGAGGTTGAACGGGGACTCTCCTGTGGGGGTCCGTTTGTTGGTGCGGTAGTTCCACAGCACGTTAGGGAGTTGGTCGATCCATAAGCCTTTAGAACACTTGTCCAGTCTCTTCTTGATACCAGAGAGGATCTGCCGGTTAGCGTTCTCGGCCTGGCCATTCGACTGTGGGTGGGAAACGGAGGAGAAGCGTTGTTGGATGGCAAGGTCTTCACATAGGGCTCGGAACGCGGCCCCAGTAAACTGAGTTTCGTTGTCTATTACGAGGACACGGGGGATGCCGAATCGGCAGATGACGTTCTTCCAAAAGGATTGAAGCACCTTGTTCTCGGTGATAGTGGCTAGGGGCTCGGCCTCAATCCACTTTGAAAAGTAGTCGATGGCTACGACCAAGAACTTGAACTGGCCCGGAGCTGGAGGGAATGGCCCTAGTAAATCCATCCCCCACATTGCGAAGGGGATAGGACTTGATAGGGAGGCGAGGTTAGCTTGGGGGAGGCAACGAATGTTGGAATGTCTCTGACAAGAGCCACATTGCCGAACGTGTCGCTCGGCGTCTTGGAGGAGAGTCGGCCAGAAGTATCCGTAATTCAGAGCTTTCCGAGCTAAGGACCTAGACCCTGAATGTGCTCCGCTGATGCCTTCATGGAGCTCCTGTAAGGCATAGTCGGCTTGTTCCGGGGAAAGGCATCTCAGGTATGGTCGGCCGTCTATCTGCGAGAAGGAGCGCTTGTACAAGATCCCCTCGATCAGGATGTACCGCTCAGCCCTGGTTCTTATTCGGCGTGCTTCCTTGGGGTCCTCGGGGAGGAGTCCGTCCCTTAGGAATTCCACTAACGGTTTCATCCAATTATCTTGCAGTAGGACCGGTAATGACTCCACTGAGTCGAGGCTCTCGTCTTCTATGCTCGGTTTCAAGAGGACCTCGATCAAGATGGTCTGCTCGAGACCTTAAAGGGAGGATGAGGCCAACTTGGAGAGGGCGTCGGCCTGTGAATTCTCTTCTCGAGGGATTCATTGGATGAGTGCCTCTTCGAAACGGGCCATGAGGGTTTGGACTTTGACGAGGTACTTTGCCATCCGTTCGTCTCGAGCTTCGTAATCGCCCAAGACTCTATTCACAACCAGCTGAGAGTCGCTATAGATTCGGAGGCGTTGCGCCCTGGCACTTCGGGAAAGTCCGAGGCCGGCGATTAGTGCCTCATACTCTGCTTCGTTGTTTGAGGCCTTGAAATTCATGCGGAGGGCATACTGGAGGACGAAGTCATCTGGACCTGTCAGGATGATACCGGCACCGCTTCTCTTGTTGCAAGAGGAACCATCCACAAAAACCGTCCAGATGGGTGGTCCGTTCTCTGCTTGGCTGACCTCGGGGATGGTGCTCTCGACGATGAATTCCGCTAAGGCCTGAGCCTTTATTGCGGTCCGGGGCTGGTAGGAGATGTCATGTTGGCTCAGCTCGATGGACCAATTCATAAGCCGGCCTGAGGTTTCCGACTTGTGGAGTACTTGTTTCAGCGGTTGGTCGGTGAGGACCACAACCGAGTGGGACTGAAAGTATGGGCGGAGCTTCCTCGCCGCCATAATTAGGGCGTAGGCCATCTTTTTTATCTTTGGGTAGCGTAGCTCGGCGTCTCGAAGCATCTTACTCACATAGTAGATGGGCCTTTGAGTCCGGTCTTCTTCCCTCACCAAAACAGCACTTAGGGTCTGCTCGGAAGCAGCTAAGTAGAGGAAAAGGGTTTCCCCTGGGACGGGCTTGCTGAGCAGGGGAGGATTGACCAAGTAGGCTTTCAGCTGGTTGAACGACTCCTGTTGCAGTTCGCCCCATTCGAAACCCTTGGCCCCCTGAGAGCCTTGAAGAAGGGGAGGCACTTTTCCCCAGACTTCGAAAGGAATCGCCCAATAGCAGCGAGGCGACCCGTATGCCTCTGCACTTCCTTGATGTTCCGGGGTGGGGCGATGTCCAGTATGGCCTTAATTTTTACAGGGTTTGCTTCGATCCCTCGCTGGCTGACCATGAAGCTGAGGAACTTTCCTGACGAGACCCCGAACGCACACTTGTTCGGATTAAGCCTCATGTTGTGCCTTCTCAGTATACCGAATGCCTCCTGTAGGTCGGCCACGTGGTCGGTACCTCGGATGCTCTTCACGAGCATGTCGTCGACGTATTCTTCCATGTTGCGGCCTATTTGGCTTTGGAAGACTTTATTGACGAGGCACTGGTAGGTGGCTCCAGCGTTCTTCAATCCGAACGGCATAACTCTATAACAGTAGAGGCCCTGGTCGGTAATGAAGGAAGTTTTCGGGATGTCTGGGGGGAACATTCGTATCTGGTTGTAGCCGGAGAAGGCATCCATGAAGCTGAGGAGCTCATGGCCCGAGGTGGCATCGATGAGGGTGTCGATATTCGGGAGAGGGAACGGATCCTTCGGACACGCCTTATTCAAGTCTGTGAAGTCGATACATATCCTCCAGGAACCATTGGACTTCTTAACCATGACGACATTGGAGAGCCACTCGGGGTAGTTCACCTCCTGTATGAACCGAGCTTTTAGGAGCTTGTCCACCTCCTCCTTGATGGCTTTTTGTCGCTCGGGAGCGAATTTACGCCTCTTCTGCTGAACCGGTCTGCACCCCGGTTCGATGCTGAGGCGGTGCACTGGAAGCCCCTCGGAAATCCCAAGCATATCCGCGGCGGACCAAGCAAATAGGTCTCGGTTCTTCCGGATGCACTGCACCAAGTCGGAACATAGGGTCGTCGGTAGGGACTTGCTGATGAGGAACTTTCGGCTCAGGTCCTCGTCCGAGAAAAGCACTTCTTCCAATTCGTCCGCCGGCTCGGACGTTGGTCGGACGTTCGGCTCGGGGATCTCTAAAGTCTCGAGGGAGAGCACCGGACCCCCAGTGGAAGTCATGTAGCATTTTTGAGCCGTCTCTTGGCTGCCCTTGACTTCTCCCACTCCCGCCCAGGTGGGGAACTTCATCTTGAGGAGGTACGCTGAAGGAACGGCTTCCAGGGCAGCTAGGCCAAGTCGGCCCAAGATGACATTGTACACAGCCGAGACATCGACGACCATAAAGTCCATCGGCTCTGTCCGGGTAGTAGGGGTCTTCCCAGCAGTTACGTCCAGGGTGATAACCCCTTCGACAGTTACTGGCATCCCCGTGAACCCGTGGAGCGTGTAGCCGGCCGGTTTGAGGCGATCCCGGGATAGTTGCAGCCCTCGGAAGGCCGAGAGGAAGAGGATGTTCACGGAGCTCCCGTTGTTTACCAGGATCCTCTGCACTTTGAAGTTCTCCATGCGGAGGTCGATAACAAGTGCGTCGCAGTGGGGAGTTCGGACCCCCTAGAGGTCTTCATCAGAGAAAGTTACTTGGACGCCGAGGCCTTTGGGGGGAGGGACGCCGTGAACTGAATTGACCTCTCGGACGAAGGCCTTCCGAGAGGAGTTGGAAGAGCCCCCCATTGGGCCTCCGTGGATAAGGTGCAGAACACGCTCCTCCTCGAACTCGGGGGTTTCATCGCATCGCTCGGAGCACTTGTTAGCCCCCCGAGGCAGAGGAGTGGCGCGATCTCCCCGATCATTTGTCCTTACAAACTTAGCCAACTGCCCCCTCTGGATGAGGGCCTCTATCTCGTTCTTCTGCGTCCGGCAGTCGTTGGTATCGTGGCCGTGATCCCGGTGGTAACGGCACCACTTCTCCTTGTTCCTCTTCTTGGCTGGGGTGTTCATCCTCGGAGCGGGAGGTATAACTACCTCCTTCTCGACTTCCATCAGGATGGTGGAGACACTGGTGGTGAGAGGAGTAAATTTTTCAAACCTGGAGGAGGACGGCGCTGACCGCTATTATCCTTCTGTAGCTTCTTGGCCCCTTCCTCTTCCGTCGTCCAATCTGACCGCTATATGCAAAATTATCATTTTACCCCTGAGCTTCAAGATTCGTGTCCAATCTGGACGGTTCTGATTTAACCCCATTTTTAGCCATATCACAACCCAAGTCCTACTCTTCACAGATCGCTTACCACTTCGGTCATCTGATGGAGAAGATGGCCGAGCAGGAAAAGGAGCTGAAGCTCGAGGCAGATAAGGCTCGAGCAGAGAAAGCCCGGATCGCTAAGGACCTCGAGCAGGTGAGGTTCGAGGCCGAGTCGAAGAACTCGAGGTTGGGGCACCTCGAAGTTGTGGTCGTCAAGCTGGAGGCTGATAATGCCCGACTTCTTCAAGCTGCCGAGCTGGCGGCTAAAGATAAGGCAGACGCAGTCGCAGCAGCGAGGCAAGAGGCGGTGAAGGAGGTCGAGGAACAGGCCATGGAGAAGGCGTGAGGGTTTCTCTACGTAAACATGGCGAAGGCGTACGCTCGAGCCATCGATCAGGTGAGGGAGAAGTTCCCCGAAGTGGACTGCACCGGATGGCGCTCTTTTCGGACCCCGTCCCCGGGTTTGACGATGTCTCGGAGGGCAACGAGGAGGGAAGAGAAGAAGAAGAGGTCGAAGAGGTCGAGGGAGGAGGTGCCAAGGCCGAGGGGGATGCTCCGTCGGAGGCTACGCCCTTGGCCATCGTGGCCCCTGAGGAAGCGTCTTCAGTAGTGGATCGCTTGCAAGAGGTCGATCCTTGATTTGTTTTGTGTTTTTTTTTTTTTTGACTGTGTAGTGAAGCCGAACCGCGGACTGGCCGTCGCTTGTATTTCTGATTACTTAATGAAAAAAAATATTTTGACCAAGTGTTGGTGAAGTTTCAAAGCCATGTTTCTCATTTTTGGGTATCTTTGTGAGCTTGCTTTTAGGTCCTAAGACATTTGCCTCTTTTGTTTACCTCCCTCAGGATAGTAGCGCCACTCGTCTTCGTACAGAGCTCGGCATCGTTAAGTTGGGGCTCACTAGGAACCAAGAGCGGCTTCGTAAAGTGGAATGGGAGCTGAGTTATCTGAGATTGATCTTAGTTCGTCACAACATAGAGAGGAGATGATTAGAAGAGAGGATTAACGAGACGGCCCCCGAAGGCGATGGAGTGTGTCCGTCGATGTCTGTCAGCCTCGAATTGACACTTAAGCACCCTCGTCGCTCTCTGTCCAAGGCGATAGCGGAGAGGGACGAACTGAAGAAGGTAACTCTCGATAGGAGCATGGAGGTTGCTCATCTTTGGTGGACAATCACCGATGCATCTTGTGGTGCCGGCTTGATGCGACTGTCGCATTTGAAGATAACTGTGACGGACGACTCGCTTAAAGAGCGAATTGTCGAACATGAGGCGGAGAACACTCGTCTTTGACGGTGATCTGAGAGAAGCAATGTCAGAATTACCTCTTGCACTCGGGAGGAGTATGTTAGGGAATAAAGTTCTGCGAGCTCGCTCTTCGCTCGCCCCCTATACATCGAAACCCCGGAGATGCGCAAAGTGGGGTGGCAGCTTCGTCGAGCGGAGCATCTGTTGGGGCCACCATTAGATCGGGTGAGGACGATGCTTCTCGGCTCACCGGCCCAGGGACGTCCGTCGAAGTAGGGCGTCGGCAGCACGGCACTCGTCGCCCACGTGTGTCTTAACAGAATATCCCCCCTAGGGGGGCTGAAGTAGCTTTCTATAATTTTGTAATCTTGGTTTCACAAGTTTTGTATCTATATGTAAAGATGAGTTGTTGGTCTTTATTAGACTTGTATCTCAAACTTTAACGAAATAGTACTTGTTTCGTGAACTTTTATATTTTGCTAGCGTTTGCAATTGTCAACAGTTGTAGGAGCAATTCCAAATGGTGAACCACTTCGTACTCGCTTAAAAACAAGTATTTGAAGCAGAGTCGAACCAAGTGTTGGACTCCGAACTTGTCGTTTAGAGAATATCAACAGCTGTAGGAGAAATTCCGAATGGTGATCTGCTTCGTACTCGCTTAGAAGCAAGTAGTTGAAGCGGAGTCGAACCAAGTGTTGGACTCTAAGCATGTCGTTTAGAAAAATTTTAGCAGCTGTGGGAGCAATTCCAAATGGTGAACCACTTTGTACTCGCTTAAAAGCAAGTATTTGAAGCGGAGTCGAACCAAGTGTTGGACTCCGAACGTGCCGTTTAGATAAATTTCAGCATCTGTGGAGAGCAATTCCGAATGGTGAACCACTTCGTACTCGCTTAAACGCAAGTATTTGAAGCGGATTCGAATCAAGTGTTGGACACTGAGCGTGCCGTTTTAATGCCAATTTTTTTTGTAAGTACAATTAGACTGCTCAAAAATAAAGAACTTGTGGGGGAAAGATGGTTTTTATTGAAAACAATTGGGCGGTCGCTTCTAAGTTGCGAGCCGCTCTTAGACTTTGATAAAGAAAATACAAAATAAAACTTTTGACATATTTTATGGAGCGCCCTTGGGGAAGTTTCTTGGAGCGGTGTTTAGACTCCCTCTTGGTACTTCATCAAGTGCTCCGCATTCCATGTCCTCGGGATTCTCCTACCCCCCGGGTCTTCGAGTTGATACGTGCATGGGCGAATAACTCTGGAAATCCTATAGGGTCCTTCCTAATTGGGTGCCAACTTGCCTATTTTGCTCGGATCAGAGATCGACAACGTCCGGAGTACTAGGTCTCCCTATTTAAGATTAGCTGGCTGTACTTTCTTGTTTTAAGACTGAGTGATCCTACGGCGGTAGGTCTCTTTTCGAATGGCAGCCCTCTCACGGACCTCGTCTATGAGGTCTAAACAGTTGCGAAGTTGGTTCGCATTCTGTGCTTCACTGTAGGCTATGAGTCGGGGTGAAGGCAGGCCCACTTCTAAGGGGATGAGGGCTTCAGAACCATAGGTGAGGTTAAAGGGGGACTCCCCTGTCGGAGCTCTCTTGGTGGTGCGATAGTTCCAAAGCACGTTGGGGAGCTGCTCTGCCCACAACTCCTTGATGGACTTATCGAGCCTCTTTTTCAGACCGGAGAGTATCTGTCGATTGGAATTCTCCACTTGGCATTGGACTGAGGGTGGGCTATCGAGGAGAACAACTGCTAGATGCCGAGGTCAGCGCAGAAGTTGCGAAAGGTTGCTCCCGCGAATTGAGTCCCGTTGTTGGTTACGAGGATACAGGGTACCACGAACCGGCAAACGATGTTCTTCCAAAAGAACTTCTGGACTCTGTGCTCGGTAATTGTTGCAAGGGGTTCGGCCTCAATCCACTTGGAAAAATAGTCTATCGCAACGACTAAGGACTTCAGCTGGCCCGACGCTGGAGGAAAGGGTCCGAGCAAGTCCATCCCTCACATCAAAAAAGGGATTGGACTCGCTAAGGAGGTGAGCTGTGCTTGAGGCAGGCGACAGATTGGAGCGAATTTCTGGCAGGAGTCGCACTGGCGGATGTACTCCTCGGAGTCACTCAGTAGTGTGGGCCAGAAGTAGCCGTAATTTAGGAGTTTACGAGCGAGGGATCTCGCTCCCAAGTGCGTGCCACACATACCGTCATGGGCCTCCTTTAGGGCATAGAGCGCTTCCTCTGGGGAGAGACACCTTAGATAGGGTCGGCCGTCAATCTGAGTGTAAGAGCATTTTTACATGACTCCGTCAAGGAGTGTGTACTGCTCGGCTCATGTCCTGATCCTCCTCGCCTCTTTCGGATCTTCGGGAAGGACTGCGTCTCTGAGGTACTCGAGGAGGGGCTTCATCCAGTTCTCCCCAAGTGTTAGGGGGTAGGCTTCCATCGGCTCCGGACTATCTTCATCAATACTTGGTTTAAGGAGAACCTCTATCAAGACGGTCTGTTCTAGACCTTGGAGGGACGAGGAGGCGAGCTTTGAGAGACAGACTGGCTGTGCATTTTCCTCACGAGGAACCTGCTGGAGTTGAACGTTTTCGAATAAGGCTAGTAGCTCCTTAACCTTCGCCAAGTACTTGGCCATACGCTTTTCCCTTTCCTCGTATTCCCCTAACACTTGGTTGACAACCAACTGCAAATCGCTGAAGACTCTGACGTGCTTGGCCACTGCTTTGCGAGCCATACAGAGCCCCGCTATGAGGGCTTCATACTCTGCTTCGTGTTTGACACCGGGAAGTTTAGGCGGAGGGAGTATTGGAGGACGAAAGCGTCTGGGCCGATCAAGATGATGCCAGCCCTGCTTCCGTCGGCGCAAGAAGATCCATCCACATAAACGGTCCAGACCAGGGGGTCGGTAGATGATTCGAAAGGGTCGGCGATGGTGCTCTCCACAATGAATTCTGCCAGAGCTTGGGCCTTGATTGCTGTTCTTGGCTGGTAGCTGATGTCATGTTGACTTAGCTCGATGGACCACTTCATAAGGCGCCCGGAGGTCTCGGGCTTGTGGAGAACTTGTTTGAGCGACTGGTCGCTAAGAACGACCACCGAATGAGACTAGAAGTAGGGGCGGAGCTTTCTGGCTACCATAAACAAGGCGAGAGCCATCTTTTCCAGCTTCAGGTAACAGAGTTTAGCATTCCGGAGGACCTTACTCACATAATAGATGGGCCTCTGCGTTCTATCCTCTTCTCTTATAAGGACCGCTCTGAGGGTCTGCTCCGAAGCGGTGAGGTATAGGTAGAGGACCTCCCCAGGCGCTGGCTTGCTCAAAAGTGGAGGGTTAGCTAAGTATGCCTTGAGCTGGTCGAAGGAAACTTGCTGCTGTTGCCCCATTCGAAGCCTTTAGCCCCCCGAGGGCCTTGAAGAAGGGGATGCACTTCTCTCCGGACTTGGAGAGGAATCGCCCAATCGTCGCGAGGCGCCCAGTGAGCCTCTGTACATCTTTAATATTGGAGGGGGGAGCCATTTTGAGAATGGCCTGGATCTTGTCGGGGTTGGCCTCTATGCCCTTCTGGCTGACCATGAACCCCAAGAATTTGCCGGATGAGACTCCGAATGCACACTTGTTCGGATTCAGCCTTATATTGTGCCTCCTGTGCACCCCGAAGCCTTCTTGGAGGTCGAGAACATGCTCCTGCCCTCAGGTGCTCTTGACCAACATACCATCTACGTAGACTTCCGTGTTTCGGCCAATTTGGTCTCGGAAGACCCTGTTCACGAGGCATTGATATGTAGCTCCCGCGATTTTCAAGCTGAACGGCATAACCCGGTAGCAATACAGGCCCTGGTCCGTCACGAACGAGGTCTTCGGGATGTCGGGAGAGAACATTCGGATTTGGTTGTACCTCGAAAAAGCGTCCATGAAGCTGAGTAGCTCATGGCCTGAGGTCGCATCGATTAGAGCGCCGATGCTTGGAAGGGGAAATGGATCCTTCGGGCATGCCTTGTTAAGGTCAGTGAAGTCGATGCATATCCTCCAGCTACCGTTGGCTTTCTTGACCATCACAACATTGGATAGCCACTCGAGGTAGTTCACCTCCTGGATAAATAGGGCGTTGAGGAGCTTTTCGACCTCTTCTTTGATCGCCTATTGTCGCTCGGGAGTGAACTTTTGCCTCTTTGGCTGGACAGGCTTGACCCCAAGGGCGACGCTTAGGTGGTGCATTAAGAGCTCCTCTGAGATTCCGGGCATGTCTGCCGCAGTCCAAGCGAAGAGGTCGCGGTTCTCCCGTATGCACTGGGAGATGTCCTGCTTAATGGAGGGGGAAAATCCTTGTTGATGCGGAACGTCCTTGTGGTGTCTTCTTTGGAGAAGGACACTTCCTCCAACTTGTCCATTGGCTCGGAGATAGTATGACTACCTTCCTGTGGAAGTTCGAGGGCTTCCAGGGAGAGAACTAGACCTCCCATCGAGGTCATGTAGCACTTTTGAGCCGCTTCTTGGCTTCCTCTCACTTCCCCCACTCTTGAGGTGGTGGGGAACTTCATCTTCATGTGGTAAGCCAAAGGGATAGCTTGGAGTGCGGCCGAACCTGGTCGGCCCAGGATAACATTATAGGCAGCCTTGACACCTACCACCATGAAGTCCATCAGCTCTGTGTGAGTCTCCAGCAGTTACGTTGAGGGTTATAACTCCCTCGATCGTCACCGGGACCCCAGTGAACCCGTGAAGAGTGTAGCCTGCGGGTTTGAGCCGATCTCTCGACAACTGGAGGCCCTTGAACGCCTCTAAGAAAAGGATATTAACGGAGCTGCCAATGTCCACCAAGATCCGGCGAACGTCGAAGTTTGCCATTCGGAGATTGATAACGAGGGCGTGCGGACGCCTTCCAGGTCTCTGTCAGAGAACGTGCAATGCCCTGATTTTCATTTATAAAAATTATTATTTTTATTTTTGTACGTATTGTGCACGTACAATTTTGCAGTATAAAATCTTATAATTATTTTCATTACATATATATGTCTTTTGTATTTGTTTTTATTAAAGCCCATTTTTCTTTAATAAACATAAGTTTCTTTTATAGCCCAATTTAATTTATTTTTTTGTAAACTAATTTGGCCCATTAAATAAAGGCCCATGAATTTATTTTCTCTTTTAAATATAACTTGTAATGAAGACAATTTTTTAGATTATTTTTTTTATAAAGAATAAAATGTACAACTTTTAAATATGGGGGACTATTGAATGCACGTGCATTGCATGTACACGTGCATTGTGCACTTCTTTTTGGCCGGTTTGAATGGGAGGGAAAGAAAAAGAGAAGTGGAGTTGTGGGAGGTAGTTTTGGGATCATGGTTGGTTACTACAACTTCCCCTTAAATACTAGGCTTTGGTCCTTAACTCCTAGATTAATCCTATACCTTTATTTGTCCCAAATTTTAGTATAAATACCCCCCCCCCTAGCCTAGTTATTCTTGCACTCTTCATTCTCCAAACCTATAGTAAGAAAATACAAGTATTAGTAGTGAGTTATTAGTAGGAAGTGAGAATAAAAGATTGAGAGTTGAGTGTTTGTGCTTGCATTCAAGGAGGCCGGCTACTAGGAAGGCTCGGGTTGCACTTGGGAAGCATCGGTTTGCACATCAAGGAGGGGGAGGAGCACTCGTTTGGCAAGCTCGAGAAGAACTCTTTCGTTTAGGAGGTGTTGTGAATCTTTCTCTCCAAATAAGGTGGGTTGTTTTTTTATATTTCTAACTAGATACCATGTAAAGGGTGATTGAAATGATAATGCATGAAAGAAACTAATAAGAATACAGTTAATTGGAAAAAGGACTTACTAGTTGATTAAATTGATTGCTTGATAGATTGCATGTTATCTTGTCATGAATCTTAAGTTGTATGCGAATCGTTTTGTAGTGATGGAATATATGAATTAGAATTGTTGTTAATGTCAAGAACTAAGTACAAAATGCTAGTAGATGAAATTGTTTGTTTTGTGAGTTTAGTTGGACTTTCGTGATATTGTTTGGAATGAATAAATTATAATGTGTTTTTGGGTTTATGAAAGAGGGGAAAACAGGGAATTGATGTAGGAAATTTTAATACAAAGTTGTTTGAGGAATGTCAAAATGATTTATGAAAATAGTAGTATGCAATTTAAAATAATTGTATGAGAAATGTGTGTTTAATTACTGAAAAAAATTATTTTAAAATACTGGAGTGTTGAATTATGTTAAAATAGACTTTCTGGAGATTTACAGAAATTTTAGTGAAAGCAAAACTAAAATAAGAGCTTTTGAACATCGAAATGTTCTAATGAACAGAGAGTTTAATTAAATGAAATTCGAGTTGTAGTTGAGACAACTTGAGCCTATAGCTCAAGTGGTCGGTGAGCCCTTTGGCGCTACAGTAGCGCGGGTGTGTGGGTGTTGAGGTCGCTGATTTGATACCTGTGTTCACCATTCTTTTATGTGCGTTTTAAAAATAAACCAGATCTCAAACAGAGAGTAGAAAACCCTCTGTCTCCTTTTCATATCGTTGAGCACAGTTGGCCTAGTGGCTAGCGCATGCGGTTGTCTTCTCTTGGGTCGTGGGTTCAATTCCTGGTGCGGCCAGAATACTATTTTTGTTTAAAAAAATGATTTTTGGGTTTTTCTTGATGTGTAAAAATTCCGAAAAAAATACTATTATTATTCTAAAATCATGTGTGACTTATGAAAATTTATTGGGAGTGACTAGAATGAAATAAAGTGTATTTTGGAAGTAAAAGTGTAATTGGAACTATAGTTTTTACACTCGTATAATTTCATAAAAATGTGTTTTTACGAAGAAATTGAGATAAGTGTTAGAAAGCGAAATTGAAGGAAAGAAAGGATAAATGTGAAGTTTTATATGAGTTATTCTTATTAAAGAATAGTGTGACAGTAGTGAGTTTGTGAATATTCACTTTGACTAGATATTTTGTGATATTATTTTAATGTGGAAATACATGTTAACTATGAAATGCATGATGGATAATCGAACTCCATGTATGATTATTGACTCATGAAAAGATTGGAAAATCATGTGATTGAAAAAGAGACATGTTCTTGAGTTTGACAACTCAGATTGTGAATTTGTGAATTGAAATTGAAAATTAGGGTGTAGCCAAAACTCACACCGGCAAGTGAAAAGTGATGAGATATGATTATTGAAATTAAAAAGACCAAGTTTGGGTCATTGTGAAATGAAAGAAATAAGACCGGTAGTAGTGAGAGGGCTAACTCTAAGAGATTGATTTTGTTCATGATTTCATTAAATTAAGGATTAGTACATAGTGAAGAGGTGATGAAAGTGAGAGAAAAATACAAGTATGAGGGCCTCGAGTCTACGATGTGGGTGTGATTCACAGTTTGTCTTCACGATGCATCGTGACATGACGTGGGCACTACTCCAGAATTATCGGGATCTTGGCGACGCTTGTGGGGTGTTTGGTGATTGGGAGAGGATCGTGTGCCATGAAGGAGGCTGAATTGTCCATAGATAGTCTTCACGATGCATCATGACATGACGTGGGATTCCCCTCCAGTGTTTCTGTACATGAGCTCGTACTCATAGGACATCTAGGATACTCACCATAGTTACAGTAGTAGATTAAGTCATGACGAGGGATTGAACCCTACAAGATGAAGAACGATTAAGAGGCTTGCCCTCGGACCTATATAGTATGGGATGCATAGAATCCGAACAAGTGTGCATTAGTGTCATGTAATGTAAATAACTGCATTATGGACTAAGTGCACAATCACAACACGACATTAATAGGGTATTCCCCTTAGTTTGATATGTGAACAAGTTTGTGTTTGTTAAATATGGAAAATCAATTATACTGTTTCCGGCATAGAGAGGATGACCGTATATAATATTCGTCGATTGAATAAACTGACGTACCCACAGTTTTGTATGCAGGATAAATGTGATGATAAAGATTAAAGAAGAACTGATGCTTAGAGATTATTCAAGTGTTGTTGTACTTTCATTATATAAATGTTGCAATTTGCTTCCGCTGTAAAATGTAAAGTGTAAAGATTTCTTGTAACTCTGATGTAAAGTAAAAAGTTTTAAATTCCTTGTAAAATTGTACGAAAGAAGTGTAAAGATCCTGTGGAATCTCGAATTCAGTTGTATTTTGGAATTCGGGGTGTTACAGAGTGGTATCAGAGCCACGCTTCACATAAGTACAAATTTATAAGGAACGACACCCTAGAAGTGGACATTAGTGTGTGTGTTGAGTCTAGAGATTTAAATGTAAGTTACTTACATTTGTGTTGCTCTATGACTTATGCTTCTTCCTCCCTTTTTCTAAGATGGCTGATCACTTCGACCCTGCTGGAGACGACAATTGGCTTATCATAGAGAAAAATTATTATCCTGGACAAGCAGATTTCGAGGAAGAATACTACCCAGGGCAAGCAGACTCCGATGGAGAGGAATGGCCTGAGTCCCGAGAGATCACTCCACCTCCGGATTCATCTGATGACTCTTCTGACTAAGAAGAAGAACCAGTTCCAAGTAGTCTTGTGATATCTTTTCAGAGGCAGGTAGAAACACTGCGGGAGAGAGTCGGACTATTGGAGGCTCAGTTGGCAAAGCGCAAGGATGATTTTGCAGTTCTCAGTCATCGTGTATGGGAACTCGAGAAGAGGAAAAACATGACCGATGTACTGAAGGAAGAAGTTGAAGAACTACGGGGAGAGCTTCGTGAAGCCAAGAGGAACCGTAGGAGTTAGACCATTGTATCGTCTACTGCTTTCATTTTGATGTCAAAAATGTTTTAAATTCGAATGTATAACGTTTGAAATTTCAATGAAATGGAAATATTTACTTAAAAGTTCATGTTTCACACTTCGAATTTAATGGATCTTTTGCATCCGAATATGGCTGGACGAAGAGCAAGAAATGGTGAAGGTCTGGACTTGGAAACGGAACTAGCGAGGGTCTATCAGACACTCAATGTCGTGGCCATGAATTAGGGAAGGGTGCCTGCAAATCTGGTGCCCGAAGCATTCAAACTCGTGTTATCATTTAAACGGATGAAAACACCGGTGTTTGAAAGGAAGTCAGACCCTGACACGGCTGACAACTGGATCAGGCAGGTAGAGACTATTTTCGAAGTTTTGGAGACCCCTGAAGGCAGCAAGGTGAAGTTGGCGACTCTGCAATTCGAGAAGGATGTGGCTGTGTGGTGGCAGTCGATGAAGCGGACAATGGGAGGCTTGGTTCTTGGCTGGGAGGAATTTTTGGAGGAATTCCGCAGTCATTACTTTCCTTCAGACGTCCAGGAGAAGAAGGCCATGGAGTTTCTGTCGCTGCAACAAGGTGGCATGTCAGTTAGGGAGTATAAGACTAAATTTACTCAGCTCTCAAGGTATGCTCCTGAATTGGTGATGGATGAGGCGAAGAAGGCTCGTAAGTTTGAGCATGGTTTGAGGCTGAGCCTGAGATCCAGGATGATACCCCTCAGTATTAGGAGGTTTGACAAGTTGGTCAAACGAGCGGTAGCCACGGAAGCAGACATGGAGCAGTTTCATGTTGTTCAGAATCGGAGGAACAATTGGCAGTCTGGTAAGAGGCTCACAAATTCTGGGAATTTCAAGGGACAACCATCAGCACAAAGGTTCAAACCAATAGGGTCGAATGCTATCAGTGTGGTTGGAGGACCCGGGAATAATTTTGTGAGACCTCCTGCGGTAAATTGCTACAACTGTGGTGAGACGGGACATTACCAATGTCAGTGCCCCAAACCACAGAATGGTAATCGCAATGTACCAATGCAGCAGACTGGGAAGAGGCTGTACCAGCAAGGGCGAGTATTTGCCTTGACTGAAGCTGACGCCGATGAGGTGGATCATGTCATCACTGGTACGGGGGCTGATGTTTAGAGGTTTATGTTGTTTCTTTTTCCCGTTTATTTAGTGAACTGTTACGTAATGAGTGTGTATTATGTAATAGGAGAACTTTATTTGAATGGAATGAAAGCTGTTGTTTTGTTCGATACTGGATCCTCTCATACTTTTGTATCTCCTAAATTTGCTAAAGTGTTGGGAGTTGAACCGAAGATTTTTCCAGGCAAAATCTTAGCAGTAGCTACTCCATCAGGGGAGACTTTAACCACTGATCGGTACTATGCTGATTGCGAGATTGTGATTGGGGACAGAATCTTCGGGATTGATCTAATCGAGCTAACTATTTTGGGAGTCGATGTTATCATTGGCATTGATTGGATGTCAGTATACAGTGCAAGCATCGAGTGCAAGACCAAGACGGTAACAGTGAAGGCTCCAGGTGGACCTGAAGTCACTTTCCAAGGGAAGAAGTGTTCCAAGTTGGTGGCAGCTATCCGCAAGGAAGAGATTCCTGTGGAAGTGCAAAGGATTCCTGTGGTTCGGGACTATCCGACTGTGTTCTTGGATGATTTGCCTGGGTTACCCCTGCAACGTGATATAGAGTTCACCATCACTATTCAACCGGGAAGTGCACCCATTTCTAAGGCACCGTATAGGATGGCTCCTGTAGAACAGGATGAGGTGAAACGGCAGATTGAGGAACTATTGGATAAAGGCTTTATTCAACCTAGTGCGTCGCCTTGGGGAGCACCAGTGCTTTTGGTAAAGAAGAAGGATGGATCGATGACAATGTGTATCGATTACCGAGAGCTGAATAAGGTCACTGTTCAGAATAAGTATCCTATTCCCTGAATTGATGACTTGTTCGATCGTCTACAAGGAGCTGCTGTTTTCTCCAAAATAGATCCCCGATCAGGATATCATCAAGTTCGAGTGAAAGCTGAAGATGTGCACAAAACTCATTTAGAACTCGACATGGACATTATGAATTCTTAGTTATGCCATTTGGAGTGACGAATGCGCCCGCAATCTTCATGGACATGATTAATAGAGTTCTGAGGCCGTTCATTGATTCTTTCATCGTGGTGTTTATCGACGATTTTCTCGTATACTCCAAGTCAGAAGAGGAGCACACCGAGCATTTGGCTGCAGTTTACTGGAAGAGTAGGAGTTGTATGCCAAGCTATCCAAGTGCAATTTCTGGAAATCTGAAGTGGCATTCCTAGGTCGCATCCTTTCTAAGGAGGGAGTGGCAACTGATCCTCAGAAGATAGAGGCAGTGAGAGATTGGGCAAGGCCTACTACAGTGAAGGAAGTCAGGAGTTTTCTTGGATTGACTGGATACTACAGGAGATTCATTCAAGGTTATGCTCAGTTAGTCGTGTCGCTTACTGGTTTGACCAAGAAGAATGTGGACTTCAAGTAGACTGAGCAATGTGAGGTAATCTTTCAGGAGTGGAAAGAGAAACTGACTACTGCACCTATTTTGGCTTTGCCTAGAGCAGGTGTTGAGTATGATGTCTACAGCGATGCTTCACATCATGGGCTTGGTTGTGTCTTAATGCAAGAAGGAAGGGTGATCGCTTATGGGTCTAGGCAACTACGACCACATGAGAAGAATTATCTGACTCATGATCTGGAGTTGGCTGTGATTATCTTTGCCTTGAAGCAATGGAGACACTACGTGTACGGTGAGAAATTGAACATGTACACGGACCACAAGAGTTTGAAGTACATATACCAGCAGAAGGATCTGAATTTGAGGCAGCGGAGATGGTTGGAAGTGCTTGAGGACATGCGACCTGAGATCAAGTATTATCCTGGAAAAGCTAATGTTGTTGCTGATGCACTTAGTCGCAAGAGCAGTTTATCCTGTTTGATTACAACTCAGAAGCAGCTGGTGGAAGAATTGGACCGAGCCGGTATCAAAGTTGTCTTGTATGGATTGGGAGCATCTTTAGCTCAGTTGAGGCTTCAGCCTACTTTGAATGGAAGGATTATTGCAAGTCAGGAGGTTGATGCTGATATCTTGGAGATGAAGGAGCAGGTTGGTGCTGGCAGGTTGCCCGGATTTCAAATCAAGGATGGAGTGCTGTGGTTCGTAGATAGACTGTTCGTTCCAAATTAGGAGGACCTGAAAGAGAGTATTCTTTAGGAGGCACATGCTACACTTTTGTCGGTACATCCTGGGAGTACTAAGATGTACAAAGACATCAAACAGCATTTTGGGTGGTCAGGTTTGAAGCGGGATGTGGCTGAATTTGTGGCGAAGTGTGAGGTTTGTCAGCAAGTCAAAGCCGAGAATCAGAGACCCGGAGGTCTATTACAGCCGTTACCTATTCCGGAATGGAAGTGGGATAACATCAGTATGGATTTCATCATGGGATTGCCCAAGAGTCCTAAAGGCAATGATGTGATTTGGGTTATAGTCGATCGACAAACCAAGTCCGCTCACTTTTTGGCGATGAAACTTACTGCTTCTATGGACAGGTTAGCTGAATTCTATGTTGGCGAGATCGTCAGGCTCCATGGTGTTCCGTCAACTATTCTGTCTGATCGAGATGCACGGTTTACTTCGCATTTCTGGAGGAGTCTTCAGACAGCTTTGGGTACCAAGATAGATTTCAGCACTGCTTTTCATCCGCAAATCGATGGGCAGACGGAGAGAGTCAACCGTGTTCTTGAGGATATGCTTCGGTGTTGTGTACTAAACTTTGGAGGCAGTTGGGAAAGGCATTTACCTTTGGTAGAGTTTTCCTACAACAACAGTTTTCAGACTAGCATCGGGATGGCATCGTACGAAGCTTTGTATGGCAGGAAGTGCAGAACACCTGCTTGTTGGTTTGAAGTTGGGGAGCGTCAGTTGTTTGGACCTGAGCTTGTGCAGCAAACCTCTGAAAAGATTGATCTGATCAGGAAGAGATTGGTAGAGGCTCAGAGCAGGCAGAAGAGCTATGCAGACAACCGGAGAAGGGACCTTGAGTTTAAAAAAGGTGACTTCGTCTTTCTGAAAGTATCGCCCAGTAAAGGTGTGATTCGATTTGGCAAAGGCGGGGAGTTAGCCCTGATGTTTATAGGCCCGTATAAGATATTGAAAAGGATCGGGAAAACTGCTTACCGGCTTGAACTACCGGAAGAGTTATCTCAGGTGCACAATGTCTTTCATGTGTCTATGCTAAGAGGTTATATTCCAGATCCAAGTCATCATTTGCCTGAAGTGCCGGAAGGTTTGCAATTGGATATCAATTACATCGAGTCTCCTGTCGAGATTGTTGATCGTCGAGAGAAAGTCTTGAGGAATAAGACGATACCGATGGTCAAGGTAGTCTGGAGAAACCATCTGGTTGAAGAGGCTACTTGGGAGTCTGAGGAGAGGATGTTGAGGGATTATCCTGAGCTTTTTGCTTGATTGTATTTTGTATTTCCTTTTGCTTGTTGTGAGTGTTTTGTTTCTCGCTCTTGACTGTAGTTCCGGGGACGGAACTAGTCTAAGGAGGGAGTGTTGCAATGCCCTGATTTTCATTTATGAAAATTATTATTTTTATTTTTGTACGTATTGTGCACGTACAATTTTGCAGTATAAAATCTTATAATTATTTTCATTACATATATATGTCTTTTGTATTTGTTTTTATTAAAGCCCATTTTTCTTTAATAAACATAAGTTTTTTTTATAGCCCAATTTAATTTATTTTTTTGTAAACTAATTTGGCCCATTAAATAAAGGCCCATGAATTTATTTTCTCTTTTAAATACAACTTGTAATGAAGACAATTTTTTAGATTATTTTTTTTATAAAGAATAAAATGTACAACTTTTAAATATGGGGGACTATTGAATGCACGTGCATTGCACGTACACGTGCATTGTGCACTTCTTTTTGGCCGGTTTGAATGGGAAGGAAAGGAAAAGAGAAGTGGAGTTGTGGGAGGTAGTTTTGGGATCATGGTTGGTTACTACAACTTCCCCTTAAATCCTAGCCTTTGGTCCTTAACTCCTAGATTAATCATAGCCCTTTATTTGTCCGAAATTTTAGTATAAATACCCCCCCCCCCCCCGCCTAGTTATTCTTGCACTCTTCATTCTCCAAACCTATAGTAAGAAAATACAATTATTAGTAGTGAGTTATTAGTAGGAAGTGAGAATAAAAGATTGAGAGTTGAGTGTTTGTGCTTGCATTCAAGGAGGCCGGCTACTAGGAAGGCTCGGGTTGCATTTGGGAAGCATCGGTTTGCACATCAAGGAGGGGGAGGAGCACTTGTTTGGCAAGCTCGAGAAGGACTCTTTCATTTAGAAGGTGTTGTGAATCTTTCTCTCCAAATAAGGTGGCTTGTTTTTCTATATTTCTAACTAGATACCATGTAAAGGGTGATTGAAATGATAATGCATGAAAGAAACTAATAAGAATACACTTAATTGGAAAAAGGACTTACTAGTTGATTAAATTGATTGCTTGATAGATTGCATGTTATTTTGTCATGAATCTTAAGTTGTATGCAAATCGTTTTGTAGTGATGGAATATATGAATTAGAATTGTTGTTAATGTCAAGAACAAAGTACAAAATGCTAGTAGATGAAATTGTTTGTTTTGTGAGTTTAGTTGGACTTTCGTGATATTATTTGGAATGAATAAATTATAATGTGTTTTTGGGTTTATGAAAGAGGAAAAAACAGGGAATTGATGTAGGAAATTTTAATACAAAGTTGTTTGAGGAATGTCAAAATGATTTATGAAAATAGTAGTATGCAATTTAAATTAATTGTATGAGAAATGTGTGGTTAATTACTGAAAAAAATTATTTTAAAATACTGGAGTGTTGAATTATGTTAAAATAGACTTTCTGGAGATTTACAGAAATTTTAGTGAAAGCAAAACTAAAATAAGAGCTTTTGAACATCGAAATGTTCTAATGAATAGAGAGTTTAATTAAATGAAATTCGAGTTGTAGTTGAGACAACTTGAGCCTATAGCTCAAGTGGTCGGTGAGCCCTTTGGCGCTACAGTAGCGCGAGTGTGTGTGTTGAGGTCGCTGGTTCGATACCTGTGTTCACCATTCTTTGATGTGCGTTTTAAAAATAAACCAGATCTCGAACAGAGAGTATAAAACCCTCTGTCTCCTTTTCATATCGTTGAGCACAGTCGGCCTAGTGGCTAGCGCATGCGGTTGTCTTCTCTTGGGTCGTGGGTTCGATTCCTGGTGCGGCCAGAATACTATTTTTGTTTAAAAAAATGATTTTTGGGTTTTTCTTGATGTGTAAAAATTCCGAAAAAAATACTATTATTATTCTAAAATCATGTGTGACTTATGAAAATTTATTGGGAGTTATTAGAATGAAATAAAGTGTATTTTGGAAGTAAAAGTGTAATTGGAACTATAGTTTTTACACTCGTATAATTTCATAAAAATGTGTTTTTACGAAGAAATTGAGATAAGTGTTAGAAAGCGAAATTGAAGGAAAGAAAGGATAAATGTGAAGTTTTATATGAGTTATTCTTATTAAAGAATAGTGTGACAGTAGTGAGTTTGTGAATATTCACTTTGACTAGATATTTTGTGATATTATTTTAATGTGGAAATACATGTTAACTATGAAATGCATGATGGATAATCGAACTCCATGTATGATTATTGACTCATGAAAAGATTGGAAAATCATGTGATTGAAAAAGAGACATGTTCTTGAGTTTGACAACTCAGATTGTGAATTTGTGAATTGAAATTGAAAATTAGGGTGTAGCCAAAACTCACACCGGCAAGTGAAAAGTGATGAGATATGATTATTGAAATTAAAAAGACCAAGTTTGGGTCATTGTGAAATGAAAGAAATAAGACCGGTAGTAGTGAGAGGGCTAACTCTAAGAGATTGATTTTGTTCATGATTTCATTAAATTAAGGATTAGTACATAGTGAAGAGGTGATGAAAGTGAGAGAAAAATACAAGTATGAGGGCCTCGAGTCTACGATGTGGGTGTGATTCACAGTTTGTCTTCACGATGCATCGTGACATGACGTGGGCACTACTCCAGAATTATCGGGATCTTGGCGACGCTTGTGGGGTGTTTGGTGACTGGGAGAGGATCGTGTGCCATGAAGGAGGCTGAATTGTCCATAGATAGTCTTCACGATGCGTCATGACATGACGTGGGATTCCCCTCCAGTGTTTCTGTACATGAGCTCGTACTCATAGGACATCTAGGATACTTACCGTAGTTACAGTAGTAGATTAAGTCATGACGAGGGATTGAACCCTACAAGATGAAGAACGATTAAGAGGCTTGCCCTCGGACCTATGTAGTATGGGATGCATAGAATTCGAACAAGTGTGCATTAATGTCATGTAATGTAAATAACTGCATTAAGGACTAAGTGCATAATCACAACACGACATCAATAGGGTATTCCCCTTAGTTTGATATGTGAACAAGTTTGTGTTTGTTAAATATGGAAAATCAATTATACTGTTTCCGGCATAGAGAGGATGACCGTGTATAATATTCGTCGATTGAATAAACTGACGTACCCACAGTTTTGTATGCAGGATAAATGTGATGATAAAGATTAAAGAAGAACTGATGCTTAGAGATTATTCAAGTGTTGTTGTACTTTCATTATATAAATGTTGTAATTTGCTTCCGTTGTAAAATGTAAAGTGTAAAGATTTCTTGTAACTCTGATGTAAAGTAAAAAGTTTTAAATTCCTTGTAAAATTGTACGAAAGAAGTGTAAAGATCCTGTGGAATCTCGAATTCAGTTGTATTTTGGAATTCGGGGTATTACAGAACGTGACTGGGACCCCAAGGCCCTTTGGAGGGGTTGGCTCTGGATAGCGTTCACTTTCTGAGCGAAGGCTTTTCAGGAGGAGATAGAATCTCCCCCCATTGGGCCTCCGTGTATCAGGTTTAGGACGGCCACTGCTTCTGCCTCCTGAGTCTCCACTTGTTGCTCTGCTCGTCTGTTAGCCCCCCTGGGGGTGGGGGCTGATCAGCCCTGTCCTTCCTCATGAAGCGAGCTGCCCTCACTGGATAGGGGCTTCAATCTCGTCCTTGAGGGCCCGACATTCGTCTGTGCCATGCCCATAGTCCCAGTGGAAATGGCACCATTTATCCCGGTTTCTCCTCTTTCCGGGAGTATTAATCTTAGGGGGAGGCGGTAGGAGACCCTCGTTCCCAATCTCCATCAGGATGGTGGATACACTTACATTAAGCGCAATGAATTTCTCGAAACGAGGGTGTAACACCCCAAATTCCAAATACAACAGAATTCGAGATTCCACAGGATCTTTACACTTCTTTCGTACAATTTTACAAGGAATTTAAAATTTTTCACTTTACATCAGAGTTACAAGAAATCTTTACACTTTACATTTTACAGCGGAAGCAAAATTACAACATTTATATGAATGAAACAACATTTGAATAATCTCTAAGCATCGGTTCTCCTTTAATCTTTATCAGGTCATTTATCCTACATACAAAACTGTGGGTACGTCAGTTTATTCAACCGACGAATATTATACACAGCCATCCTCTCTATGCCGGAAACAGTATAATTGATTTTCCATATTTAACAAACACAAACTTGTTCACAAATCAAACTAAGTGGAATATCCTATTGATATCGTGTTGTGATTGTGCACTTAGTCCTTAATGCAGTTATTTATATTATATGAAACTAATGCGCACTTATTCGGATTCTATGCATCCCATAGTACATAGGTCCGAGGGCAAGCCTCTTATTCGTTCTTCATCTTGTAGGGTTCAATCCCTCGTCATGACTTAATCTACTACTGTAACTACGGTAAGTATCCTAGATGTCCTATGAGTACGAGCTCATGTACAGAAAAACTGGAGGGAAATCCCACGTCATGTCACAATGCATCGTGAAGACAACCTATGGACAATTCAGCCTCCTTCTTGGCACACGATCCTCTTGTAGTCACCAAACACCCCACAAGCGTCGCCAAGATCACGATAATTCCGGAGTAGTTCCCACATCATGTCACGATGCATCGTGAAGACAAACTGTGAATCACACCCACATCATAGACTCGATGCCCTCATACTTGTGTTTTTCTCTCATTTTCATCACCTCTTCACTATGTACTAATTCTTACTTTAATGAAACCATGAACAAAATCAATCTCTTAGAATCAGCTCTCTCACTAATACCAGTCTTATTTCTTTCATTTCTCAATGACCCAAACTTGGTCTTTTCACTTTCAATTATCATATCTCATCACTTTTCACTTGTCGGTGTGAGTTTTGGCTACACCCTAATTTTCAATTTCAATTCACAAATTCACATATTTGAGTTGTCATACTCAAGAACATTTCTCTTTTCCAATTACATGATTTCCAATCTTTTCATGAGTCAATTATCATACATGGAGTTCAATTATAAATCATGCATTCCATAAACAACATTTATTTCCACATTAAAATCATATCACGAAAGCATCTAGTCAATAGACTATTCATAATATCACCATTGTCAAGCTACTCTTTTAACAAAATAATCCATACAAGAATTCACAATTACGTTCTCTTTCCAATCATTTTTCCTTTTCAATACTTATCTTAATCACCCCATGAAATCACACATTTTTATGAAATTATACAAGTAAGAAACCATAGTTTCGAATACAATTTTACTTCCAAAATACACTTTATTTCATCCCAATAACTCCCAATTAATTTTCATAAGTCGTATATGATTTTAGAATAATAACGGTATTTTTTTCGGAATTTTTACACATCATGAAAATCCCCAAAATCGATTTTAAACAAAAATCAAAATTCTGGCCAACACCAGAATCAAACCCGCATCCTTTAAGAAGTCAGCCGCACGCACTAGCCATTGGGCCATTTGCGCTCAGCAATAAGAGAGGGAGACAAAGAGTTTTATACTCTCCGTTCGAAATGTAGGTTAATTTTAAAAAAACGCACACAAACAGTGGTGGACACAGGTATCGAACCAGCGGCCTCAAGACAACACGCCCGTGCTACTGTAGCGCTAAAGGGCTCACCGACCACTTGAGCTATAGGCTCAGGTTGTCACAAATATAACTTGAATTTTATTTAGTTGATTCTCTGTTTCATTAGAACATTTCGATGTTCAAAAGCTCTTATCTTTGTTTTGCTTGCACCAAAAACCATGTAAATCTCCAGAACGTATATTTTAACTTAAAATAACACCCCAGTATTTTTAAAATAATTTTTCAGTAATTTAATACACATTGTTCATACAATAATTTAAATATTTGCATACTACTCTTTTCATAATTCATTTGACATTTCTCACACAACTTGGTACTAAAAAAATTCACGTTATAAATATAATTCTCTATTTTTCCCTCTTTCATAAACCCAAATGCGTAGGATAATTTTATTCTTTCGTAACAATATCATGATAGTCCATTTAGCACATAAAAGAATAATTTTATCTACTAGCACTTTGTACTTAATTTTGCATTATCAACAATCCCAATTCAATATTTCCATAACTACAAATAATTCGCACACAAAATTAAGATTCATGACAAGTTAACATACATTCTATCAAACATTAATTTAATCAACTAGCAAGTCCACTTTTTCAATTAAGTGTACTCTTATTACTTTCTTTCATGCATTATCATTTCAACCACTCCTAACATGGCATCTAAATTAGAAATATAGAAAACCACCCACCTTATTTGTAGAGAAAAATCACACAACACCTCCTAAACGAAAGAGCCCTTCTCCTCCTAGATTAAGCTTGCCCACACGAGTACTCCTCCTCCTTGCTTGATGTGCAAACCGAAAGCTCCCTAGTGCTAACCCGAGCCCTCCTAATGGTGATGTAGCCGGCCTCCTTGGATGCAAGCGCACACACTCTTAATCTCTCAATCTTTTATTCTCACTTCCTATTAATAATCCACTACTAATAATTGTATTCTTTCACTATAGGTTTGGAGAATGAAGAGTGCAAGAATAACTAGGCTAGGGGGGGTATTTATAATAAATTTTGGGACAGATAGAAGGCTAGGATTGATCTAGGAGTTAAGAAACAAAGGCTAGGATTCAAGGGGAAGTTGTAGTAACCAACCATGATCACAAAAACTACCCCCCACAAACTCCACTCTCTTCTTTTCCCTCCTAGTCCCATCCGACCCCACTTGGTGCACAAAACACGTGCACGTGCAATGCACGTGTCTCCAATAGTCCCCTATTTTAAAAGTTGTACATTTTATTTTTTTATAAAAATAATCTATAAAAATTGTCTACATTACAAGTTGTGTTAAAAAGGAAAATAAACTCATGAGATTTTATTTAATGGGCCAAATTAGCCTATATTTAAAATAAATTAAGTTGGGCTCAAAATAAAAGAAAACTTATGTTTGTTAAAAATTAATATATATATATATATATATATATATATATATATATATATATATATATATATATATATATATATATACTCATTTGTCTATGTAATGAAAATAATTATAAAAATTTATACTACAAAATTGCACGTGCACAATGCGTACAAAATAATACAAAAATAATAATTTTCATAAATGAAAATTCAGGGTATTACAGAGGGAGAGGGCGACGCTGACCCCTATTGTCTTTTTGGAGCTTCTTAGCTCCTTTTTCTTCCGCAGCCTTCCATTTGTTCCCGAAAGATGACCCCTCCAGAGTGGGGCGATTGAGAGCCTCTTCAACTCGAATATACTTCACTCCTGAGAAAGAGCTCGGAGAAGTCCCAAGGAGGCTTCTAGGCCAAGGACGTCCTGAGATCAGGGTTGATGATATTTGATTGGAATGCAGTCGAAGCTACTGACTGATCTAATGAGGCGATGGACCGGGCCTCTGCGGTGAATCGCTTGACATAATCTCTCAGCCGTTCGCCCTTCCTTTGGCTGAGGAAGAGTAGAGAGGTAGTGGTCTTCTCGGGGCGGCGGTTGCTCACGAAATAGGTGAGGAAGAGGCCTTCGAACTGATCGAAGGAGAAAATAAAGGCTGGAGCGAGCCTCAAATACCACTCCCGAGCGGGACCTTTGAGGGTGGCCGGGAAGGTCTTGCAGAGGAAGGCATCGGAAGCATGATGGATCATCATGATAGTTTTGAAACTCTCAATGTGATCTATGGGGTCCGACTCCCCGGTGTAAGACTCGAAGTGTGGAGGCTTGAAGTTGTCTGGGATAGGGGCCTCCATGATACTACAGGAGAATGGGGGCCTGCTCGGGCGGAGGTTCCTCGCCCGTTGCTTTTCATCTCGGTCAAGCTGGCCGAGGTGCCTCTCCATCTTGTAGAGACAATGGTAGACGGAGTCCTCCCTTCGGTCCTGTCTTGCTAAACCTCGAGACTCGTCTTCGTGCCGAAGAGGAATGGGGCAACGGCGGTAGCTTTGAGTTGACTGAGTACTAGGAGATGGGCGGCGATGGCTCGGAGCCGGCCTAGGACTTGGGGAATGGCAGCAATGGCTCGGAGCTGGCCGAGGACAGAGGGAGCAGCGATGACGACGAGGAGCTGGCTGAGGGCTAGGAGCCCTATGACCGTTGTTGGGGGCAGCATTGAGCGCTCGAAGGACCGCCTCTGGGAATTGCTAAAATTTTGCCCTCGTGAAAGGGGCCTCCTGCTCCCGATAGGCTCGAGCTGCAGGATGGCCTGCCGGGGAGCAACTTCGCCTTGGGCAATGCTGGTGTGACTCTTTCCGCCTCCGAGGAGAGTTGGAACCCCTACGGTTTGTTCGGCGGGGTAACCGATCCCTCGGGTGCTTCCTGCAAGGGTTCGGCTCGCTGGTCCGCCTCTCGTCTAGACGGATCCAAAGGTCGGGCCCGGGCTCGTTCTGCCGGCTGTTGAGCACATCCCGCAGATCCTTCGGGGTAAGAGGACTATGGGAGGCCATAGAATCTATGGAGTCATTGTGGATGGAAACCCGAACTTGGTGCATAGGTTGCTTTTGGCGGCTCCGTCGAGAGGGCTCCCCAACAGTCACTTGGGGCCCTAAAGGCTGCAGAATAGATTGAGGGATCTGCTGTTCGAGATGTAGGTCCGGTTGGACGGGTAGAGGGAGATCCTCCGGAGGAGGAGGAGGATGAGAAGAGGTTGTTCTACGGTTGGAGTGCACGGACTTCCTCTTGGGAGGCATTGCTAGAAGTAGCTTTGGTTGAAGGAAGAAGGTCGGACAGCTATTTGAGAGTTCCCACAGATGGCACCAATCTGTTGCCGCTGAATCTGGTGTGGGGGCAATAGATAGAATTTTTGGATTCATAGGAACTCGAATAGGCAAAATCTGACTTCTTTCCTAATTGGTAGGCTGACTCCTTGGTGCTCCCGTGGACCTACGCAAACGTTCGAAACACCGGGATGGATCCCGGTGATGAACCCTCCGACACTCTTGTTAATACACAGAAAAGGAAAGGAAAAGAGCTTAGGTAGACAAAGAGTGATCACCTGTAACGGTAGGATGTAGGGGGTATTAAAAGATATAACTTCTCATGTAGGGAACCGTAGTGACTTCAAGTCAAAGGACTACATACACCATGGTCATTGTGAGAACTGCTTATGATACTCACGTAACGATCTATGCAGCATTCCCATGGTGGGTCAGTCCAGTACATTATTACTCTAATATGTACCCATGTGAAGACTTTATATCTTATATTCATGACCCATGAGATATGGTCATCAGTCTACTTACATACTAGTCTCTATGTATTATTGTTACCTTAATTCATAACAATACTTGACTAGGAATATTTAAAAATAGTGTTATGATTACAACCAATAGGATCTCACAATCAATTCATGCACTTGATATCCCATGTTAATGAACCTACTATAAATTATATGGAATTTATTATGTTCATTTAATCACAATAAACAACACAATAAATGAAATGTCTCATACATAAAATAAATATCATGATACAAGGTAAACTAGTAATGTCAATACACAACTGGCCTCTAGGGCATACACCAATAATCTCCCACTTGCACTAGAGCCAATCAGACATACATCTAATGCCTATAGATCTAATGTGACCCTCATGCTTTCGCTGTGCAAGAGGCTTTGTCAGTGGGTCAGCGAGGTTATCATTTGTTGGTACTCTGCTTATCTTCACATCTCCTCTATCGATAATCTCTCGAATGAGATGGAAGCGCTTAAGTATATGTTTGGATCGCTGGTGAGATCTAGGCTCCTTAGCTTGTGCAATGGCCCCATTGTTATCACAATAGAGGTCCAGCGGGTCCACAATGCTAGGAACCACACCAAGTTTAGTGAGGAACTTTCTAATCCAAATGGCCTCCTTTGCTGCATTGGAGGCAGCAATATACACTCAGCCTCAGTGGTGGAATCAGCTACTGTCTCTTGCTTCGAACTCTTCCAGCTCATAGCTCCACCATTTAAGCAAAACACAAAGCCTGATTGCGATTTGGAGTCATCCTTATTGGACTGGAAGTTAGCGTCAGTGTAACCCTTTATAACAAGCTCTTTCTTGACTCCATATACCAAGAACGAATCCTTAGTCCTTCTCAAGTACTTAAGGATGTTCTTGACAGCAGTCCAATGACTCTCACCGGGATCTGACTGGTACCTGCTCATCATGCTCAAAGGATATGCGACATCTGGACGAGTACATAACATGTCATACATGATAGATCCAATTTCATATGCATATGAAATCTTAGTAATGCGGTCTCTCTCATCTTGAGTGGAAGGACATTGAGCCTTAGACAGGCTTACACCATGCGACATAGGGAGAAATCCTTTCTTGGACTCTTGCATATTGAAGCGTTACAAATACTTTCTCTATGTATGTACTATGACTCAAGCCAAGCAGTCTCCTTGATCTATCTCTATATATCTTGATGCCTAATACATGTGTAGCTTCACCCAAGTCCTTCATGGAAAAGCATTTTTCTAGCCAAGTCTTTACAGCCTGTAAGGTAGGGATATCATTCTCGATGAGTAGTATGTTATCTACATACAATACCAGAAATACAACTGTGCTCCCATTAATCTTTTTGTAGACACAAGTTTCATCATTCTTGATGAAACCAAACTCTTTGATTACATCATCCAACAAAGATTCCAGCTTCTAGAAGCTTACTTTAATTCATAAATGGATCGTTGTAGTTTACACACCTTTCCAGCATCATTTGGAGTGACAAAATCCTCAGGCTGTGTCATGTACACATACTCGAGAAGATTTCCATTTAGGAAAGTAGTTTTGACATCCGTCTGCCAGATTTCATAATCATGATATGCTGCAACAGCAAGCATGATCTGAATGGATTTAAGCATGGCAACTGGGCAAAAAGTCTCATCATAGTCTACACCATGAACTTATTTGAAACCTTTAGCCACTAACTGCCCCTTAAAGGTATGCACATTACCATCCATATCAGTTTACTTCTTGAAAACTCATTTGCACCCAATAGGTTTTACCCCTTCAGGTGGGTCTACCAAGGTCCATACCTAGTTGGTATACATGGATTCCATCTCAGATCTTATGGCCTCAAGACATTTCTCAGAATCTGGGCCTTTTACAGCTTCCTCATAAGTTATAGGTTCTTCCTGATCCATGAGCAATATATCACCATGTTGATTCACGAGAAATCCATATCTCTCGGGTTGATGAGGTATCCTACTAGACTTACGTAGGCCTTGTGCTACGTGAGCAGGTGATTGTTCCACAACAATTTGTCGAGTCTGCTCCATTTCCACCATTGGTTTGCTGCTACTTTGCGAAGTTTGAATTTCTTCAAGTTCTATTATTCTCCCACTGGTTCTTTTGGAGAAAAATTTTCTCTCTAGGAACACAGTAGTCTGTGTGACAAATACTTTGCCTTCGGTCGAATTATAGAAATAGTATCCCTTGGTTTCCGTGGGATATCCTACAAAGAAGCACTTATCAGATTTGAGACCAAGTTTATTAGGGACTCGGTGCCTTACATAGGCTTCACAACCCCAAATCTTCATGAAGGACACACTAGGACGCCTCCCAGTCCATATCACATAAGGTGTCACTTGAACCGTTTTAGATGGAACACGGTTAAGTGTGAAAGCAGTTGTTAATAGAGCATGTCCCCAGAAGGAGTTGGAAGATCTGCATGACTCATCATTGATTGGACCATATCTAACAAGGTCTGGTTCCTCCTCTCAGAGACACCATTTCATTGTGGTGTTCCGGAGGGAGTGAGTTGAGATATTATCCCGCACTCTTTTAGATGGTCATCAAAATCTTGGCTTAAGTACTCACCACCTCGATCTGATCGAAGGGCTTAAATAACTTTACCATGTTGATTTTGTACCTCATTCTTGAATTCATTGAACTTTTCAAATGACTCTGAATTGTGTTTCATCAGACACAAATCCATATCTATTGAAATCATCAGTAAATGTAATGAAGTACTGAAAACCTCCTCTAGCCAATGTGTCCGCAAACATCACTATGTATGAGACCTAAAAGATCACTAGCCCTTTCACCTTTTACAGTGAATGGAGCTTTTGTCATCTTGCCCAACAAACAAGGTTCACATACCTCATATGATTCAAAATTGAATGAGTCCAAGAATCCATCTTTATAGAGTTTGGATATGCGGTTTTCATTTATGTGGCTCAAACGACAATGCCAGAGGTAAGTGGGTTCATATCATTTGATTTGAACTTCTTAGTATTTATATTATAGATGGGCATTTCGAGGTTGAAAATATAAAGTCCATTACTCAATTGCGCACTAGCATAATAGATATCATTCAAATAAATAAAACAACTTTGTACTTTATTATAAATAAAAAATCCTTCTTGTCCAAAAAAGAAATAGATATAATATATCTACTAATAGCAGACACAAAATAATATTTCTCTAACTCAATGATAAGCCCAGTGGGCAATGATAAATGACAAGTTCGTACAGCTAAAGTAGCAAATTTTTCTCCATTTCAACCTCGTAGGTCAACTTCGCCCTTAGCCAATGGTCTACACCTTTTAAGATCCTGCACATTTACACAAATGTGAGATCCACATCCAGTATCTAATACCCAAGATGCAGAAGTAGATAAATTGACTTCTATAACAAAAATACCTGTAGTGGAAGTCTCACTTCCTTTGTTCTTCTTAAGCTCCTCCAGGTACTTATGACAATTCCTCTTCCAATATCTGGTCTCACCACAATGGAAGCATGTGCTCTCCTTGGCCACCCCACCCTTAGGTTTCAAGGCAGAAGTGTTGGGCTTCAAATTGCCCTTGCCTTCCTCTTGCCTTTGGGTTTCTTAATCTATTTTTTGCTGAGTCATGAATATTTTTCTTCTCATTTTTCTAGTCACAATTGTGTGATTTATTTTTATTAAAATCCATTAGGCCAAAATCCATTTTGTAGCCCACTAAAATTAATTTAAAGCCCATGACTGATTTTGTGTGCACTAAAGTGTACTTTTAAAATATAGTTAGTTTGATTTGGGGGCATTTTCATAAGGTTTTGTTTTGAGTTCTAGTTGTACTTCAAAAAATCATAACTATTTAACTAGATGAATCTAGAGCTAAAAATAGGAGCATCTCGTATATGTCGAGAACATCTACTTAAAATTTCATAATATTTGTATGTCGTTTAATATTTTAATAAAATCCAAACTTAAGACTGATTGGCAGTTGGCTAGTTGGTGGAAATTTGTACACATTTTGGATTTTGATCATTTCAATATCTTAGATGAAATATTTTGAGAAAAGTCAAAACTATGAACTTGAAGTAGACTCATTAATTCTTTAGAGTCTAAGAAATCAATTTTTCATGAAGAACAGAATTTATAGTGAATTTTACAAGATCGAACAGTGACAGATTGTATAACATTTTGACCCTACTGTAGATTTGAAATATTCAGGGTTATAGACAAAATATTTTGGAGAATCTTATAACTACAAAGTTATAGTAGACATGTATGCCTTTAATTTGATCTAAAGAACACAGTTTCATGAAGTATAGATTTTTCTATGATTTTTACAAGTAGCATGAGATGCAGTTTTCAGATTTTGAACCTACCTAGCATGATTTAGATGATCTTAACTACAAAGTTGTAGTAAACTCATTTATGATTCCTATGAAACTAAGAAATCTATTTTTTGAGTAGTATTGGAATTTATATGATTTTTTTCAATACCATTGGGTTGATGTCTTATATCTAGTTGTCCGAAAACTTTTACAGCGTATAAAATTAGATTTAAAAATTGGAATATTAGTAAGATTTATCTTATGAGGAATTAAGAGACAATTAAAGGATGAATTTGAAATGTTAAACATGTGATGTTTATAAGGATTTTAAGTCATCAAGTGTTACTGAATGTTGCTATAGGAAGTTGGTTACTTCATGATTGATAATATACATAAAGAGAATGGATAAAAGAAGTTAAAAGATGTTTAATGAAAGGAAATGTTTATGATGAGGTTAGATGTAACCTCGGTGATCTCTTTTTGAGATGGTTGTTTATTCTAGAGTGAACGAGACCCAGAATACCGGCAGCTGTGATAAATGAAATTTGAGAAGTAACCAGTGTGGGTTAACTTTCTCTTTGAGAAGTATCCAGTGTGGACTAGTATTCTCAGTGTTTTGGTTTAAGTCCGGTGGGCAAAGCTAAACTCTAGGTCTTAACAGCTATAATTTAAACTTAAAGGACAAACACTAGTTGGAGATATAATGAAACAAGAGCAAATGTGAGTTATGGACTCCAGGATGACTCGCGGAGTGAGATATCCCCAGTATTCCGAGACAAGGGATGAAATAGGCCCCAGGATGATCTACGGAGTGGTATTGATCTCCAGTATTCCGAGGCAAGAGCGACGCGCACGGGATATTTGTGCAATGAGGGTTCCAGGTTGACTCGCGGAGTGAGACAATCCCCAGTATTTTCGGACGATGGATGAAACAGGCCACAGAATGATCCGCGGAGTGGGATTGATCTCCAGTATTCCATGGCGAGAACCAATACTTGCAAAGTATCTAAATCTCGTAGTATTCATAGTAGTAGGTTGCATGGAGAGGGACTGAACCCTATAATGAAGAGTACGATAAGGGCTTGCCCTCGGACCTATGTAGTATAGGATGCATAGAATCCGAACAAGTATACATTTGTGTCATCGTAGTGTGAATGTATGTATTAGGCATTAAGTCATATCATACACTGACATGTTTAGGATAGTAAGTTCTCACATCTTTGTTTCGCATTCAAGTTTGTGTTTGCTAAAGTAGAAGAATCGCTGTATTATAGTATTGTGTCAATTATATGCAACTGACGTATCCAGAGTTTCCTAGTTGTAAGACTGGATTCGGCATGGACTTGAAGTCACTGTGATGAGTTGACATAAGATTGAAGAATTTTCATTATCGTAGATTGTATTGTATTCATTTAATTCTGCTATGCTATTGTGAAGAACATTGTTGTAATAAAAAGTTTTAAATTCCTTGTATTTTTGTACGAATTTGAAGTAAACCTGTTTGTACTACAAATTACATGTGTTTAGAATTCGGGGCATTACAAATGGTATCAGAGCCGACTTCAATGAGTACTACAAAAATTATAAGGAAAACACAATTAGGGTGGACATTAAAGTGTGAGTGTCAGGTTGGAGTCATGAATGATGAAGTTATTGAACTTGCATTCATGATACTCCCCTCGTATACAATTAGTGTGATATTGTATGTGAGCATGCTTTCCCTTGGTATCACGAGTGTTATGGTTGGTTTGAACCTACATTCATGATACCTTATACGTAGATTAACTTTCCTCTTTAATTTTTCTTCATGGATTTTCCTCGTAGTACTTTTCATCTTTAACCTTTAATATATTTTTTTTCAAATAATTATTTTATTATACTATTAATTCACTTTGATATTTATTATTTTATCTACAACCCTTAGTCTTAATCTTTTAAGTTTGACTGACTTGTTTTCTTTATTGATGTTTTATCCTCCTTACTTTTATTCGCTTTTACGTTACTTATTTATTTTTTCTATTACTTTTACGTGTTCTATTAAGTTTTGAATTACTACTTATTAAATTATTATTAAGACTATCATTTTCCTTTGTTATTATTTCTATCAGATTTTGAATTTTGATTTTTGTATGTTTATATTCACTTTACAAATATATGATTTTTTGATGCTATAATTTTTCCATTATTTTACATTGTCTTATTCATTTCAGTATATTTTTAACAAGATTGTAATATTTTACTTATATAAATATGACATACTTCTACACATTATAAATCTGCTTTCCTACTATTTTTGTGTTATAGCTTATATTCGATACTATTGTTATTACATATTATTTGCTAGTTTGTTTTGTTATATTTACTTTTCACTATGAATAGCTACTTACAAATTTTTTTGGTTTATATTTCTCTAATTACTACATACACTCACTATTTATGTTTCATCTTTTTTTCAATTTTTATTCTTGGTTACTACATATACTTTCCACTGATTTTCATGTATATATCATATATTTCGACATACTTACTATACATATCATTTTACATTTATCCAATTATTACATTACTATATTTTTTTTCTTCTTATTATCCTAATTTACTACACTACATCATTATTGTTCTCATTGTATCTTCAGCTCATGCATATACTTTATACAATTCTTGTCGCAATGTTATAAATCCTTTTCATTACTACTAATTCTATATATTCGATATTTATAATCTATAATTCTATTTTAATATTTCATCGTTGTAATTTTCTACTTCAACTTTTATATCTATTTCAAAAACTCAACATCATACTTCATTAAACATCCAATTTCCAAGTACATATGAAAGATTACATCATCCCATTCACCATTTCGGTGCAACCTGATGTCGAGATGGCAAATCTGCAACTAGACATCAATGGAGGCAAACTGCAACTGGATGTCGGGAAGGCAAAGTATACAACCGAATGTCCAGAAGACAAACTGCAACCGGATGTCGTGAAGGCAAATCTGCAACTTGATGTCAAGGAGGCAAGCCTACAATTGAAAACCAATGAGGCAAACTCACAACAAAAGAGATTTTTTCTACTTTAATAACCCGCACTTTTATTTCTATATATATTACCTACCACTATTCCAATTTTGTACTAGTTTATACCATTTTATAATGTTTTACAACTTAGCCTATACTAATTCAACTTTATTATTTATAATACAAATATAATTATATACACATTTAATTAATTACCTTATTACTTACACTTGTTTCTATATTTATCCTATATGCGTTATTTTTCATCATAGTTATTACCGCTTACTATTAACTATTTTGATACCTTCTTATTAATATTTTGTATATATACTTCATCCTTACATATGATTAGTATTCTGGTATTTTTTTATATCACTTCATCGTATTTTATTTTACTGCTAACTTATCTTAGATTTGGTGGCTACTCACCTATACGGATACTTTTGTTTATGATTTACATTTTATTTCTATATAATTAGTTTTTATATTATTTCAATAAAATATTATCACTTCTACTACTATGATGCTTTGTCTTACTCCTACAAACCATTTATAATTTTCATATCATAGTTTCATCGTATACTTTTACGCCTATGTACGTATATACTTTTGTATATTGGTTTTCTTGCTATATTTGACAATTTATAGATATTTAATAAATACTAATCACTATACTATGTATTTAATTTTGAATCGTATATATAGTTATTATATTTAACTTAGGAGTTATTTTTGTTTGATATGAATAATTATATCTATCTTATATTGTTTGTACATTTAGCTAAAATTTAACACTCATATATTTTCAAACTTTTCTTAAAACAATATTCTCTTAAATTGCTACCTTCTTTTATCTATTAACATATATTCTTAGTTTATGATTTTAATCATTCATTTTTTCCATTTCCTTTTAGTTAATTTCTCTTTTCTTAGAATTTTCAAAAATTTATTAGCCAGTGCTAAATATTTTTCAATTATTATGCTCTTCCAATTATTTATCGATTTGCTTTGTATTTTTATACTTTCCCCTATTTCGTTTTATTTAATTCTTTATTATATATATATATATATATATATATATATATATATATATATATATATATATATATATATATTCTTTCTATCTCAGTAAATTTTTGAGCTACTTAAGGATTATTTACGTTCATAGTCTATTTTAAAATTTTCTACTGCGTTATAATTTGTCTATACTATTTCAATGCTTTTATTCTGTACACTTGCATTTCTCTTCCTTCTTACTTATTTCTATACTTCTATTTTTGTTTTACTCTTTTCGTACTACTTCCTACTACTTTATTTTGTTTACTATACTTGTTTGTCAAGCATTTTTTCTATGATTTCCTTACTTCTTGCTAATTTTGTTTTCACATTTTTTCACAATTGATGACTTAATTTATATTTTCCTCTTACTACGATATCTAATACTTTATCAAGTATTTTTTTGTATGAAAATTTCTTTCAATCTATGTTATCTTTCACGGTCACGACCCTTTCCTGCTATTTATCTTCTAATACTTTCGTGTTTCGTTCTTTTTCACTTTGATACTCATATTCCGTATTTAATTTTTCTTTGTTTTCCACATTACATATTTATATACTACATTTATTTTCTTAATATTTGCAATTTTTCTATACACAATAATGATTTTTTCTTTGGTGTGTACAAGATACAACTTTTACCTTAGTAGGTTCTGAGGACAGAACTATTCTAGAGGGGGGATATTGTAACACTCCACAAAATTGAGTTATGATAATTTTGCCCACAGGTGTTACGCACGTGTATTTTGTACTGTTACGGGTAATATCCGTAGCGTATTTTAATATAACTGATATGGCTAAAAATGGGGTTAAATCGGAACCGTCCAGATTGGACACGAATCTTGAAGCTCAGGGGTAAAACGGTAATTTCGCATATAGATGGGCCCAAAGCAGGAACTGGATCTCCCCTTCACAGATCCAATAACCCGCGAAACGGATCCACTCCAGCTGGGTACGGGTCCCAACCCAAGACAAACCCAGACCAGCAAGAGGAAATTAGGGTCTCTGATTTGACTAAATCAACGGGCCTGATTTGCGGTTATCCTCTCACCGGGAATCAAGGATCAGTTTTCTAAACCAATTAAGAGGATTTTACTCCTAACGGTATCACAGGAAATCCGGTCCCTAATCAAATTCCCATGGCGACTATAAATACCTCCGACCTACCACTGTTACAAGGTAATCACTCTTTTTCCAATTAAAGCTCTTTCTTAATCATATCACTGGTTACTGACAAGAGCGTCGGAGGGTGCGTCGCCGGGATCAACCCCGGTGTATCGAACTTCCTTGCAGGTGAACGGCGGGAGTCAGCAGCCCAATTCCAACGAACAGGCTTGGATTCGCTATTCAGATTTTTCCACGAACTCACAAATTCTATCTGTTGGCCCCCACACCAAATTTAGCAGCAACAGATTGGCGCCGTCTGTGGGAAAATCAAACGAATAGCAGCTCCTCCTCTTCCCGTTGGTAAGACCTACTCCTGCCATGCCGCCGAGAAAAGTAAGATCAAGGGGATCCAATCGTGGGCCCAATCCAGATCAGCAACAAGAAGTCCCCTTCCAACCCGCTCATCAACAGGGACAACTTCCGCTTCAAACCGAGGATCTACCTCCCCTCCCAAATCAGCAACCTCCTAATGGTCCCACGGGCCCCTCAAATGTCGCCGCAGGGGTCTCTCGCCCCGACCCGCAGAAACAACCCCTCCACCTGGACCACGTGTCCATCCACAATGCCTCCTCGGATTCCATGGCTTCCCACCATCCTCGAGCTTCTGACCTCCGTAATACCGTTCTAAACCGGCAAAAGGATGAGGATCTTCGCCACTGCCTGGATGATAAGTGGGCCCGAGAGGGAGCCTCCCGCCAACAACATCCAGGTGAGCGATCTCCTCACCACCGAGACACCAGGAGGTCCCCGGACCGAAGGGGTCGGAGGGAATCCCCCGAGCGTCATAGGAGGGGACCGCGTTCCCCCGCTGGTCGGCGTCACCCGAGGAATGATGAGGTGCCTATCACTCGTGCTGAGTTCCTACAATTCCAAGCAACAGTGTTGCAAGCCCTCAACCTTCGCCCTGCCAACAACAATGCCCAAAGGGTTCCGACACCCCCACGGGTCCCAAGTCCCCGTCCTCGGACCATAACACCTCCTCCGACTCCTAATCACCAACAGCACAACCATAGTCCTCGCTGCTCCCAAGACTACCGCCGTCGTAGTCCCCGCTCTCCCTCCTATGAAGACAAGTCCAGGGGCTCGATCGACTACCACCGAAGGGACGATGCTTTCTACCGCCGTCTCCACGAGATGGAGAGACGCATTGGTCGAATGGACAAGGAGGAAGAGTCTAGAGGTAGGACCGTCCACCCCGGCAGACCTCCCTTCTCCCGGACTATCATGGAGGCTCCCATCCCGAGGGGTTTCAAGCCTCCGCAGTTTGAAACGTATTCGGGGGAGTCGGACCCCGTTGATCATGTCGAGAGCTTCAAGACCTTGATGCTAATCCACCAAGCTTCCGACGCCATGCTCTGCAAAACCTTCCCTGCCACCCTTAAGGGTTCGGCTCGGGAATGGTACTCCCGGCTCGCTCCCTCTTCCATCTTCTCTTTTGAGCAGTTCGAAACGCTCTTCATAACCCACTTTGTGAGCAGCAGACGAACGGAGAAGACCAGCCTCTCTCTACTTCACCTCCGATAGGAGAGGGGAGAAAAGTTGAGGGACTATGTGAGGAGGTTTACTGCGGAGGTCAGGTCCATCGCCTCCCTCGACCAGTCAGTGGCGACCGTCACATTCCAATCCAACGTCCTCAACTCTAACCTTCGGTCGTCCCTCGCCAAAAAGCCTCCGCACAATTTCGGTGACCTTCTCCTCAGATGCGAGAAATATATTCGGGCAGAGGAAGCCGAGTGCTTCCCGAGTTTCGAAGGATCCGCTTTCGGATCGAAGAGAAAGACGACGGAAGAGGAAGGGGCCAAGAAGCTACAGAAGGATAATAGCAGTCAGCGCCGTCCTCCTCCCAGGTTTGAAAAATTTACTCCTCTCACCACTAGCGTCTCCACCATCCTAATGGAAGGCGAGAAGGAGGGAGTTATACCTCCCGCTCTGAGGATGAACACCCCAGCCAAGAAGAGGAACAAGGAGAAGTGGTGCCGTTACCACCAGGATCACGGCCACGACACCAACGACTGTCGGGCGCTGAAGAACGAGATAGAGGCCCTCATCCAGAGGGGGCAGTTGGCTAAATTTGTGAGGACAAATGATTAGGGAGATCGTGCCACTCCTCCACCTCGGGAGGCCAACAAGCGCTCCGAGCGACGCGATGAAACCCCCGAGTTCGAGGAGGAGCGTGTTCTGCACCTTATCCACGGAGGCCCAATGGGGGGCTCTTCCAACTCCTCTCGAAAGGCCTTCGTCTGAGAGGTCAATTCAGTTCACGGCATCCCTCCCCCCAAAGGCCTCGGCGTCCCAGTAACTTTTTCTGATGAAGACCTCGAGGGGGTCCGAACTACCCACTGCGACGCACTTGTTATCGACCTCCGCATGGCGAACTTCAAAGTGCAGAGGATCCTGGTAGACAACGGGAGCTCCGTGAACATCCTCTTCCTCTCGGCTTTCCGAGGGCTGCAACTATCCCGGGATCGCCTCAAACCGGCCGGCTACATGCTCCACGGGTTCACGGGGGTGCCAGTAACTGTCGAAGGGGTTATCACCCTGGAAGTAACTGCTGGGAAGACCCCTACTACCCGGACAGAGCCGATGGACTTTATGGTCGTCGATGTCCCAGCTGCGTACAATGTCATCTTGGGCCGACCTGGCCTAGCTGCCCTGGAAGCCGTTCCTTCAGCATACCACCTCAAGATGAAGTTCCCCACCCGGGCGGGAGTGGGAGAAGTCAAGGGCAGCCAAGAGACGGCTCGGAAATGCTACATGACTTCCACTGGGGGTCCGGTGCTCTCCCTCGAGACTTTAGAGATCCCCGAGCCAAACGTCCGACCAACGTCCGAGCCGGCGGACAAATTGGAAGAAGTGCTTTTCTCGGACGAGGACCCGAGCCGAAAGTTCCTCATCAGCAAGTCCCTACCGACTACCCTATGTTCCGACTTGGTGCAGTGCATCCGGAAAAACCGCGACCTATTTGCTTGGTCCGCGGTGGATATGCCCGGGATTTTCGAGGGGCTTCTAGTGCACCGCCTCAGCGTCGAACCAGGGTGCAGACCGGTTCAGCAGAAGAGGCATAAATTCGCTCCCGAGCGACAACAAGCCATCAAGGAGGAGGTGGACAAGCTCCTAAAAGATCGGTTCATACAGGAGGTGAACTACCCCGAGTGGCTCTCCAATGTCGTCATGGTTAAGAAGTCCAATGGTTCCTGGAGGATATGCATCGACTTCACAGACTTGAATAAGGCGTGTCCGAAGGATCCGTTCCCTCTCCCGAATATCGACACCCTCATCGATGCCACCTCGGGCCATGAGCTCCTCAGCTTCATGGACGCCTTCTCCGGCTACAACCAGATACGAATGTTCCCCCCAGACATCCCGAAGACTTCCTTCATTACCGACCAGGGCCTCTACTGTTATAGAGTTATGCTGTTCAGGTTGAAGAACGCTGGAGCCACCTACCAGCGCCTCATCAATAAAGTCTTTCAAAGTCAGATAGGCTGCAAAATGGAAGTATACGTCGACGACATGCTCGTGAAGAGCATCCGAGGTACCGACCACGTGGCCGACCTACAGGAGGCATTCGGCGTACTGAGAAGGCACAACATGAGGCTTAATCCGAACAAGTGTGCGTTCGGGGTCTCGTTAGGAAAGTTCCTCGGCTTCATGGTCAGCCAGCGAGGGATCGAAGCAAACCCTGAAAAAATTAAGGCCATACTGGACATGGCCCCACCCCGGAACATCAAGGAAGTGCAGAGGCATACGGGTCGCCTCGCCGCTATTGGGCGATTCCTTTTGAAGTCTGGGGAAAAGTGCCTCCCCTTCTTCAAGACTCTCAGTGGGGCCAAGGGTTTCGAATGGGGCGAACTGCAACCGGAGTCGTTCAACCAGCTGAAAGCCTACTTGGTCAATCCTCCCGTGCTCAGCAAGCCTGTCCCAGGGGAAACCCTCTTCCTCTACTTAGCTGCTTCCGAGCAGACCCTAAGTGCTGTTTTGGTGAGGGAAGAAGACCGGGCTCAAAGGCCCATCTACTATGTGAGCAAGGTGCTTCGAGACGCCGAGCTACGCTACCCAAAGATAGAAAAGATGGCCTACGCCCTAATTATGGCGGCGAGGAAGCTCCGCCCATACTTTCAGTCCCACTCGGTTGTGGTCCTCACCGACCAACCGCTAAAACAAGTATTCCACAAGTCGGAAACCTCAGGCCGGCTTATGAAATGGTCCATCGAGCTGAGCCAACATGACATCTCCTACCAGCCCCGGACCGCAATAAAAGCTCAGGCCTTAGCGGAATTCATCGTCGAGAGCACCATCCCCGAGGTCAACCAAGCAGAGAACGGACCACCCATCTGGACGGTTTTTGTGGACGGTTCCTCTTGCAACGAGGGAAGCGGCGCCGGTATCATCCTGACAGGTCCAGATGACTTCGTCCTCCAGTATGCCTTCCGCATGAATTTCAAGGCCTCAAACAACGAAGCAGAGTATGAGGCACTAATCACCGGCCTCGGACTTGCCCGAAGTGCGGGGGCGTAACGCCTCCGAATCTATAACGACTCTCAGCTGGTTGTGAATCAAGTCTTGGGCGATTACGAAGCTCGAGACGAACGGATGGCGAAGTACCTCGTCAAAGTCCAAACCCTCATGGCCCATTTTGAAGAGGTGCTCATCCAACGAATCCATCGAGAAGAGAATTCACAGGCCGACGCCCTCCCCAAGTTGGCCTCATCCTCCCTCCAAGGTCTCGAGCAGACCGTCTTGATCGAGGTCCTCTTGAAACCGAGCATAGAAGACGAGAGCCTCGACTCAGTAGAGTTATTACCGGTCCTACTACAAGATAATTGGATGAAACCGTTAGTGGAATTCCTAAGGGACGGACTCCTCCCCGAGGACCCCAAGGAAGCACGCCGAATAAGAACCAGGGCCGAGCAGTACATCCTGATCGAGGGGATCTTGTACAAGCGCTCCTTCTCGCAGATAGACAGCCGACCATACCTGAGATGCCTTTCCCCAGAACAAGCCGACTATGCCTTACAGGAGCTCCATGAAGGCATCGGCGGAGCACATTCAGGGTTTAGGTCCTTAGCTCGGAAAGCTCTAAATTACGGATACTTCTGGCCGAATCTCCTCCAAGACGCCGAGTGACACGTTCGGCAATGTGGCTCTTGTCAGAGACATTCCTACATTCGTCGCCTCCCCCAAGCTAACCTCGCCTCCCTATCAAGTCCTATCCCCTTCGCAATGTGGGGGATGAATTTACTAGGGTCATTCCCTCCAGCTCCGGGCCAGTTCAAGTTCTTGGTCATAGCCATCAACTACTTTTCAAAGTGGATTGAGGCCGAGCCCCTAGCCACTATCACCGAGAACAAGGTGCTTCAATTCTTTTGGAAGAACGTCATCTGCCGATTCGGCGTCCCCCGTGTCCTCGTAACAGACAACGGAACTCAGTTTACTGGGATCGCGTTCCGAGCCCTATGTGAAGACCTTGCCATCCAACAACGCTTCTCCTCCGTCTCCCACCCACAGTCGAATGGCCAGGCAGAGAACGCTAACCGGCAGATCCTCTCTGGTATCAAGAAGAGACTGGACAAGTGTTCTAAAGGCTTATGGGTCGACCAACTCCCTAACGTGCTGTGGAACTACCACACCAACAAACGGACCCCCACAGGAGAGTCCCCGTTCAACCTCACCTACGGGTCTGAGGCAGTGATACCCCTCGAAGTCGGAATACCTTCTCCTCGCCTCGCAGCCTACAACGAGGAACAGAATGCCAGGGAACTCCGGGCGAACTTAGACCTGGTGGACGAACTGAGGGAAAGAGCATCAATCCGCCAACAGAACTACCGGAGAAGGATCGAGTTGGCATACAACAAGAGAGTCCGACCCACCGATCTCAAGGAGGGGGACTTGGTCCTCAGAAAACTAGCCATCTCATTCCCCAATCAGAAGAGCAAACTAGCTCCGAATTGGGAAGGACCTTACAAGATCGCAAAAGTAGTTCGGCCCGGAACTTATCGTCTAGAAGACCTGGAAGGCAGGGAGATTCTGAGGACCTGGAATGCCAAACACCTTTTAAAATACCAAGAAAGCGCCCCGGCGCCTCTCTGAGTATCTTAGGGTGTCGAACCGTTCCTCTCCTCTAACTTGTAATTCCTCTCTTGAGTTGTCATATGTAAAAACGGCTCGCCGTCAGTTATCAATAAAGAATGCTTTTTCGTTCATATAAAATTGCTTGTATCTCTCCGCCTTTATTCTTTATTTAATCAATGGTTCGGAGTCCAATACCCGGCTCGACTCTACTTCGCAAGCTCGCTCTTAAGCGAGCTAGAAGTAGGTTGCCATTCGGAACTACTCCCACAACCGTTGAACTACTCTACCGATGGTTCGGAGTCCAACACTTGGCTCGAATCTACTTCGCAAGTTCGCTCCTCGGCGAGCTAGAAGTAGGTCGCCTTTCGGAACTGCTCCCACAACCGTTGAACTACTCTACCGATGGTTCGGAGTCCAACACTTGGCTCGAATCTACTTCGCAAGTTCGCTCCTCGGCGAGCTAGAAGTAGGTCGCCATTCGAAACTGCTCCCACAACCGTTGAACTACTCTACCGATGGTTCGGAGTCCAACACTTGGCTCGAATCTACTTCGCAAGTTCGCTCCACGGCGAGCTAGAAGTAGGTCTCCATTCGGAACTGCACCCACAACCATTGAACTACTCTACCGATGGTTCGGAGTCCAACACTTGGCTCGAATCTACTTCGCAAGTTCGCTCCTCGGCGAGCTAGAAGTAGGTCGCCATTCGGAACTGCTCCCACAACCGTTGAACTACTCTACCGATGGTACGGAGTCCAACACTTGGCTTGAATCTACTTCGCAAGTTCGCTCCACGGCGAGCTAGAAGTAGGTCTCCATTCGGAACTGCTCCCACAACCGTTGAACTACTCTACCGATGGTTCGGAGTCCAACACTTGGCTCGAATCTACTTCGCAAGCTCGCTCATCGGCGAGCTAGAAGTAGGTCGCCATTCAGAACTGCTTCCACAACCGTCGGGCAACTCTAACGGTGGTTCGGAGTCCATCGTTCGGCTCAGCTACGCTCACTCAAAACCCCGAGCCGAGCGGACGAGGAACCGACCCTCGTATATGGAGAAAAATTCTGCCGAACCAATTTCGCCGTTGGATCATCTCAAAATGCGTGGTAGAACGTGATGAACGGATCTGATCGTGCCACATGTCCACAAAACGACAAGATAGTATTTTCTTGGAACTCGTGCCTCCCACCTCGTGATGCGTACCACGATCATGATCGACCGTCTGGATGTTGCCACGTGGCCAGAATCTGATGTCCGAGCTGTCGCACCTCGGAAGCGCACAGTCCCCTCGAAATACTCCGAGCGAAAAACTAAAGTTCTGCGGCTAAAACCTACAAAGAAGAACTAAGGGTTCTTATGCTTCGGCATCAAAAATAAGGCAACCACGGCACGACTATGAACAAAGCAACTTTGATTTTATTAAGACACTTGGTAAATTTACGTGGCAAACCATTACAACGGGAAAGCAACTAAATAAATTACAAGTAAAAGGCTCGACGCCATTCGTTCAGTGCCTCCTCGGAACAGGGATGTTCCGATTCAGAGACAACCGTGGTTTCCGCCTTTTCACCCCCGAGCTTGTCTCTAGGCCGACGAACTGGGACGCCGTCTCGCCACTAATCCTAACTGTGGCTCCGACCGAGGCCCCACTCGAGCTAACAGCCACTCCGCTTTGTGCGTCGGCTGCTGTCCGACCCATAACTTGGCCACGAGTCGCTAGCTCGTAGAAGGCGATCCCCCGTTCTCTCTCCTCGCGAGTGCAGGAAGTGCTGCGGACGTTAGCCCTCACAGGCTGAGGCTTCAGTCGAGCCACCTCCTCCTCGAGCTCAACGATCCTATCCTTCAAAGTGTTGTCCTTAACCATTATCTTGAACCGAGGGAGATTTGCCGAACCGGGGTACTCAGCGCTGTCGGATATAATACGACGTAACTTGGTCACCTCGATGCTCTTGTCGACTGTGACCCTCTTCAGCTGCTCGACCTTCTTCTCGAGCTCTTCTCGTTCGGCCAACACTGAGGCTAGCTCTGCCTCTTTCGCCGAGAGCTCCTCCTCAACTATCCGGAGATGGTGCACCTCGGCCAGAAGCTCGCTGTTCTTCTTCTCCACGTTGAACATCAACCTTCTTGTGAGCTCGATCTCACCCACGAGTCGAGCCTCGCGAGATTGCTTGAACAGCTCGGCACGTCGCCGAGCCGCTGCGGTATTTGGGGTGTGATCGAGGATCTGAAATACAAGAACATCGCAATTGGAAAACTACACACCGACCCAAACACTTGCACAAATTTGAATTGAAACAAAGATTTTCATTCATTGAAAGAAACGGTGGCCAGTCCGCAAAAAAGGCATTACATTTTTGAAAAAAGGAAAATAAAGACTACAAAGAGACGAGAAGATCAGGGGTCCACCTACGTCACCGGTTCGACCACAGGCACCTCGCCAGATGCCCCCTCATTTCTCGCCTCGCCATGGGGGTTCGTCTCCAAAGCGTCGGCGACAACCTCCTCCTCCTCGTCGCCCTCCACCTCCTCACCTTCGCCTCCTTCCTCCTCACCGTCCGATGGGGATCCGAGCCACAGTCTATAGCCGACCCGCTCGAAGCCGGGGACGCGGTCCTGAACATGGTCGAGCGCCCTCTGGTAGGACTTCTCCATGTTCGAGGCCATGTGCTTCTTCGCCTCGACCTCCGCCTTGATCTTCGTTGCCAAGGCCTCTTTCTCCGCCTTCACATCGGCCAGAGCCATCGCTGACGCAGCCAGCTCCTCGGCAGCCTTGGCGGCTTTGGCAGACTCCTCAGTGAGCCGCCCCTTGACTCGCTCCAGGTCGACCACAAGATCGGCAACCTGGACCTCCAAGCCCTCGGCTCGCCTCTGCTCGGCCTCGAGCTGCCGAACCGCCTTGACCTTCTCCGCCCTGTCTTTATCGCTGGCGGCCTTCAACTCTTTCTCCTGCTCGGTGAACGCCTCAAGGAGATAGCTGAAGTGACAGGTGGCCTGTGAAGACAAAACAATGGTGAGCGCAAGATACGGGCCGAGTAATAGACTTGAAGAAATTCACAAGAGAAACTTACCGATACGAGCGACCGAGCCACTTCGTAGGTGTCGTCGCCGACTGTCCCCACCTGCAGCGCGACTCTATCTTTTGGGGTCGCCAGGTGTTTGACGACCTGCATCGAAATCTGCGAGTTTCCGAGGAATCCATCATGATTCTTCACTCGCCAGTTCGGCACGAACAGCTGCTTGTGCTGCTCGGTCAAGATCTCTTCGGCCGGAGCGGTCAACGGCGGGGCCTCGAGCGACAATGCGGCCGTGACATCGAAGGCCCCACCGACCGGGGCAGAAGCAACGGGCGCCGAGGGCTCTTCGGCAACAACCACCGACGAGGGCACCTCGGTGACCGGAGGAGGCGGAGTGGTAGTCGAAGCAACTTTGAGCTACCGACCTGACGAGGCGGCCGTGCTCGGCCTCTTCCTCTTCCTACCATCAGCCACCTTGCCCCTATCGATCATCATGGCATTGAAGTCCATCTTCAGCGCTTCTGCACCAAACAAAAAAAAACAAGGTGAGTTAGTAAACCGAGCTAAAGACTTGGGAATAAATGATAATACGAGATGTCAGGAGCGTACTCGGGTCGATCGGACTAAGGCCTGACCCGAACAGCACCTCCTCGGTCATCTCCCTCCAACTCAACATCGGGAGGGCTACGATCTTCCTCGCCACTTCCTCCTCGGCCGCATTCAGTTCCGGGTCGGCCCTCGCAAATTTGGGCACCTCGGGCTTCCACCGGCTCGGAACTTGCAGCATCGATGCCTCCCTCAATATGAAGAAATTTTCCTTCCAGCCTTTGATCGAGTCCGAGTTTTCTATGATCCGAACTCCCTTCCTCGGCGCCAGGTAGTATCGATGCTCGGTCTTATGCATCCGGTTTATCCGATACATGCTTCGGAAGATTGTCAGGTCCGGCTCGACTTCGGCGTTGCGACACTGGAGCAGGAAGGCGTTCACATGACGCCATGTGTTCGGCATAAATTGGGTCGGCGTGAGGTAGTACCATCCGAGGACCTGGCGAATGAAAAGATGCAGCGGAAAATGCAGTCCGGCGTTCAGAGAGTCGTAGTCGAACATGCACATATCTGACGACGACAGCTTGGAGTTCGCCCGCATCCCAGCACCAGGGAGAATTAGCTTGTACCCCGAAGGGATGGCGAACCCCTTTCTGATCCGAAGGAGGTCCCTCTCGGATAGCACCATTCCGATCTCATCTGCCTCGGTAGTCAGAACCGGGTTATTCTCTTCGTAAACTTCCGACTGGCCGAAGATCGCCTTCTTCAAGAGGTCGCCCTCGTACTGCCTAACCCCAGCATGCCTGGACAGTACACAAAGATATCGGCCCGTCTCGGGGGCTTGCTTCGGATTCTTCACGATCACCTCGACCACGGGAGATTGGGCCACTATCCTCCTCTTCTTCTTCTCCTTCCTCACCTCGGCCATTGACGGCTCGGCTGCTTGCTTCCCCTTCCTTCGGATCTCCGACTGCCTCCTCTCCTCGGCATCACTATCGCCTGAGGACGAGGCCTCGCTCCCCGAGTTCACCCTTGACATCTCTATAAAAAAGCTAAGGCAAGAGACTGATCTTGAAGTGACATTTACGGTCGGAATAAGCTCGCCGAAAATTTCCTGGCCCATGCGACAGCTAACGTCACCGCCTTGGAGCAAAAGTCGCCGCTAGCAGAGAGCACAGAGAGTAAAAGTGAAATCTTGGAGTGAAAAGTGAGAAATGAGCTTAGGGGTGGGAGAGTGAAAACTTATAACCCCAAAAGCGATGTTAGGCCTCCTTGGGAATCAAAAAGGCCCACTAAGAAGCCAAAGTGTCAAGCGGAGAGTTGCAACATTTCGAAAAGCAAAAAGCTCCTCAAATCACTTAAGTCCACGACTCGGCCACCGGTCTGCCAAGCCGAGCTATCGAACAGCCTGGCTAAGCAACCAGGCTACTGAGTCCCTTCAAAACATCTAACTCCATACCTCGGCTAACGGTTCAGAGCTTCTGAACCGAGGGGATGAGGAACCGACCCTCGAATATGGAGAAAAATCCTTCCGAGGACAAATCACAGTCGGATCTTTCCAAAATTCGTGTCAAAACACGATGGACGGTTCAGATCGCGCCACGCCCACAAAATGACAAGATAGCATTTTCTCGTGATCTGAACCCAGCCCTCATGATTCACGCAATGATGGACGCTCAAGATCTCTAACCACGTGTATCTTCTGAGCTGCCTGCCACCGATTCGCCTAGCCGAGCTACTGAACAGCTTGGTTAAGCAGCTGAGCTACTGGGCCAGAGTGCGACGACGCTTCCAATCCAGGATGCTTCAAAACATCTAACTCCATACCTCGGCTAACGGTTCCAAGCTTCCGAACCGAGGGGACGAGGAACCGACCCTCCAATATGGAGAAAAATCCTTCCGAGGACAAATCACCATCGGATCTCTCCAAAATTCGTGTCAAAACACGATGGACAGTTCAGATCGCGCCACGCCCACAATACGACAAGATAACATTTTATTGTGATCTGAACCCAGCCCTCGTGATTCACGCAATGATGGATGCTCAAGATCTGACCACGTGTACCTTCCGAGCTGCCTGCCACCGGTTCGCCTAGCCGAGCTACTGAACAGCTTGGATAAGCAGCCGAGCTACTGGGCCGGAGTGCGACGACGCTTCCAATCCAGGATGCTTCAAAACATCTAACTCCATACCTCGGCTAACGGTTCCGAGCTTCCGAACCGAGGGGACGAGGAACCGACCCTCGAATATGGAGAAAAAACCTGCCGACCATCCTCAGCTGTTGGATCTTGTCAAAAAGCGCGCTCGTCATGATGGACGGCTCAGATCTTGCCACATCCATTAACGACAAGATAGTATTTTTTGGGGATCCGCGCTGAGATGAACGCTCAGGATCACGCCACGTAGTTCGGCTGGTTCCGATCCATGGGCCGACCTGCCGAACCGAGGGGACGAGGAACCGACCCTGAAATATGGAGAAAAAACCTGCCGGCCATCCTCAGCCGTTGGATCTTGTCAAAAAGCGCGCTCGTCATGATGGACGGCTCAGATCTTGCCGCGTCCACTAAATGACAAGATAGTGTTTTTTGGGGATCCGCACTGAGATGAATGCTCAGGATCACGCCACGTAGTTCGGCTGATTCCGAGCTTGGCGCCGAGCAGCCGAGCCGATGAGACGAGGAACCGACCCTCGCATGTGAAGAAACTATCTGCCGAGGAGTGCGGATCGTCTGATCGCCCAGAAAATCACGCTCGCCACTGATCAAGGGCCCAGATTGCGCCACGGCATAAATCGGTTTTTAAAATTAACTTTTATTTATTTTAATCGCTTTATTTATTTAAAAATTGTGAAAAAATTACTAAAAATTCGGGAAAATTAGCTAGAAATTCTAGGAAATAATTATAAATTCAGGGGAATACTTTTGAGCCCCTGAACGAACAAGTATTGCCTGGAATGCGTTGCTAAGACCCCCGAACGACTGGTTAACGCATCGCAAAATTAAATAAATAATCCGAAAATATAGATAAAAACCGCCGGATATCCGGAGAAGCTCAAGAACAGCTTACAGCTTCAAAAATCACCTCACTACCCCCTTCGAGATTCAAAACCCTCCATTCGGACACCGATACAACTCCACTAGCCACTAAAACAGATTAAACTACTCCTCAAAGACTGATCACACTCAGTCTTTGGGAGTGGGGGGCTCGTGATATGGCTAAAAATGGGGTTAAATCGGAACCGTCCAGATTGGACACGAATCTTGAAGCTCAGGGGTAAAACGGTAATTTCACATATAGATGGGCCGGGGCACTGGATCTCCCCTTCACAGATCCAATAACCCGCGAAACGGATCCACTCCAGCTAGGTACGGGTCCCGACCCAAGACAAACCCAGACCAGCAAGAGGAAATCAGGGTCTCTGATTTGACTAAATCAACGGGCCTGATTTGCGGTTATCCTCTCACCGGGAATCAAGGATCAGTTTCCTAAACCAATTAAGAGGATTTTACTCCTAACGGTATCACAGAAAATCCGGTCCCTAATCAAATTCCCATGGCGACTATAAATACCTCCGACCTACCACTGTTATAAGGTAATCACTCTTTTTCCAATTAAAGCACTTTCTTAATCATATCACTGATTACTGACAAGAGCGTCGGAGGGTGCATCGCCGGGATCAACCCCGGTATATCGTACTTCCTTGCAGGTGAACGGCAGGAGTCAGCAGCCCAATTCCAACGAACAGGCTTGGATTCGCTATTCAGATTTTTCCACGAACTCACAAATTCTATCTGTTGGCCCCCACACCAAATTTAGCGGCAACAATAACTATCCTACGTACTTTTGTAATTCAATTAATTATATGTTTTTCGTCATCTCAAAATTCATTTTTATCCTATTTTGAGCCAACTCAAATATTTATTTTAATCTTTGTGTTTTTACATGCATTGCACGTGATTTCAATACACTTGTCGATTACATAAGTTTTACTGTTACGTGAAATATCTGTAATATTGTTAATATACATGTTCTGCATATTTTTTATTTTGAATTTTTTTTCGTTCCCTCAAATTTATTTTTGTATTGATACGTGCAACGTACGTGTTTGTAGTGCACATGTTGGTTCCTAAAATTTTCTTGAGTCATGAATATTTTTCTTTTCATTTTTCTAGTCAAAATTGTGTGATTTATTTTTAATTAAAATTCATTAGGCCTAAATCCGTTTTCTAGCCCACAAAAATTAATTTAAAGCCCATAATTAAATTTTTTTGCACTAAATTGTACATTTAAAATATAGTTAGTTTGGTACACTTGCCATGTGTAACACACACATCTAACCTAATAAAAATTAATAATAAAATTTGTATGAAGAGTGTGCACACACATTGACTACACGTGCACGTGTTTCTCACCATGGTTGCGAATAGGGGAGAGTGGTGTGAGTTAGTGGGAAATGGGGAGCTATTTTGACCACACAATTTTTCTATAAATAATCTCTACTTTTGTCATGAACAACAAAACTCACAAAAAAAAACAGAAGAGAGAAAGAGGGAGAAGCGCTTGCGAGTTGTGCTAGGAAGAGGCCAGCCATTTTTGAGGGAGCTTGGAGCTTTGGAGCATTATTTTCTAGAAGTTCTACTACTAGGAATTCTACACTTGAGGTGGGTGTTTCTTCAACTCTCTAATATAGTTTGATTAGTAGAATGCTTGACACATGTGAATTATTAGATGCATGATAACTTATATAAATTGAACATTCATGTTTAGATTATTTGATATTGATTGAATGTGCGAAATTATGATATGTTTGATTTGGGGGCATTTTCATAAGGTTCTGTTTTCAGTTCTAGTTATACTTCAAAAAATCATAACTATTAAACTAGATGAAATCTAGAGCTAAAATTTTTATAGGAACATCTTGTATATGTCAAGAACATGTCCTTAAAATTTCATAATATTTGGATTTAGTTTACTATTTTAATAAAATCCAAACTTAGGACTGGTTGACAGTTAGCTAGTTGCTGGAAATTTGTACATATTTCAGATTTTGTTCATTTCAACATCTTAGATGAAGTATTTTGAGAGAATTCAAAACTAAGAACTTGACATAGACTCGTTAACCTTTCTTTAGAGTCTAAGAAATCAATTTTTTATGAAGAATAGAATATATAGTGAAATTTACAAGATCAAACAGTGGCAGTCTGTATAACATTTCGACCTTACTGTAGATTTCGAAGAATTCAGGATTATAGAAAAAATATTTTGGAGAAACTTATAATTACAAAGTTATAGTAGACTTGTATACCTTTAATTTGATCTAAAGAACACAAAATTTCATGAAGTATAGAATTTTCTATGTTTTTTACAAGTAGAATGAGCTGTAGTTTTTAGATTTTGAACCTACTGTTTTGCAAATAAATTTAGAAGAAGTAATTGAGGTTGATTTAGATAATCTTAACAACAAAGTTGTAGTAGAATCATTTATGATTCCTACGAAACTACGAAATCTATTTTTTGAGTAGTATTGGAATTTATATGATTTTTTTTCAATACCATTGGGTTGATGTCTTTTATCTAATTGTCCTAAAACTTTTACAACGTATAAAATTGAATTTAAAAATTGGAATGTTAGTAAGATGTACCTTATGAGGAATTAAGAGATAATTAACGGATGAAGTTGGAATGTTAAACATGTGATGTTTATAAGGGTTTTAACTCATCAAATGTTATTGAATGTTGCTATAGAAAGTTGGTTACTTCATGATTGATAATAAACAAAAAGTTAATGGATAAATGAAGTTAAAAGATGTTCAATGAATGAAAATGTTTATGAAGAGGTTAGATGTAACCTATGTGATCTCTTTTTGTGATGGTTGTTTGTTCTAGAGTGAGCGGGACCCAGAATACCGGTAGGTGTGATAAATGAAATTTGAGAAGTAACCAGTGTGGGTAAACTTTCTCTTTGAGAAGTAGCCAGTGTGGGCTAGTATTCTCAGTGTTTTGGTTTAAGTCTGGTGGGCAAAGCTAAACTCTAGGTCTTAATAGCTATAATTTAAACTTAAGGACAGGCACTAGTTGGAGATATGATGAAACAAGAGAAAACTTGAGTTATGGAATCCAAGTTGACTCGCGGAGTGAGACAATCCCCAGTATTCCAAGACGAGGGATGAAATAGTCCCCAGGATGATCCGCAGAGTGGTATTGATCTCCAGTATTTCGGGGCGAGAGCGATGCTTACGGGATATTTTTGCAATGAGGGTTCCAGGATGACTCGCGGAGTGAGACAATCCCCAGTATTCCGGGACGATGGATGAAATATGCCACAGAATGATCTGCGGAGTGGGATTGAACTCCAGTATTCCAGGGCAAGAACCAATACTTGTAAAGTATCTAAATCTCGTAGTGGTCATAGTAGTAGGTTGCATGGCGAGGGACTGAACCCTATAATGAGGAGTACGATAAGGGCTTGCCCTCGGACCTGTGTAGTTTGGGATTCATAGAATCTGAACAAGTATGCATTTGTGTCATCGTAGTGTGAATTTCTGCATTAGGCATTAGGTCATATCATACACTGACATATTTAGGATAGTCACTTCTCACATCTTTGTTTTGCATTCAAGTTTTTGTTTGCTAAAGTAGAAGAATCGGTGTATTATAGCATTGCGTCAGTTGTATGCAACTGACGTGCCCACAGTTTCCTAATTGCAGGACTGGATTCGGCATGGACTTGAAATCACTGTGATGAGTTGACACAAGATTGAGGAGTTTTCATTATCGTAAATTGTATTGGATTCATTTAATTTTGCTGTGCTGTTGTAAAGAACACTGTTATAATAAAAAGTTTTAAATTTCATTTATTTTTGTACGAATTTGAAGTAAAAGATCCTGTTTGTACTACGAATTACATGTGTATAGAATTCGGGGAATCACAAACCTGGGTAGTGAGTCACACGGCTTGACCCGACCATCGAGGAGGGTTAACGCTATTCTTAGGCGACTCCAGGATATAGAGAATTGCCTTGCCCGGATCGGCGAGGGTGGTGGCCAATCCATTCGAGGGTACCATCCTAACGGACCCCACATTCTCCACTCGAATTCTTTACGCCTCGATCCCAAAGAATTTCTGACCACCTCATTTTGAGACAGACGATGGAGAGAGTGAACTAGCTGATCACGTAGAAGGGTTCAAAACCCTCATGATGATTCAGAGTGCCTCGGATCCTCTTCTCTGTCGAGTGTTCCCCGCCACTTTGCGTGGCCCGGCAAGGGAATGGTTCTCAAAGCTCACCCCCAAACCGATCTTCTCTTTTGAACAACTTGAGGTAAAATTTCTCGCCCACTTTGTGACCAACTGTAGGGTCGAGAAGACGAGCGCCTCACTTCTGGACCTCAACAAAAGGAGGGGGAATCCCTGTGGTACTTTGTGCGGAGATTCACCACCGAGGCTAGGTCAGTCTCTTCCCTCGATGCTGGCATCGCATCCGTGGCGTTCTGACCTAACGTTCACCATGGCCAGTTGAAGACCTCCCTCGCGAAGAAGCCACCGATCAATTTTCCTGACCTCCTCCACTGGATCGAAAAATACATTCAAGCTGAAGAAGCTCTCCACCCCGAAGATCTGACAGGAGCCCCCACTAAGGGAAAGAGGAAAGTAGACGGCCCAGAGACAATGAAGAAGTCTCTAAAAGATCCCATAGGTTAGAAACGACCGCCTCCGGTCCCTCGCTTCGAAAAGTTCACCCCACTAACTCATAGTGTGGCGGCCATCCTTATGGAGATCGAAGACAAGGGAATCGTCTACCACCCTCCTCGGCCCAACAAAAACAATAAAAGGGACTCGATTCCCTTGAGACCACAGGCACGAGACTGATACGTGTTACGCTCTTAAAGACGAGATCAAGGCCCTCATCCAAAGGGGTTATCTGAGGGAATTCACTCGAATTAATCAATGAGACCAGCGAGCGTAGCCCCCTCCTCGGGCAGCTGGTCAACGTCCTCAGACAGAACCCGAGATGGATGAGGCCGTGGAGCCAACCATCCTACATTGCGTCCACTGTAGGCCCATGGGGAAAGAGTCAAACACCTCCCGCAAGTCCTTCTTAAGGGAGGTTAACTCTGTCCATGATCACACGCCCCCCAGTAGCTAAGGAATGGCTTTGTCATTTTTCCAACAATGATCTGGAGGGCGTCCGCCTGCCACATTGCGACGCGCTGGTAATCAACCTCGCCATGGTGAACCACGAGGTCTGCCGCATCCTCATCGAAAATGGAATCTCGATGAACATCATGTTCCTTACCGTGTTCGAAGCACTCAAACTCTCGCTAGAAAGACTAAAGCCGGTGGGATACACGTTGAACGGGTTTTCACGCACTCCGGTACAGATCGAGGGGATAATCACGCTTGACGTCACAATCGGAACAGTCCCGAACATTCGAACAAAAGCCATGGATTCATGGTGGTCAATCTCAAAGCTGCCTACAATTTGATCCTCGGTAGGCCCAACCTCTGTTCCCTTCAAGCGATACCCTCTACATACCACTTGAAAATGAAGTTCCCTACTGACCACGGAGGCGGTCAAGAATTGGCCAGTTCCTGCTACATGGCCGCGATAGAAGGCGGTGTTTTTCCCCTTGAAGTGGTCGAACTTCTGTCTGATAGAAACTCGTTAGGCTCTGAGCTCGTCGACCAATTAGAAGAAATCCCCTTCACCGAGGATGACAGATCTAAGTGGTTCCGAGTTAGCCAGTCCCTCTCCCTAGACCTAAAAATGGCCATCACTGACTACATCAGGTGGAATGTTAATCCTTTCGCCTGGACGCCCTCGGATATGCTAGGAATCTCAGAAGACCTCATTATGCATCGACTTAGCGTCCGCCCAGATTCAAAGCCCATCCCACAAAAGCACTGCAAATTTGCCCCTGAAAGGCAGTTGGTAACCAAAGAAGAAGTGAACAAGCTCCTCTCAGCTCATTTTATCCAGGAAGTCAGCTATCCTGAATGGTTGTCCAATGTAGTGATGGTAAAGAGACCTAGTGGAAAATGGTGGATCTGCATAGATTTCACATACCTGAACAAGGCCTGCCCCAAAGACCCGTTCCCCCTTCTGAGCATCGACGTCTTGATAGATGCAACTTCTGGCCACGAACTACTGAGCTTCATGGACGTCTTTTCAGGCTATATCCAAATCAGAATGTTCCCCCCTGACATCCCCAAAACTGCCTTCGTGATCGACCAGAGCCTCTACTGTTATCGGGTTATGCCCTTCGGGCTAAAGAATGCCGGTGCTACCTACCAAAGGCTCATCAACCGGATTTTTAAAGATCAAATAGGTCAAAACATGGAGTTCTATGTCAACGACATGCTCGTCAAAAACTACTAAGGCCAAGCCTATGTCTCCGATCTCGAGGAAGCCTTCGGGGTCCTAAGGTCCCACAACATGAGACTTAACCCCTCCAAATGCACTTTCGGCGTCACTTCAGGGAAATTTCTCAGATTCGTGGTCAGCCAGTGGGGCATTAAGGCGAACCGTGAGAAGATCCAGGCCATACTGGACATGGCCCCTCCAAGGAATGTCAAAGAGGTCCAGAGGCTCACAAGTCATTTGGCGGACATCAGCCGTTTTCTTTCAAAATCCGGTGAAAAGTCGATCTCGTTCTTCAAATCCCTTCGGTTTTCTAAAGGCTTCGAATAGGGAGAACCCCAACAGCAGGCTTTCGACCAGCTGAAGATCTACCTGGCCAACCCTCCGCTCCTCAGCAAACGAGAACCGGGCGAGCCCCTCTACCTCAATCTGGCCGCATCTGAACACAACCTCAGCGCTGTACTTTTCAAAGAGGAAGATGGGGTCAAGAAACCCATCTATTACGTCTTGCACAAGGCAGAGCTTCGATATGCGCGAATGGAGAAAATTGCTTACTCCTTGGTAATGGTAGCTCAAAAACTCCGACCGTATTTTCAAGCACACTCCATTAAGTACTAACGGATCAGCCGCTCAAGCTCGTCCACAACAAACCTGAAAATTTCGAGCGACTAATCAAATGGTCAATAGAGGTGAGCTAACACGACATCAGCTGCCAACCCCAAAAAGCCATCTAGGAGCAAGCCCTCGTGGAGTTTATCATAGAGTGTACCATTTCTTAAGAACCCCAAATCCCAGAGCAGGATCCCACTTGGGAGATTTATGTAGATGGATCGTCCTACGAGGGCGAAAGCGGAGCTGGCATCATACTTCGTGCCCCGGATGATTTCATCCTCCATTATTCCATACGCCTCAATTTCCAGGCCTCTAATAACGAGGCAGAATACAAAACAATGATTTCTTCCTCCAGTATTCCTAACACTAGCCCGCACTGCGGGAGCAAGACGAATAAGGGCCTTCAGTGACTCTCAGCTCGTGGTTAGCCAAATTTCAGGGGATTACGAGGCTCGTGATGATCGAATGGTTTGGTACTTGGTGTGCGTCAAACTCATCCTAGAAGCCTTCGAGAACGCCTCAGCAGAGCGGGTACCCAGGGAACTGAATAGTCAGGTAAAAGCCTTGTCCAAGCTTGCCTCATCATCATTTGAGGGCCTCGACCACACAGTCCTCATCGAGATCCTCTACGAGCCAAGCATCGAGAAGCCCGAGGTCGTCTGCCTCAATGCGAGCATGCGGCTGCATAATTGGATGAATCACATCCACAAGTTCCTGGCAGAAGACCAACTTCCTGAAGACTCCGCTGAGGCTAAGAAGATAGGGGTCTGGTCGCAAAGGTTCACCTTAATTGAAAATATCCTTTTCAAATGTTCATACACCAGGGTAGACGACAGACCATACCTTCGATGTCTGAGTCCTGAAGAAGCGAGGTACACGCTGAAAGAGTTACACAAGGGAATTGGAGGATGTCATATGGGCAGTAGGTCGCTCGCAAAGAAGGTGCTTAACCATGGGTACTATTGGCCGACCATACTGTAAGGCGCCCGTGATCTCGTTAAGCGATGCGGCCCCTACCAGAGATTCTCCTCGATTAGACACTTGCCCAAGCCAAACTCAGGTCGCTGACCAGTCTAGTGCCCTTCGCCATGTGGGGGATGGACCTGGTTGGCCCATTTTTGAAGGTAACAGGCCAAAGACGTTTCCTTATCGTGGCCATCGACTACTTCACCAAATGGGTCGAAGCCGAAACTTTGGCCACAATCACCGAGCACCAACTCCCACATAGATAAGGAGTTGTGCGGAAGCTACAAAATAGGAGTTTGATGGAATATAGAATAAGGATATACAAACAAGAACCAATCCCAAGGAAAAGGCAGAATAAATTGGATTAGTAAATAATACTACCCCTAAACCCCCTAATATAAGAAATGATCCCAGAAATACTACAAGTATATCATGTATTGTTCCAGGTAAATCCATTATGTATAACAGATAAATAAGTCAAAATATTTCATGCATGACCTTACTAAATAGTCCAGGAAAGGGAAATGTGGTACCCTTTTTATTTTCTTGTATATAATAAGTTTTAAATGGAATGAATGAAATATTAATATTAATATATATGTATTTAATTTAAATATAGATAAAATTCTTAGTGAATCCTAATTTTTTTATCTGAAAGAAAAAAAAGAACAGTTTTTCTATTTCAAAATCATCACGAAAAAAGGATTCTCAGTTTAAATCAAAGAGTCATTCTCAACAATGAAAATAGTTAGTATCTGTAGTTTCAGACTAACCAAAATAAAGGTGGCTTGGGTTCTTTATATCAAAATAAAATTTTAGTAATTGGTAATTTTTCTTGAATCAAAGGGTTTATCTTTTTCCATTTTAATTGGAGTTGAATTCATAACTGTTTGAATTGTGTAATCTCCAATTACTGACACTGGTAACAGACTCAATTAACCAAAATAGAAGGGGCTAAGCAGAGCAAAAAGGGTTTTCCATTAAATAGGAAATCCAAACTATTAGCCCCACATGAGGTTTGTGAGTAAGTGATTGTCTAATAATGAGCAAGGAATATCCATCTTCCTGCTAAACAGGATCTATTGAACTCATAATTCATTAGATACTTTTTCCGAATGTCAACTAAGTATCGTAAGTAAATTGATCCCAGTTGTTCAATCATTTGATAACCAGAGTCATTCTTTGATAAAAGATCACTGTGAGTTAGACTCAATAGAATTTGATCAATCCTTTTTTCTGTCATAAAGGTGGAGAACTGAACCAAGAATTGTTTTTCTTCATCATCAATCGAATCACTGTTCGCAACCCAGGATTCTACTTTATCATCAATCCAATGACCGTTCATGTTTTTTTTTCTTATCAATGAATAGGTCTCTTTACTTGTACGACTTAGATGTTCCGTATTTCTCGAAAAAGTGATTCGATTGATGGGATTTGGTATGATACTTATGAGATCGATGAGATTGATATTCCAATATTTCTTCTGAGAACATATTGATTTGACCCCATAAGCAGGATCCCCATCCAATAGCATGTTGCCACCATAAGCAGAATGTAACACCCCGAATTCTAAATAAGCCTGAATTCGAAGTTCCATAGGATCTTTACACTTCACTTCGTACAATTTTATAAGGAATTTTAAAAACTTTTATACAACAATGTTTACATCATCGTAGCAGAAGTAAAATACAACATAATACACGAATAAAATAACAGTTGAAACATTTCTTTAAGCAGCATTCTTTCTTTAGTCCTTTCATCTATTTTATCCTGCATAGAAACTGTGAGCACGTCAGCTGCATACAGTTGACGCTGGGATATAATACATTATTTTCTCTTACTTGGAAAACACAAACTTGATCACAAACAAAGCTAGGGAGGGACTATCCTATTGATGTTGTGTGTGATTGTGCACTTAGCCTTAATGCAGTTATTTATATTTCATGACACTAATGCACACTTGTTCGAACCTATGCATCCCATTCTACATAGATCCGAGGGCAAGCCCTTAACCGTACTTCATCTTGTAGGGTTGAATCCCTCGTTATGAGTTTAACTACTACGGTAATTACGGTAAGTTCTTAGATGTTGTATGAGTTACGAGCCCATGTCCAGACAGCCTAGAAGGGAATCCCACGTCATGACATGACACATCATGTCGATAGTCTATGGACAATTCACCTCCGTCATAGGACGATGACACTACGTAGTCACCAAGCACCCCACAAGCAGCGCCACGATACCGATAATTCCGAAAATGGATTCACGTCATGACATGATGCATCATGTGGGCAGCCTCTGAAAACTCTCACACCGTGAATCTGAGGCCCTCATACTTGTGTTTTTCTGTTACTTTCATCACTTCTTCACTATAGTGTTGCCCTTAAGTATTTGAATCATGAGTAAATTAACACCCTAGAGTTAGCCTTTCCTCTACAACGGTCTTAAACATCAATTAATTGCAACGACCCTTTTTTGGCCTTTTTCTACAACATTTATCTTCAAGAATTCAGTCACGCCGGTGCAAGGATTTAGCTATACTCTAGATTTTAATCTCTTTTCATATTCACCGAAAAATTGAGTGTTTATACTTACAAATTCCATATTCCATCATGATCTTTTTATTTTATTTTCCATGCACACTTGTGTATATTAAAACACCAATTTCATTTATTGACTTACTCCAATTTTCCGCGTCGAAATCTCATAATGATCTCTACACAAAACTCTTTACATTCAAAATTTCCTCTTTCTTTATTTATACAAAAGTCATATTTTAAGAAGAATTATCAAGTTCTTCATCACATTGTTTGTAATATAAAAATCACTTCCAAATCTCATAAAATGTGTCAAAACATTGTGTAAATATTTTTTTGTAAAGTCTAAATAATTTTAGATGAATAATAGAATATTTTCCCATTTTTTATTCTCTTTAAAAACTCTTAATTACCAAAAAAATCAAAAGAATTAAAAGAGGGGATGCCAGGTTTCAAACCCAAGACCCCCGCCGTGCTACATTGGCTAACTCAGAGCGCACCCAAAGACTAGAAAGCCCAAAGGGGACTAGTGATTAAAGGTAGACTCAAAAGTCTTATGTACTGGTCTTCAGTGATTGGGTAAAAAATCAAATTTAATAAAAATAGAGCCTCTTCAAGACTCGAACCCGTGAAGAAAGTACTGTTCACAGCGCCCTGACCTCACACCGAAAGCCAATACTCCCAAACTCATTTTCTGTTTCGAAGAGGAATAGAAATAACTTTATACAATCTGTCTATTTGTAAATTTCCTTTACAAAATTTTGATTTCTCAATCCATTTGTACCATTCAAAAATCTAATTCTTTCCATGGATGTTTTCTTCAAAAATACAGTATAGTGCATGTATTTAAATTTACAAAATTCCTATTTTCAACAATATAATAAAAATTCTTCCTTTTATCTCTTTTGAGAAATGGACAATTTATGCATTTACTGACATTGGAGTTTCTTTTCTTAATAAATCTTTTAGCTACTTGTTCTCCACATTTATTCACATAGTTTTTTGCATAATTTTCATTCCTAACATAAATATTTCTCTTAGATCAATTTTTATCCTTTACATGAGACTAATTCTTCTCTTATAGTTCCAAATGCAACATATTTTGACAATAAGATGGATATAGAACTATTCATACAATGTAAATAAATTTCGACATTTATTGCAACTTTCTATACTAATCATTAGATTCAACAATTCATGGGATCATTTTACATTCTACACAATTCTTTACACAAGGTATTCACTAAGCAAAATTATCATATTAGCATGGTTCATTAAAATAGATATTCTATCATGAAATATATTGATATGGCACAATGATAAGTTTTAATTCATTAATCTCAAATCCATTCTATGAATTTTCTTATATTGACCATCAAGATTTTCTCTTTTTCCCTACTAGCCTCTTTAGACAATCACATGGCAAATTTTATCATTTATTCTAGCATATTCATAAACTTAGCCTACTAACATGATATCTAGATTAGAAGTACAGAAATTGCCCACCTTTTGAAGAACGAATTGAGAATTCTTAAAGAAAGACTCGTCAAAAGCACGATTGCCTTTCCTTCTTCTTGATCCTAGCCGTGAGCCTTCTCCTCCAAGCTTGTGCAAAAATCTGAACTTCTCTCCTCTTTGGACTAGCCGGCCTCCAAATGAAAGAACACACACACTCAAATATTTTTCTCACACAATTCTTCTCTTTCTCTTTAAAAATCTTAGGTGCAAAGGATAAAGAATAACAAAGGGGCCTATTTATACACAATTCATGGTCAAATGAAAGGTTTATATGTGTTTGGATGAATGGCTAAGATGCATTTGGGAGTTAGAAAACCACCCACTAGAACACAACCACTTTCCCACTCTCTCCATTCTTCTCACTCTCCCATGGTGGCCGGCCTCTCTTCATTTGCATGTGCCCCCACATGCACACATACAAATAATTGTTCATTAATTTGTTATACTAATTTGTTACATGACAAGTCTACCAAACAAATTGTTTTAATTAACAAATGAATTAACTAGTGGGCTAGATAGGTGGGCTAATTCTATGGGCTTTTTAATTAATTTATTTAATTTATTTTGGTTGGGCTAGGATTAAGTTATTAGGCCAAGAACTCTATAATAATTAATAAGAGGCTTTTAAAAGAGAAAAGAAATGTTTGTTCATGACATTAAAAAAATTAGTTTTAAGGCCAAATGCACATATTAATTTGCACATGCGAAACACGTGAAATTAAATAAAAATTTTATATTTAATTATATGAAAATTCAGGATGTTACACAAAACCCTGTATTTCTTCCAGAGAATCTCCTAATTATTCCAGAGCAACTAGAAAGAGATTCTTTAACCAGAAAGAATTCTGTTCGGATGTAGGATACCTATCCAGAAATTTTTGCAACTCAATCATGTATGATGGAATCATTAAAGATTTGATCTTTTCTAACTATGTCTGTAACTCACTAGAGGCTCGAAAAACAAAGAGAAGATGGATACGAACAAGATATCCATCAACAAGAAGAAGGAAAAGGATTGAATATAGGAACTCCCGAGCATTTCTTGATCTCAGATGTGCCCATATCAATGGAATGGGTGACTCATTATTTCGATGAATCATTTCTTCATACAGAAAAAGATTCTGTAAACACTTATTCAAAATCTCACTTATCAGAGTCCATTATGGAAGAATCTTCTGAGGGATTGGCCATGATTTATCTAATCCATACTGGACCATACATAATATCATGAAAAATGGATACAAATTTTTGACTGCTAATTAATATCGGCAATAGGTCTGAAAAAGTATCTAAAAGGGTGAAATTTAGATATTTGCACCCTGTTGAAGTAAGGAACCATGGCATATATGTTTGAAACAGATTCCATTTTGAGAGATTTGAAAAAGCACTATCTCGTTGAAAGGTTCTATACATCTGCCCTTTCTTAACGTATTTCTTTAGACAAAGACTCCGTTTTTTCTTCTTTCCGGAAGGTAAATATTTCTCAGAACAAGGAGTGTGAATCAAACCCATGTTTGAATTGAAACTGAGATACTGATGTAGGTTCTTCCCTTCTGAATCAGATAGATTCATATCTGAAAGAGGCTGACAATAAGTTCTTTCCAAATTGACTATTTGTTCCTCTCATAGAGGTGTTTCAGAAATGTCTGCGATCGAGTAAATAGCACTACGAATGGATGGATCAGATCGAATTGGAAAATGAAAAGATTTGTAAAAGTTATACATTTCATCACCACTTTGTAGAAAATCGTTGGATATGAATATGTCAACAGTCTTTCTTTCCAAAGAAATATGTTTTTTTTACCGACGCACAAAGAAAATATTTTATTGCAAATGAACAAGATATTGAGAAATTGTCCTATGTAAGATCATCCTTATTGATACGGGTCTTTTCCACAGAAAAAGTGAATCTTTTGTTCCAATAGAACCAGAAGTGATATGGATCATTCAAGAATTGAAGTCGATTTACTTTATAAAAAAAAGATATCAATGAACTTCTATGAAACAGTTTCACGGGATTCAGCCAATTGTCTCGATCGTGGGATATCATTGAGAAAAAGGAATCCATGTTATCAAAGGATTTCCCATGATTCTTTCTAGTATGGAATGAGTCAATCATCCACTTGGTATCTTTTTGAACAAAAATGGTAATATTGTTCCTCCATTGATCATTCAAAGCAAAGAAGAGGATATGCCTTATGGTAAAGAAAAAGAGCTGGCTAATAAAGCCGTGGAAGTCGGATAGAGAAGTAAAAGTTTTAGCTCAACATATACGTATGTCTGCTTTCAAAGCAAGAAGAGTAATTTATCAGATTCGTGGGCGTTCTTATGAAGAAACACCTATGATATTGGAACACATGCCTTATCGAGCGTCTTATCCAATTTTAAAATTAGTTTATTCTGCAGCAGCAAACACTAGTCATAATAAGGGTTTGAACGAAGCTGATTTATTTATTAGTAAAGCCGAAGTCAATGAGGGTCCTTTTGTGAAAAAGTTAAGACCCAGAGCTCGAGGACGTAGTTATCTAGTAAGAAGACCTACTTTTCATATAACAATTGTATTAAAAGATAAAACTGGAAGCACATTATCTGTCAGTTCGGTATCCCGCACTTGCTTATCACCGATAATGGGACTCAATGTGCAGGCAAAAATTTTCAAAAATTCTGCGATTACCTCGGAATCCAGCAACGGTTCTCTTCAATATCTCATCCCCAATCAAATGGCCAAGCAGAAAATGCCAACCGCCAAATTCTTGAAGGCCTCAAAAAACGATTAGACCAATCTCCCAAAGGACTATGGGTCGACGAGTTTCCCAGCGTCCTATGGTCGTAGCAAACAACCAAAAGAATTCCTACCAGTGAGTCCCCATTCAATCTGACATATGGGACAGAGGCTATCATCCCACTGGAAGTCGGGGTCCCTTCGCCTAGGATCATGGGCTTCAATGAGGAATCCAACTTGAGCAACCTTAGTGCAAACTTGGACCTAGTCGATGAAATCCGAGAAATATCCTCCATCCGAAGAGCTATATACCAACAGCGAGTCGAGAGAATCTACAAAAAAAGGTCCATTCTGTCGACCTTAAGGAAGGCGACCTCGTACTCAGGAATCTAGCTATTTCCGATCCCAGTAGCTAAGGCAAGCTAGCACAAGACTGGGAGGGCTCGTATAAGGTCTCCCAAGTGGTACATCTAGGAACGTACCGACTCGAAGACCTGGGGGGCAGGGCAGTCAAGCGACCTTAGAATGCGGAGCATCTTATCAAATTTCGCGAGTAAATACGTTCGCCGAAATTGTAATAGGCACTACGGCTCTTCTATATTGTACCCCATTGTAATCTTGTACAAAAGCAATGAAATTCTTTCCAAAATGTGTAAACATGTCAAAACTCCACATCGACCACCTACGAGGGATTTCTCAATTCCTCATGTCCTCGCCCCTCGGCTTGGACTACGACAACCTACAAGGGATTTCTCAAACCCTTAAGTCCTCACCCCTCGGCTTGGACTTCGACCATATACAAGGGATTTCTCAATCCCTCACATCCTCGCCCATCGGCTTGAACTTCGACCAACTACGAGGGATTTCTCAATTCCTCACATCCTCGCCCCTTGGCTTGGACTAAGACAACTTATGAGGGATTTCTTAATCCCTCAAGTCCTCGCTCCTCGACATGGACTTCAACCACCTAGGAGGAATTTCTCAAATCCCTCACGTCCTTGATCCTCGGCTTAGACTTTGACCACCTACGAGGGATTTCTCAATCCCGCAAGTCCTCTCCATTCGGCTTGGACTTCGACCACCTACGAGAGATTTCTCAATCCCTCACATCCTCAACCCACAGCTTGGACTTCGACCACCTACAAGGGATTTCTCAATCCCTCAAGTCCTCACCCTTCGGCTTGGACTATGACAACTTACAGGGGATTTCTCAATCCCTCAAGTCCTCGCCCCTCGGCTTGGACTATGACAACCTACGAGGGATTCCTCAATCCCTCAATTCCTCGCCACTCGGATTGAACTTCGACCACCTACGAGGGATTTCTTAATCCCTCACGTCCTTGCCCCTTGGCTTGGACTTCGAATACCTACGATGGATTTTTCAATCCCTCAAGTTCTCGCCCCTTGGTTGGGACTACGACAACATATGGGGGATTTCTCAATCCCTCAAGTCCTTACCACTCGGCTTGGAATTTGACCACCTACGAGGGATTTTTCAATCCCCCATGTCCTCACTGCTCGACTTGAACTTCGATCACCTACGAGGGATTTCTCAATCACTCAAGTCCTTGCCCCTCGGCTCAGACTTCGATCACCTACGAGGGATTTCTCAATCCCTCAAGTCCTCGCCCCTAGGCTTGGACTCCAACCACCTATGAGGGATTTCTCAATCCTTACGTTCTTGCCCCTCGGCTTGGACTTCGACCACCTACGAGAGATTTCTCAATCCCTCAAGTCCTCGCCCCTCGGCTTGGACTTCGACCACCTACGAGGGATTTCTTAAATTCCTCATCCTTGCCCCTCAGCCTGGACCTTGACCGCCACGAGCTATCAGACTTTGCTCAAGAACTCCAGCTCGGCGTCGACTCACTACTTATCTAAGTTTTAGTTTGATTTGTAGCCCTCGCCTCCGGCGAAGACCTATAAACTCCATAAGCCAAGTAGATCCCCCTTCCACCCCCTGGTAGCTAGGGGTAGAGCAACCTTCATTGCCACTACCTCTAACTGTCAGAGGTTGGTAGGAGAACCACCGATCTTGGGAATCCTCGGTTAAAATTTTGTTTGCAGCACTCGCCCTAGGCTAGTGCCTCGAGCTCCAAGCACCAAGATGATCAGCAAACTTCATCCCCACTACTCCTAACTGTCAGAGGGTCGTAGGAGAGCCACCCGTCATAGGAAGCCTCGGTTAAGATTTTTATTTGTCAGCACTCGCCTTCGGCAAGTGCCTCGAGCCCCACACTCCGAGGTGGCCCTCCTTCCACACCCTGACAGCAAGGGGTAGAACAGCCTTCACCGCCGCTACCCTTAAATTCCAGAGGGTGATAGGAGAATCACCACTTGTGAGAGCTCTCTGAAGTGAGGAACAAGAAATGGTTGGAGGGGGGGTATATAGATCAAGGTGAGGCTCATTTATGGCCATGGAAGTCGAATCGTCTATCAGGCGCATTTATGAAATTGGAAGAAGAAATGTCCTTCATTACCAGACATCTGTAATCGGCCGATGCTTGCCATGCATCGCAAGCGAGTGCCTGGCTATGTTGCAAGCACACAGGGCTCGATGCCCAACCTATTCCTTGGTCTCGCATAGGTTTTGAAAGTTTTCTCCATCTCTCAAGTACTGGCGCCTCGGCTTGGACTTCAAAAATCTATGAGAGATTCTTTAGTCCTTCGCCCTCACCCCTCTGCCCGGATTTCGGACGCATGCATATGGCAAAAAGAACCCATAAAGGAAAATACAACCATGTTTTCTTATTAATAGTTCAACCAAAAAAAGTGTATTGATAAAATTGTCAAAACCTTATTACATCACTAGCAATCGAAATAAAGCTCCTACTCTGGGGCTGCTGGGTTGGTACAGACCAGTTCTAGGCTAGCTAATGTAGATTTTTGCAAGTGTACAAAATCGCAACAAGTAGTATAGTTTTTGTGAAAAGAGTGTCGTACCCACAAGGGCTAATTATTTTATTGAGTACCGATATTACTAGATGAATCACTATTTGGAAGATCAAAATTAATAAAGAAGACAACTGAATTAAATTGATCTAAAAACCTAACTAACTTAATTAAAAGGTGCAGAATCTGAAATTTTTGTGATTTGTTAATGACAAAACTAATTCTAGGGCTTTTGATTTCACCTAGTTCATCCTACAGAATTTATACTTCCATATGAATAAAAAGATTATTTTTCCAAGTTGTAGACCAAAATCCCCAAATTAGTCAATATTCTCTCAAGCAATATCAGAATTATTCTCAACTAATCATTTGTCATAGTTCGTGCACAAATTATCAATTGAAAATTCATTAAGATCTATGAATTTCTTAACGGTCACATTAACAGCAGTTCGCTCTTGTAATGGTATTTAACTTTTATTAATCACAAATTACCAGTTCGGTCTCTTCATGATTTAATAGATCATACAAATGTCTATCCACCAATGGTACGGATTAAGAATAAAATTCAACAGACAACCATGGAAAAATAGAAAAATAATATGGAACTAAAATTGTGTTATCAAAACTATGCTACATCAAAGCCCTAGAAAAAATAAATTTAGTTCATAATAAAATTGCAACTAACAAATACTGTCTTGGATTGAATTATAAAAATTAGAGAGAGAAAAATGATACAGAATGGACTGTTTTGTAAACAAAAATTTTGCAAACCGAACAGCCTCGAACCGTGTTCCAAAAAGCAAAATCAGTTCTCTCCTGGTCACATCGCTGAATTTCGAGCCGCTGACGTCAACTTCGTCTTCTGCCTTGGTCTCCGCGAGCCGAGCGCCACATCAGTAAGAGAAAGCCCACGCCCAGTCACGTCACGTCCCTGGCTGCTTTGTCTCTCTCTCTCCTGGCTTGAACTGTACGTGAACACAGAGAGAGAGTCTCTCTGATCCTCTTTTTTATTTTACTTTTTTTATTGTTTTGTAGTCGTCACCTCCAGTCTCTCTGTTTTTTTAAAAATTATTTTCTTAATGATTGGGGATCAGCCGTTGCTCTCTCCCTTCGTTCAGTGCTCCCCCTTTTCTTCAATCTGCTGTTGTATTTATAAGAGTAACAGACGTAGGAATTAGGGTTCACTTTTGCAGAAAAAACCCCATATCTTTATTTGTTTCCTTCCTTCTTTAATTTGATCTTTATTTCTTACTCCTTTTTCTTCTCTTCCTTTTTCTTCAAACACGTGCTGCACACACAAATAAAATGAGAAATTAGGATTTAAAAATAAAATTAATTAGTTTAAAATTAACTAAACTAACTAAAAATTATATTAGCTCATTTAAACCCTTTTAAAATTGTTTATTGCACTTTCAGCTCAATTGGCAAATTAAAATTTATATTTTATTTTTTTCATGGAAAAATTGTAAAATTTAAATTCAATAAATCAATAAAAATAAATCAATCAATCTGCTTATTTTGTTTGTTGATTTTTACCGAAAATCTTCACATTTTGCATAAAAAATCTTATTTCTTCAAAAATAATTAATTACTTGAAATCTTATGGAAATAAGGCGAATTATAAACAAGATAAGCGAATACAAGTAATTTTAATGGGTAAATGAGTACAAATATGTAATACCCTAATTTTTCAAAGTAATGAAAAACTATTTATTTCGCACGTAGTGTACACGTGTGATATTTTGGCTATTATTTTCAACATGATGAGTAAGAATATTGTTTTCTATAAAGCATTTTCCTAAAGCCCAAATGTTAGTTTACTTATTTTTTTTTAAAATAATCTTGGCCCAATTAATTTAAGCCCATGGATTTAAACCCTTTTTTCTACAACTTGTAATGTGTAACACTTCTTTTTAAAGACTTGTTATTTTGGTGTACAAGTTCTTGTAGGGTGGTTTGTGCATGCACGTGCATGTTGCATACACGTGCAAGAGCACCTTTTTCTTGGCCGGTTGGGTGGAGAGTGGTTTTGGAGTGTGGGTAGTTATTTGGAGTGTGGGTGGTTATTACAACTCCCTAGTCCATCCTAGCCTTTGATCCTATAACTATCTACTGAATCCTAGCCCTCCATCTCACTCAAGTTGGTGTATAAATACCCCCTCTCATCCATTGTTCTTTTACACTAAGATCATTTTGTAAGAGAGCTATATTGTGAGAGAGTTGTGTGTGTTATTCTGTGGAGGCCGGGCATCATTTTCTGAAGGTTTCGGTGTGGAGCAAGGAGCAAGGAGCAAGGAGTCGTCCATTGCATTAAGGAGCTTTTCTGGATTTCGGTTATTTCGTCAATAAGGTGGGTGTTTCTCAGGGCTTCTAATGTAGAAAACATGCCATGATTATGATGATTGTTACTATGCTTATGAAAAGTAAATTCCAACGTATTAGATTGCCTTGGGTATGTTTATGATGATGATTGTGAAGGACTAATAGTGTAGTAATGACACTGTAAATACGAACGAATTGGGTCTGTACAGTCGACTGCCGTTTGGATAAGTCGACTGGTACGAGGCATATGTTCTCATGTTTTGTTAGAAAGTTTCATGATGTATATGTGTGCAAACTAAGATGAAATAAGATTGCTAAATTCATATCCCCCCTGTTATAGATGATGGAGGAGACGTGAACAGATGAAAAAGAACTAATGATAATTAGTAAAATTGGGAATAATCTGTACAGTCGACTGTTGATGTGAACAGCCGGCCGATGCATTGATTAAACTATAAATAGTCCAGTAATTTCATGAAATGAAATATTTCCATTGTGTCGTTCTAGTGTAATGAATTGAGATTAATATTTCATCTCTGTAAGAAAGTTATGAACAAAATGTAAACGCATGTTTAACACTTCCTTGAAGAAAAGACAATATTAGTTATTTAAAATTCCATGTTGTGATGTTACTGAACAGTTAAGAAATTACGTGTTTATGAAGCATGAATATATGTATATTGTAATTTAACACAATAATGCATGTGCATGTAAGAACTGATGGAAAGATAATCCCTTAATTTGAAATGTGAACCTGTCCAGTCGACCTAATGCGAGTAGCAAGTCGACTGAACTGAACATGAATATGTACTGTTAAAACAGGGACAGACGACTGGTGTATTGACAGTCGACTGTCACGTGAATGACATTTTGAGTATAGAAAGTTGCGGAACAGCCGACTGGCCATGTGCAGTAGTCGACTCTCCCGAGTGGTTATGAAGAACTTGAATTGACTGTACAAGTCGACTGGACTTTCTCCAAGTCGACTGTCCAGAGTGTCTTTTGATATGTCAGAGAATTATATTTCAGTTTATGTTGAAAGTTGTGAACCTTATGGTTGATGTTGATAAACTCTATTTGTTATTGCATGAATTTACATGAAATGAATCATAGTTGTGAATTGAGAATGTACATGGAAGGAATCATAGTTTTGATTTGAGAATTACATGAATATGAAAGCTAAGAACATGATAAAGGAATTATGATGAGGCAATGAAAATTGAATTCATGAGCTGAAAATGCTCAAATTGGAAATTATGAATTGAAAATTGAAACCAAAGAGTAGCTAAGTCTCCCTGGCATTGGAAATGAAATGAAATGAAATGAGAATTGAAAGACCAAGGTTGGTCATGTATTGAATGAATGAATAAGTCCGGTTTAGTAGAGAGGCTGACTCTAGAGCTTTGATTCTTGTTCATGATTCTAATAAAAACTAAGGATTAGTGCATAGTGAAGACGTGATGAAAGTGAGAGAAAAACACGGGTATGAGAACTAGGGTTTACGGTGCGGATGTGTGAGCCACAGAATGCATGCTTGATGAGTCAAGACATGGCGTGGGCACAACTCAGAATGATCGGACTCTAGTCACGCTTGTGGGATGTTTGGTGACTGCAAGAGGATCGTGTGCCATGAAGGAGGCTGAATTGCCACATAATGCATGCTTGATGAGTCAAGACATGGCGTGGAGTTCCCCTCCAGGTTTTCTGTACACGAGCTTGTACTCATAGATCATCTAGGATACTCACCGCAATTACAGTAGTAGATTAAGTCATGGCGAGGGATTGAACCCTACAAGATGAAGAACGAATAAGAGGCTTGCCCTCGGACCTATGTAGTATGGGATGCATAGAATCCGAACAAGTGCGCATTAGTGTCATGTGAATTAACTAATTGCATTAAGGATTAAGTGCACTGTCACGACACGACATCATTAAGATTTCCCTTTTACTTTATTTTGATATGTGAACAAGTTTGTGATCTGTTAAGAAATGAGAATCGTTATACTGTTTCTGGCATAGAGAGGATGGCCATGTATAATTATCGTCGGTTGAATAAACTGACGTGCCCACAGTGTTGTATGCAGGATCAATGGCATGAAAAAGATTAAAGAGGAACAAATGCTTAAAGATTTCTCAATATTGTTGTACATTTGTTTCATTGTTGTAAATTTTGCTTCCGCTGTGCAATGTAAATGTAATATTGATGTAAACTCTGATGTAAAGTGTAAAGTTTTAAATTTCCTTGTAAAATTGTACTAAGAGGAGCGAAAAGATCCTGTAGAACATCTCGAATTCAGTGTATTTGGGATTCGGGGCGTTACAAAATATTTGTATAAAAATTAGACACATTAAATACCCCAAACTTAAGATTTTGCTTGTCCTCGAGCAAAAAGTAAAATCATGAATAAAGGAATAATAATTAATAATAAGCTTGACTCATCACACTAAGAGATCTTATTATGCAAGCATCAAAAATTCAATTAAAAATATAAACAATAGCAAATAAAGTAAAATCAAGCATACTCACTTTCTTTAGTGCAATTATTTATTCATAATTCCAAACTCAATCATATTTGTAATGAAATTAATGTAATTATAGTATGTAACAACTCCATCTGTGATTACCCCGAATCATTTTTTTTTAGTCTCTTCTCTAAGTTGTCACTTGCCTTTTGACGCGAATGCAAACATTTGTGATGAATTCACCCGGTTACTCAACATGTCACAAACTTAGAGTGCTTTGCATACTCATATTTTAAGTTGTCGTTTAACGTAAAAGTAAACATTTGTGATGAATACCCCTAGTTACTAAGCAACTCAAAACATTGGAGTAAATTAACTTTATTTATTCAATTAATTGATCATTATTACTCTATTTACTTAAACTCCGTTTAGAATTAGATCAAAAGGGATAATCACAAGAAAAAGCATCACATTTTTCGTTTATGTATAATCGCATGACTCATACAATTTTGTAAAGAATTTTGAAATTCAATAATCCTAAAGTAAATAAGTCTGCTTAATCTTGCTTTATAAGCAATTGTCTATCCTAAAAAAAATATTTCAATGCTTTAGCACAATAAAGAACTCAAAAGTGTAATAGTGAACCTAATTGAAATCCCTTTTGTTTTGTTTTTCTTTCAAATATATATATAAAATAAAAATAAATTTCTAACCCTTCCCCCAAACTTGAATATCACATTGTTCTCAATGGGAAAGGAAAAGAAAAACAAAAAAAATGCAAAAGGTTCAGAATTTCTCCCCTGATTCGTCTTAAAATTCTACACGCACGGCGTTCAGTGTTTCAGCGATATCTGGAGCTGTAGGTGTCCAAATGGGCTGATTTTTTTTGCTGGAAAGCTAAGACAATTGTATACGATTTCTCTTTGAAGCGCTTTTCCAGATTCTGACTCCATACTGCTCAAAAATAGCCATCAATATAGGTGTATAAAACAGCTCTGCCAGGTGACTTTCAAACTTATGCAATCCTACAAAATAAAATCAAAAATTAAAATTAAAACAAACTGAAAGAAAGGGAAAATCTAAATGCAGTAAAAGAAAATATAGGTTGCCTCCCAAGAAGCGCTAAGTTTTAAGTCTTCAACCAGACTTGATAGTGAGATGGTTATGTGACGCCAAGATCCAACAACATCAAAACATTTTTTCTAATACTTCTCTTCAAGTGTGGATCAGGTTCAAGCTCTAGTTTGAGTCGTTTCTTTCTTGATGATAACGTCTTTGATATCCCCACCTCCTTGATTTTTTGCTGAAAAAATGAATGAATAGATGGTGCAGCATCCAAATACATAACACATTCTAAAAAAATTTCTTTCTCAGTTTCAAGAGTTGCTGAATTTGTTGGACATACTTTTATAGGTAACGTTTCAATTTCAGCCTTATGTTTCTCGCCCACAATTAAATTAGTTTTACTTACTTGAAAACACGACTGTTTTTCGGTAGAAAACTTCATGGATTTAAAAACATCAAATGTTACTTGCTCATGCTGCGTTTGTTCCTCCAAAATTTGTTCGTGCTCTTCTTCCTTTGCAACCACATTTTGTTCGTCATTTTCTTCTTGTGGTTGCTCAATTGTCCTCCCGCTTCTTAGTGTTATAGCTTTGACATCCTCCATGGGGGTGGTCACGGTGTTGCGGGGTAAGTTTCTTGCTGTTCTCTCGTTAAGAATATGTGAAATTTGACCAATTTGGACCTCAAAATTGCGAATTGAAGCTGAAGTTGAAGTTGCAACATTTTGGATTGTCATATCTATCTTCTACATGTATTGCTCTATCTTCTGCATGTAGTGCATAAACATATCTTCAAGTGTCACCTTCTTTTCTTGCTGTGGAAAATTTTGAGGTGGTCTAATTGCTCCTCCTTGATCGTTGTTCCATGGACAATTGGGGTGGTTTCTCCATACTGGATTGTATGTGTTTGCATAATGATTTTTTGCATTTGACAGTTTGACACAAAATTTTCATGTTCGGCATTTGATGGAGCAAAAGGGTTCCCCACTTGGCAATCTGCACTTGAATGATTTCCTGCACAAAAATCACAAATAATATTAGTTTGAATAGCATTAAAATTCATATTGCCTAATTGTTTAGATTAAATATCAATTTGTGTAGTTAAAGTAGTAATAGGATCAAGTTCAAAAACTCCAGCCACTTTTCTTGGCATTGTTCTCTCTGAAGACCACTGGTAATTATTAGATGCCATCTCCTCTAAAAGTTCATAGACTGCTTCATGAGTTTTGCTCATAAGTGCACCTCCAGCTGCTGCGTCAACCATAGATCAATGTGTAACTCCCAAACCATTATAGAATATTTGAATTTGCAGCCATTTCGGAAGTTCATGATGAGGACACTTTCTCAATAACTATTTGTACCTCTCCCATGCATCATACAAAGACTCGGTCTCAAAATGAGTGAATGTGGCAATATCATTCCTTAGCTTCGCTGTCTTTGCCGGCGAAAAATACTTAGCCAAAAACTTTTGTGCAAGTCTCTCCCAAGTAGTAATACTACCGGGTGGTAGATAATGTAGCCAAGCCTTCGCCTTATCTCGTAGTGAAAAAGGAAAAAGTCTCAATCTGATTGCGTCATCTGACACTCCGTTGTGCTTGAAAGTGTCACAAATTTCTGGAAAGTTTGCAATGTGAACATAAGGATCCTCGTGCGGCAGTCCCCAAAATTGAATAGTCTGTTGTATAATTTGAATGATCGCCGGTTTAATCTCAAATCGGTAGCTTCAATTAACGGCCTCATTATGCTTGATGTTGCTCCATTAATTGAGGGCATAGCAAAGTCTCTCAAAGCCTTATTCTCATAGTTGGCCATGATAATGTACTTGTATGTCCTGAAATATAAGTATTGAAAAAACAGAAAAAATAAAAATAAAATACGAAAATAAAAGAAAATAAAAAAAAGTCAAAAGAAAAATAAAGAGGTGAAATAATAATAATAATAATAATAATAATAATAATAATAATAATAATAATAAAAAATCCAAACTAGTAATAATCTAGCAATTTTCAATATCAATAAAAGAATAACTAGTCCCCGGCAGCGGCGCCAAAAACTTGGTGTAGATTTTTGCAAGTGTACAAAATCGCAACAAGTAGTATAGTTTTAGTGAAAAGAGTGTCGAACCCACAAGGACTAATTATTTTATTGAGTACCGATATTACTAGATGAATCACAATTTGGAAGATCAAAATTAATAAAGAAGACAACTAAATTAAATTGATCTAAAAATCTAACTAACTTAATTAAGAGGTGCAAAATCTGAAATTTTTGTGATTAGTTAATGGCAAAATTAATTCTAGGGCTTTTGATTTCACCTAGTTCAACCCACACAATTTATACTTCCATATGAATAAAAAGATTATTTTTCCAAGTTGTAGACCAAAATCCCCAAATTATTCAATATTCTCTCTCAAGCAATATCAAAATTATTCTCAACTAATCATTTTTCATAGTTCGTGCGCAAATTACCAATTGAAAATTCATTAAGATCTATGGATTTCTTAACGGTCACATTAACAGCAGTTCGCTCTTATAACGGTGTTTAATTTTTATTAATCACAAATTACCAGTTCGGTCTCTTCATGATTTAATAGATCATACAAATATTTATCCACTGATTGTACGCATTAAGAATAAAAATCAACACACAACCATGAAAAAATAGAAAAATAATATGGAACTAAAATTATGTTATCAAAGCTAGGCTACATCAAAGCCCTAGAAAAATTAAATTTAGTTCATAATAAAATTGCAACTAACAAATACTGTCTTGGATTGCATTATAAAAATTAGGGAGAGAGAAAAGAGATACAAAAGTGACTGTTTTGTAAACAAAAATTTTGCAAACCGAACAGTCTCGAACCGCATTTCGAAAAGCAAAATCAGTTCTCTCTCTCCTGGTCACATCGCTGAATTTCGAGACGCTGACGTCAGCTTTGTCTTCTGCCTTGGTCTCCGCGAGCAGAGCGCCACGTCAACAGAGAGAAAGCCCACGCCCAGTCACGTCACGTCCCTGGCTGCTTCGTCTCTCTCTCCTGGCTTGAACTGCACATGAACACAGAGAGAGACAGTCTCTCTCTCTGATCCTCTTTTTTCTTTTACTTTTTTTTAATTGTTTTGTAGTCGTTAGCTCCAGTCTCTCTGTTTTTATTATTATTATTATTTTAATGATTAGGGATCAGCCGTCGCTCTCTCCCTTCGTTCAGCGCTCCCCCTTTTCTTCAATCTACTGTTGTATTTATAAGAGTAGGAGACGTAGGAATTAGGATTCACTTTTGCAGAAAAACCCCATATCTTTATTTGTTTCCTTCTTTCTTTAATTTGATCTTTATTTCTTACTCCCTTTTCTTCTTTTTCTTTTTCTTTTTCTTTTTCTTCAAACACGTGCTGCACATACAAAATAAAATCAGAAATTTGGATTGAAAAATAAAAATAAAAATAAAAATAATTAGTTTAAAATTAATTAAACTAACTAAAAATCATATTAGCTCATTTAAACTATTTTTAAAATTTTTATTGCACTTTCAGCTCAATTGGCAAATTAAAATTTATTTTTTATTTTTCTCATGGACAAATTGTAAAATTTAAATTCAACAAATCAATAAAAATAAATAAATCAATCTGCTTGTTTTGTTTGTTGATTTTTATCGAAAATCTTCACATTTTGCATTAAAAAATCTTATTTCTTCAAAAATAATTAATTACTTGAAATCTTATAGAAATAAGACGAATTATAAACAAAATTGGCGAATACAAGCAATTTTAATGGGTAAATGAGTACAAATATTTGTATAAAAATTAGGCACATCACCGGCCAAACGAGTTTGCTCCTCTACGGGACCTCCGGGAGTTGCCCAGGTAGACACACCCGCAGTAGAGCTCTGGGCGTCACCTGGCCTCACGGGTCCCAGCCGTAGGGTCGGTAACGAGAATCTCTCTGAAGGGCAAGCTCCGCTGAAAGATGCAGATCAGGATCCCGACATCCCAAGCATTACCTTGTATCGTTGTATCTCTAACTCTTATTCCACGATGACCTCTCGAAGGAAGGATTCGGACGATGGTCGCCGGAGGGAAGTGTCGGACGATGAAAATGCAACTTCCGTGCTCCGTAGGTCTCGGTTGGCTATCAACTTCTTCAGGCGTGCCAACTCCAAGCTAAGCCCCTTCAACTTATCAATAAAATATTAGACAGAAGCTTCTCGGTCGTGAGCCCCTTTACAGAACCGAGTCAGTGCAGACTCTAGTGCCGTGACCTTATCCCTAAGCCGGACCATCGTGGCAGGACCAGGGCCTACCCCCGAGGTCGCATCCATCTGGCAGAGACAAAAGAAACATCATTCCGAGCCCTTTATACTTAGCTAATTTCACGAAATCTTACAAGGCTAACTACACCTAAAAAATCCTAAGGCTGATACGCCTAAAAAGTCCTCAAAAAATCCAAGTCAAAAGGTTTGGTCAAAAAGAAAAACTTTTCATTACTCAAAAATTTGATACAAGCGTGCTACTGCCAGTCCGCGTTCGGCAGTTAAAAAATATAAAGAAGAGAGGGGGAAAGCAAATACAGAAGCTATTGTTCGGAAGGTAGGAAAACCTCTTCGTCAACAGCCATCTTGGCATTAAGGTTGGGATCAGTAACATCTTCATCTCCACCACCTCCGGGAGTCGACGGGTGATCGGGCAGCTTCATGTCATAGTTGAAATGATCAAGCTCCAACTCGGGGTGGTAATACTTGATGTGCCTGATTGCCAGGGCGTAGACCTCATCCTGGGCCTCGATAACCTTGTCAATGCCTGCTTGCTTGATCTTCTATATCTCAAGAGTTGTCACCTTCTTTAGCTCTCCCTCCTGCCTCAGGCTGGCATTCTGGGAAGCTAGGTCGGCCTAAAGAGCTTGGTTACGAGACTCAGTCGCCAGCAGCTTTAGCTTGAGGTCCGTCATCTCACGCTCATAGCGCTGAGCGTTACTTACCTCCCTCTTCAGCTCCCGGTGATGCAGCTTCATCACCTGGGCACCCGCCATGAACGCCTGCAGCCAAGGGAATAAGACTTGGACACAAAAAAAAATAAAGTACGAAAGGAAAGCAGAACGGAATAATAGTTACCTGCACGCTCGCCTGAGCCCACCTCATATAGCTGGACTCGATGGTATCACACTCCATGGCTGCCTGGTCCCGAGGCGGAGCAAGCTTCTCAACAACCTCGATCGCCACTGGACCCTCGGATAGGGTGTCAATGACCAGGACGGCCCAGTCAGGGGCCCACGGTATCCCTTCATACTCACCTGACGAGCTGATGCCCAAGACAGGTCGGAAGTACTTCAATCTTAGCAAAAATCCCCTATCTTTACAGAGCAGCATGAAGCACACGAGCTACTTCCAAGAGTTCGGCCCATATTGCGTGGGACTCAACGACGCCCACGACAAGACCTTCTGGATGAAGGGGTGGATGGGAAGACGCAAGCACGAGGTAAACGCATCCACAGGGAACACACAGAAGCACGGAGCCAAGTTATCCGTGGGTCGGAGTCCAGGGAAACATCTTGTACTTTAGATCGATGAAGTAACTGGCTCGGATAATCGGAAGATCATCCACAGTCAAAACAGTGGGTGTTTTATCCATCGAGATCTTCATTCGACCAGGCAAAGACAGTTGCATGCCATACCGGACAAGTTCTTCTACATCGTACGAATACATTCTAATCAATCTCGGCTGCCGAAGGAAGAGAATGTCGAGCCTGATTACTGGAGCAGTCTCATTCGGACTATCCAGCAAAGTCCACTTCATTTTCTTCCATCGGACACGGGGGCCCTTCGGGGGGGAAGGCATCGTCAAAGGTGCCAGATGGGGATCCTCTAACGAGGGTCGACCATAACTGCCTCATCTTCCTCCACCTCTTCAACTGCCTCATCTTCCTCCACTTCATCAACTAACTCGTCCTCCTCCACTCAGCCCACCACTTCATCACCCCCCCTCTTCAATGCTCACACTCCCTTTTGATTTGCTCGACTCCACCACGAAAGGTTTTCTGCTGCGGAGCGGCTGAACATCATAAACAGTCTCTCTTGTCTCCAAAGACGTAGAGTAGAAAAGACGCGGGTCATCGCACCGAACCGAGGTAGAAGTCGACGAACCAGACTGAACCCTCGACATTATGAAATTACTAACCTGTTTAAAAGTTCTGGAAGCTGACAAAAAGTTCACCGCCGGTTACAACGCTGTGCTAGAAAGAAAAGCTTGGGGACTTAGAGAGTGCGAGCTAAAGTGAAAAATGAGAAAGGGGTAGGAGATATATACTAAACCCAGCAACCCCTCGATTTTCGCAAAATGTGCCTAAAAATAAGGCCATCAGGCTCGACGCTCGGCATGTGCCTCGAGCAGCCAGCCAACATTCTCACAAAAGGCACCTCAAAGCAAGGCCATCAGACTTGGAGCTTAGAATGTGCCTCGAACTATCAGAAGAGAGATTTGGCTATTCGTTTCCGGTGAGTTGTACTAGCAAGGTGTCACCATATGGGGTTCGGGAAGTCGTTGTTGGAGTGGTGTTCGGGTTATTCGTCGTTAGAAGGTGAAATGGCAAGTTGACACTATGGGTGGTGTTCGATGAGTCATCATCTGATTGGTCAAAAGAAAATTAGGATGCGCTACATCTAATAGGTGGGAGAACAGGTTGTAGGTGTTTTCATCTACAAATTTAGCTTGGGGAGGGACAAGTTAATGTTGTTGGCTTAGCTGTATAATAATTTTCCGTTGTTCCGTTTTAGAAATAGTTAGATATAATCTATATATAATACTTTGTTTTGTTAATTCTTTATTAATGAAGTGGTGATGTGGTCAAGTGGTACGGTCACCTTATTCTTAAATTTTTTATTTTTTTTAAGAGTACAACCATGCTCTCATGTCACTACAAATTGATGGCTGCCAACTTGTCTATCTTTCCCTAATTTGTGCATCTTTTTATTCTCACTCCTGTCTAAGTTCTAACCTTTCTAGTTTTGGATGGCTTCAATAGTTTGCCGCCTTCTCTTGTTTTACTTGCAAGCAGAACAAAATGAACTTGCCAAGAAAAAGAAGGGAAATGACCCCTTATTTGAACTTGATGGTTTGATTACTCCCTTTTAAATTTCTTCTGAACATCTTAAATTTTCACCATTCAAAAAATTTCAAAATTAGGTTTACTTACAAATTGATTGCTGCCAAACTTGTCACTGCAAATTGATTGCTGCCAACTTGTCTATCTTTCCCTAATTTGTGCATCTTTTTATTCTCACTCCTGTCTGAGTTCTAACCGTTCTAATTTTGGATGGCTTCAATAGTTTGCCTTCTTCTCTTCTTTTACTTGCAAGCAGAGCAAAATGAACTTGCCAAGAAAAATAAGGGAAATGACCCCTTATTTGAACTTGATGGTATGATTACTCCCTTTTAAATTTCTTCTGTACAACTTACAATTTTCACCATTCAAAAATTTTCAAAATTAGGTTTACTTACAAGTTACTATTTTCAGAGATGAAATACTCCTATCTGATGTGTATTATTGATCATGAAAATGTTTCGAGATGAAACACAATGAAACCATCTCCCAAAACAACTACTACCGTCAAAAGCAAACCACGATCTCAAGCACAAATTTTAGCAAATAATAAACGACCCGAGGATTAGTGTGATCCCCTTTTCACAGACCATTGGAAAGAGAGAGATCAACATTTGTTAAGAGCAAGAGGAAAGATACAAAGTAATACAACCCCTCAACCCTCTTGTTCAAAACCGATGCTGCTTGTTTATGGATGTGGGAGCAACAGATAATGTGAGTTCTTTTGGGAAAGAGGAAACTCGGATCTTGACCTCCAACCTGACCCTACTGCGAGGCTATTGTGGTGGTTGTTGTGGATATGGGTGGCTCGGCAAGCATCGGACACCTACAAAAGACATCCGGAGGATTCCCAGCGACAGACCCACTGATGCTCAAGTCAATAACCAGGGTATTAAGGGAAGCTTAAATGGTGAAAATTACGATTGCCTGGTTACTGTAGGGATAGAGCTGTAAGAGCAGGATTAAGGGAGGTTTTCGGGTCCCTTGATTATGAGGTGCGACCCGGTCCACACTGGGCTGGACCTGGGTAACAGGCCCATAGTTGGCCCAACAGGATAAGTGAAATGACTTTGAGATTTGTGTCAGGATCGAGCGGTGCAGATCGTTCAGTAATTTTACCCACATCATAAGCCCCCAACTCTTTGAGGTGACATTTCGGGCTCCTTCGAAGAGTAGTCAACCTATCGAGGGTGTCGATTAGATGATGGCGATCTGTGCACGTCTGGATGGTGGGTACCCTGATGTGGTATGAATTGATGGGATGGAGCATACCCTATCCAGGGTCTTCGCAGGGTCATCCTCGGATGCCTTACCGAGGGTGCGATGGTCGGGAGGTCTTGCAAAGTGAGGGTCGGCTCTAGGTACTATGTCGATGGCTCAGTGAATTGGTCTTGTGCATCAGATGTGGATCAACCTCAGTTGCCACGCCGATGGCGCGGTGGAAATGAGGCCTTGAGAAAGCTCCTCATGAGGGTTGACCTCAGATACCATGCCGAGGGCGAGACAAAATTGAAGCCTTGTGAAGCTCCTCATGGGAGTCGCCCTCAGATGTCACACCGAGGGTGCGGCAAAATTGAAGCCTTGTAAAGCTCCTCATGAGAGTCGGCATCGGATGCCATAACAAGGCCACGGAGAAATTGAATCCTTTGAAATCCCCTCATAGGAGTCGACCTCGGATGTCACACCGAGGGCGTGGCAAAATTGAAGCCTTACGAAGCTCCTCATGGGAGTTGGTCTCGGATGCCACGCCGAGGGCGCGGGAAAATTGAAACCTTAGGAAGCTCCTTATGGGAGTCGGCCTCGGATGCCACGCCATGGGCATGGAAAAATTGAAGCCTTTGAACGCTCTTCATGGGAGTTGGCCTCAGATGACATGCCAAGGGCATGACAAAATTGAAGCCTTATGAAGCTCCTCATTGGAGTTGGCCCCGGATGCCATGACGAGGGTGCGGCAAAGTTGAAGCCTTTGAAAGATCCTCATGGGAGTCAGCCTCAGATGACAGACCGAGGGCGCAGTGAAATTGAAGCCCTGTGAAGCTCCTCATGGGAGTCGGCCTCAGATGCCATGCTGAGGGCACAGTGAAATTGTAACCTCTAGAAAAGTAGGTCGCCTGTATCTTCACCTTTTTTGCGAACTAGCCACCATGGTTGTACTTGTTTGTTTGATGAAATAAATTTTCTTGCCTCTAGATCTTCGAATTTGACTCTTTGCTATGACTCTCAGACTGCCTGCTTGGGATTGTAGATCCGATCCTTAATTTCCTCACTTCTTCCGTGTCTGAAAGGCTCATTAGGAAATCCCGTGGCCTTGCTAGCATCATATTTTCTAACAATTGCGGTCATTGTTGATTTCGTGGGTTGAGTGTTGACCACAATAAGTGCTAGAACTTTTGTGGCAGACTTCAATTGCTTATAAATCTCATTTCCCTTCACTTGATTCTCGTATCACAAGGGTGAATGGTCAATATGGTGAGTAGGAGCTTCGTTGTCCGAATGTTCGACCCGAAAGGATCGAAACCCATGCTTGTGGTTTCGGGCTACTTGTCCCAGATTTCAAGATCTGAGGATATACCCCCGAGACCCGAGAGGTGTGGCCCATTCACGATCGGGTTTGTCCACGGCTTGGGGGCATTCGGCCCTGCTTGGGCTTCTCATACTGGCGGCTTTCGGCTCGTTGGGGACCGAGTTGGACCGGGGGATCCTATTGAAGCCTCATCACGTACATCTCATATTCCAAGACCAAATGGTTTTCATTGGTATCTGAAGATCGGAGCCAAATATCCACCCTTTGCAGCCGGCTTGAGGGTTACTCGAGAGGCGAGAGTGGGGATCTGGTGCTTGTTCATCGCTTGGGCGTCTTTGGTGTGGCTCCCCGAACTTGCCGTCCTAGGAGCCCTAAAGGTGGAAGTTTGCAGGGGCACCCGTGTCCTGTCCGTGCAGCCAGATCGGAATGTTGCAAATATTCCTGCTGGGGTTTCACCACTGGGGTGTGTCTGGTTAGGGTTGTCAGTGAGGATAGGTGAATTGTACGAGTTTTTAGCTGTAACTTAGTCATAACTTTATTGTGACTGTTTGATTTGCCAACTGCGGACTGGTCACCGCCCTTGTAATTCTCTTGCTTAATAGAAATCTTGTTGTTGGCTTGTGTATACTGTAGAACTAGTAGACTCGTTCTTGTTGAGGTGTTGGTGTTGGTGTAAAATGCGGCGCCTGAGATGATCGAGTTGTAAAGGGTCAGCATCGGAAGCCACGCGGAGAGCATGACAAGGTGAGGCCTTGTGGTGGTTTCTGAGGATCGGCCTTGGATCACATTGCGAGGGTGTAGAGCAAGGCCTGTGAGTACTCATGACGATCAGCCTTGGATTGCATGCCGAGGGTGTACAGAGTAAGATCTGTGAGAACTCATGACGATCAGCCTCAGATCATATGTCGAGGAATTTACCCGGGCCCCGCCAGTCACGTGCATGGCACATGTTTGCTTATGTTATCCGTTGATGCATTCAATGTGCCTAGGGAGTTGTAGCATTGCCCGCAATAACTCCGAGTAGTTGGGGGAGTTTTCCGTGGTTTATAAAATTCTTACTGCCGAATGTTAGACTCACAACTTTCCCAAAGTCCCATCTTCAACTCACGATGTCTTGGTGTTCGGCGGGGCCTGTGTTGGGCAATTCAAGGACCCGTCCATGGACCGAAGATGGTGGAAAGATGGATATAGGGATTGGGCTTGGTCCTACCGGGATCGACCCCACTGGGATCGGTGTTCAGTTGGGGGACCCATCTTTGTCCTGGATTTTGAGATCCGAATTGTTTTCCACTGGGTTCCGAGGAGGGTCGTCGTTAGGTCGAAGTGAGGGAATGAGAGTTTCCTCTGTCAAAGGATTATTCATCCTCATGCTTCACATACACTGATGCAGTTTCGAGGATGATGGGATGTGCTAAATCCATCGACCCCGGTGTCATGTTGGTTCAGCTACTTCTGGCACTAAGGCTCCATGCGTGTCTCTTGTTGGTCGGAACTGAGCATGCGGTGCCAATTCTCGAGGGACTCTTGTGTTTGCCGACCCGTGTTCCGACGACAACACCCATCTCTTGGTCGAAAATTGGTGTGTGCGTGGCAATTGTTCTACACGAGGGCCAGCTTTGCGTTCGGGCACGTATGATGCCTCCCTTTCTGCTCGAAGTGTTGGATATGCTGACCAGTGCGCGAGTCAGCCGCAAGACAATGCTAAAGTGCGAGGCAACCATATGGCACTCGTCGGGAGTCCCCAGCCGGTGCTGAAGTGCGGGACGACCACATGGCACTGTCGGGTGTCCGCAGCCAGTGCTGAAGTACGAGACAACCGATAGAGGTTTAGGCGGTAGTGTAGTTGCTTTGCTGTAGTTGCCAAAATGAGGACTGGCCACTGCCCCTCTTGTAAAAAAAATTTAATGAAAGCCATCTTTATCTCAACTCTTTGTTCGTGCGTGTGGTCTGTGCATTATTTCTGCCATGTCGAGAGGTACCTTTTGGATCCGCTCCCCTAAGGAGTATCATTCAAGGGTTTTTGGTGTCGGAGCATTCGGCATCGGATTCCATCCCCGAGAGGATTTTTTGATGTTGAAGCCTCCAAAATTGGATGCCAACAAAGGATATCCTTCAACCCCAAGGGGGTTATCAGATGATATCCTTCAAGGATATTTGGCATTGAAGCTTTCGGCATCAGATGCCATCCCCGAGGGGTTTTTTTGGCATTAAAGCCTCCGGCATCGGATGTCAACCCCGAGGGGGTTATCGGAGGATATCCTTCAAGGACATTTGGTGTTGAAGCCTTCGGAATCGAATGCCATCCCCGAGGGGGTTTTTTGATGTTGAAGCCTCTGGCATCGGATGTCAACCCCGAAGGGGTTATCAGAGGATATCCTTGTAGGATATATGGCATTGAAGTCTTCGGCATCGGATGCCATCCACAAGGGGGTTTTCCTTCAAAAAAAGAGCATGGGCATCGGGCGCTCATTGCAAGTGACTGAATAACTTGACTTTGGAATGAAAATTAAATTATATTCATTGACGGCTAAAGGCAAGTACATGGGTCGGCTTCGAAGGCCTTTTTACAAGTGTGGACCCCTAGGGGTCTTCTTGGAATTTTATCAAATGTTTTGCAATCCAGGTCCTCTTGATTAGCCTGCCCCCCGGGTCTTCAAGTCGGTACGTGCCTGGGTAGACCACTTTGGAGATCCTGTATGAGCCCTCCCAATTAGGTGCTAGCTTTCCCCACTTGCTTGGCTCAGATATTTCAAGGCACCTGAGCACAAGGTCGCCTTATTTGGTGTCGGCAGGGCAGGCCTTCTGATTGTAAAATCACTCTACCCTCTGTTGGTAGATGTTTCTTCTAATGGTTTCTTCTGATTGTAAAATCACTCTACCCTCTGTTGGTAGATGTTTCTTCTAATGGTTTCCCTTTCTCGAACTTCGTTGAGGAGGTCCAGATTGGCCCTGAGGCCGTTTGAGTTGAAATTCGTCAAAGCTCGTGATCCGTGGTGATGGAAATCCGACTTGGAAGAAAATTACCGCCTTGGTTCCAAAGGTTAGGTTAAAGGGCGACTCGCCCGTAGGGATCCTTTTGGTCGTGCGGTAGGACCACAGTATGCTGGGCAGCTCATCAAACCACAGTTCCTTAGGGGATTTATCAAGTCGCTTCTTGAGACCATCGAGGATTTGCTGGTTGGCTTTCTCGGCCTGGTCATTGGACTATGGGTGTGTGATGGAGGAAAATCTTTGCTAAATTCCAAGGTCTTCGCAGAATTTGCGGAAACCCTTTCCTGTGAACTGAGTTCCGTTATCGGTAATGAGGATCTAAGGAATTCGAATCAGTAGACGATGTACTTCCAGAAGAATTGTTAGGACTGATACTTGGTGATAGTGGCCAGGGGCTCTGCCTCGACCCATTTGGTGAACTAGTCGATGGCTATGATGAGGAAGCACCTCTAGCCAGTAGCTTTAAGAAACGGTCTGACCAGGTCCATCCTTCACATGGCAAAGGGGACCAGATTGGCAAGCAATTTGAGATTTGCTTTGGGCAAATGATGGACCGAGGAGAACCTCTGGCATGGGTCGCACGTTTTAACCAGGTCTTAGGCATCTTGGAGGAGGGTCGGCCATTAGTACCCATGGTTGAGAATTTTCCTCGCAAGCGATCGACTACCCATGTGGCAACTGCCGATCCCTGCATGCGTTTCCTCGATAGCATACTTGGCCTCCTCCGGTGTTAGACATCGGAGGTCTGCCACTGGACTTTGTGTATGAGCGCTTGAAAAGGATGTCATCGATTAACACGAACCACTCGGCCCTAATCCTGATCTTTCTGGCCTTGTAGGTATCTTGGGGGAGTTCCATGTTTCTTAGGTAATTAAGGATCATATCCATCCAATTTGGTTGCTTGGTTGGTGGGTCGACACAAAGGACTTCAGAATTCTCCTTGTCGATGCTTGGCCAAACGAGGACCTCCACCAGGACTGTTCTGTCTAGGCCCCTCAAATGAGGAGGACTCCAGCTTAGAGAGGGCGTCTGCTTGACTGTTCATTTCTCGAGGGATCCGGACGAGGGAGGCATCTTCAAAGTCGGTCAAGAGGAGCTTGAGCTGAGCCAGGTATTTGACCATCCTAGCGGCATGGGCTTCATACTCCCTGCATGCTTGATTGACTACAAGTTGGGAGTCGATGAATGCTTCGACCCATGTGGCCCCCGCTTTTTGGGCTAGGAGGAGTCTGGCTATCAGGGCTTCATACTCCGCTTCGTTGTTATAGCCTTGAAGCTGAACCATAGGGAGTACTGAAGGGTGAACCCGTCTGAGTAGCCTAATATGACTCCAGTCTCACTGCCCTCCTCGCAGGATGATCCATCCACGTAGAGTTCCTAAACGGGCTCCTCTTGTGGAGTCTCGGAGTCCTCTGAGATGGAGCATTCGGTGATGAATTTGGCAAGTGCCTGCCCCTTTATAGTCGTCCTCAGCTTGTAGCTGATGTTGTGCTAACTCAGCTCGATGGACCACTTGATTAGGCGACCCGAGGTCTCCGGCTTATAGAGGACTTGCTTCAATGGTTGGTCCGTGAGGACAAGAACCGAGTGGGCCTGGAAGTATGGATAGAGTTTATGGGAGACCATGAGCCAAGGTGTAAGCAATATTTTCCATTTTTGTATATTGGAGTTCAGCGTCACGGGGGATTTTGCTGACATAGTAGATGGGCTTCTGGGCCCCCTCCTCTTCCTTGATAAGGACCGCACCGAGGGCCTGCTCCGATGCTGCTAAGTAAAGGTATAACACCTCGCTGGGCTCTGGCTTGCTAAGAAGAGGGGGATTGGTAAGGTACTCTTTGAGCTGGTCAAAAGTCTGTTGTTGTGGCTCTCCCTATTCTAAGTTCTTCGCCCTCCGGAGGGCCTTGAAGAAAAGGAGGGACTTCTCCCCCGACCTCAAAAGAAAATGACTGATGGCAGCGAGACAACCGGGAAGGTGTTGTACTTCTTTGATATTTCTCGGAGGGGTCATGTCCAGGATGGCTTGAATCTTCTCAGGGTTTGCTTCTATCCCTCGTTGGCTGACCATAAAGCGGAGAAACTTTTCAGCGGTAACGCCGAAAGTGTACTTAGAGGGGTTGGTCTCATATTGTGCTCCTTCAGGATCCCGAAGGCTTCCTCCAAGTCCCTTACATGGTCTCTGCCCTAGAGGCTTTTGGCGAGCATATCGTCAACATAGACCTACATATTCTGACCAATTTGTTCTTTGAAGACCCGGTTAACAAACCTCTGATAGGTGGCACCTGCATTCTTCAATCCGAAGGGCATGACCCTGTAGCAGTAGAGCCCCTGGTCAGTAACAAAGGCTGTCTTCGGAATGTCCGGGGGATACATCCAGAACTGGTTGTAACCGGAATATGTGTCCATGAAGCTCAACAGCTCGTGCTCGGATGTGGCGTCGATCAGGGCGTTGATGCTGGGAAGGGGGAATGGATCTTTGCCTTGTTGAGGTTAGTAAAGTCGATGAACATCCTCCATTTGCCATTTGACTTCTTGACTAGCACGATGTTGGCCAACCATTACGGGTAGTTGGCTTCTTGGATGAAGCAGGCAGAGAGGAGTTTGTTGACCTCTTCCTTCATCGCTTGTTGCTTTTCGGGGGAAAATTTTCTGCATCCCTATTGTATAGGTTTGGAGTTCGGGTGCACGCTCACTCTATGCATGATGAGGTCCTCGAATATTCCTGGCATGTCTGATGGCATCCAAGCGAACAAGTCTTAATTGTAGCAAATATAGCTGATAATTTCCCCCTTCAGGGCAGGGGGGGAGGACTAACTCATCTTGAAGCACTTGACGGGTTCGGCCTCGGAGAACGGGATCTCCTCAAGCTCGTCCGTCGGCTCGGAGGCGATTGAACTTCGGTCCAACCAGAGCTCCACCAATTCAAGAAGGAGGACAGGGCCCCCTACCGTGGCGGTATAATAGGCCCGGGCCGCCTCTAGGTTCCCTTTGACGACTCCGACCCCGGACTTGGCCGGGAATTTCATGCTGATGTGGTAGGCCGAAGGTACCTCTTGGAGGGAGGCGAGGCCAGGTCAACCCAAAATAGCATAATAGGCAGCTTTAACACCGACCACCATGAATTCCATTACCTCCGTTCGGGAGGTCAGAACCTTCCTAGCCGTGATGTCCAAGGTACCCCCTCGATCTGGACCAGGGTGCCAGAGAAGCCTTGGAAGGTGTAACCTACCGGTTTCAGCCTCTCCCTGGAGAGCTTCAAGGCTTCGAAGGCCTCTAGGAACAGGATATTCACCAAACTCCCGTTGTCAACGAGGATGTGGTGCACCTCGTGATTGGCAAGTGCAAGACTTATGACCAAGGTGTTGCAGTAAGGGACCCGAATGCCTTCGAGATCCTCGTCTGAGAAATAGACTGCAAATCCGAGACCTCGGGGAGGGGAACAGTTGCGAACAGAGTTTACCTCCCGGATGAAGGCCTTCCGGGAGGATCTAGACTCTCCCCCCATGGGCTTGCCATGGATGCAGTGGAGGATGGCTAGGTTATCAGTGTCCAGGGGTTCAGACTCTGGTTCTGGACGTTTGTTCGCCCCACGAGGGGCGGAGAGGCTCACGGGCCATTCCGAGTGAATTTGGCAAGGTACCCTCTCCGAATGAGAGCCTCAATTTTGTCCTTCAGAGCTCGGCAATTGTCTGTGTCATGGCCATGGTCCTGATGGAAACGACAATAGTACTCCCCGTCCCTCTTCCTGTTAGGATTATTGGACCATTGGGGGTGCTAGAGTATGTCGTCACCCTCAATTTCCATCATGATGGCAGATACGCTCGCGTTGAGCGGAGTAAACTTGTCGAACCGCGGAGGTGGGGGGAAGCGCCCCCGCCCCGAGGTGTCCTTCGGGGTTTTCTTAACGAGTTCGGAGCTGTCTTCCTTCCTCTTCCATTTAGTGGGGGATCCTTTCCAACCCTTGGGATGGAGGGTTTCCTCGGATGGGATATACTTTTCGCTCCAGTGGAGAAGGTCGGGAAAGTCCACCAGGGGCTTCTTGGCCAGGGAGGCCTTCAATGAGTCATGGCGGACATTGTGTCGAAAATCCGCCGCTGCTACCCCAGAGTCGAGGGAGGAGATCAACCGAGCCTCAGCCGTAAACCTCTAGACAAAGTTTCGGAGGATTCCCCGTCCTTCTGTCTGAGATTCAGCAGGGAGGCGCTCGTCTTCTCAGCCTTTCGGCTGGTCACGAAGTGAGCGAGGAAGCTCTCCTCGAGCTGGTGGAAGGAGTAGATCGAATCGGGGGTGAGTTTGGTGAACCATTCCCGTGCAGGGCCTCTCAGGGTGGCCGGGAACGCACGCCAGAGAAGGGGATCTGAGGTACTATGAATTATCATGAGGATTTTGAAGTCCTCGATGTGATCATCATGATCTGTTTCTCGGTTACATGTCTCAAACGCTAGAGGCTTGAAGCTCCTCGGGACAGGCGCGTCGAGAATATGGGAGGAGAATGGCGGCTTGTTCGGCCAGTATCTCTGTTCGGACAGCCTCCCACCCTCAGTGATCCAGCAAGGCGACCCTCCATTTCCTGAAGTCGCTTGAGGATGGGGTCTTTCCTTCCTTCGAATCGGGTTTATCCGTGGGATTCGTCATTCCCTTGCTCGACCACTCTTGCTCGGTCGGTAGGTTGCTCGGGAGGGGTCCCACCTCGGATGGCTCAGAGGATTTCATCTCAAAATTCGTGGAACTCTGCCCTGGTTACGTGATCCCCATATCCTCGGGAGTTTGAGGGTCAGTGGTCCCTCGAGGAGTGGCTACGCTCCCTGTCTCGACCGTGGGAGGAGTGGCGAGTGAGATTGCGATCCGAGGGGTCCCCTTCATTCTGGAATCGGTTAAGGTGGTTTCAGAGGTCGTCCTCATTCTGTCGGCTGCTAATGACGTTTCTCAGGTCGGGGACCATCAGCTGGATGACCTCCCGTGCCACCGAGCAGGAAGGGCTCGAGATGGGCTTTTGTAATCCTTGGTCATGCAGTTGTCGGGACCCTTGAGTTGCCGTTCGACTTCGTGTCGGACGCTGTGGAAGTGGGGGGTTGGACGGTTGACCCCCGGGTGGAGTCTTTTTGGCCCTAGGAGCCATAGGGATCATCTATCACAAAGTAGAATTTGGAAAAGAGGCTCGGATCTAGGTTTCCCACAGACTGCGCTAATCTGATGTTGCTTATTTTTGGGTGTGAGAGCAACAGATAATGTGAGTTTTTTTGGAAAAGATGAAACTCATATCTCGACCTCCGACCTACTGTGAGGTTGATGTGGTGGATCTGGGTGGCTCGGCAGGCGCCAGACACCTACAAAAAAGTCTGAGAGAAGGATTCTCGGCAACAGACCCTTTGACACTCAAGTCAATAACCAGAGTACTAAGGGAAGCTTAAATGGTAAAAATTGCAATTATCTTGTTACTATAAAGATAGGGATGTATTTATAGGCACAAGAGCCGGACTATGGGAGGTTTCTGCGTCCCCTGATTATAGGGTGCGACCCGGTCCACACTGGGATGGACCTGGGTAACGGGTCCATAGTCGGTCCAGAAGGAGAAGTGAGATGACTTTAAGATTCGTACTAGGATCGAGCAGTGCAGATCATTCGCTAATTTTACCCTCATAAAAAAGGTAGACTAGGAACAGTTTCTTTCTCTCCATGAACTAAAAATTCTAAGTAGTGTTTCTTCAATCTATTTTCTTCATTTTCTTCATGTTAATTCAAGCCATTAAATAAACCTATAAGTCGAGATTTCATGATAAGGTCGAATTTGGCTAAAATTCCTAAACTAGTCCTAAAAAAAACGAAAAAAAATTCGCAGCATCTGAAGGTGCACTGGACTTCAATTGCTCGTGGCATAAGTCTTTCCGTTCGTCATCAATTGCCCTGACCATGAAACCTTCACTGGAAGTCGAAAACGAAGTGGTGAGGTTTACTCGCAAAGCATCGCATATTTAGAGTGCATATAAAGCAAAGACTTCAAAACCCCACTGGATTTATTTATCCAGCAATGTATACATTGGGAGCAAAACAAGAGATCGATGAAGATGAGAACTATATATTATATATCTGTCAGATTACATTTCAGTTCTGGAAAAAAAAAGCTGTTTCTGCGGCTATTGCTCGTATATTTTCGTGAAATGGTTAAATAGAGAACTCTTCAGCTTACTTCTCAAAAAATACAACTCTTCAGCTTTCTTTCCATTGTATATAAACTATACACCCCTCTCTGATCTTAAAGTATCATCATCCTTTCTCAGCTGACCAATTGGGGAAAAAATTGAGATCATTGGATGAAGTTGCATGAAATGGAAAATATTACAAGATATATCCCGCCTTCATATTTGTAGATCTCTTAAGATAACCCCCGTTATTCCTTCTGCGCGGTGAGTTGTTTAGGCCTTGCTTCGGCAAATCATTCCACTCCACCACCTGAACCGTCCGCTGCTTCTTTGCTGTATGATAAGAGTGTTAAGAAGATTCAATTTTACTCAAATTATTATCTTCAACTACCACAAAGGAAGAGAAAACAAAACAGACCGTTCTTAGCCTCCTCGTATCTGTCCTGAAGCTTTCTCTTTGCTTCCTCTAACCTATATTCATAGATTGACTCCTCATTGTCCTTTGATACCTGAAACATAAATCCCAGGATGAGACCAGAGTAAGTCTCGAAACATATATCCAAAAGTCCATCTGAATGAGTGATCAGATCTAGATAAAGCTATGGCCTTTACAGCCATTTTGTCTATTCAGCAAACAAATAATTTTATCGGTCAACATCTATGATCTTGGGCATCAACAGTAATTTTTTGGTATCTTCTTTTGAGTTATACCTGAACAAACCTTGAGTCACATATGTCATCAATTTGAAATCTATCAGTTGGCTCACCACATGATAATACACACAACCTCTTTTGGAGTAAAATTAGAGATAACAATATTGTTCTGGGGAGTCATACTTACATCTTTTCTGAGACCAGGCGTTGTTGGAAAGCAGGAAGATTTCTGCATCCCTGGAGTGCTCCTGTTGGCAGCAGCATTAACTGGAGTTTCCTGTGATTTTGGTACCCGTCGTACAACTTCTGGCCTCCTTAACTCTTCAGAATGGTTTTGCCTTTGTGTGTTTCGAAGACTTACTTTAAGTATAAGTTTTTTAGGCAATGAACCACTTTGGATTTCTTGATGATTTAATTCTTCTCCCTTCATGTCACCCTTATCTTTCCTAATTGAATTACTTTCATTCTGAGGCATACTTCCATTTTCTCGCAACTCTCTAGTGCTTGTAGGATCTAAAACATAGTCCACAAGTTGTATTAGCACATAGGGATCCAATAAAAGAACAAAATAGAAAGAATGAAACATAGGAATTGTCTCACTCACTTCCATCTTCATCCATCCCATTGAAGATCTTTGGAGTTTGATTGGTTCAAAAGGAAGTTAAATTATAAATTTAAGTCAGTTTGTGTCGGACGGCTTTTTGTCACCTTCAAAAAGTATTAATATATATACCTCAGAAATTTCAAATGCAGGTTGGGTAGCTTCCAGAGCTTCCCCGTCTAACGGAGGAAAATCACGCTCTGAAGGGAGCAAAGACTTCTCTTTTGAAGGAGGTGGATTGACAGAATCAAGGGTGTTTACTGAAGAACAACAAAACTGCAATTAATTTACATAACAAGTAGGGGGGAAAATACCCCCCGCTTCTCTTTCTAATGATATATCCAATATTTTTAACTCACCTTGAGTAGAAGCAGCAGTGATATAGTCTTCAGCAAGACGTTTCCAACCTCTACAAGTAAAAAGGAAAACCTTAAAGGAGAGCATTGTTCCAATTGATGCTTATAGACTACATGTGCATTCAAGCTGAGATCAATTAGGATCCAATTCAAGGTCAGCTTAACCACATATAAATCACAAATGGCAACAATAATATATTAATCTATGAAAGTATAGAGCATATGCATTCTTGTAAGCTGTTTATTTGTATGACACTCTCGTACTGCTCTTTATATATATATATATATATATATATATATATATATATATAGAGCATGGATTGATCTGTACTACTATACAATGGGAGGAGGTGTATGTCATTGGCGTTCACCAGGGAGCATGGGAGAATTGTGGCTCATGACCAAAATGATCAAATTTTTTAACATTTATACATTAATTTATATTGAAACAGAAAAGAGAGTTCAAAAATGTAAGAGTTGACATTCGGAATCGGAGCTTCGTGAGCCCTAGCATTTCCAAAACTTCCCCCTCTAATGCTCCCAATCTTGTCTGGATCAATCCAGACATCGCGTCTCAGTCGGTTGTGATGTGAAACATTCTATCTCTGCTGGGATTGAATCCTCTGAACCTCAGCCTAAGCTTCCCCTGCCTCCGGAGTCTAAGTCTTTACCGAAGTTGACTTCCCCCGTCTCTTCGGCTATTGTTTCATCCATAGCGACCTCCATATTGCCGGATGCCGATCCCAAGTGGCCGGCCTGGGAAGTTAATCCTCACTATTCCTCAAATTGGGACAAATTCCAAGTGGCCATTCCGAGTTTTCATTCCCAGGGCACCAAATCCTCGTCTTTTCCTCTGAAAGATTTGGCCTCACAATCGCTTAAAACCGATGCGTGGGTGGATCATGACAACCTGCTAGAAGAAGAGGAAGCGGAGCTGAACCCCGTTCAGTCGCAAAAGAAGGTCCACTCTCCCCTTCCTTTTATTTTTTTTTCAAGAATGGTTCTTTTATTTTTAATTGTAATTCCAGTGTTCTAAATGGCGTCCGCCTCGGACGCCTAGGCGCTCAAAAAGAGGAGAACGAAGCGCATATGCAATAGGCGGTACTCTAGGAGTTGAGATGACAGTTAGGCGTACAAGGCGGCGCCTAGGCGGTCGAGGCGGCGGTCGAGGTGGCCGAGGCAGCGGTCGAGGCGGCCGTCGAGGCGGCAGAGGCGGCGGTCGAGGCGGCCGTCGAGGCGGCAGAGGCGGCGGTCGAGGCGGCCGAGGCGGCGCCTAGGCGGCCAAAATCGATCAGGCGGCTGACAGATTTTTTTTAAATTCTTAAAATAGTCTCTTCATCTTCAACAAAAAAAAGACTCATCTTCATCTTCAATAGTAAAAAGCCTCTTCATCTTTACATTAAGGTGTTACTAGTTCACGTTATATTTTAAATTTTATATGACCGATTATTGTTTATGTCATTATGAATCTAAAGTTTACACCATAATCGTTGTTGAACTTCTAAAATCATTCTGGCCTAGCATCACTTGTGAATTGTGATGCATTTAAAAGATTTAGACTACAAGCAAAAATAGAGAAATGTAACTTTTAAAAGGTTAATATATGAATATTTAAAAAATAAAAACAAAACGCCTAGGCGCCGCCTAGGCGTCCTAGGCGGTAGGCGGTCCTTGGCCGAACCGCCACCGCCTGACGCCGTTTACAACCTTGTGTAATTCTATTGGTGGTTTTCTAAGACTGGCACCTACTTCGTCCCTCACTAATAATCTTTTCCTCTTATTTTCTTGCCTTCTGCGATTTTTTACATGACTTGTCTAGCTTAGAAAATCCGTTTTCTATGGATGAAATCCAAACTGTCGTTTTTTCGCTAAAGAGCGATTCAGCGCCAGGTCCTGATGGATTTCCCTCCTTCCAAAAATTTTGGAACCGGCTCAAAGACGATTTTTTCAATATGTTCACCGATTTACACCGAGGCTCCTTCTCTTTTGACCAGATCAATTGCGCATATAGTGCTCATTCCCAAAATTCCGGGAGCCCACTCAGTCGCTAATTTCCGGCCTATTAGCCTTCTCAACACCACCTTCAAAATCATTATGAAGGTTCTGTCCTCCCGACTTAGTGTGATTATCTCACCTCTTATTGATCCCGTTCAATCAGGATTTATTAAAGATCAGTTTATTCTTGATAGTGTGACGTCTGCCCAAGAAATCATCTCTGATTGTCATAGTTCTAACTCCGAAGGAATCTTCTTAAAACTTGACTTTCAAAAAGCTTACGATAATGTTAGTTGGGATTTCCTCTTCGAGATCCTCTTAAATCGGGGATTCGGTCCCAAATGGACCGCTTGGATTAAATCGAGTCTTTTTTCCGGTACCTCTTCCATTCTTATCAATGGTTCGGAAGGCCACAAGTTTAAAATTAGATGTGTCGTCAAGGCAACCCAATCTCGTCCCTATTATTTGCTCTCGTAGTCGATGTGTTCGATAAGTTACTTCGGAACGCCTGGGATGTTCAGGTCATCGAGGGACTGGGTAGTTCTCAGAGTTTTCGAGGTGTCCTTAATCTTCAATATGCCGATGATACTATTATCTTTGCCAAACCTAATGTTTCTTCTCTTCGAAACCTGAAACTCCTTCTCTATATCTTTGAAAGAGCTTCGGGATTATCGATCAACTTTCAAAAATTATCGGTTCTATGGCTCGGAGGCTCATACAACCGGCAGGCTGAAATTTCTCAATTTATTAACTGCGCATCGGCATCTTTCCCAATTCAGCATCTTGGTATTCCCTTGAGGTGGGGAAAGCTGCACAAATCTGACTGGTTACCTATGATTGAAAAGGTTGAATCTAGACTTAATAATTGGTCAGGTAAGCAGCTTTCCCGATGAGGCAGATTAATTCTCCTCAACTCAGTTCTTTCCTCTATTCCCCTTTACATGATGTCTATCTTTTACGTGCCCTCTTGGGTTATCAAGAGACTTGATCAAACCAGAAGTAATTTCTTCTAGTCGGGCACTCACAATTATAAAGTAGGCTCTCACCTCTGTAATTGGAAAATGATCTGCTCCTCCAAGGCTTCAGGAGGATTGGGGGTTCTTGACCTCAGAAATCAAAATCTGGCCTTCTTGACAAATGGATTTGGAGGATCTTGAAAGAAGATCAATTACCTTGGGCTCGCATTATTAGTCTTAAGTGCTTTTCTTGCCGTAACCCTTGGGATTTTTCATCTATCCTCTCCCGTAGGGCCTCCCCCTTTTGGAAGGGAGTTTGGAAGCCGTTGCCGTATCGTCCATGAATGTTTCGATGGTTCGAAGACTAAATTCTGGTCCGACCTTTGGATTGGTAACACCAAACTTGCGTCGGCCTTCCCTTCTCTCTACCGTTTGGCCTCCTATCCCTCCGCCACTGTGGCGGAATCTTTTACTACTCACAATAACCAGTTACTTTGGAGCATTCCCTTTAGCATTGATCTGCCTGTATCTCTGAATACAGAATTCAATGTTCTTCTTTTAGGCCTTAACAACTATTCGTGGCTTCCTAAAGAGGATTTTAGATGGAGATGGACCAGCTCTGGGAGCTTTACGGTTAAGTTGTTTTATAATTTTCTGAATTTTCGAGGTGTAAACTCTCCGTTCTCCAAATTTATATGGAGTAGTTGTGCCCCACTTAAGGTCAAAATTCTCTCTTGGCTTGCCCTCCACAACAAGCTCCTCACGGTGGAGGTGCTCAATAAAAGGAATTTGGCCTGGGGCCAGCTTTGCCCTTTGTGCTCTACTGAATTTGAAGACGTTGATCACCTTTTTATTCAATGCATTTTCATTCGCCCTTTATGGAAAATTTGTATTTTGGCTTGGAAAATCCCGTCGCTACCTTCCATTATGTCGTCTTGTTGGAACCCTCAATTCATTAATAAAAGTTATCGGAGCTCTTGGATCCTCTCCTTCATGACTATCGTTTGGGTGATTTGGTCGGAAAGGAATAAGCGTATCTTCGCTCACTCCTTTGCTACAATCGAATCATTGATGATTTTTTATTTTTCACAAACTTTTGGTCTTCAACCTTAAAACAGGAATTGATTATTGCTTTACACCTCAAGCGTGTTGAGAAAGCTCTACTTTGCTTACGTTCTCTTAATGCTATTTGACCTTTTTCTTCAATTATGCTTATTTCGACTTTCCCGTTCTTCTGTGCAAATCTGAGATGGTTGTTGGCTCTCTTTCTTTTGCTCAGGATCATTGAATGGTTCGTTTTGTTCTGTCAACGCCGCTGTGCTCGATGCCTTATTTTGGGTCTGCTCTAGGTTTTGGTTGCTTGATGGGAATTTCATTGCTTTTGGCTTTTGTGATCGACCTTTTCTTTTCTCTCCTGTTCTGTTACCGCTGGTTTAAAGTCATGCGGATTTGTATTTCTGATGTATATTCTCCTCCCATCCCCCCCCTTCTCTGACTCTATCGTTTTAAATTATGTTTCTAGCTTGCGGTGTTGTGTTTGGCAGTCTGTTGCGGTGGGATTTTTGTGGCTTGATGTGTTGCTACCTTCTGCGTTTGTTTGCAACCTTAACTGACACCTCTGTTGTACCAGTTGGAATGTGCTCATGACTTGTTTGTTTTACTTAGTTTTTTGATTGCCTCTGATGGCTGTATCCTTTTTTTCCGGTTCTCATTGACTGGTCTTACCCAACTTCTCTTCTAGCTGATGAGGATCTCTATGTATTACTGTTTTCTTGCGACCTTGCAAGATTGTGAGTTCCCTCTATTTAATGCAGCTGGTCCTGAGTGACTCCTTTTTCCTGGCCAGATTTTTACTCCGGTGACTATGTTTAGCTGACAGCATAGGTCACTTATTTTCTCCTTGCATGATTTCTCGTGCTAACTGTCTCTTGCCTTGCCCATTGAGGCTGTATTCCATGTCTGCTTGGGCTGACCCGTCATCGAGATCGCTGCTCTCCTTCTTCGTCGGCAGGCATTGTCCCAATTCTAAGGCTCTCCTGCTGCTCAGTGTGCAGGGTTCTGTCATCGGAGATCCGCCTCATCCGGCTTGTTTTTCGTTTTCGTGTTGCTATGATTACTATTGTCTCCTTGTCATTACTACTTTACTGCTGTGTCGATTTATTTTTTAGCAATTAGCTTAATTGCTCTCCTGCTCTTGTCGCGTCCCCTAGCGTTTTTATTTCCTATTTACGACGGGGTAAATTGACTATTTTTGTATCTATTCTTTCATTTATATATATTGGGCTGGAATCTTTCGATTCTATCCTTGTTATCAACAAAAAAAAATTGTAAGAGTTGACGGATTTTACAAAATATCTTTGTGCGCTTTTTGACAAAAGAAAATGTACTCGTGTATAATATCTGACACATCCACATCTATACTTCTCTCTATTCAACTATTTAATGGGAGAAGGGGTTTGTATCATTAACCTCCTTCAATTCTACTAGTCAGTATATCTGCATATGATATTACAGTTCCTTTTACCGCATTTAATGTGTGGCCCACATCACTATATTGAATGCCATTTTATGAATATAACTATATCAATTTTCCTTCTAACATACCTTGCTTATTATACCTTATATTTCTCTTCTAATAAATACATTTATTTCATTTTATTCTTCTAATATTGTTTTTTTTTTCAGGAAATGCATTTAATCTTATAAAAAAAATTAGTGTACTGCATTTTCTATTTAAATTTTATGTGCAATTTCATTTGCTGAACAATCAAACACCAAATTCTGACTCACAAGTTGGATAACAGAAAATATACAAGCCTCCTAAGAGCATCAACAATGGTATGCTATATTTGTCATTTTGCCATTTTTTTTGGACAAAAGTGTTCCACATCGGTTTGCTATTTTGCCATATTTTGGCAAAGTTGCTACAGTTTCTCATATATGAGAAACTATTTGCTCATTCTCAAAATATAGATGACGGAACATCCCAATTTTTTTTTTAATATGATCGGGCGACACAACATGTATCGTCCATGATTTTCTTTAAATTTTTATAAAAAAAAAAATTATTGGACGGAACATGTTGTTCCGTCCTAAAAAAATAAAAATTAAAAAAATATAAAAAAGCATGTCCCATTCGAGCTCAAAAATGGGTCAAACGGGACAAACATGTCCCGTATGAGCATCAATCCCCAATTAATCACTCACTTTTCCATTATTTTAATCACTAATCACTAACTTTATTAACTTAATCAGGACTTAGTATTATTTTAATCACTAATTAATTAACTAATGATTATTTAATAAAAACACTATATTTATATTCCTAAATATTACAATTTTACCTCTCGGGTGAAAAAAAAAATAGCAATCTCAAAATTTGGCAAATAAATCAGTGTGGCGCTTCTCAAAATTGCTATTTCTCATTTTGCCATTTTGCCAAAAAATAGCAAACACCATTGTGGATGCTCTAACCAGTGATATATGAAACTAAATAAACTTAATAGTAAGACATTACAAAACTTACTTGACAAGAGTTCGAGCAAGTAGATTGATTGATTTTGATTTGTGCTTTTGCATACCTCTAACAACTATTCCAATCTTGGTATCCTAATGTCAAAAAGATAACAATCCAATGAGAAACAGTACAATGGATCACTAAACAGAGTATAACCTCAGACCGAATCAGCACCAAAACAGGGCGTGGAAACATACATTTAGGATCTTTACTGACATCTTCATCAATTGTAGCCGTCCTAGCAACTCAGATAGAACCTTTTCCGACTTCAAACAAACAAAGAATACCCACAAAAAACTCACATTTAGTAATGACAATTAGACTCTCAAGACCAACACCATAACAAAATCAAAGCATAGTAATTTCAAGTAAAAATATCATGCACCATAGGATCTCTACACTAAACAAACTCAATTCGGAAAAAAAGATTCAAATGTAAGTCACTTGGTAACTTATAAACAAACCTCTTCTTGCCAGTTATCGAGCACCTGCTTAATCCTAAACACTTGATCAATCAACTGTTGCTGCATCAGCGCATCAAACTCACCAACATTCGAGCACTCAAATCTATTTCTACTGCTCAAATTATTACTCTCCTTCGGCGTCTCCTGACTACCCCCACTATATCCATGCACACCGCCTTCAGGTGTTTGAACTTCGGACCCAACACTAGACCCATGCATTGGCAAAGAAGTAAACAAAACCTTGGCAATCTCATCGCGACGAGCTAAGAACTCGTCAGGTCGATCTGAAGAAGCAACGAGGATCGCGTTCTTGATCACCTTAAAGATATCAGCATCTGTACACCTAAAGAACTTCCTCCAGTAATCCAGCGGCTCCGAAGAGCCGCAGTTTTCTCCCATTGCTGCTAAGTTAAACAACTCAACATAAGATTCCCCATTCAAGAAATCCACACAGGCATTCATAATTAAACTTCCACTAATAATAATAATTAGTAAATCCAAAAGGGTTTCTTTATTTTTCCAGAATTTCAGTAACTAATCAAAATTTCGAGAACAACCCAAGATGTGATTTTGATTGAGAATCCTAATAGTTTTATTGTTCAATCATAATGGGTTCTCTTTAATTTAATTTAATTCACAGTAACAACAAATTTGATTAAGATATTGATCGATCAAACAGTAGATAATTTTAACAGGAAAACCAAAATTGATTTTCTAAAATTGGGGATGAAACTAGGGTTTGGGTTTTCCAATTATTTCATTAAAAGAGAGAGGAGTAGAAAACTTACAAAAGTTGTCTCCGGTTTTTACCATGAGAAAAGAGAAGATAGGGAAAGAAATAAAGGAAGAGAAGTTTGATGGAAATAATAAGTCACGGATTTTGTTTGAGGTGTTAAAATATGTAAATATAAGAGGGGTTATTATGCAATTTAATAGAATGTTAGGGAGTTGTTTATTATTATTTTTCGGTACCGCTGGCGCGAAACCGAAAATCGGCGATTCAAATCAGTGGGACTGTCCGACGTGGCAGTGTCTTTTCGTCCAAGTCATTGTCAAACTTGGTTAGATTTTGTTCGGAGTTTGGGAAAAGACGGAATTATCCTTGTTTGGATTTGAGTGAGCACGTATCTCAAAGAATATGTGTCCCGTAAAATGAGGAAGTTTATGGATTCTGCTTGGATTGCATCAAGATTTGTTCAATCTTAACAACTAAAAAGAAATTATTTGAACACCAAAAAAAAGATTTGTTGTATATTTAATGTGGATAGAGAAATTAAATGGAGGTGTTGAATGCAGTGTATTTGTGGATTTGTGCATTAAACTTAACAATATCTCTAATCTCTAATCTCTATCTCTAATCTCTAACTTCTAATATTATAGTTTCATTTATCATTTTGTCATTCTACCAACACGTGCAACGTATATACGTAATTAATATAAAGAAGATTTCCAGTTTAAATCCTTCCTACGTTGGAATTTTTATTTTTAATTTTTAAAATTATTAAAACGTACCTGACATGTGTAAGTTACAAGTATGCATAGCTAGATTACACAAGACCTCTTTAGGTTTTTGTTCTTGCGTCAGAAAAGCATTGTCAAAATTTTTTTGGGAAAACAAAGCCATAGCCACACTCACACATTTCCTTGAAAATATATTAATTGAGAAATTTGAACTATCGATTTTTTACTCATCAGGAAAAATGTTTACCAGTGAACTACTTTAACACTTGCAGCCATTATCAATTTTGAATTTGAAGAAATGAAAAAAATTGTCATTGTTTTTAATTAATGCACGATCTTATCCTTTTCAGAAGAGCTATCCTAAAAGATGAACTTAAGTTTTATTTAATAAGAACACTTATTTTAATGATTAACATCACAAAGAAATAGTGTAAGGATAAATATCACGTGGCAATTAAAGTTTGTATCGGCAAAATAGTACTCTGAGTATATTTTATTAATCTGTTATTAATGAACATGGCAATTAAAGTTATTGACATAAATAATCATTGATGGTAAACATCACTTGGACGGAATTAAAGTAATTGACCAAAATTTGCCGATACAAACTATTTTCAGCTATACCTCCAAAGAAAAAATAGAAGGTGACTGTTTCAAACTGACGAGTCAACCCTCTTCCTCCAATTCCTCTTCATGAGGACGTCCCTCCTACCTCTCAGCAGGATCAACCCCCTCAACCAGTTCAACCTCTTCGGCCTGAATAACTCTAACAACCTACCAGCCCCCCTCCAGAGAGGCTGCACGGGGCTAAGCCAGCACCATGTGCAGCGTATTGGTGAGAATAGGGGGTCGGTCTACACCCCAACACCCTCCTACAGTGCCCCCTGGGTTGCCTTAAGCACAGAAAGAGCTCCGCCAGATCATACTCTTCTGATAGCAGGAGCCTGACCTCAGAGATCGCCTAAACGGAAGGCAAGTCCAAGATGATGTCCCTCATCCAGCATGCCAGGAGAGCAAGATGGGTACCTCTCCTCGAAGATAAAGACGTAGAAGAACCCCTCCCCTAGGGGGCGAAGAAGCTACCACTCTCCCAAGGGATAAAGAAGGACTCCTCCCCCTAGCGGGAGAAGGAGCCTAACTCCAACAAGCTGATCAGACCCATGAGAGGTAGGGAGGAAAAAGCTCCCGTTACCAGGGTAAAATTCTGAATCTTCAAAGATGAGATTCTTCAAGCCCTCAACGTCGTCCCCAGCAGAACCCAACAAACCAACCTTCACCACCCTACTCCACGACATGAGGAGTCTCGCGGGTCCACTGAATCCGAAGAACAAGACTACGTGTGACCCCCATTCCCGTAAATACGTATTTTCTGATTATTTTCTGTATTTCGATATTATAAATTCATTATTTGTTAAAATCATTTTTGATTTTATATTAAAGTGTTTTTCTATCGATAATTATATTTATTTCGAATAATTGTTTATTTTAATCTACTTTTATGTCTTATTGATCGACTATTTTTATTGGAGTCTAAATCAAATACATTATCATTATTGGATTATTTTAATAAAATTGTTAAACCCGAATAATTATTTTATTATGACTTTATTATTTTATAATTATAACTATTAATCGTTATTCCTTGATTATTTAATTAATATACATTTAACAAATTATTTTGTTTCTGTACTTGATCTGATTTTCGTGGTGAATTCTAATTTGATTTCAAGCTAACTTATATTGTTTTCATTTGTATTATTTGTCTATTTATTTGGATTTCATTTTTTGTTCATGAAATTCTTTGTTCTTTGATTGAGCTTTTATTGTCGATCCTATTGTCCTCTTATTTATTGTTGGTGTTTTCATTTGAACCTATTGATTTTTATCTATCTCTTAATTGAATCCTAAAACCAAATTTCATTTGTTCTTGGCCTAAATCCGCTCTTATTGGACCCTAATTCACTAACCCAATACCCTAATTGTACCCTATAAATACATCTCTGCTGTAAACCCTAATTTTTGGCACACAAATCGAAACCTAGCCGCTTATTCTCTATCATCTCTCTCTCCTCGCCGTTCTCTCTCCCCCCGTTCAATTTCTTCCAATACAGAGAACCCACTGTTCATCTTCCCCATTCAACCTTCTCCGGCGACCCCCTCTCGTCGCCGCCCTCTACGTGCGCCGCCTGAGTACCCACCGAAACCCCCTTCTCTCTCCTCGACATCACAGCCAAAACCCACCAAAATCCATCCCGTCATCTTCCCCAGCCTTCCTCCCTTCCTGCCTCGTCGCCACTCCGGCGACCCTCCTCTGCCCTCAACCACCCAACAGAACCCAAAACCCCAAAACCCCATTCCCCTGCCTCCATAGCAGCCGAAACCCCCCATTACTCCTCTTCCTGATTGCCAGCTCACATCCCGATGCCCTTTCCCCTACTTCCGTCGACGACAGCGCCACCAGCGATGCCTCCTTGCAGCCCGCCATTTCTCGCCGCCAGCGACGCTCCCTCTGGCCGCTATTGCTGCTGTCTTATGCTGTCTATTTAAGTTTCTGAGTTCTCTTGCTGTTATTGCTTGGTTTGTTGAGCTGCACGCATATTGCACGTAATATTGGTGGGTTGAACTAGTTCATGAGTTCATTGCTTTGGAATCCTTATCCCGATATTCTTGGTATACGTTTTCACCGATTAACAAGCAAGTCACTGTCCTCTTGAATTGCTAATTGTATCAAATTCAAGTGTTATTGAAATTCTTGCAAGTAGATCTCTTTGTTATCGTATTATCCCTTGTTTATCTCTTTCGTTCGGTTTATTGAGGGTTTACACGAGCTAACCCCAATATTCTTGACATCGTGGCACTTTGACTCTAAAGTTTGAATCTTTCATGAATGCATATAGAATTGATAATAGGGTAATTTATACAAGTCACAACACAAATAAATCATTGTAGAGACAATCGTTAGGTTGAATGTCGTTTGATCGTTTGATAATTGATTGATGTTAGACTTGTATATGTGTGTGTTCTAAATTTTATTTATCATGTTTGGACACCTATCATGTTAGTTACACAATTTATTGACTATAGAATCGATACCCATCATGTTCAATTAATTTAATTTCAAGAAATTTACCCTGAAAACTGTACATGCTTGCTGATCTGAACTTTGATCGTTGTTTTCGAACCAGTAATTGACCTTAAAATGAGATACTTTCTGAATATGAAATGTAGCCCCGAGTGTCTAGTTGCCAATAACATCTATAATTTTTGAATTCTGAGTTTTGTAGCAAAAGTTATGCCCGTTTTACTACAGCAGTATTTTTACAATTCAGATTTTTAGAGTCTCATACCTTTTATGTTTAAACAGTAAAAGGGCTGATCAGATAATAAAATTTTGCTATGAAAATTTCCAGATTGTTTCTTAACATGTTTAGGAGTCTAGAAAATATTTTTACTGAATTTAATATTGAGTTTTTGCTGATTCAAAAAATTAAAACAACGAGTTGTCGAATTTCTGTCTGAACATAAAACCTGTAAAGAAATATGTGTTTGACCTAGCTACTGTTTTCGGAAATTGAACTTTAAGTATGCGTTGGAACCGTGTGGAAGTCTAGTTTCCAGATTTTCTGACGGATTCAACTTTCGATTTCTGAGTCAGCAGAAAACTACATTTTTGTACAGATTGCGTTTGCTGTCCAGAATTTTGGATACCACTTTTTAATGAATTAACTATTCCTATATCGTATTATTACATGAATTGATGTATGTATGTTGCATTGCAAGATCCTAATGAGTTATTATCATCATTCTAATTGTTCTACTCCATGTTATCATTCTATTGTTCCCCTATTATTGCTATTGTTCATCTAATATCTCATGATTGCATATTGTATTGTATTATTGCATTAATGAAATTGTTAACAAGCCGGGGTTTAAGAGAAAGATCGAGTAGTGGACAATATAAAGTGTCATGCCCCGCTTCCCACTATACGGAAATATAGGCACGCAATTGAGGCCCAACGAATGATATAACATCATCCATAAGCTGTACAATTATAAGCTCAACAAGATCTTTATAACACATTCACGTAGGCAAATATAATAATCACATGAGCTGAAAATAGAATAACCATAATTTGGATAATACAGCAAAATCGGGTCAAGATGCCCGGGAGTACAAGGTGCCAAAATTAAAACAGTATGATAAACAGTTCGCTATAACAACTAGATAAAATAGCGACCGAAAGAAAAACAACATGAAGTAGTAACAAAGCAGTAACGATCATCTAGAAAGTTTGTTCTGCGGGTCCATCAGTACCTGTATAAGTATTAACTCAAAGAAAAATAGAAAAAGTACCCGTTAGAGCAAGTTTCGGGCAGTAAAAGGGGTAATACAACAAGATATAATATGGAAGAAACAAGAAGTAACAGTGCAAATACAATATAGAAGGAAGCAGAGAACTCGGACAATATGATCATGTAAGTAATAACTGTAACTAGTGTATTCAAGACTTCAAGGTATAAGCAATTGGTAACCTAGGCTCAGTTAATCGATAATCATATAATCAAGGATCGAGAGTCATGTAATCAAGAGTCATGTAATCAAGAATCAAGAGTCATGTAATGAAGAGTCATGTAATCAAGAATCATGTGATCAAGAATCAAGAGTCATGTAATGAAGAGTCATGTAATCAAGAATCATGTGATCAAGAATCAAGAGTCATGTAATCAAGAATCATATAATCAAGAATCATGCTTAGTGAAAATCTCGAGTTTATCTGTTTTATTAACTTATCTAATGCACACAATCTTGTGTTCCATACCACAAGTTCGGTGCATATCAATCATGTGACGTTTAGACTTAAGTAGTGAATTCTATAGAATTATGTACTCGGGTCTTCCAGTGATAGTATCAAGACATGTAATCATGAATCATGTAATCGAGAATTATGTAATCAAGAATTGTGTAATCAAGAATCAAGAATCAAGAATCACTATTTCGAGAAATACGGGCCCCCTTCCGAGTATACTCCCCTATATTGTCCACTATTAAGTCGTACCCTTATAACCCCGGCTTGTTATTCTTTTATAATCAATTATGAATATACAGTTGGTACGACTAGTGGAACGGTGTAATCAAGACAGTTTAATCAAGGAAAATACCAAGGGCAGTAATCATGGATATGAGACGTAAAACGAGTACATGTATCGAGAGTAGTTATTATAGAATTATCAAGTGGTATAAAATGCATGCTATCAACCTATTATATCTATGCAAGTTATTATTACAAGAACAATAATACACTCAGTTCATTAAATATGAAAAGTAACGGGTTTATATGCAAAAAAGTAGAGATGAATTTTTAGACAACTTGACATATCTGCATTCAAATTTACTTTCCTGTTGTTACAGAACAGCAAATCTGATTCTGTCAGAAATTCTAGAAAGTAGACTCTCTTTCGGTTCCAACGCATATTCACACGATACATTCTAAAGACAGTAGCTATGCGTACAAATTCATTTTTTGCTGGTTTTGATGTTTCGCGCGCATTCTGGAAATTCGTAGTCACAATACTAAAACTGCGATATCTCACAATCTATAATTCGAATTGAGAAATTGTAGGATGTTTCGGATATCTAGACTCGAAGGGCTACGATTTTTATGTAGAAAGTTTTTCGATTCAGTGTCAGGAACATGGTAAAATTTTCAGTACAAGAGATAGGTTAGTGATCCCGTGCAGGTTCAGAAATTCACGATATAATGGTACTAAAATCGCGATATCTCACAATCTATACATGCGATTGAGAAACCGTAAGATGTTCTGGATTCGGGACTCGATGGGCTACGATTTTCACATAGAAAATCTTCAATCTAGTATCGGCAGCATGGTCTAAATTTAGAGATAGTAAGGTTGAATATTCGATATTCGATATTCGATAACACGATTCGAAATGTGTTAACGATTCACTCTTGAGTTGATATAGCATGAAACCAGTGACTAGAACGAAGTTTGACAATAAAATATGATGATAACTAGACTACTTGCCACGAGTCCAAAGAAAATGCTTGTACGAGAACAAAAATAGTGTACAAGGTACTTGCCTTATAACGTGACGATTACGGTGGTGGTGTTAACCACGGAAAGAAGAAGCGACGTCGGTAACGGATGGCGGCACAACGGCGGTAAGAATGGTGGCAAGACGGTAGCAAGCGAGCAATGGTAGCAACGGTGAGCGACTGTGATGAGCGATAACAACAACGAAGAGATAGCGCGGCATCGGGTTGTTTTTCGGGGTTCACGGGATCGTAGAAGCGGAGTCGTTGGCTTGAAGGCGGACAGTAAAGTGGAGCTCAGGTGTTACTTGAGCTCTTGGGTGTGAAGAAGGCAGAGGAAGAGAAGGAGAAGTGAAGAATGAGAGGTTGATGTGTTATGCATGTGTGTGAGTGCATGCATATATATAGAAAGAAAGACATAGAAGTGTGCTGCATGTGTATAATTAGGGGTGTAGAAAAATGGGAGCATAGGTTAGGAAAAATGAGAGTATAGGTGTGGAAAAATGAGAATATAGGTGTGGAAAAATGAGAACAAGAAGGAGAAGTCATGGAGTTAGGCGTAGAATTAGGCAGGATTAGGATTAGGATTAGGATTAGGATTAATCAGGGTTTAAAATTTGTATTTAAACTCCGGTCGAAAAATCACAAATTATAAAATTGATCAGAAAAATATTCTGGCTTTAGATAAATTGTCCAAAGAGAAAAAATAAAACTGATCTGAAAATTGAAGTACAAAAATTCACGTAGTAAAATACGTATAATTGGAACAGGGAGTTACAATCCTACCCACCTTACAAAAAATTTCATCCTCGAAATTTACTCAGGTTGGATATAGGATAACTAAGAAGCAAATCCAATACTCTTCAATGAAAAGTACAACAGAAGATTAAAGAAACAAAGAGTACAAAGGCACGAATACAACTAAAGACAAATTGCGCATCCTCAACTGGAGGACTCAACAATTTAATGTCTAGGCTCAGAATCTGAACCACCGACATCGCTAATATCCTAGTTTAGCTGAGTCACAAGCTCATCTCGCTCTGGCACATACTTCTCTTATTTTCTGAGTAACTCCTTAGGCGATGGAGCTGAAATCAAGATGCGCCTGGCCTTACTGGATATAAACTCCTCAGCCATAGCTGAATCTATAAAGGACAGAAGTGAGTCGTAATATCCATCAACGTTTAAAATACCCACCGGTTTGCTGTGGATCCCCAGTTGAGCCCATGTGATCACTTCAAACAACTCCTCAAGTGTTCCATAACCTCCAGACAAGGCTATGAAAGCATTAGCAGCACGAGCTATTTCAGCCTTCCTCTCGTGCATGTTAGAGACAACTCTAACATCTTCCACAGTTCCCCTAGTAATCTCTTTCGGCATCAGCGACTTGGGAATCACTCCCAAAACGTGTCGGCCACCAGCACGAACAGCGTCAGAAACCAGGCCCATCAATCCTATGCTCCCACCACCGTAGACGAGATTGATATTCCTCTCTACAAGCTCCTTACCGAGCTCGATCGCGGCTTCTTAGTAGCTAGCTCTTTTGCCAGAGCTACTGCCACAAAATATACAAATCGTGTTGAATCTCGATGAAGATGATGAAGATGAAGAAAACTTCTTCATACCCTCTTCTCCTTCTTCTTGCACCGATTTTCTCTTCATCCCTACCACCGATTCTTGATCTTTTCTTTCCATTTGCCAAGAAAATTCGAGCTTCTACTCTCTCTCTTGCTTTCTTGCTCCCGCCTCTGCTATCGGCTTCTCACTCTCTCTCTTCTTCGAAGCTTGCTCATGAGTTGCCTTCTTCTTTTTTTTCTCCCCTTTCTTCCCTGGCTTCTCTCTCTCTTTCTTTCTTCTCCGACTTCTCTCTCTTTCTCTCTTTCTTCTCCGACTTCTCTCTCTTTCTTCTTCCTCTTTCTTTCTCTTTTTCTTTCTTCTTTCTTTGACTTCTCCCCCTCTCTTTCTCTTCTTTTTATTTCTCCTTCTTGTTGTCTTTTCTTTATTAATGCACCGCCCCCTATAACCGGCCTATGATCAGTATTTGCACTTCGGTCCCTATCCATTCTAAATATAACATTAAACCTTGAGTTGTTGATGATGATGAAATTTGCTTTGAAATTCATTCCACGAATCAATAAGGGACTCTACTATGCTTCCGCTGCGCCACTCTGATGGTGATGTTTCTAGATGCTGATATCACGTGATAGCGATCGATGAATTGAGCAGAATTAAGAGATTGGTAACACGAAGATGTTGGTTGTCAAACATATTTGGTAAAGTGGGCCCCAACCACCAAACAATGTTGAAAATTATTGGCAAGCTTGGTGCCGCAAAGAAAAATGGGAGAAACGGGAATAAAGAATTTGTCAGTTACTCATCTCTATAAATGAGAGGTTTAGGAAGAAGAAAATAATTAAGCAAGACAAGAACAAGAAACAAGCAGAAAAGCAAAAAAAGAATAGAGTGTATATTTGTAAGGTGTAGAAATACCAGTTTTAGAAAATAGTGATCTTCTTGTTGTTATTCCAATTTCCAATGTATTTGCCATTTAGCCCAACAAAATTCCTACTCTTTTCCAACAGAAGATTCAAGGAAATAGGGATAGAAAGAAATAACTAGTATGATACTCAATAATGGATTGATCGATGAGAATGAATGCAATGTATAGAAAGTAACAAACGACGCAGGAACTAAAGCGTGACTAGATCGAAATATACCAGTAACTGTTTCTTTGGTGATCTCTGCCTCCTCTGTAATCAGGTTATGAGCCTGAATACACTCTCCAGTCTGTCCTCCACTGGGATTTGATCCTCCTATTGGTGTGACACTCTTTCTTTTCGGGCAATCCCGAACCTTGTGATCATTCCTTCCACATGCAAGATACAGGTTGTTAGCTTTCCAGCAGTTCTTGCGTATGTGTCCAACTCGGCGGCAATAATAGCACTTTTGGTCCTTCTTCGGAGTTGCCGATAGGTGAGGTGATGCTCTAGTAGTCGAGGTCTGAACTGGCCTCCGTATCAGTCCACCTGTAGACCGTGCGACAGTAAGGAGATGTAATGCTCCCTGAACGGTATTCCACCCTCTACGGATCTGCTCCTGGGTATCGAGCATGGCGGTGTAACTCTTATGCTGGTGCACAAACAAGTCCCATTAAGTGGAGTTTGCGACATCCTGTACCCTATCCAGATTAGTTCTTACCAGTTCATTTTGCTCTTACTGTAGCTCCATCATTCATTGCATCTCTTAGAGAATGGCGACGATCTCCGATAGTTCATTCCTGGGTGTAAAAGTCGAAGAGCCTCCGTGAACCAAAGTCTGAAATGCATATTCGAATAGGGTAAATCTCCAGATGGCTAGTTGGTTATTAACATTCATGTGATCCACGTGGTGTGTATATTGTTGAGCTTAGCATGGTTCGAGCCTAGGCTCTGATACCACTAAAAACCTGTCATGCCCCGCTTCCCAGTATACGGAAATATAGGCACGCAACTGAGGCCCAGCGAATGATATACATCATCCATAAGCTGTACAATTATAAGCTCAACAAGATCTTTATAACACATTCACGTAGGCAAATATAATAATCACATGAGCTGAAAATAGAATAACCATCATTTGGATAATACATCAATATCGGGTCAAGATGCCCGGGAGTACAAGGTGCCATAATTAAAACAGTATGATAAGCAGTTCGCTATAACAACTAGATAAAATAGCGACTGAAAGAAAAACAACATGAAGTAGTAACAAAGCAGCAACAATCATCTAGAAAGTCTATTCCGCGGGTCCATCAGTACCTGTATAATTATTAACTCAAAGAAAAATAGAAAAAGTACCCGTTAGAGCAAGTTTCGGGCAGCAAGTAGCAACAAACAGTAAAAGGGATAATATAGCAAGATATAATATGGAAGAAACAAGAAGAAACAGTGCAAATACAATATAGAAGGAAGCAAAGAACTCAGACAATATGATCATGTAAGCAATAATTGTAAATAGTGTATTCAAGACTTCAAGGTATAAGCAATTGGTAATCTAGGCTCAGTTAATCGATAATCATATAATCAAGGATCGAGAGTCATGTAATCAAGAGTCATGTAATCAAGAATTAAGAGTCATGTAATGAAGAGTCATGTAATCAAGAATCATGTGATCACGAATCAAGAGTTATGTAATCAAGAATCATATAATCAAGAATCATGCTTAGAGAAAATCTCAAGTTTATTTATTTTATTAACTTATCTCATGCATACAATCCTGTGTCCCATACCACAAGTTCGGTGCATATCAATCATGTGACGTTTAGACTTAAGTAGTGAATTCTATAGGATTATGTACTCGGGTCTTCCAGTGATAGTATCAAGACATGTAATCATGAATCATGTAATCGAGAATTATGTAATCAAGAATTGTGTAATCAAGAATCACTATTTCGGGAAACACGGGCCCCCTTTCGAGTATACTTCCCTATATTGTCCACTATTAAGCCGTACCCTTATAACCCTGGCTTGTTATTCTTTTATAATTAATTATGAACATGCAATTGGTATGACTAGTGGAACGGTGTAATCAAGACAGTTTAATCAAGGAAAATACCAAGGGCAGTAATCATGGATATGAGATGTAAAACGAGTACATGTATCGAGAGTAATTATAGAATTATCAGGTGGTATAAAATGCATGCTATCAACCTATTACATCTATACAAGTTATTATTACAAGAACAATAATACACTCAGTTCATTAAATATGTAATGTAACGGATTTATATGCAAAAACGTAGAGATGAATTTTTAGACAACTTGACATATCTACATTCAAATTCACTTTCCCGTTGTTACAGAAAAGCAAATCCGATTCCGTCAGAAATTCTAGAAATTAGACTCTCTTTCGGTTCCAACGCATATTCACACGATACATTCTAAAGACAGTAGCTATGCGTACAAATTCATTCTTCGCTGATTTCGATGTTTCGCGCGCATTCTGAAAATTCGGAGTCACAATACTAAAACTGCGATATCTCACAATCTATACATCGGATTGAGAAATTGTAGGATGTTTCGGATATCTAGACTCGAAGGGCTACGATTTTTATGTAGAAAGTTTTTCGATCCAGTGTCGGGAACATGGTAAAATTCTCAGTACAAGAGACAGGTTAGTGATCCCGTACAGGTTCAGAAATTCACGATATGACGGTACTAAAATCGCGATATCTCCCAATCTATACATCCGATTGAGAAACCATAAGATGTTATGGATTCGGAACTCAATGGGCCACGATTTTCACATAGAAAATCTTCAATCCAGTATCGGAATTATGGTCGAATTCTTAGTGCAAGGTCAAGAAATTTAGAGATAGTAAGGTTGAATATTCGATATTCGATAACACAATTCGAAATGTATTAACGGTTCACTCTTGAGTTGATATAACATGAAACCAGTGACTAGAATGAAGTTTGACAATTAAACATAATGATAACTAGACTACTTTTCACGAGTCCAAAGAAAATGCTTGTACGAGAACAAAAATAGTGTACACGGTACTTGCCTTATAACGTGACGATTACGGTGGTGGTGTTAACCACGGAAAGAAGAAGCGACGTCGGTAATGGATGGCGGCACAACGGCGGTAAGAATGGTGGCAAGATGGTAGCGAGCGAGCAATGGTAGCAACGGTGAGCGACTGTGATGAGTGACAATAACAACGAGGAGATAGCGCGACATCGGGTTGTTTTTCGGGGTTCACGGGATCGTAGAAGCGGAGTCGTTGGCTTGAAGGCGGAGAGTAAAGTGGAGCTCGGGTGTTGCTTGAGCTCTCGGGTGTGAAGAAGGCAGAGGAAGAGAAGGAGAAGTGAAGAATGAGAGGTTGATGTGTTATGCATGTGTGTGAGTGCATGCATATATATAGAAAGAAAGACATAGAAGTGTGCTGCATGTGTATAATTAGGGGTGTAGAAAAATGGGAGGATAGGTTAGGAAAAATGAGAGTATAGGTGTGGAAAAATGAGAATATAGGTGTGAAAAAATGAGAACAAGGAGGAGAAGTCGTGGAGTCAGGCGTAGAATTAGGCAGGATTAGGATTAGGATTAGGATTAGGATTATGATTAATCAGGGTTTATAATTTGTATTTAAACTCTGGTCGAAAAATCACAAAATTATAGAATTGATCAGAAAAATATTCTGGCTTTAGATAAAGAGTCCAAAGAGAAAAAATAAAACTGATCTGAAAATTGAAGTACAAAAATTCACATAGTAAAATACGTATAACTGGAACAGGGAGTTACATAGAGACTGTACTCGGAAGGGAGCTCGTGGTTTCCCTACAATCACCGAATGACTGAATGACTGAATGATTGAATAACTGGATAACTGTATATTGTTCCATGGATACCGATACTGAATAACTAAATGACTGAATAACTGAATATTGAAAAGAATTGTTTATACCGCTTCCCGAGTATATGAACTATAGAGCCTACCACTAAGTCTAAAACGAAATTGATTGTATGCATCGAACCTGTGGTACGGAACACATGGGACACAGTAGTATATGCATTAGTTAGGATTAAAATGAATAATAGACTTAAGGATTAACACAACATCGACATTGCATATTGTTCATCATTGTTCCTATTGACATTGAATATTGGCTAATTGTTATTAATATTGATCATTAATTATTGTTACCGATTATTGAACCATCGTTTATAGCCAATTACATCGATTATCATGATTTTTGTCCCATGTTATTGATTCTTATTGATCCATTGATTCATTGTTATACTGTTATTTCATTGTTCCTTGCTTTCTCTACTTGCTATCCATGACTTGCTCTAAGGACAATTTTTCTCCTCTTTTTAGATAAAGTGTTTACAGGTGTTGATGGAGAATTGCCTGATGGATTGGAAGAAAAACATTGGTGAAGGAATTGATTGCATCGCCGCTTAATAAATATTTATTGCTTTGTTATGAAGACTTAATTATTGAACTATTGTTATTTCATTGTATTGGACTTATGACCCGAATATTGCTATTTGTTTCCAGACGTTGGATTGTTATTGTATTTGGACATTTTTATTGCTTAATTCCAAGCATTATTGTTCATGAGATTATTATTATTGCCTGCGCAATTGTTCTGTATTATTTATATTGTTGAGTTAATCTGATAAACAGCTTTTGGGTGACGTTAGTCATTCGCTGGGCCAATGTTACGTGCTCGTATTTCGTATTTTTAGGAAGCAGGTCATGACACTACACCGTCCTCCAGCGCCTCGAAAATATGGAAGGTCGTCTAGCACTAATGAAACAAGATAAGGGAAGACATGAGGGAACATACCGTCCCATCCGACCCCCCTCCCTTCTCCAGAAAAATCACTGAGACTCATGTTCTAGCCAACTTCAAAATTCTAGTATTTGAGTCATATAACGGAGAGACCGACCCAATAGACCACCTTGAGAGTTTTAAAAACCTTATGATGACCCATCAAGCATCTGACTCCCTCTTCTGCAAGAATTTCCCATCAACCCTAAAGGGATCAGCACAGGAGTGGTTCTCTCGTCTCTCTTCAAGGTCCATCATCTACTTCGACCAACTTAAGGAACTCTTGCTTACACACTTCATCACCAGCTGCAAGGTGAAGAAGACAAGTGCCTCCTTACTTGACTTGAAGCAAATGGATAGGGAGACTCTCAAGAGTTATGTTCGGTGTTTCATAACCGAGTCCTGATCCATCCTCTCACACGACTTAGCCGTAGCCATGGCTGCCTTTAGGTACAATGTAAATTATGACCACCTCAAAGCTTCTCTCGTCAAAAGAACCCCTCAGGACTTCTCTGGCCTCCTTCAAAGAGTCGAGAAGTGCATCTGAGTGGAAGATGTCATTTGTCCCAAACAACAGAGGTGCCCTTATCCGGGAACAAATGAAAGAGCACCAATGAAGATGGACCCAAGACAACCAAGAAGGATGCCACGGCCAGCGTTGTCCTCCTCTAATGTCTCGTTTCAAGAAGTACACTCCGCTCAATGCTAGCATCTCTGCAATTCGTATGGAAGTTGATAACGATGGACTCCTTCAACCTCCTCCTATGATGAACTCCTCAAGTAGAAGAAGGGATATGGACAAGTGGTGTGCATTTTGCAAAGACTACAGATATCTCACAGATGAATGTCGATCCCTCAAAGATGACCTCGAAGCCCTACTCTGACAGAGCTACCTCACCAAGTTCGCTCAAAGAAACAATGTCGAGCCTCCTCCCAAAGAGGAGCCAACAAGCGTCCAGAGAGGATTTTTGAGTCCCAAGCCTCGAGACGCATGGTGGTATTCCACTCCATCCATGGGCGACCTAATGAAGTACAACAAGGGCGCCTAACGTCTTTCCCTAGTAGTTAGCTTCAAATATGTAATAATGGCCGACACTTGTAACAGTCACACCATGCAATAAAGGCTAGCAATCAAAGCAGACACCTCGTTTCATTTTTTTAATAAAAATTTAATCTTTTCTTTAGCAAAATCATTGTACAATTCCAATGGATGCAAACAATGAGTTAAACACATGGTCTACCCCCGAGCAACACCAAATACTCATTAAGCACCATAGCGGGTGAGTGCGAAGTCCATACTCATGGTTCATAGAGTCGCTCTTGCAACTTACCACTGAGCAAGTGCGAGGCTCGACTCGCCATTTGATCTACTCCCAGAACTCGCCGTCGACCTGCTCCATACTCGTGGTTTATAGAATTGATCTAGTAGTATGCACCTGAGCAAGATCAGAGACTCGATCTGCTCCTGAAACAGCCAATAAACAAGTGCAGAGTCCATACTCATGGTTCATACAGCCGCTCTCGCAACATGCCACTGAGAAAGTGCAGGGCTCGACTCGCCATTCGATCTGCTCCCAAAACTCATCGTCAACCTGTTTGGAGTCCATACTCGTGGTTCATATAGTTGGTCTAGTAGCATGCACCCGAGCAAGCTCAGATACTCAAGTTGCCACTCGATCTGCTCCTAAAACAACCAACGAACAAGTGCCTAGTCCATACTCATGGTTCATAGCCGCTCTGGCAACTTGCCACCGAGCAAGTGCGAGGCTCGAATCACCATTCGATATGCTCCCAAAACTCGTCGTCAACCTGTTCGGAGTCCAAACTCGTGGTTCATAGAGTTGGTCTAGTGGCATGCACCGAGCAAGCTTAGAGATTCAACTATTCACTCAATTCGCTCTTGAAACACCCAACGGACAAGTGCAGAGTCCATACTCATGTTTTAAGAGTCGCTTTAGCAGCTTGTCACAGAGCAAGTGCGGGGCTCGACCCGTCATTTGATCTGCTCCAAAAACTTTTCGTTAATCCGTTCGGAGTCCATACTCGTGGTTCATAAAGTTGATCTAGTAGCATGCACCCGAGCTAGCTCAGAGACTCAACTCGCCACTCGATCTGCTCCTGAAATGCTTAAAGAACAAGCCTAAAGTTCACACCCCTGACATGAGGTTGTTTTGGCAATGTACAAACAACCCAGATAGAGAGCTCAACACACCATTCGAAACAAGCTGTCACTGCCACAACTTGCCATAACAAGGGCAAGAGATAATGCTTGAACACTTAGAAGATTTTCATTTTACATCAACATCGCAATACAAGTTCAGAAGGAACAATCAACAAGTTTACAATTCTCCCTCAGAATCATCTCTACTCACTTTCGGAAAGGGGATGTTCCTATTAAGGGTTACTCGCAGCTAGAGCTGGTATCGGGTCCTATCAGGTCAGGTCCTTCACTACCCAGACCCGGACCCGGTACCTCACGGGTCCAAAAATTGGACCCAGACCTAGACTTGCAAGAACCGGCTCCGGATCCGGGTCCTACTTAAAAAAAAATATCCGTTGGGTCCGGTAGTAGAGAATAACTATTTGCACTTAAGTATTATGCACCCGATACCCTACGATTCTAAGAATTTTTGCACTTAAGAACATGAATTAATATTATATTTATACATTCGTCTTTAATAATTACTTTTATATGTATATTCCTATAACCCTATTATTCAAATTCTATATGTTTGGGGATATTTTTTAAAGGGTCCAGGTCTGGGTCGGTTCTAATTTGAGCGGACCCAGACCCAAACCCGAAAGTGCATCGGGTCTTTTTTTAGGACCCGGACTCAGACCCGTATAGATCGGTCGGTTCCGGTCCAATGTCGGGTCCGGGTCGGGTCCGGGTACCGAGTAAATGTGACAGTGCTACTCGCAGCCTACCCCCTCCCCCCCCCCCCCCCACGATGAAAGAACCACCATGATCTCTCAAAGGATCCGAGGGAAATACCAAACCCGCAGATTGAGTCTGAGCCACGTAACCATCAACACGTGTCACCCCTCCAATCAAAGCAACACTTGATGAACCAGCCACCCCGCTTTGTGCATCTCCCGGATTCCTCAAGATTCCCTACGGATGTAAAGCCAGTTCCTGAAATGACCTCCTCTGATTTATCTTTTCACGTGAGAAAGAAGTGCTCCTAGTCCTTGCCCCCTCAAGAAGTCGCTTTTGTAACTCCCAGAATTCCAAATACAGGTAATTCGTAGCACAAACAGGATCTTTACTTCAATTTCGTACAAAAATACATGGAATTTTAAAAAAAATCATTACAATGCTATTCTTTACAATACGCAGTGGAAATTTACATAAAAGAGACACAATTTATAACATCAAACATCTTCAATCTTACATTATTCAACAACATCAAGCTCATGCCCACGTCGCTGGCTAATCTGTGTCCTACAACTTGAGAACTGTGGGTACGTCAGTTGAATGCAACTAACGCAATGTTATAATACAACGATTCCTCAATTTAACAATCACAAACTTAAATGCAAAATGAAAATTGACTATCCTAATTATGTCAGTGTATGTTACGAACCTAATGACTAATGCGGACATTCATGCTACGATGCAACTCTAATGCGCACTAGTTCGAATTCTATGTATCACATACTACATAGGTACGAGGGCAAGCCCTTAACATACTCCTCACTATAGAGTTCATCCCTTGCTATGAAATACCTAAACCAAATGAATGTACTCCAACACGTATTCACGTGTGAGTCGCACCTACAGGATATTGGACCTTACTAGCACACACATCGTGGATTTACAGGGCGTATCCTTAGTCACAAACCCCAGCAAGTCAATCTCCAGTAACTACAGACCTTACCTGCATACCCCTAGCCCACACATCGTAGATTTACGGAGCGTATCCTCAGTCCCAACCATTCCTAGGAACTGCAAGCTCTTTACCGGCTTTTTCGTGGACCGACAGACATAACTCTAGCCCATATATATGAATTTATCGGGCGTATTCCTCAATCTCGAACCGCTAGGAACTACAAATTCTTTACCAGACATGTTCGTCATTGTTTCTATCATAACTTCATCTAGTGTCTATCCTTAAGTTCAAATATAAATAGTATCACCTAGAGCTAGTTTACCCTCTTACTAGACTTAAATCAACATACCGAGAAAAATAGCTCATGTTGGTCACTTCTCGAACTTTCAAATTCACCAATTTGTCGGCAACCCTGGGTCTCGCTCAGCCTCTAGAATCCAAACATCTCACATTCAAAGATCTTCCAGGTTATTCTTAACCTCACATATAAAATTTCATTCATTCATTTATAATTCTTTTTTTATTCTCTTATTTATTCACTTCAATTCATCAATCCCAACAACTAGATCACTTCTTACCCGTTATAATGAAAATTCCAATAAGATTTTCTCATTGATAAAGCTTTACCGAAATAACTCTTAATTCATCCTCCAATGAACAATTTACAACGTAATTTTTACCACAAAATAATTTTATAAATTTTTATATAATCATTCGAAATATTCTAAATTTTAGTTTGCCTTAAAATGAAAACAATTTTTAAAATGAATCCAAACAATCAATTAAACATATCTTCTAACTTTGTAGTTTAACTAAATCCCCAAGCAAAATCTAAAAAATCTAATTTATATATATATATATATATATATATATATATATATATATATATATTCTTTAAATTAATTTAATAATATATTGAAAGTCCTTCCCAAAGTTTAAAAAAAGAATTCATTTAAATAAAAAAAGAACTCCGGGTTTTGAACTAGAGCACGACAAGCACTCTAAATCACACCCAACAACCAAGTTTCCAACTTAATATTCATGTAAAAGTTTGCACCAAAACTTCCTATATGTTTCTACTCACTGTTTATAAGAGTTTGTAAAAATTTCTAAAGAAAAGAATCCCCAAGGACAAAAACCCGTGACCTAGGCACTTTACACAGCGCCCAAACCCGAATAGACTAACTAGGCTCTCTAGCCTCACTCACTAGCAACCTAGGCCCTTTATCCGTGGAAGAGACATCATGGACAACATAGCTTCAGCACACGAGATAGTGCACAGGGGGTTTAGAGGGAAATCAGAGGGATTCCTCCTCAAATTGGATTTTCAGAAGGCCTACGACTCGGTGCATTGGGAGAGCATGGACGAGGCACTGGAGTTAAAAGGTTTTGGGTTAAAATGGAGAGCTTGGATGAAAACGTGTGTCCAAGGCAGAAAATCGTCCATAAGGGTGAACGGATGGCAAGGAAAAGAAATCGGATGCGGAAGAGGACTTAGGTAAGGGGACCCTCTTTCACCTCTACTATTTGCTATTGTAGCGGATGGGTTGGCAGAAATGGTAAGGAGGGCACAAGAGCATAATGTAATCAAGGGGATAGAGATTAAAGGAGTGGCACAACCAATGTCTATTCTACAATATGCCGATGACACACTGCTGTTAGGGACAGTGAAAACGGAGAAAGTGCTAGCTATAAAGGCTGCATTGCTATGCTTCCAAGGATGGTCGGGCCTAAAAGTTAACTTTAACAAGACCAGCGTTATCCCGATCATCGACCATCTAACTACATCAGTCAATTCGATCGCGGCTACAATAGGATGCATGGTAAGCGAATACCCAATTAAATACCTAGGAACTCCGATTAGGCCAGGAGCATTGGTAAGAGATGATTGGACTCCCGTGATTGAAAAGATTGCTAAGAAATTGACAGGGTGGAAGAGTCACTTTCTTTCGCTAGGAGGAAGGATTATACTGCTAAATTCGGGACTTAGCGCCATCCCGCTTTATTTAATGTCGGTGTACGAGTTACCAAAGTGGGTCATCAAAAAGATTGACAAAATTAGAAGACATTTCTTGTGGAAAGGAACCGATGAGGGTAATAAAGGGTTTCATCTGGTCAAATGGGGAAGGGTTTGTAAGAAGAGAGAATTCGGCAGGTTGGGAATTATAAACCTACACAACATGAACAGAGCTCTTCTTAGTAAGTGGTGGTGGAAGATCTATAATTGGCACAAAGGATGGTGGTGTTACACATTCGACCTGTTCCGAAAGAGGAAGAAGTATTGTTTCGGGGGAAGAAGCACGGGTGGAAAGGTATCGTTTCTCTGGAGAGGAGTGGCGAAACAAAGGGAGATTTTCAACACTAATACGAGGTGCAGGATAGGGAACGGGAGGAACACCAGATTTTGGAAGGCTAAGTGGTGTGGGAACAGGGCTTTGAACAACCTTTTCCTGCTAGCAGCAGAGTTAACAGTGAACTAAGACTCAGTAGTGGCAGACGTATGGAGGAATGGCAGACTTAGGCTGACTGTCTCAGATCGGCAGACAACCGAGAGTATTAGTCAGTTCAAAGAACTAAATAGGTTTGTCCAAGCTGAAGGAGGACAGATGAGCAATGCTACGGATTAAAGATGGTGGAATATTGATGAGTCAAAACACTTTTCGGTGTCGTCAATGTACAAATGGCTAAATGATGGTGGATTGAGATGTAAAGAACAAAGCATCATCTGGGGAACACAGTCACCTCTAAAAGTGAAAGTTTTCTGCTGGCTGGTATTCAACGATGCGATCCTGACCAACGTCAATCTTAGAAAAGGAATATGAAAATTGATGTCAGGTGTGAAAGCTTCTTAGATGAGGAAGAAAATGTCACACACATATTTTACATGTGTCACAAGGCTGCCCTCACATGGAAAGTTATCTGTAGGGGGTTTGGATGCACTCAATGCCCTAGGTCAACTAGAGAGGTGTGGGGTAGTATGAGGAAAAATCTTATCAGGAGAGAGGATAGACGGGCATGGGACATAGCGGTAGCGGCAACAATGTGGAACCTATGGCTTGACCGGAATGATTTATGCTTTCGCAATATTGTCTATACATTCTCAACATCGATGAATAAAATTTCCTTTCTTATACATGATTGGACAGGTTATGCGGGAGTACTAAAGAAGATGAAGATGATTGACGAGGCATAGAGGAGTTTCACAGTGGGGGAAAGGAATGTCTATTGACTCGGAGGGACTTTTGACTGTATTTCTTTTGATGTATGGGTTGTACTAGAGAGAGTGTGTGTTGTATGGGACTATGTAGGAGGTTGTTAAATGGAGCATTACGCTCCTGATTTTGGTTGTTATTTTGTACTACTTTGTTTCGTTAATCATCATTAATGGAAGATGACGAGGGTCATCTTTTATCAAAAAAAAATGTTGTGATACTCTGTCTTTAGGAGTGGGGGACTTGTGATATGGGTAAAAATATAACCAAATCGGGACCGTTCAAATCAGGCATGAATCTTAGAGTTTTTAGGGGTAAAATGGTAAATTTCAACAGAAATGGGCCCGTAAAAGGGAGTTGTGCCTCTTTCAAGCCCAACAACCCCAAAAAGGCTTGTCAAACTGGTTTTCCATAGTAGCCCAACATGAAGGAATTCATAATTATCTTAAGTACCGTTTAAACTCTCTATCTCTAAGAGAGTAACCACTTCTATCTCTCCATCCATATGAGACAGTTTAAAAACTATATCTATTTATCAAGGAAAGAGTCCTAACTCTATCTCTACAACTACTTCTATCTCTTTATGAAAAACAAAGTCAACTAACACCATCTCTTTAGAAAGAGAAGAATAACTGACTCTATATCTTCATGCAAAAGAGAATAACCAACCTTATCAAAACACCAGAAAGTAGAGATAAAATAAATATTTTGAAATCATCCCCCTAAGCGACTATAAATACCATAGAAACCAGGTAATCAGTATTTAGCCACTAAAAACTCTCATATATTTCTGAGTCTGACTTGAGCGTCGGAAGGTCTGTCGCTGGGGCCAACCCCAGTATTTCAAACTTTTGCAGGTCGATCGAAGCGATCACCACCATTCATATCATATCCAAGTGTTTAAACGAGTCAGATTTCAGAATCAAGATCAGTTTGCAACAGTCAATATCGGCGAAAACTAAAAGGTCAGTTCTTTTATTGTTTCTAAAGAAATTTACAACATCTGCTGCTCCCACACAGGAAATAGCAGCAACACCGATTTTCAACTTTCTTATTGATAGAGGCAATTTATCTTTATAAGAATTAAGTATGAAATAGTATATTGAAAGAGTATATGTATCGCTGCCCATGTGTACCACCTTCTTTTTTGTAAGTGCTTATTAGGCTAATGCTTTCGGATGGAAATGACTGGAAATCGTAGTTAGGGTTGGTATTCAGGTCGATCAGGCCGGGCTAGGCCCAAACTGCTCGGGTTGGCCTGGGTTTCGGGTGGGCTCGGGTCGGGTTGGGTCAATAACTGGGCCAGGCTGGGCCGGGTTGGGAAGAGAAAAACTTGACCCGGTCGACCTGCGAACCCGTACGGGTTGAACCCGAATCGGACCGGGCCAGGTCGTGGGTTTGCTCGAGAATTTCATGAGTTATTTTTTTTTTTTAAAAATTATTTTTTTAACTCCAATTTTTTTATATATAAATGTACAAAAAGTATAAGAGTGAAACAAAATTGTATATATTATTTATTTCAACTTCTATGAACTTTTTAAAACTTTTAACATACAAATGCATTTAATAAAAAAAATACAAATTTCTTGAATTACATGTTTAAGGGGATAATCTAAAGTTTGAGATAGCCTAGAGTTAGACGGAAGAGAGGGCATTGGAGTACTGTCGTACTTCTCTACTTAACCTAAACCTATGATCTCATCGCCCTAAATTCCCTTCTCTTGTTGTTGATCTTCAGACGAGTTGCTTCCACTTGCTGAGGTGTCGACCATTTTTCCTTGAGTTCTGTCTTCAGCCTTCATCCAATCTTCCGTGCACACGAGCATCTCCAACAAATCCGGCTTCAAGCATTTCCTGTAATATGTTAAAACTCTGCCATTTGTAGAAAAAACACTTTCTGAAGCAACTGTAAAGACAGGAGGAGTTAGTAGATCTCTAGCCATATGTGAAAGAATAGAAAATTGATTTTCATGTTCTTTCCACCATTGCAGCACTTCAATCATTGTACTAGAACTCTCACTATCTTATTGATTATACCAATTTAATTCATTAGGTGCATTAATTCTAGGTTTTTTTGATTGATTACGAGCAAGTAAATTAACAGTGACATCTTCTAATGTACTCTTACCCTTACCTCTAAAACTAGAAGAAGAACAAGTAACTATACTAGTTGTACTACTAGATGCAAAAGTTCTCTCATAATAATCAGACATGTTATTCAATATCGATTCAAAGCTAGCTAAAAATTCATTACAATCATATTCAGATTCATCTCCAAGTAAAGTAAAAAAATATTTTAATTAAAATCCTCATACCCACTAATTTGATACGAGGATCCATAACAGTAGAAATGCAATCAACATAGGAGGATGATTAAAATACTTCAAAATTTTAGTATAAGTGGGAACAACAATATGGTTAATGTATTGGTCCGAAATTATTTACTGAAAAGTTACATCATAGTAATTATTGAAATAAAAATACTACTAGAAGAATAATCATACGATTTTGAAAACTTCACATTTGTGGTTTTAAAAGGTTCCAAAATCTTAACAAAGATTCGGGAAAAAAAACCATGATTGAGGAGTCATTTGAAAAAAATTCTTGTTTTTTGCAATACAAAATCTGTTTATAATTTCTTTGTATTGAGTAACAACATTTAGTAAATTGAAAGTAGAGTTTCATCGGTGTTTATGTAACACCCCTGCCCCAAACTCAGACAATTTTACACAATTTATCAGACAGATTATTTATAGTATAGTACAACTACCCACCACAGGCTGTCTCTCAAAAGGTGGTTAACAGGATTGATGACTCTTAATCATAGGCTATATTATTTATAGTTAATTATTTTTAGTTGTATTCCCGATATGGGACTATTCTTAAATCACATCTTCTCCCTTTCTTCCGTGAACGGTAGAAACCCGATGTGGGCCCCCCTCAGACAGCAAAGTTGTCTTCATCCTCAACCCGGGTGGACCCCGGTGATGTCACCGCACAAGCAACACACTTGCTGTTTGCTTCTCAACCACGCCCCCCCCCCCCCCCCCCCTCTTTACAATATTTACCATACTGACATTACCTTTTATATTACCTTTTATATTATATATATATATATATATATATATATATATATATATATATATATATATATATATATATCAAATTACGGGGTGTTACACACACCTAACCTTCAGAAATCAACATCCTCGCTGAGCACGGGGCATGCACAATCTAATGCAGGATCCAATTTCTAGCCGATGTGGAGCATCTGCTCTCCTATCCGCCCTGATTAATCATGATCCCAGAATCCATCGCCCTATCAATCATAATTCTGGATTTAATTGAGCTGCCCTCCTGTTTGAATGTGTGCGGAGTGGTGAATGAGGTTGATAATGCCTAAGTGGTAACCTCTCTCTTCTCTCAATGTATTATAATATCCAAAATCATCAAATTTCCCTTCCTACTTTGTTGTGTTGTTACATTGGTTTGATATTTGCGTATCTTCATTCTTTCTGTTGAATTTCGAAGCTTTTCCTGATGATGTTGAGCCGCTATTCTCACCCTCGTTACTGTGAACTTGTCGACAACCTTGTTTACCTTTATTTAGCAGATTCGACATGCATCTTTTGTGCATGTAAATAGTTAGTTTGTTAGTGTGTCAGCTATTACCTTCTATTGTTGACAATCTTGTTTACCTATTATTAGCAGACTTATCTTTTTTCTTCTTCTTTTTTGCTTCAAAATTTTCTCAACATTAATGTGGAGTATCATTTCACCACTCTTGTTTTTAATGGAAAATGTGGAGTATAGCCTCCCTGTTCCAATAATAAGAAGTTAACAAAACAACCAAGAGAACTGGGTAAATTACAACATGCTAAAATAAAAGACAGAAAATAAAATATGGTACCTCCAACTAACATAGGAGGGTGAGATCAATAACAAAAGGACATAAAGTAAAAGGAGTACAAACATAATATATGAGGTCCCTCCCACAAAACCCTGAAGGGTGGGATCTTCGGACATTTGATGGAAGAAACTCACTCTAGAGTTGGCCCAATCTCAACCTCCTCATCGTCCTACTCCTCCACCTGGAAGACTCGGACAATCCTACCTCTCGGTTCTGCACAGCAGTTGTGGCCCAAAAAAGAAATGAGATGCATAATATGAGTTAAAATGCCAGAAATACTATTACTAGTATCACGAAAGTAAAAGTTATTTTTACCAAGCCAAAGACCCCAGTCGTAGTGGCTATAGTGATGTACCAAGCTTCCTCATCTCCTTCTCTCCGCAAGGAACTTAGGACCAATCCATAGATCCTAATATACTAGGGGATATGCATTAGTGCCAAGTGCCTTCAAGACCTCCACAAGGACAATTTTGCTTCTATGACACTCGAGGAAAAGGTGCTCCCTTTGGATTCTGTTGATTCTTGGTTTTGATGACTACAACACAATGCAAAGTTGTGCTACCACCTATATATATTGCAGGATGTATCAAAGACAAATACCATGGTGTAATACACAAAGGCAAAGTTGATCCAATGGAGCTTTCAAAAGAATCGATCAAACTACAAAGATCTAAGTTCAAGTCACATTTGATCAAGCAAGCTTCAAGACATAAAGACATTAGCTCAAGCTCAAGTCAAGGACTCAAGTTCAAGACAAGACTCAAGTACTTCAAATATTTTGTATTAAGTGTCTTGTAACAATTGTAATTTTTATTCTTTGAGTCTTAGAATGTTGTAAAAGCCTTGTCACACACATACTCACACATATCTTTTAATAATTGAGTATTTTACAAAAGTTAAAAGGTTGAAACAAGCTTGAATAAGATCAGTTGTTCAGTACCAATCGACCACTCTTCAGAACTAGTCGACTGTCTTAGTACGAAACTATCTGAACTCATACAAGCTCTGACCAGTCGACTTATTATGGCAACCCAGTCGACTGTTCAAACCGTTTCGACAGTTTTTTGTTTTTAAAACTTGTTTTTCAAATTCAAAATATTTATTTCCGTTGGTTGACAGTTGGTGCAACTGTTTCTCAACGTCCAGTGAGTCTAACTCTATAAATAGAGTGTAAAAATCACTTGGTAAAGGTTCCAAGCATTTTTTCTTAAGTTTCAAGGTTTTGTTTTTGAAAAGAACAAGCATTCTAAAAAGCATTTATATTCTCTAAGTCTTGGTTCTCTGAAAATCAGTCTAGTATAACATCAAATTCGTTTTAGACTAATTTCAGAAGTTGACCTATTAGCCATCATACAAAAATTACAAATCACAAACAAGGCTATAGGTTGTTGTAACTCTTTTGTTGTTGTTTTTCGCTCTCGGATTGTGAGAGTGGTCCTATCGGTTGGAGAGTAGGGCTCTAGGTTGTAGAGTCAAATTTTCACTCTAGGTTGTAGAGTGGGTGTGCTCTATCTAGTGGTGAGAGAGGTCTACGGGTTTGACAAGATTGTTGTCAAACGCCACAGGGTATTCTTGTATTTTTTTCAAGAATAGTGGAAAATCTCAAGTGGGTTGCTTAGGAACTGGATGTAGGTCGGAGGACCGAACCAGGATGCATCGCTGTGTACTCTGTGGTTGACTCTCTCTGTGGTTGTATTTTCTTCACTTGCATTTCAATTTTTCTGTTTTTTATTCAAAAACTTGTCTGGCAAGTCGACCGAGTCTCCTCTATAAGTCGACTGATTAGACTTGTATAAAATACTCTTCGAACACTTGTCTGATAAATTGATTGAGTTTCCGCTATAAGTCGACTGATCAGACTTGTATAAAATACTCTTCTTATCTGACACCCCAGTCGACTGTATGCTCTTTTTAAGTCGACTGGACAGAACAAAAAATTTAATTTCTTAATTATTTTTTAAATAATATTATTCCCCCTAGTGTTATTTGCCTTGCCTGTAGGATCCAACACTTGGTATCAGAGCCTGGTTGAGTGCAATGGCAACTACTTCTAATGCAAGCCAATACCATGAAGGCCAATCCACACAAAGGGTACCCCTATTCGATGGAACCAACTACAACTATTGGAAGTGTAGAATGAAGATCTACCTTCAGTCCATCAACTATGAGATATGGAACATGACGGAGACCGAGTACACCGCTCCTACAATTCCTTATGCACAATGAAACGATAATATGAAGAGCGAAACAATGAACAATGCAAAGGCAATGAACGCTCTATTTTGTGCTCTTACCAAGGAGGTGTTCAATGTGTGTCCAATGCAACAACGGCGTATCAAATTTGGCACACACTCGAGGTAACTGATGAAGGTATTAATAAAGTTAAAGAATCTAAGATATTTGTTCTTGTTCACAGGTTTGAGATGTTCCGAATGAAGGAGAACGAGAATGTGTCGGATATGATCTCAAGGTTCACGGATATTAAAAATTTTCTTGTGCCTCTTGGAAAGACGTACACTCAAGCCGAAATGGTGAGGAAAATTCTTCGTGCCTTAACCCCCGAATGGGAGAAGAAGACCACCGCCATAGAAGAGGCCAACGATTTAACACAACTCTCTCTTGAGAATCTTTTGGGAAATCTTATGGCATATGAAGTTCAACTTGAAGAATGCAAAAAGGATATAGAACCTCAACAATCAAAGAAAAAGACACTCGAGTTCAAGGTCATGTCGGACTCCGAAGATGAGGAAGTGATAGTAATGTTCATGAGAAAGTTCAAAAAGTTTCTAAGGAAAGGTAAATTTAATTTCAAATCTAAAGATACTAATGAACTTCCAACTTGTTTTAAGTGTAACAAGACAGGTCATATGAAGAAGGATTGCCCACTAGAAAATGTGAAATATAAAGGAAAGGCTTCCAACTTCAAGAAGGACAAATACACAAAGAACAAGTACATGAATATCAAGAAGGCGTATCAAGCAACTTGGGACGATAGCGACTCTTCATCGGAAGAAGAAAATGAAGAAACAAACGAAGTTGCTAATGTATGCTTTATGGCTACACAAAACGAAGTAAGTAGTAACTTTGATTCAAATGACTTATTAGATGCTTTTATTAAGATTTTTCAAGAACTTAAGAAAGAAAAAATTAGAGTTAAAAACTTAGAGAAAGTTAATCAAATACTTTCTCAAGAGAATCTTGACTTAAATGTTGAAGTCAAGTCTTTAAATTCTAGACTTTCTAATTTGGATATAGATCTTGTATCTCTTAAAACAGTTATGAAGAGATATCCAAGAATGTATCTAAATTTAACAAAGGAAAGGAGAATTTAAATGAAGTTCTCCAAAATCAAGTTCAAACTAATAAGAGATTTGGACTTGGTTTTCAAAAGTCTCTTGAAAAACATCATGTCTCTAATAACACTAGTAGTAATAAGGCTGAATCTATTTCTAGTGTTAAGAATAAATTATATAAGTTTTTTTAAAAACTAAAAATTGTTGTTTTCAATTAAAAGAGTAATTTTGTAGTTCAGACCAGTCGACTGAACCCCAATTTCAGTCATCTGTCCAGAGTTTCAGAGTCTTATTCAAAGAGACGAAAACCTCAGATAAGTCGACCTATTTCACCTCCCAGTCGACTGGATTTCAGTAACAGTCGACAGAAAGGTTCGATAAAGTTGATTGGACAGAGCAAAAATATATGAGTTCCAGTCAACCTGAGTCAAAAAGATAGAATTACTTATATAAATTCATATGTTCTTACTGTATGTAATTCTGTAGATTATATTCCTACATTTGGTGGTAAATCAAACTCATTTTGGGTTTGGTTTCCCAAAAACTAATCCCTTTCAGACCTAATAAAAAGGGTACCATATTCACAATGATTTTTTATAGGTACCTAAAAGAGAACATTGGATACTTGACAGCGGATGCTTTAAGCACATGACTGGTTATACCAACCTCCTATCTTCCATACAAAAGATTGATGGAGGAATAGTCACATTCGGTGACAACATTAAAGGGCAGGTTATTGGAATAGGCATGGTCGATAAGAACACTACCCCTAATATAGAAGAAGTTTTTCTTGTTAGTGGTCTTAAGCATAATCTGTTAAGTATAAGCCAATTGTGTGATAAGGGATATAAAATTATTTTTGAAAAAGATGCGTGTTTAATTTATGATTCTACCATGCAAAATGTAATTTTTCAAGGCTTTAGGAAAATAATATTTATGAGTTATGTTTAAAATCAAATGATTTTTTGAATGATTTTTGCTTAGTAGCTTCTAAAAATGATTCTTGGCTTTGGCATAAGAGATTTGGCCATGTGAATATGAAAAATATTGCTAAATTGTCTAAGTACAACATAGTTAAAGGACTGCTAAGACTATCCTATAAAAAGGATAAGTTATGAGATGTATGTCAACTAGGTAAACAAGTCAAATCTACTTTTAAGAAAAAAGAAATGATTTCTACTAGTAGGCCTCTCGAATTGATTCATATGGATTTATTTGGTCCTAAAAGAGTCGCTTCTTTAAATAAAAGTAGGTATGTATTTGTTTTAGTAGATGATTTTTCAAGATTCACATGGGTTTTCTTTTTAAAACATAAGAATGATGCCTTTGAAGTATTTGAAAATTTTTGTAAACGGATTCAAAATCAAAAATCTCTAACCATAGTCACTATTAGAAGTGATCATGGTGGGGAATTTGAGAATGAAATATTTTCAGAATATTGCAACAAGAATGATATAACACATTCATTTGCATTTCCTAGAGCTTCACCATAAAATGGAGTGGTTGAAAGAATGAATAGGATTTTGCAAGAGTGTGCACGTACTATACTTATTGAAAGCAATTTGCCTAAGTACTTTTGGGCTGAAGCTGTTTCAACAGCATGTTATGTTTTAAATAGAATTTTGATTAGGCCTAAGCTTAAGAAAACATGTTATGAACTATTTTTTGATAGGATTCCTAAAGTATCTTACTTTAAAGTATTTGGTTGCAAGTATTTCATTTTAAACACTAAAGATAATTTAGATAAGTTTGATCCTAGATCTAATGAAGGTATCTTCATTGGATACTCAAAAAGGAGTAAGGCATATAGGATCTTCAATAAGTCAACTTTGACTATTGAAGAATCCATACATGTTTCACTTGATGAATCTCTGACTTCAACTACTGTTATTGAAGATGATGAAACTGATTCATCACTTTTGAATAACATAATTAAATCACTAGAGCAAACTACCCTAGCGGATAAGTCGGCCGATAAGGAAATCAAGTCGACTGATGTGAATCAGTCGGCTGATGGACTAGTCAAGTCGACTAATCCTGTTGTGATGACTCAAACTTTTTCAAAATCGTTTGTTGAAGTTAGAGATCATTCTCATGACTTAATAATTGGTGACATCTCACGTGGTATTCAAACAAGATCTCATGTTAATATAATTTCTCATACGGCTTTCTTGTCGGATTTTGAACCAAAAAATATACAAGATGCTTGTGAAAATGAATTTTTGATGAATGCCATGCAAGATGAATAAACCAATTTATAAGAAATGATGTATGGGATTTAGTTCCACGGCCTCCTGGCCATACTATAATTGGTACCAAATGGGTATTCAAAAACAAGTTAGATGAATCAGGACAAGTCGTTAGGAACAAGGCTAGATTAGTTGCTCAAGGATATAATCAAGAAAAAAGCATAGATTTCGATGAAACATATGCTCCTGTTGCTAGACTAGAATTAATTAGGATCTTATTATCTTTTGCATGTTTGATGAACTTTACACTTTTCCAAATGGATGTTAAAAGTGCTTTTCTTAATGGTTTTATCATGGAAAATGTTTATGTTAAGCAACTACCTGGTTTCGAACATGAACAATTCCCAAACCACATTTTTTAATTGAAAAATGCTTTATATGGTCTTAAACAAGCACCTCGTGCTTGGTATGATCGATTGAAGACTTTTCTATTAGAAACTGGTTTTGAAATAGGTAAAGTAGATACTATTTTGTTTATTAAGAAAATAGAGACCGATATTCTAATCATACAAATATATGTAGACGACATAATCTTTGGCTCTACTAATAGTAGTCTATGTCAAGAGTTTGCTAATACCATGAAAAATGAGTTTAAGATGAGTCACATGGATGAACTCAATTATTTCCTTGGACTACAAATTAAGCAGTCACCAAATGGCATATTTATTAATTAAGAAAAATATACAAAAGAATTACTCAAACGGTTTGACATGGATAGCACAAGTAGTAAGACCACATCTATGGCTACTACTACTACACTTGACAAAGATGAATTAGGTAAGAGTGTTGATCAAAAACTCTATCGAGGTATGATTGGCTCACTCTTATATATAACTGCTAGTAGACCAGACATTATGTTTAGTGTATGTTTGTGTGCTAGATATCAGTCGAGTCCTAAAGAGTCTCACTTAAAATCTGTGAAACATATTTTAAGATACATTAAAGGCACATCTGAGTATGGTTTATTTTATCTACACACAGATAATTTTCAACTTTTGTCGTATAGTGACGCTAATTTTGCTGGCAGTAAAACTGATCATAAAAGTACTAGTGGAACGTGTCACTTTTTGGGACACTCACTAGTATCTTGGTGCAGTAAAAAGCAAAATTCGGTATCCCTATCTACTACAGAAGCTGAATATATAGCTGCAAGTTTGGCTTGTGGCCAAATTTTGTGGATGAAACAAACCCTATTAGATTATGGTATTTCATTTTCAAAACCTGCTATAATGTGTGATAATACCAGTGCCATTAATTTATCTAAAAATCCGATTCAACATTCACGTACGAAACACATTGATATTAGACATCATTTTCTACGTGATCTTGTTTTAAAGGGAGATATATCTTTAGACTTTATTTCTACTGGTAAACAAGTAGCAGATATCTTTACTAAACCACTTAAGGAAGACACTTTTATCATCTTAAGAAGAGAACTAGGAATTTGCAGTTTTTATGATATTTCTTAAATTTTTTATCCTGTCTAAGTCGACCAAAAACTATTTTTCAGTCGACTGGACCAAGTACTTTTTGTTTGTATATTTTTGGCTGAATTTTATGCTCTAGATAGACGAGTGTGTACAGTACTCAGTCGACTGACAGAAGTATTACTCAATATTTTTGTTTGTTTTATTTGCTCTCGACTAAGTTGACTGTTGCTCCAAATCAGTCGACTGTCGCGACATCAGTCTGTCTTTCTGATTCGAAACAATGTATTTTTTAGGCATCTCTCTTTACCCTTTCTTACCCATTGGCTGATCCTATTCTTTGATTAACTCCAGTCTTGATCACAAAGACGAAGACAGACTTGATGTATTTTTTATTTTTTGTAGTAATTTTTGTTATGTTTTATGTATTTTTCTTTTATGCAGTATTTGAAACCATGTATTTCAATTTCCTTTGTCTAAATTTGTTATGTTTTTGCAACGTGTTTGTTCTTTATGCAATGCTTTCTAATGTGTCTAATTTTTATACAAATATTTGTATTCAATAACCCATTAAAAGTGCTTGTTTTCAATTATATTGTCTATAAGTCGTCTTGTTTCTCTAAGATTTCAATTGATTATTTATTTATGAAGAAATAAGATTTTTTTTTAATGCAAAAAGTGATTTTTAATTTTTATAAGGGTGTAAAAGTAAAAAAAAATAAATTTACATGGATTTGGATAAGCCAAAAAGATAAAAATCTATTATTTTAAGTTTATCTAATTAAATTTAAATTTAAATATTAAATTCTGATTTGTATGTTTGCAGATATATCCTAATCTACAAGTGAGATGATGACACATCCAAATCCTATTGCCGTACAAGATCTACTCCTATAAATAGAGAAGCCATCAAAAATAAAAAAAGAGAAGGAACACAGAATACAAAAGAAGAGGTGACGGCTGACACATTCATATAAAATAACCCTATTCTGTTCGGATTAAGAAATCAAATGGGTAGGTGGCTGCAGTACCCACTTTGACCGGGCTTCTTCTTCGTACCGCACTTCAAGACGAGAAAGAAGAGAGCGCTGACGTGGACGGCTCCTTTTTCATCTCCTGGCGAGCACTCAAAGTTCACGTGCTGCTGACGTGCTGATCGAACCAAAGAAAGTGAGAGAGAAGAAGACAGCTGCAGGCTGCACGTGGGTGACAGCACAGCTCGGCACGGAATCCCACGCGTATGACAGACGCTGCAGAGGTGCTGACCTGGTGCGAGTTCCCACAGCGACGTGACAGGTCGGCTGTAAGTGGTGACGACCTGCTGCTGTCTTCTTCGTTCTGATTGGGCACGTTTTCCAAGGCGACAGTTGGCTCCGACTTTTTTAGACAGACAGACAGAATAGGGGTTTGCATTATTTATTATCTTTTTGTATCTGATCTTCTTCTCTAATTTTTTGTAATGCAATCCTTGAACAAATTTATTAATTGCAATATTTTTATTATGAACATGTGCAACTAATTTCATTGTTGGGCAGATTGAAACCATAGTCATGTAATGTTATAATCTTCTAAAACACCACTTTATTCACTTATTGATTAAGCCTGGTTTAATTGACACAAATTTTATAATATGAATCAAACTTGGTTAGAGTTTCTTCGGAGCAGTCGACTGAGAGTGACAGCAAGTCGACTGACATAAAGAACCTGATGTTATCAAGTTTGCTTATTATAAAATTGACTCTGTTATTAGAGTATAGAGATGACCCGTATCTTGTGCTCATACTTGTAACACAGGAATCTTTAGGGGTTCTTTGTTTAATCAACTTAAGGGATCTAGATTTGATAACAACTTCTAGAACTTTGAGTGTTTGTTCGTTTCCATTGTTCATATGCTTTCTTCAAGTGCAACTTAGTAGATACCATGCTAAATACTTAAGGAAAGAAACGAATTAGAGTAGATACCATGCCTAATTCTTGGCCTAGGGAAACATTAACTTTAAGGAGTAGATACCATGCCCTTAAAGGAACAACATGAGTGACCAAAATAGTGTAGAAGGTGACTTAGCATTCTTGACTATAGGTGGAAATCAAGCCCAACTACTTTAATAGATATTTGTGACTCAATTTGTGATTCTACTTGATTTAGATTTTAATCTTTTCATTTCCTTTCAAATAGACTTTTAGAACAAAACTTTATGATTTGCATTTTTTCTTTGTTTTATTGATTAGTGAGTTAAGTACTACAATCTCTGTGGGATCAACCCTTGCTTTTCACTACGCTTCTATAAACGATTCGTACACTTGCAAGGTTTTAATTTGTGTCTAGTTTATCTATTTATTTAGATCATCTAGATTGCACAACACTTTCCATTATGTTATTGTTTCTTTTCTTCTTTTTTTTTTATGACAAAGGGGGAGAAAGATGTGTTTGTTTTGGGGAGAAAAGGATATGTGTTTGTTTTGTGCATATTTTTAACTTGTGCATGTTGTAAATTAGTTAGGGGGAGCATTTTTAATTATTATTATAGTAAGCTATTGTGTTGTCATCATCAGAAAGGGGGAGAATATTGATTCTTGGTTTTGATGACTACAACACAATGCAAAGTTGTGCAACCACCTATATATATTACAGAATGTATCAATGACAAATACCATGATGCAATACACAAGGGCAAAGTTGATCCAATGTAGCTTTCAAAAGAATCGATCAAACTACAAAGATCTAAGTTCAAGTCACATTTGATCAAGCAAGCTTCAAGACATAAAGACATTAGCTCAAGCTTAAGTCAAGGACTCAAGTTCAAGACAAGACTTAAGTACTTCAAATATTTTGTATTAAGTGTCTTGTAACAATTGTAATTTTTATTCTTTGAGTCTTAGAATATTGTAATAGCCTTGTCACACACATACTCACACATATCTTTTAATAATTGAGTGTTTTACAAAAGTTAAAAGGTCGAAACAAGCTTGAATAAGATCAGCTGTTGAGTACTAATCGACCACTCTTCGGAACCAGTCGACTGTCTTTATACGAAACTGTCTGAACTCATACAAGCTCTGACCAGTCGACTTATTATGGCAATCCAGTCGACTGTTCAAACCGTTTTGACACTTTTCTATTTTTAAAACTTGTTTTTCAAATTCAAAACATTTATTTCCATTGGTTGACATTTGGTGCAACTGTTTCTCAATGTCCAGTGAGTCTAACTCTATAAATAGAGTGTAAAAATCTCTTGGTAAAGGTTCCAAGCATTTTTTCTTAAGTTTCAAGCTTTTGTTTTTGAAAAGAACAAGCATTCTAAAAAGCATTCATATTCTCTAAGTCGTGGTTCTCTGAAAATCAGTCTAGTATAACATCGAATTCGTTTTAGATCGATTTTAGAAGTTGACCTATTAGCCACCATACAAAAATCACAAATCACAAACAAGGCTATAGGTTGTTGTAACTCTTTTGCTGTTGTTTTTCAATCTCGGGTTGTGAGAGTGGTCCTCTCGGTTGGAGAGTAGGGCTCTAGGTTGTAGATTCGGGTTTTCACTCTAGGTTTTAGAGTGGGTGTGCTCTATCTAGCGGTGGGAGAGGTCTACGGGTTTGACAAGGTTATTGTCAAATGCCGCAGGGTATTCTTGTATTTTTTTCAAGAATAGTAGAAAATCTCAAGTGGGTTGCTTGGGGACTGGATGTAGGTCGGGAGGACCGAACCAGGATATATTGCTGTGTACTCTGTGGTTGACTCTCTCTCTGTGGTTGTATTTTCTTCATTTGCATTTCAATTTTTCTGTGTTTTATTCGAAAACTTGTCTGGCAAGTCGACCGAGTCTCCTCTATAAGTCGACTTATTTGACTTGTATAAAATACTCTTCGAACACTTGTCTGGTAAGTCTACTAAGTTTCCGTTATAAGTCGACTGATCAGACTTGTATAAAATACTCTTCTTATCTGATGCCCCAGTCAACTGCATGCTCTTTTTAATTCGACTGGACAGAACGAAAAGTTCAATTTCTTTATTATTTTTTAAACAACACTATTCACCGCCCCCCCCCCCTCTTTCTAGTGTTATTTGCCTTGCCTACAGGATCCAACAGATTCCACGTGTATATTACAAAAACCATAGGAGGTGACCGTGTTAGGTTGCCGTTTAGCCCGGTTTTCCCTAGTCAAAATAGCATCGTTAAGCACAAGCTATATACAATTTTTTTATTTTTAGGGGTGCCTTGGCCTTCCAAATCACCGTTGACCACTTCGATCTACAACCTCTAAAATGTAATCGATTGTACTTAAACCGCACCGTAAATTCCCCATTCTTTTCCAGACCCCATGCTTTACGGTCTGGGCCAAGAGAGCATTTTACCCCAGCTTGTGCTATATGAGCTTGTAATTCCTCTAGCATTACTTAGGAAGCCTGGTTCGATCTCCATTTGAAAGCCGGTTTCCAGGATCCCCTCTTCCAAGTTTTAGCCACAGTATTGTGTGGTTGTGTCGTTTATTCGTAGATATCCGAGAACAACTATTTAAGCGGGTGTGCGCCTCACCATTTGTCCCACAATAATTTAGTCAGTTGACCATTACCAATGAACGATGCTACACAACTGTTAAACGGATCAAAAGCTTTAGAAATATCTTTCCAAAACCATGAAACTCTAGGTCCCACCATGAATCCCAGGTGACACGCGTTCCTTTCCCTCGCAAGTAAGACTGAACACAGTCATGCCATCCCTCACCATTGGGATGGAACACTTTCCACCACCATTTACCGAGGATGGACAGGTTCATATCTCTCAGATAGATGATCCCCAATCCTCCATGTATGTCGTTCATATGAGCTTTTTTCCATTTAATCAGGTGGTATCCTCCCCTGCCGGGATCAGCCCCCTTCCATAGGAAACACTTATGGGTCTAATCTATCTTGTTTATAAACCATCTTGGCAATTCAAAGAATGACAAGTAATAAGTCGTTAGATTTGAGAGAACCGAATTGATGAGGGTCACTCTGCCTCCCAGAGAGAGGATTTTTCCTTTCCATCTGGCCAACCTACTCTCAACCCAGTCTATGATTGGGAACCAGTTTTTTCTTCAACTTGCCAGGTCTAACAGGTCAGCCTAAGTACTTGATAGCGAAACTGTCAACCTTGCAGTTCAGGGTTGTAGCAAGTACCCTAGCCTCCTCGGTGGACATGACAATGGGTACTAGTGCACTCTTGTGAAAGTTGACCTTCAACACTGACCATGCTTCGAAACTATAAAGTACCACTTTGAAAACAATGGTCTCACCCAGATCTCCATTGCTAAAAAATAGCATGTCATCCGCGTATTGCAAGATGGTGCAACCAGGGTGGTTTCTCCCACTGGTCACTGGGGTGATCCAACCCGCCTGCCTACAGTTATCTAACAAGACTTTCAACGCTCTTATAAAATGGTAGTGGTAATTGTACTACATTTGGTATACTACTTTTGGACTACTAAGGTGAAAAGCATGAAATCCATTAGCAATCAAGGAGAAACTGTTGTACATAAATAATTTTCCATCTTGTTAATAAATGTTAATTGGAAACACTATTTATTGTGTGTTTTCTATTTCATTGCACTATATTGGAAAAGGGGAGAAAAATGAAGATTTGAGAAAGATCATCAAAGGGTTAATGGTGGAGATTGAAAGGATTCACTATATGTACCCATGGGCCAATTTATCCATGAGTAAGAGCATCTGTAGTCGTTTGCCAAATATCGATAAAATGGATATTTGGCAAACGAACGTGCTGCACTCGTTTGCCAAATATCCATTTTATCGATAAATCACTACAGTCGATTGCTATAAATGAGAAGCGATATAGCTTTTATCGATAAGTGAGGGACGACATTCGAAGTGCCGTCCCACGAAAAAAAATAATTTTTTATTCGTCGGACGGCACTTGAAGTGCCTTCCATTTGAAAAAATGAGCTGGCCATCCCGAAATCCTCGGACGGCACTTGAAGTGCCGTCCGGAGGTTTTTGTATTTTTTAATTTTTTTTTGCAATTTTTGAAAATATTTTTGCAATTATTTATTTTTTTTTGCAATTTTTGAAATGTTTTCGTAATTTTTAAAATTTTTTTTGTAATTAATGAATTGTTTTTTTAATTTACTAAAAATGGAAGATGACCAAAATTAGCACATGGGCTCTTGGACGGCACTCCAAGTGCCGTCCGTCCCAGTGCTTTGAAATTTTTTTTTAAATTTTTTTTTGTTCGAATGACGGCTCCGTTCCACTCCGACGGCACTTCATGTGCCGTCGCTTAATATTTTATTATAAATTGCTATAAAATAGCTTTGCACGAGTGTAGCAAAATTGAGAATCCTATTTCTATTTATCCATATATGGATATTTTGACAGTAAACGACTACAGATGCTCTAAGGCTGTTGACAGGCTGGGTAGGGCAGACTGCAGATCATTTCCAAATTTGAACCTAAAATGGGCATAATATTTGGAGATGTACAAAGTGTACCTCTACTTAGGGCCCTAAATTTGAAACTTAAATCCTACTAGTTCAAAGCACTTTCAAACTATCCGTTACAAACTCCAAACTTCCTTTATAATTAGAGCATCTACAGTTCGATCGGAGTTAAATTTTAGGTATTTGGCATATAGAAATAGATAAAATGGGTTTCAACTGTAGTCGTTTGAACCCAAATTTTGAGTTTTAATTTAAAAAAATGAACAGATGAGGGATGACTTCCCGTCCGTTATTTTTTATTTTAAAAAATTTTTTAAATAAAAAAAACGAACGGGGAATCATTCCCGTCCGTTGTATTTTTTAAAATAAAAAAAAAATCCTAATTAATTCCTAAATTACTGTTAAATTAGTCCTGATTAAATCATATTAAAGCTTAAATAAATCTTAATTCTTAATTAATTTCAATTAAAACCTAATTTCTATTCATAGAAATGTCTATAGGGTGTATTCTATAGGAATTTTTTCAAAAGAATGAGATGAAATGGCTGGGATGGTGCTTCATTTCTCGTCCCAGCTCATTTCTGTTTTTTAATCGAATCATTTTTCATCCGTCGATTTTTTTTAAATAATAATAAAAAAGTCGAACAGACAGGAAATAATTTTCCGTCTAATATTAAAAAAATAAAAAAAACCCAGTGGCGAAGATGATGTTTCGTCCGTTTGAAATGATGAAAAATCATCTTTTGTCGGCAATTTTTTCCAAAATCCTATATCGTCTCCCAAATATAGCCAACCACTGTTCACCAAAAACCCAAAACTTGGGGATATAGCCAACGACTGCAGCTCCTGTTTTCTATTTTTTTCCAAAAAATGAGTAAATAGCCAACGACTATAGATGTTCTTAATGTATAATGAATTGTTTACCAACAGTCAGAAACCTTGAAGCTTCCTAGACATTTCCTTAATCTAAGCCTAGCTCCTCCCCACGGGCCACTCCCACAACTGGCTACACCCAAATAACAAGTTCAGAGTCCAACACTTGGTTCAACGCCGCTTTAATCTCTTGTGAACAAGCAAGTGCGAAGGGGTTCACCATTCGCAATTGCTCCTGCAACTAGTTGAAACCCTCAAACAACTAGTTCGGAGTTCAACACTTGATTCGACGCCACTTTAGTCTATTGTGAACAAGCAAGTGCGGAGGGGCTCACCATTCGGAATTACTCCTGCAACTAGTTGAAACCTTTAACAACAAGTTCAGAGTCCAACACTTGGTTCTTCGATGCCGCTTTAGTCTCTTGCAAATAAGCAAGTACCTAGGGGCTCACCATTCAAAATTGCTCCTACAACTAGTTGAAACTCTCAAACAAAAAGTTGTGGTTCGACGCTGTTTTAGTCTCTTGCGAACAAGAAAGTGCGAAGAGGATCACAATTTGGAATTGCTTCTACAACTCGTTGAAATTATCAAAAAAAAGTTTGGAGTTCACAATCATGGCTCAGAATCACCCTCACAGCTCGCGAACACACGAGTCCAGGGCTCGAAGTGACCGTTCGAATTACCCCCGAAACTTGCTAAAATGGCTCAACGACTTCCCAACGGCGTAGCTCATCTTCTCAAGTTCCCGGGAGACAGAGATATTACAGAATAGTTTCAACCCCGAGATGGACAAATCCTCAGTCTATTTCTAAATAGAACTTGTAGGCCTTCGAGTCCTCGTTGAAGCGATGGGTCATACACCCCGATCGGATCTCTACGACTCCAGGAATATGCATTACATTGCAACAACATCGGAAGCATGAGAGCAGGTAGATTCAAAGTTTGAGGCAAACGTTCGAATCTGACCCTAAAGATGGACGAATTATTAGCTCATCTCTAAACAAAACTTGACAGGTCATATGCCCAAATCGAAGCTCTACAGCACCGGGAAATTGTGTTACACTGTAGTAACGCATGAGGCACCCGAACATACGGGTTTGGAGTTCGAAGCAACCATTCGAATTCTCCCCAAAACAGGTCAAGTCACCAACAAACAGTAAACGGGGAGATATACAAAAATCAACATCCAACACAAGATAAATAAATAAGTACGACACTTCATCACAAAAAGTTTCCAAATTTCTCATTCATTCATATTTGAAGACACAACAAGCGGTGGCTAGTCCGCTATTAGGCAACTACAAAATACATCGAAAGCAAGCTACAACAAAATACTTCAAAATAAGTGCTAAGGAAAAAAGCTGTAAGACTACAAGGTCAAGGCTCATCACCAGATGAGGCCAAAGCAGAGGGATCTAAGTCGCTCCGTTCCCTTCCTCTTCACCAGGTGAACCGTCCTGAGCCCCATCCTCATCAAATATCGGCTCCATCTCGGGAAGAAGCTCTAGACCATATCCTCTCTCATCGAAGCCCGGAATGCACTCTGCCACATCCGCAATAGCCTTGGCATACAATTGGTCCATCACATCTTTAAGATGAACCAATGCCTTGGCCTCAGTCTCAGCCACTTTCGTCGCTACCGCCACTTCTAGATCCTTCACGTCATCCTCTTTCAACCTCTTACGCTCCTCCTCAAATCCTGCTAGGAGGGAAGTCTTCTTACTCTTCACCACCTCCAACTCCAGAACCGAACTGCCTTCTTCCTTAACCTTTCAGCCTTGGCAGCCTCTTCCCTCAAAGCCTTTCGAATAAGCTTGATCAAGTTCCCAGTCCTACAAGCCATATGCAAAGAGGAAAAGAGAGAGACGTAACAACTTAGAAAATCTTGGAAATTTAGGTAAAATTTTTTGAAAAACAAACAAAGAGCAAAGCTACTTACAGACACAGCTCCTCGGGAAAGCTCCATGATGGAACCGTCAATCGTCCCCTTTTCTAAGACTTTCTGATCCCGAGGAGGAGGGAGATTTTGCACCACATCCAGGCATTTCACCGAGTCCCTAGAATGGCATCGCATTGCTTCACACTCCAGTCCGGACTGAACACCTTCTTTTCTTCCTCAGTAAAGATCTCATCGGTTGTAAGAGTGAGAGGTGCATGTTTGAAAGCCAAGACAGCATCCAAGCATGAGCTCCCCTCGGTGGGGCCTGTTCCCACCGACTGATGCTATGTTTCTGACATAATGGAGGTGTTCAAGCCCTTAGTGGCCTTTCGAATCCCAGAATGGCTCGATGTCCCTTTCATCTTCTTATCTTCAGGGTCCTTATTGTGGATAGGATCTCGAGTAGCAAGGAGTGCCCGGAAGTCCATACTGATCACCTTTGCAAGGGAGAAAACAAGAAGTATTAGAACGAGACATCATAAAAGAAAATGCAAAAAGTTGAAAGAACTAAAATTAAGATGCGGAACTAAATGCGAGGATTAGAAAGCCATACTAGGGTTTATCGGGCTTATCCCCCTCCCCCCCCCCCGAATGAAGAACTTCTTTCTTAACATCCCTCCACTTCATCTCACTACCGGCGAGAAGGGCGTCGCTAATATTCTCATACTCTTCAGTTAATTCCGGCTCTGCTGTCAACTTCTGCGCTACGTGACTCCCCCATCTAGTAGGGAATCCCCATGGCCTAGAACTCTTGACGATGAAATATTTGCACTTCCAGTGCATCATAGACTGGAAATAGTGATCACCCCTCTCATGGGGCGAGGACAGACATAGTACCAATTGTCACACAATCGCTTTTTATGGAGCTTAAAATGCCTCTCCATTGCCTCAAGTTCGGATTGGTCCCAATATTCCGGCATCGCAAGACAAAACTAGTCAGATTCCTCCAAAAGTTGGGCACAAATTGGACCGGGCTAAGCCCATACCAGTTAAGGATGGCCACGAAGAAGGGGTGAATGGGAAGACGCTACCCGACATAGAAGGCAGAAACATGTAGTACTCCCCCGACATCCTAGAGAATGCCCTAACTTCGGGACTGAGGAGAAACAACTCATACTCAGCAGGAATCCCGAAACCGATCCTAATTTCCCCGATCTCCACCTTTAAGAGAATAGTTTTGACATGGTCACCCTAAAAAATGGGATAATTGTCGGGTTCATCATATGTGACCTCGTACTGTGCTACCTCATCTACATCTTCAGGGTAATGGCGAACTTGTAGGGGAACTAGGGGGGATGAAATTAGGAGAGAGAACAACCCTTATCGGCTTTAGTTTGGTCAAGTTATAATATAGTAGAAGTACCGAGTATTTTCTTCGAAGATCAAGAATCAAATAATACTTCTACAGCACCACTACTAGAAGAAGAAGAAGAAGAAGAAGAAGAAGAAGAAGAAGAAGAAGAAGAAGAAGAAGAAGAAGAGGCGTATGAACCGACCCCATGCATGGCTCTCTAAAATTTACAACTATAAATTTTACCTGGCCATCGAAGAAAGAAACGGTGAAAAGTACGACACAAATCAATCTCTTGAAGAAGAAAGTAGCCTTTTGGAAGTGAGAACAATGAATAATGAAGTGAGGAGCAAAGAATGGAGAAGTTCTGAATTTATGTGGTGCAAAACAGCAGCAAAAACGTCTTACCGCATAAAAATATGCGGTATAATGAAAAAAAGAAATTACACGCTGAGCACATAAAAAAATCACTTGTGACAGCGCGTGCAACAGTGCCCACGAGTTTTGGAGGTGGGCCCCACATGCGCAGACCACTTGCAAAGCACCACGTGTCAATGGGGGCCCACAAACTCAACAGCAACGTTAGGGAGAGAACGTCATGTTGCTACGGGCCCCATGCCCAGGGATTGCGGCACCACACGTCGCGAGGCGAGCACCCGCCACGTGGTAGCCCCCCCCCCCCCCCCCCAATGTCTAGGGCTTAAAATAGTTTGCCCCCAAACGTTATTTTGGAGCAAATTACTCGCCACCTAACCCCACCTCCGTTAAGTTTAAATAATTAAACTATCTAATGTCCAAAATATTCCTCATACAGTAAATTAGATATGTAGGTGTTCTTTGCAATTTCTCTTCACCTTCTCCAACATCCCGCTCTCTCTCTCTTATCCTACCAAAGAGGAACCCATTATCCTGTTTCTTCAATCTCTTGAATACTCTCCCTTATAACCCTAATTCTCTCTTTTTAATGTTCACCCCACAACCTGATAAGGAAAACACGAAGGTGGAGGTCACACGCGTTAGGTGATTGATGTGAATATTTGCAAGTGTACAAAATCGTAACAAGTTGTATAGTTAAGTGAATAAAGTGTCAAACCCACAGGGACTAATTATTTTATTAAGTACTGATATTACTAGATGAATCACTATTTGGAAGATCGAAATCAATAAATTAATAAAACAACTAAATTAAAATAATCTAAAGAAAACCAACTAAATTAATGAAGAGGGCGCGGGCTGTGAAATTCTTGTAATTTGTTAAAGGCAAAATTAATTCTAGGGCTTTTGACTTCACCTAGTTTATCACACACAATTTATAACTCCATATGAATAAAAATATTATTTTTCCAAGTTGTAAACCAAAATCCCAAAATTATTCAATACTCTCTCTCAAGCAGTATCAAAATTATTCTCAACTAATTATTTGTCTTAGTTCATTCACAAATTATCAATTGAAAATTCATTAAGATCTATGGATTTCTTAACAGTCACATTAACAGCAGTTTGCTCTTATAACGGTGTTTAATTTTTATTAATCACAAATTACCAGTTAGGTCTCTTCATGATTTAATAGATCATACAAATGTCTATCCACCAATTGTACACATTAAGAATAAAAATCAACACACAACCATGGAAAAATAGAAAAATAATAAGGAATTAAAATTATGTTCTCAAAACTAGGCTACATCGAAGCCCTAGAAAAATAATATTTAGTTCATAATGATTTTGCGAATAACAAATATGGTCTTGAAGTGTATGATAAAATTAGGAAAAAAGAGATACAAAGAGAACTAAAGAAAATTGCAAACCAAACAGTAGGCCACTTCTCTGTCCTGTTCTGTTTTGTTTCTGTCTCGAAGAACGAGTCGCACAGTGCAGCGCCACGTCACCGCGTCCCTCTGCCCTGAACCGTCGTCACGTCAACAGGTCAGCAGGTTAACAGCATGCCTCGTACATCATGCTGGTTCTGCCCTGAACCGCCGTCACGTCTTCAGTCACGTCAGCAGTCACCTCGTCAACAGTATGCCTCGAACCGCGTGCAAGAGACATGTCTGCCCATGTCTCCCTCTCTCCTTGCTTGATTTCGACTGGGACCCGCCTTTGCTTGCGTGTGTTCCAGAGCCAAAGTCCCAAGGTCTCACGCTCTCTCTCCTCCTCTGTTTGTCTCGATCAGCACGCAAGAGAGAGAAAAGAGCTGTCTCTCTCTCTCCTCTGTTTTGTTCTCTTTTTTTTGTTTTGTTTGTAGCCGTCACCTCTTGTCCTCTGTTTGCGTGCCTTGTTATGTATTTATAGGCAAACAGAAAGATGAATTAGGGTTTACTCTTTGCAGAAAAGTCCCCTCCTTTTTCATTTATTTCCTTCCTTCTTTAATCTGATCTTTATTTCTTTTTCCTTTTTCTTTTCTTTCCTTTCCTTGCAAGCACGTGCTGCATACACAAAAAATAATACCAGAAATTAGGGTTTTAAAAATAAAATAAAATAAATTAGTTTAAAATTAATTAAACTAACTAAAAGTCATATTAGCTATAGCACCACATCGCATATAAGTTTTTTTGTGGGTTATGTGTAGCGAGTGCATTCGTAAGATGTCTGTGTAATTCCAGCTTCTCCTCAAAAACCTCACTTAACCATTTCAACATCCAACACACTTCTCAACAAAACACTGACCAAACTCCTCCACCCATGAGAAACCCCTCATCTCTCCACTCCCACAAACCTAGCCAGCACCTCCCCTCAACCATGCCCAAACGTCATCGAGATGAAGGCGCAGCTCCCCAACAACACAAGCGAGCAGATGGCGACTGGTACTCAAGGAGTTACGACCGTGTTCACGCTGGCGGCTCTCCGTCCAGAGATAGGAGGGAACAGGTCGACGAACCCAGGAGGAGGCCACATCGCCCCTCTCGTCACCTTCGAGATGAAGCTAGTCCCCCCCCCCCGGGTCGCTCGTGCCCGCCGTGAAGATGTCAGCCCTCAGAGAGGTACTCGAAGCAGGTTGAAGGTGGTCCAATCGCGTCCAGTCACTGAGCAGAGGAGCGTGTACAGACGCACGTATGCGGAGGTGACTCGAGGCTCCCCTCAGGACAACGAGGGACATAGAGAGCGTAGACGCTCGCCTTCGCCACCTCAGGAGCTCCAACACGCTAGAGAAGAAGCAGAGGGAGAGTGGGTGTTAGTGAAGCACAGGAAGTCTCCGAAGCCAACCAAAAGCCGCAGTGGGTCGGAAAATTCGAGAGTCGAAGGACGACTGAATTGCCATAAATGCGCGAAGCCCGGCCACTCGATGAGCAAGTGCACAGCAGACTGGTTCTGCTACATCTGTCGGAGATCAGGTCACATTTCAACCAGTTGTCCCAAGCGCACTCCAGCCACGACTTCCAACACCAAGGCTCCAAAGCGAGGTACTTCGCTGATCTCGGAAGGGAGTAAAACCCAGGAAAGCGCGGCGGGGGAGAGACGCGTCATTCAAGCATCGATCACCCCTACTCCTCTAATGGCGGATTTCGAACGTAGATTTAATGGTGGAATTCTGGTAAAAGCTCAGTCGGGAGTGCCAAACGCCAACGACGTCTCGGAGTTGCTGTGCGCGGCTTTGGTCACCGATCCGACCCCCACTTGGACTGTTCAAGAGATTGCGAACAATACGTTCTACGCCCACTGCAGCGACTCAGCTTTAGCTAAGGAAACCATCAGAGTTAAGGGGCTAGAAGGGAAAGATGCTAACGGGTTAGAATTCTTTATCACGTTCAAATGGTGGTCGTGCGAATTCGGAGCACTCAAGCCAGAGTCTCTCCCACCCATTTGGATCCGACTCTATAATCTACCTTTTCACTGCTGGGTAAAGACGGGGTTTCAAATCTTAGTGCGCCAGTTCGGGATGCTCATCGACATGGAAAGACAAACCGCAACTCATTCCGCACGTAAATTTGCTAGACTCAAGGTTGGAGTTGCTAGCAAGGCTGACATTCCATCTAAGATTATCGTTGAGTTCGACAACTATTTCTACGAAGTTGCAGTGATCGTCGAAGCTCAGAAGAACGTTTCGTTCAGGGATTTAGCGTTTGGAAATGGTGGGAGAATGAACGGACGGGATGCACTGCCAGAGCTTGAAGACGACGCGGAACCGTCTGATGGAAGAAACATCATCCAGCCAATTAGATCCGTTGGATTCGACTCGGTACTGGCTCCAAAAGCGAGCGAAATTCAAAAACTGCCCAAAACTCGCCACGTCATTTCACAGCAGTACTTGCCTACCAACGTTATCCCAGCGCCATTTAATGCTGCTAGCTTGCTGAGGGACCCACTCAAACAGACTGGGGTATTCGAAGAGTTGAAAAGCGATGGAAAGCAAGTAGGCGAATTAAATGCGAGCGGCGACGGACAGCTGTTGTGTGAAGGGACAGGATGTACGTCTGAAGCAAAAAGAAGTGGGATTCTGAAACACGGTACTGGGGTGGGCCAGAGCTCTATCAACGTATTGGGTTTGACTGACGCGAAATGGCCAAACTTTACGCGAGAGGACATCGAAGATTCGGTTAAAGCTGCTATTGAAGCACTGATCCAATCCAAAGCAAGATCTGGGCCTCAGTCCACGGGCCGTGTGCCTCCTTCCAATTATGAAGAATTACTCCCTGTAGGAGTGCTGACGGAAATTCAACACAATAACAATCCCCCTATCCCAACTCAGCAGCTAATTGGTGACAACAATAGTAATCCTTCGGAACTACATTCAGTTGGCGAGCTAATCGGTGCGTTAGACGGTATCTGCGAGGATAACATCGTCTCAGAGACAGAGACTGACTTTGATGATAAAGGAGCAAGGTGTAGTGTTGGTAGCTCTTCAAGCAAGAAGATTACAGAATATCAAAGGAAAGGAAAAAGACAAATGGTGCGCGCAGTGTCCAATGAGCCCGCAAAAGAGGGGATCCCCCACGAGGGAAAGAAAGCTTCGGAGACAGAATTTACAGATGCAGGGATTCAAGAGGCTGCAAAGAAGAGGAGGATCATCGAGGGCGAATAGACCAGGTCTTTTGTTTCTAGAGGGGGTTTGCACTGTCATGCGAGGTGGATCAGTCAGCTGTGGGATAGGCTACTATTGTACTCCTTTCATCTCGGGTTGGTCCGAGTTCTTTTGACGCTGCGAGTTGTTCTATGCTCTTGCGGCTGTGGGGGTGTTGTTGTCTTTTTAGCTTTGTAGTTGTGATAGTCTGTGTACTTTTGATGTTTCGTGTAGCCAGGTGCTCACGTGCTTTATTTCTGTTGTAATCCTTTGTTTCGTTATATCGTATTAATGGAACGATGACGTGAGTCATCTTTTATCAAAAAAAAAAAAGTCATATTAGCCTTTTTAAACCCTTTTAAAATTATTTATCGCACTTTTAGCTCAATTAGCAAATTAAGATTCAACAAAACAATAAAAATTAATAAATCAATAGTTTTGCTTTGTTTGTTGATTTTTTCCAAAAAAATTTCACTTTTTGCAAAAAAAATCTCATTTCTTCAAAAATAATTAATCAATTGAAATCTTATAAAAATAAGATGAATTATAGACAATATAAATGAAAACAAGCAATTTTAACGGGTAAATTAGTACAAATATTTGTATAAAAATTAGACACATCAGTAATAGGCGTTGGATTACGAATTCATGAGATTGGAGAGAACTTGAGGGAAGAATAACGGGTTTCTCTCTGATGAGAAGAAGAAGAAGAAGAAGATCTAATTTAGAGTGTTGAGGGGGGTAATTTTGTCATTAGACAAATCAAAACGGATAGATATGTTAAGCTTAACGGTGCTGGTGATTGAGCGGCATGTAATTTGCTTCAAATTAACATTGGGGAGGAAACTATTTTAAGTCGCAAACGTTATGGAGGCATATTGCTTTTATCCATTATATTTCAAAATACAACAAAACCAGCGAAACACAACCCAATAGCAGCCTAACTCATAGACAAAGTACCTTAATAGCAGATTGCCTCCTTTTGATCTTTGCCATTAACCTTTTATGACCTTTACCGAATCATCACTTTTTCTACTTATATTTTAAAAAATAGAGCAAACGAAATAGGAAAAAAAAACAAATGTTGTAACTGGGTAACATTAGTTTATAAGGTTGGTAAAAAATGCATATTCATTTTAATATTAACCTAAAAATAGTGGGAAATAAGTAGTATATACGTAACCCCTATTGCTCATTATTGTATTTTTAATTTATTTAATAAAATCCTGGATTTACTTTATTCTATTTTTTGTTGTATTTATTTTCCTTTCCTTTTATATTGTGTGTTGTTCTCCTTGTGATTCATTCTCTGTTTGATTCAGCATAATATTCTCATTTATTTGATCTACAAATTTGTCATTGATCTCGTCTATTGTTTAAACTTATTTCATGGCCTATTTATCTCTTATTGGATTCTTTTTTTCCTATTGGATACTACCCAGTTCGCCCAAACCCATACTGTCTCTATATAAACACCCTAATTGAACCCTAACCCTAATCACCAAACCCTAATACTATTCTTTCTCTCTAGCCATCACCCTTTCTCTCCCCTAACTCCCGACCTATCCCCGACCTCTCCTCTGCCCGTCGCTATCGTCGTCTGTGACTGCTGACACCAGAGACTCCCATCCCGATCACCCCCTTTCCTTTTCTTTCCTTTCCGCTGTGCACCCACCCTCAGGCCGAGCGTCGCTGCCGTCGTCCTCTCTGTGTTTGAGCAATGCCGCAGACCCCCAGCCGCCCCTTTGCATCGTCAGTGCCACGCCTTAGTCGTCGCGCCGTCGTCGTCTTCCTGTTGGTGCTGTCGCCGTTTTGCTAGTGTCGACTGCTATCTCCTTTTGTCCACATGCTTTTGTGTGCGCGTGTTTCGATTTGGGAATTCTCGTCTCTCTGTTCGCTGTGTTCGTTGTTCGGGATCCGTTCCCGTTATTCTATTCTTCGTTCCGTCGTCTTCATATCAGGCAAGTAGCTTGTATGTGTTCTTTTTGTCATACAAGTTAAATACTGTAAGTAATCTAGTATGAAAATATTTGTTGTCTCATGATGATCCTATTTTGTTAGGTTAACCATGGACATCACCTCTTGATCATCAGTATTTACAATAGTTGACACCCGTTGCATGAAAACAACTAGATTAGTAGACATCTTGACTGTATGTTATTTGTGCACACCGTATGTTGTAGATGACTGTTGCATAGACATTTGTTAGATGTATTATCTCATTATGGACTATTTGATTCACATGCCATGCTGATTTGAGTAACCCACATATTCCATGTTGTGTATGACATCTTAGATTGGACCGTTTGTAATTAAGTTGTTTGATAAAATGCATAAAAGAACTTTTGTTGCTGCTATTCTATTTATGTACAGTAATTTTGACCCTGTTAACATCAGTAAAAGAAATAAGTTTGTGACGTAGCCTTCATTTTCTAGTTTTTAGAACTTTCGACGGATCTGAATTCTGATTTTCGATGCGTGAGTTATTGCTGTTTTACTGCAGTCATATCGTATATTTCAGATTCTGAACTATATGTATTCTGTAAGATATTTTATTTTAAACGTGACACTAAAAGTAGAATTTGAACTCTATATTTTGTTGAGTATATTTAGACATGAGTGGGATCAATCCCTAATTTTCGTAGCATCAATTAATAACTTTTGCATCTCATTTCACGCTTATGAAACCAATCGATATGTTTTCAAACTGCATATTGTTCAGTATAGAACTATATTTTCAACCTGATTCTATTCGTTTTTCATGAAAACTTTGTAAATATGAACTGTAGCCTTATTTGTCTATTTTATCACCATTTTGACGGATCTGGATTTCGAATTATAGTTTACTAGTAGTTTACACGTGCGATGCACATTTTAATAAATATAGTTTTTTAAAATAAAAATTTAGACGTAGTCTGGATTTGAACCTATGACCTCCTTTATAATAGTTATGCACGTGTGTTGCACGCGTTGGTAGATTTACAAATTTAAAAATGACACTAAGGCCTTTTTCCATTATAATATTAGAGATGAATTATCTCTGTTTTGGTACTGCTGTGTCTGAACTTTCAGAATCGAGATTTTGTTGCATTACTCTATTTTACCAATTTTGTTGACTATACTATCTGTAATATAAATTCATGATATTTTATATTTTGAGACTAAATATGTTAGGGAATCTTCCAGATTTTTTTCAAATTTAATTACGGTGATTTTAAACTCTTTTCATGCTTATAAACAAGATTTTGTATTTTCTAACTGAACATAACTTCTATATTAAATACTATTTTCAACCTTATTTCTGTGGCTGATATGTGACTTATATATATGTGTTGGAATCGGTAGAGAGTCTAGTTTGGTACAGTAGTGTATTGCTGTCCAGAACTGGAAGTTTCGTTGTTTTGACTATTATGAGTTTTTTTTTCAACCGTTTGTGTTTCCTATTCATCTTAAACTTATCCTTTGTTCTTGCCATGTCTTTAGCCTGTTGTATTCGTTCACACCTGTTATTAATAAGGAAAAGAAATCAAGCCGGGTGTGGTAGGGTAAAAATGGCCTGGGGGCCCAACCAGGGCCCAATACAACTCTCACTCAAGAAAGGTAAAAATAGCAATCTAGCTCGGCTTCGAACCATTACAGGGTCGGCGCCGAACCTCAAGTGCACCCCCACAGAACCGGCCTCCTCGTATCCGACGAGGCTCAGTGGTCCCCGGTCTCCGATCCGTGACAGCCCCACGGGCCGTCCCCCCTCTCTGGAGAAGCAGGGGGATGACCTGGCACAGCCTAGGCCCTCCGATTCTCCCAGAAGCACAGAAGACCCACGATCAGCCATGTCAGCTCCAAATACCACCCAGGGTTTTGCCACGTCAGCCCTATACCGCTCCTGGTATGGCGACGTCTGCCCTAAACCCCCTGGGCCCTCTGCCACGTCAGGCCCATGGGCTTTCGGGTCCAGACCCGGCCCCCAAGCGGATCCAAACCCGGTTGGAGTTCTCTATAAATACTAGACCCTCACCCACCTTTTCAGGTAATCAATCTTTTACCACTTAAATTCACATAGTTATTGCTACTCTCTCACAGAGACTGACTAGATCGTCGGAGGGTCCGCCACCGGGACACCCCGGTGTTTCAGGACCGTCTGCAGGTACACAAGACCTCGGATCCGAACCCTCTGATCTGAGCCCAGATATCCGCCCCATTCCGAGGTCGCCGCAGGTTCCGCCCGGTCAGCCAAGGGTCGTCAGACGAGCAGCTTTCTCCTTCAAATACAAATTGAGTCCGAACTCACACCTGGTGCATCCACACGTCTCCCAGAAATAAACCGCATCAGGTTGGCGCCGTCTGTGGGAAACTGCTTCAGAAGCCGACCCGAGCCCGACCATCGAGCGACCTCGACAGCCGAACTCCCATGGCCTCCAGAGGCCAGGGGGCCGCGTCCTCCGTCAACCGACGGGACACACCCCCACCAAATACCAATGCTGGGCCACGCGCATCACGGCACGGAGATTCCCATCAGGGATCCCGGCGAAGCGCCACCCGTACAGTCCAGCCCGACCTACGAGGAATAATCGTCAACCGTCAAATCACCCGCAGCAGGGGAAGGGCCGCTTCCAACCCGGCCCCGAACCATCCACGACCACCGCCCGAGAGACGGAGGCCCGCACTCAGCCGCATCGGAAGGCAACCTTCAGGCCAACCGAACAGGGTCGAGGGAGCCCCCGTCACTCAGAAGGAGTTCCAGGACTTCCGAAGAGAAATCCTTGGAGCTCTCCGACGGGCCCCCAGGGGAGAAACCTTCCATTCCCAATCCAGGTCGGACACCGAGGCCAGCGTGTCCCGACCATCAACAATCCAGCCAGAGGACGATGACATACTCCTAAGGCGCCTCCAAGGAATGGGAGATCGCCTCGATCACATAGGGGACGGCGGCCAAAGAGCGGCTCAGGGGTACAGACCTACCCGACCTCCCTTCTCCGCCCCCATCCTCCAGGCAGAAATACCCAGGAACTTCCGACCTCCTCAATTCGAGACCTACGACGGCGAGGGAGATCCTACTGATCACATGGAGGTCTTCAAAACCCTCATGATGATTCACAGCGCCTCAGATCCCCTGCTGTGCCGAGCCTTCCCGGCCACCCTTCGAGGTCCAGCTCGTGAATGGTTCTCGAAGCTCGCCCCCGGCTCCATTTACTCCTTCGACCAACTAGAGGGCAATTTTCTCGCCCACTTCGTCACCAGCCGGAAGGCGGAGAGGACTAGCGCTTCTTTACTTGGGCTCAGGCAGATAGAGGGAGAATCCCTCAGAGTATTCGTCCGGAGATTTACCACGGAGGCGAGGTCGGTCTCCTCTCTTGATCCAGGCGTCGCCTCTGCGGCCTTTCGGCACAACGTTCGTCATGGACAGCTGAAAGCTTCTCTGGCGAAGAGACCCCCCGTCGACTTTCCCGATCTCCTCAACAGGGTCGACAAATACATTAGGGCAGAAGAGGCCCTTAACCCCGAAGATACCCGGGAGGCCATCGGGAAGGGAAAGCGGAAGGTCGAAGAGGTCGAACCATCAAAGAAAGCTCCGAGGGACGCGGGGGCCATGAAGAAGGTCCCGCCAGTCCCCCGCTTCGAGAGATACACTCCCTTGACGCACAACGTATCCGCCATCCTCTTAGAAATCGAAGACAAAGGCATTGTCCGACTACCCCCCCGATCTAATAACAACAAGAATCGAGATCAACGCTTCTACTGCCGCTTCCACAGAGATCATGGGCACGAAACCGACCAGTGCCGAGCCCTGAAGGACGAAATTGAGGAACTCGTCTCACGAGGGTTCCTCCGACAATTCACCCGAGAGGGCCGACGGAATCGGCAAGATGATAGGAACCGGAGACTTTCGCCTCCGAACCCTACGTCGACCCACCCCCGTGATCAGGATCTCGGGTCCGAGGGAAACACAGATACGCCCTCCATCTTGCACTGAGTCCACGAGGGGCCGATGGGAGGAGGGTCAAATACCTTCATCCTCGAGGCGAATGCTGTCCAAAACAACCCCTCGTCCAAGCCGCAACCGGGGCCAGTCACCTTCTCAGGAGAAGACCTCGGAGGCGTTTACCTACCCCACTGCGATGCCCTCGTCATCAGCCTCCACATGGCTAACTGTGAGGTTCGCCGAATCCTCGCTGACAACGGTAGCTCAGTTAATACTCTCTTCCTCAGGACCTTCGAGAGCCTCAAGATTACCCGGTGGAAAGCTCAAGCCCGCTGGACACACGTTACATGGATTCTCCGGCGCCCCTGTCATAACAGAAGGGATCGTTACCCTCGACGTCACCGCAGGATCGGCTCCTGTCAAAAGGATCGAATCCATGGATTTCATGATTATCAACGTCAGGGGGGCTTACAACGCCATTCTTGGCCGATCCGGACAGAACTCCCTCCAAGCGGTACCTTTAACATACCATCTAAGACTCAAATTTCCCACCCCCATGGGGTCGGCATTGTCCGAGGAAACAACGAAGCAGCGCGACCATGCTATATAACCACCGTCGGAGGGGGTGCATCCCCTCTCCACGCCGCTGAACTCGAGCCCAACAGGGAAGGCCCGTGCCGTGTAGTCGAGGCTGTACGCCCTGGCACGTACCGACTGGCGGATATAGACGGCCGACTCATCAGCTGACCCTGGAACGCCGAGCATCTAATGAAGTTCCTGGAGGAGCGAACCTAGGTTCTAACTTGGCTAATCGGCATCCGAGTCCTCACTCCGGCATCATTCCCAGCGTCTCGGAAGGCCCAATCCAGGTTCGGACCAGGGGCTCTTACTAAGGCCCCACGTTGATCCCTCGCGGATCGACGGAGCCGAATCACACCACCGACGTCATTCACCGCACTCCTTAACAGAGCAAAGGAGGAAAAGAATTCTTTATTCATACTCCTTTATTTGGTTAGAAAAAACGAACAAAGACCATTACTGGACCACTCCACTCATCTCAAACAGAAGAAAGCCGCCATCTTAGGGCCCCTCGAGTCCAACAAAGGGCGGGACCACTCCGACCGAACGGCTAGGAGCCCTCTCCTCATCATGGCGTTCCCTGGGCTCAGCCACGGTCGACATACCAGCCACAGAGCTCTGGGCATCCACTGGTCGCAGGCGCTCCAGCAGGAGCAGTGCAGAAGGAACCCCCTCCGCTCGCCGATCCACGGAGGAAGATGACGAAACGCCCAACACCGTTTTGTAGCGGTGTATCTCCATCTTCTTCTCCACTATGACATCCCGAAGTAGCCTCTCGGAAGGGGGCCTCTGTACCGAGGCATTCGACGTGGTATGTCCTAGCCCGACACCTCCGAGATCCCGGTCCGCCATTGCCCTCCTCAGCCGGCTCGCCTCCTCACTTAAGGCCTCAGACTTATTCCGATAATAGTTAAAGGCCACATCAGTGTCGCGAGCCCCCTTTCGATAGCGAACCAACGTGGCCTCCAGGGCCTCAACTTTGCTCCGGAGCCACGCCACGTCGGAGCAATGGGGGTCCACCTCGGGAAGAGGAGCCGCAACCTACAAGAAAACCAGCCAACTCAAAACGCATAAGCAAGGAGGACTGGAAACATCCGGAGTCAGAACACTTGGCCGGTCAAAAAATCCATTGTTATAAATCGAGTCGCTTCTTACAAAAAATGCGGTGGCCAGTCCGCGGGAGGCAAATACAATCGAAAGAAGGAAATAGAAGAACAAAAAATTATACAACGTGTTTTCCCACCTCAGCATCGGCAGGCGGGTCCACGAGGGGGTTGACGGGCGGATCGGGAGCAGGCCCTTCTTCGCCAGGGGCCTTCGGTGTCCCCTCGACCTCCATGTCATACTCGAAATTGGACAGATCAAGGATCGGGTAGAAGTGCCTCACGTGGCTGATTGCCTTCGCATAACACTCATCTTGAGCATTGATCACCAGGAGCTGACTCGTCTCTGTCAGCTCTTTCCGCTCCTTGGCAAACTTCTTCTCCTGAGCCGCCATCTTCTCCGCCCATTCCCCCTTCTCCTTGTCGAAGGCCGTCTTCATCTCTTGCTCCCTCTTTTGAGAGCCTTCGAGCTCTGTCTTCATCTCTTTCGTCTCCTGCTCGGCCTTGTCCGCCCGGTCGCGCTCCCGCTTCAAAGCGGCCTCGTAAAGGCCCCTCACGTGGGCCCCCTGCACGGTCGCCTGTAGTCACCGAACACAACTGAGGGAACCTCCTCTACAAAGTAATCACGGGACAAAAGAGGTTGACAGACTTACCAGCACATTGGCCTCTGCGAGGCGAGTATACGCCTCATCCAGGGTCTCGGTCTTCATCTCCGAACGATCCCGGGGGGTCGCCAACTTACTGGCCACCTCGACAGCTTGCCGCCCTCGGGTCAAACAGTCTCCCTCACGGATCGACCAACTCGGCACCCACGGTCGCCGAAGCCTCTCCTCTATCTCCGGATCCGCCAGAGGGACCTTCCCCTTATCAAGATCGGTGACCTTGCCCGGGTCCGGACCACTCTGAACCACCGCGTCCTTGGCCGTCTCCGAATGAGTCCTTTTGGCCCGTGGCTGAACAGGGGCCTCGGAAACCCCCGGGGACGACCCCCTCGTCTTCATCTTCTTCCTGGCCTCCTCCTTCTTCATTTCGAGCCTTTTCGCCTTGATCGACTCAGGATCCATACCTACAAAAAGATCCAGTAAGGACAATGAGCACAGAGGAACAACGAAGACAAAAAGAAAGAAACAACTACATACGTAGATCGGCCGAGCTCAGTCCGGCATTCACCAAGTGGCCCTCGGTCACCTTCGCCCAGTCGATGCTATATGACAAACGGAGGCGCTCAACAAACCCCCACTCCTCGGCGGACAGGTCCCTCGGCTTCGGCGTTTTATAGCTCGGCTTAGAGTGGTTCCACCGAGTGGGGATGTCCCAAGATTCCTCACTCCGGATCACCGGATACTTCTTCTTCCACTCCTTGATGGAGTCCGTATGACCATGGACAACTTTTCCCTTGCCCCGGGGCGAAATGTAGTAGATACCCTCAGCTGACGAGCCGATCATCATCATCGCTCGGAAGACATTCAGCCGTAGAGGTACCCTCTGCTCCTCACACAACAACACGAAGCAGACGATCTGCTTCCAAGAATTGGATCCGTATTGCATCGGCGCCAAAGTCGCCCAATTCAACACCTCACGGACGAAAGGGTGAACAGGCAGCCTCAGACCGGAGATGAAGGCATCCACGGGGAAGACGCAATACCGATCCGGCAGAGGGTCGGTCGGTCGAAGAGTGGAGTTCGGCAACATGAGCTCATAGCTGGACCCTATATGGTATGCCAACCGCAAAGCCTCCAAATTACCTGCCTCAAGAACGGTCGGGAGTGCGTCCATTATCACCTTCTTCCGGCTCGGCGACGACGGTTGGACCCCACACGCCTCCTTGTCAGAAAGATCGTCGGGGTACCAACGGAACGGCTTAGACTGTACAGATGACCCTGTCCTCAAGATAACAGGCGCCTGACTCGAGCCCCCTATCCTCGACCCCTTCTTCTTCGAAGCCCTCTTTTTCTTCTTGGTCCGTTCCGGGGAGGGGGTAGATAATCGCCCCAGACCTGTCGGCACGGAGCTCGAACCCACGCCCTGACCTCCTACCTGGGCCCCTTCGACCCCCCCTCCTCTCCAGAAACCAGCCCTAGAATCTGAACTTCGGTGGAACTACCGTCCCCCTCCTCAGAATCACTACTCTCTACAACAAAAAACCTTCGAGACCGCAGCGGCTTCACAACATACACTGGCTGATCGTCGCCTACAGACTCCCCCTCGAGGTCAGACTCCTCCCACGAAGTCGGTCTGGAGGCGGGTTTTGCGTTCCCCCAGACGTCGACGCCGACGCCGACGAGCCAGACTGAGCCCTGCCCATCTGTGCCTAAATTAAAACAAACTTACCAACAAACCGGGGGTCGCTTCGGAAGAACGAGCCTGGTACAGCGAACGGTAGGGACGAAGACTGAGGTATTGGGAGATTTTTTAGAAAAAGAAAGAGGCGAATAAGAAGGGAACGATGGGGGGGGGGAGGGGGGAACATTTATAGAGGGGAGAAACGACTCCTCGATTTTGCAATCACTGTTCACCGATTGACGTGTAGCGGGTGCCTGGAAAACCACGCCACGTCCTCAAAATGTGGGCCGCTGACGTCATCCAGTGCCAAGCTGGCAACCAGACACAGGGGTCGGGCCGGATAAAGTACTCGACGGAAAAATTTTCTCTTTAGAAAGATTTAAGGCAACAGGGCTCGGTCGGCTCCCCTCTCACCTGCGAACAACTTGGGGCTTACAGCCTCGGCAGCCGAAAACCCCAAATCGTTCCCGGGTGGCAGGAAAGCCACCACCGCCTGTGCCCTGGGTTCCAGAGATCGGTCGGCTCCTCTCTCACCCTCGAACAACTCGGGGCTTAAGGCCTCATCGGCCAAAACCCCGAATTGTTCGCGGGTGGGAGGAAAGCCACCATCACCTAGAACCCTAACAAAAAAGAAGATCGACCCGCATATCCGAGGCTCTTCACCCCCAGATCCAGGACACGGTGGATGCCCCTCCCATCCTGATCTTTCTCGGGCCAGACAACCGTATAGGGATCGTCTGACCCGAAAAAGAATCCGGACAGCAGAGTCGCCACCGATTCGAGGCCCATTGGCGCTACAAAGTTTATCAGAAGAGAGACGCCCGCCGAAGCAGGCACCTCAGGTGGCCATTGAACCACCCTTGCTATGATCAAACCCGCTAGGGGGGGAGAGGTATTTATAGCCTCCCCCAAGGACCAGCCTTTATGACATTGGGAAAGCCAATCGACGGAAGCCCATGCGCCACCTGCGTTCAGGCTGGCGGCGTCATTTAATGCCCCTAGAAAATTGGAACATCACACGGATCCCGGAAGCGCCATCAAGACTCCGCTAAGGCGACAGGCCACGCGGTTCAAACCTTCTTCTCAGGAGGAAAACAACGACTCGCCATCACCCTTGCCGACACATAATCCCTCGTCATCTCGAGGTTCGGTCGAGCACCAGGGCCTTCTTCTCAGGAAGAATCACCGGCTCGCCATCACCCTTGCCGACACATAATCCCTCGTCTTCTCGAGGTTCGGTTGAGCACCAGGGTACTCTTCTCAGGAAGAAACAACGGCTCGCCATCACCCTTGCCGACACATAATCCCTCATCATCTCGAGGTTCGGTCGAGCACCAGGGCCTTCTTCTCAGGAAGAATCACCAGCTCGCCATCACCCTTGCAGACACATAATCCCTCGTCTTCTCGAGGTTCTGTCGAGCACCAGGGTACTCTTCTCAGGAAGAAACAACGGCTCGCCATCACCCTTGCTGACACATAATCCCTCGTCATCTCGAGGTTCGGTCGAGCACCAGGGCCTTCTTCTCAGGAAGAATCATCGGCTCGCCATCACCCTTGCCGACACGTAATCCCTCGTCTTCTCGAGGTTCGGTCGAGCACCAGGGTACTCTTCTCAGGAAGAAACAACGGCTCGCCATCACCCTTGCCGACACATAATCCCTCGTCATCTCGAGGTTCGGTCGAGCACCAGGGCCTTCTTCTCAGGAAGAAACAACGTCTCGCATCACCCTTGTCAACACGTAATCCCTCGTCATCTCGAGGTTGGATCGGGCACCGGGGTACTCTCCTCCGGATGATTCAACGATTTGCCATCCCATTTCCACGACCATGAACACTCCTCCCCGGCTAGCTCCCGCACCCCCGCAGGAGTGGGAGGCTTGTGTGGTAGGGTAAAAATGGCCTGGGGGCCCAACCAGGGCCCAATACAACTCTCACTCAAGAAAGGTAAAAATAGCAATCTAGCTCGGCTTCGAACCATTACAGGATCGGCGCCGAACCTCAAGTGCACCCCCACAGAACCGGCCTCCTCGTATCCGACGAGCCTCAGTGGTCCCCGGTCTCCGATCCGTGACAGCCCCACGGGCTGTCCCCCCTCTCTGGCGAAGCAGGGGGATGACCTGGCACAACCTAGGCCCTCCGATTCTCCCAGAAGCACAGAAGACCCACGATCAGCCATGTCAGCTCCAAATACCACCCAGGGTTTTGCCACGTCAGCCCTATATCGCTCCTGGTATGGCCATGTCTGCCCTAAACCCCCTGGGCCCTCTACCACGTCAGGCCCATGGGCTTTCGGGTCCAGACCAGGCCCCCAAGCGGATCCAAACCCGGTTGGAATTCTCTATAAATACTAGACCCTCACCCACCTTTTCAGGTAATCAATCTTTTACCACTTAAATTCACCTAGTTATTGCTACTCTCTCACAGAGACTGACTAGATCGTCGGAGGGTCCGCCACTGGGACAAACCCCGGTGTTTCAGGACCGTCTGCAAGTACACAAGACCTCGGATCCGAACCCTCTGATCCGAGCCCAGATATCTGCCCCATTCTGAGGTCACCGCAGGTTCCGCCCGGTCAGCCAAGGGTCGTCAGACGAGCAGCTTTCTCCTTCAAATACAAATTGAGTCCGAACTCACACCTGGTGCATCCACACGTCTTCCAGAAATAAACCGCATCACCGGGGTTTTTAAGGGAAAAGATTGAGTAGCGGACAATATAGAGATGCATATTCAGACTGTTAGTGTTACTGTTTGTCTGAATATACTGCCCTATAGAAGTTCTACTACAAAATCTTAAAGCAAAACTGTTTGATGCAACAATCATGTGGTAAAATCTGGAACGCATGAATAGCTACCTAGATAGTAATGAACATTAGACATAAAAATAACTGTTTTCACTGCCTCATCCTGTTACTGTTACTATTGGTTTACTATTACTGTTGACACACTATTACTGTTACACTCTTACTGTTATCACTATACTTTTACTGCCATTTCTAAACTATTATAATTGCTGTCTTTTCCATATTAGTATTACCAGTTTAATTTAGTTAGGTTTCCCTTCATTTTTCTACTTGTATTGCTTGCGGCCCGGAACTTCCATCTAACGGGCGTTATATTTTTCTGTTTTCCTGTTTTCCCTGTTTTCCTTGTAATTGCCATATGAGCAGGTTTTGCTGATCAATTGCCTACTGGAGTTGGTGAACAAAAATTTTGAGCTGCGAAATTGGAATAATTTGCTTAAATATTTTGATGAACTATTTTATGTCATGAATTGTATTGGAACTTGTATTTGGGCTTATTGACCCAGGATTATTGTTTTGTTTTGGATCTAGTATTTATTGGGATATTTATTATTGATGCAATAAATACAGTTGAGTTATGATTGTTTTTGCATGCCTGATTGAGTATGTTGCCTTATTTACTGTTATGATGAGTCAAGCAGATCTGTACAGCTTATGGATGGTGAAAACTATTCACTGGGCTTAGTTACGTATCGTATTCCGTATTCTTTTTGGAAAGTGGGGCGTGACAATATATGCGTACAAATTTATGATAGGAAAGATACATAAAATGGAAAAAAGGTTATCCACAAATATTATTTTTCTATATACAGTATACAAGCATGCTTTACATATCAAACTTGCAGCTGGACAACCACCTAAATTTTGCTCAAAAGAATATAAGGATCATATGCATATATTCTTAAAAGAATTGCAAATGGTAGGGTTATACCCACGTACTTACTGCAAGGAGAACATCTTGTTGTCGAACAATGGTGAGCCTAACTCAATGCTTCACTCATTTAAGTCCGACACCGTTGTAGTAATTTGAATAGCAATGACATTATAAAATGCTTTGGAACATAACAAGGACATATAATATCCTTGGTCAAGGGGCCAACATAACAAGATAGTTGCAATAAAAATTATTTCTGCCCCCTCAATGGTACCCAACGCATTTAATGTATCCTGAAAATTAACTTAACGTAAATTTGTACGTATATATACATTACTAATAATTTACACGTGCGATGCGCGTTTTTAATAATTTTTAAAATAAAAAAAACTCTGGCGTAGGAGGATTTGAATTGGAAAACCTCTTTTATATTAGTTATGTACGTGCGTTGTACATATTGGTAGAATGACAAAATGATAAATAACACTAAGGCCTTCTCCCATTATAATATTAGAGATATTAGGGATTTATTAACATTAAGATGAATATGCATGCAACACTTGGCCTTTAGCGGCATTCTTATCACAGCGTTTCTAAGACACGCCGTTATAGGTGAGGGGAATTTTAATTTTTTTAAAAACATACTCTCTATCGCGGCATTTGGAATAAACGTCGCGATAGGACCAAACTATAACGGCATTGTACAAATAAATGCCGGGAGAACCCCTCTCTACCTCATAGGCAGCTATTTTATTTTTTAAAAAAATAAATTAAATAGATATCCCGGCGTGTTATATGATAAACGTCGGGGTAGGGTGTACTATAACGGCGTTTGGTTAATACGCGCCGGGATAGCTATTTTAATTTTATTTTTTAAAATAAATTAGATATCTATCCCGGCATTTTACTTGTTAAAAGCCAGGATAGGGTTTGTACATATATATATATATTTCCTTTTTTTTTCTATAAATATTTTTATATTTTTATATGTATTCTTTTTATAATAATTTATATGTAGATAACACGAAATTTAGTTATCTAATATTATTATTGATATAGCTAAAAATAGAATCAAATCGGGACTGTTCAAATCATGCACGAATCTTAAAACTCTGATGGGTGTAAAACAGAAAAATAAAATAAAATTCCCCCTTCCCTACACCGGCATTTGTAACAAACATCGGGGATAGTTGGTGCTATGCCGGCGTTTTCCATTCAAAACGCCGGACAGATATCAGAATATTAAATATCCTCTTATCCCCCGACCCCTCTCTTATTCGCTCTTCACAATTTTCATTCTCTCCCTCTCTCCCTCTCTCCTGCTCGCTCACAAACCCTAGCCTCACCCAAATCTCCCGACCACCACACCTCGTCCTTGTCGTCGTCGTCTTCCCCCGGCCCCGTCATCGTGCCCCCTAGTTTTTCCACAACAACCCAAAATCCAAAACCCTTTCGTCTCCGTGCCCCCTCGCCGTCGCCGTCGTACCCCCGCCCCCCGTCGCCTCCTCCCATCATCATTCCCATCACCCATCATCTTCGCTCCTTTCCACCGAAACCCAACTCAAACTCCATCATCATCACCTCCATCACCAGCTCCGACCTCCATTCCAACCCGGCCTCCGCTCCAACCCGACCTCTACTCAAACCAGACTCCAAACTCCTCCCTCTCAATCTCGAACCCTAACCCCTTTTCTCCATTCATTCTTCTATTCTACTCTGATTCTTGCGTCACCTCAAACTCTTAACTTCCCCGATTTCTAAAACAAGCACAAATTCCTGATCTAATTTACGGTTCCCATCGATTTCATATCCTTCCGACATTGCGTTCCATCTGTTGCGGGTTATTGTAATGCTTATTGGATCTTAATCTTTTGTTTGGAATTTAGTTAATTAATTGAAGGTTCTTTAGTTAGATGCTGATAGTTTTTTTTGTTAATTTTTCTTTGCAGTTTATTTCGGTAGTTCTTTCAGTATGCTGCCTTTACTGAGTGCAAACGCCGTGTCGGTGATGTCTCCTTCTACTTGTCCTCTTGGTATGTCATCAGATAATGTTACATTCTTGAAATTTATAGAGTTGAATGGTTCATTGACTGACTCATTTATCCAGTTGCGGATGTTAGTTTGGAATAGTTTGTTTGGTTAAGTTGTTATGATCTTTTTAGTTTATTTGGGCTTATTCTTGTATGCACATTCGATTGCTAGAATAGTGTTTTTGCATCTCCTCTATATAATACTGGTTGATGTTTATATTCTGTATAGGTTTTTTGCAGAAGTCTAGGAGAATTAGGATGATGACATTTGTTTTTAAGGATTATGACAAGCCCTTTAGTTTCGTTGGTTAGGTGCTTGGCACTAACTAGTGCAACATTAGGTTAACAAGTAAGATTAATTTTTTCTCTAGTGATACATGGAGCCTTGTGCTCTATAGCTAAACCAATATTGATGAGAGTCAGTTTAGATGAGGATGTAATGACAGGTAGTTAACAATACATAAATCTTGATTGAAGAACAAATTCGAAGGTTTAGATTGTCTTGATTGTTTTTCTCGGGTTTTAGACCTTCTACTGATATTATCGTGTCCATTTGTTACCAACCATAATTGATTGCAGCATAATACTGATTGCATTTGATGATTTGATGTGTGATTGATATGATTAAGTGGCTCAGTGTCAATCTAGTGATATGGCCAGTAGCGGAGGCCGATGGTGGTGGTGTCGTCCAGCGACGACAGAAGGTATGATTTTTGATTTGTTTGGTGGAATTTGTTTGGGATTTGTTATTGGATTTGGATTTTGATTGGGATTTAGTATCCAATTTGATTTGAGTTTGTTTGGGATCTGATTTTTTTTTTCCATGGCTCTTAGGTAGTATTTGGATTAAGGCACTGATACCATGTAGAAACTAAAATTAAAGTCAAATTGAGTATTTTTCTTTCTTACACCCAACAGACACTTCCCATTCCATCTCTTAAGCTTCCTATTCTAAATCTTTATAAGTTATAGATCGGAACTGCATAATTAGAAATGGAGTGCTTTTTTGGTTTGTGTGTGGGTGTGGCATCTCATTGTAATGCTAATTTCGTTAATGTGCACATGGCAATTGCAACACCAAAAACAGCATTTAGGCAGAAAACAAGTGCCCCCCCCCCCCCCCCCCCCACAAAAAAGGGTTAAATAAATTAATTCTGATTGCATGTACTAGTGGTTAAGGCATGTCTTGAATTGTTTCATCATTAGATATTATTGTTATTATTATTATTGTTATTATTATTATTATTATTGTTATTATTATTATTATTTACATATTTATGTTTGTTGAGTGAATTTGAGACTGATATTAGGTATTGTGACGAGGAGGCCGTTGGTGTTGCAACTTCACAAAAAAGAAGGGAAGAGTGAGTTGGGCGAGTTCCTTCATGCACCGAGAAAGAAGTTCGCCGAGTTTGGTGAGAGGGTCATTTCATATTTCTGACATTTCATCCAAATTTATTACCTTGGAGTCCTAAGTTATAAGTTCTATACTTGATTTTACCAGCATATATTTTTGGCTATAGGTTTGTAATACATTCAACATGTTCAACATATGGAAATATAATATCTCTAGATATCTTCATTTCTCTACTACTTATTGTAATTCAACAAATGATAAATACCTCAGACAATTAAGAGTTTGTGAGAGGATACTACCAAAATTGTTATAACTTATACGAGATAGTTTGGTGTATACCAATATAAGGTTATACTTCTACTGATGCTACGTACGGTGTTCCCTAATTTTCTATCACTGCTAGTGGATCTTATGGGCCCCCTTTATCCTTTATATGTATAGGCTTACATTTTATTGGAGTAGCATTTATGATTATTTCCAACTATCGTTTTAGTCGTCTAACTTTTCATGTCGATAAATTATTAATCTAAATAGGGGATTTCTTAAAGCGAATTTGAGGATCTTGTGCGTGTGTCAATGATTACATTACTTTGTGTCAGTTGAGTAGGAAATTTTAGGACAAAATACTGAAGTTAATAAATTGTAAGACATAGGAGGTACCTTTTCCAACTATCGTTTGTTCCATTACCAATTCATATAAAATGATTTTCCTAATTGTTTTTCTTTTGATGCAAGTAGTTGCACTTTGATAAATATGAGAAAACTTGATACTCAATTTGATTTTGTTGAACTCTGTGATCATGAAAACTTATCCGTATGAATGTGCAGCGGCAATCAGGAAAGAGATCCAAGATGAGACTGATCGCTTGACTGGCCAATTGAAGGCAATCTCCAATGTTCCCATCCACCCGAGTGTATACTCTCCACATGGTTAGTCTTTATGCACTGACTATCTATATGTATCATTCATTTGATAAATGAAGATTTCTTGTTGAAGCACTTCTATATTAAAAATAACTCTATATTAGGTTGTAAATTTTTTTGGTTATGTCATGCATCTTGTTAGCAGTAATTCTTCTTCCTATTGAGGAATAATGGGCTTGAACTGTGGCTGTGGCTTGAAGGAAGATGTAAAGTGTGTAACTTAACTAACTGAAGTCATTTCCGTTATTAGAGTTGAATTGAGCAATTTAAAATTTTAGTAGCCAACTCATCAACCAAAATGGATAATAAAGTAGGCCAAAATTGTTATGGACTTCAAATATCTCGTTTTCAGGAGATTATAGAAAGTTACGTTAATGTTAATACTGATTTGGGAAAATTAGGGTTAGGGTTAATCTCTAGCCGCTTAAGATATTATACCCTGCTTATCAGTATTGGAATGTCACAGAGCACTATCTCTAGACCAGCTTATATAGAGATTAGACTGGGTTTAGGGTACTGGGCTTTTAGCCCACTCAACCCGTTCCAATAATTAATACATAACACGTGTAAACCCGTGTTGCCCCATAGAATAATATACACAATATTATCCTATTATACTGAGAATATACATATACATCCAACAGTTAATTGGTAAGCATGTATATGCAGAAGTCCCTGTTGGTTGTTGTATTTGCATGCCAAATGTTTAGAGGTACACAAGACCAGTAAAATACAAATGATGATAGTATTGTCAGGTCATCAGCTCTAGCTAATACCCTTCAGTACGTTGCCTCTTATCTGGATATCTGCACATGCTATTAGCAAAATGTATTTCATCGTCTTCTTTTCTTTTTAAAGATGGAAGATATATAGCTTTTCAATTTCGTGTAATCACATGGTGATCAATTTTATGTGTTGGCAGTTGTGAATTTGACTCTTGTGGATCTTCCTGGGCTCACAAAGGTTGCAGTAGGTAATGTCAGTGATCACACATTCTTCTCTCCCATTTTCTTTTGTTGTCATTGGTTGTTGCAAATTACTGGCCAATATTGTCATTGCAGAGGGACAAGCAGAGTCAATTGTTGAGGACATCGAAAATATGGTGCGGACATATGTTTCAAAGGTACCATTTTTATATCTCATAAAATAATAACTATTTAGAGGGTAAAGATTTTCATTTAAAAAAAAAAATAAAGTTGTGTCAATTCTCACATTTGGCCCTATGGTCCTTTTTTTTATTTTCCAAGTGTTAGTTTCTTATCAAGATTCTGTCTAACGTTAATATCTAACAAATCATTATGCTTAACGAAATTAATCTTCCTTCTTGATTTGTGGCCCAATTGCATTATACTGGCCATATCTCAGGGTCTGGTTGGATGCTGTTCTAGGTTTTTAGCCCTTTTCCATTCTCATTTTTGAAATCGGGTGTGTAAATGCATATTAGCTTTCATGCTTGTATCACACTGTCTCAGTCTGGCTCCTTTTGCATAGGTAATTTTAAAACACAACTACAGATGAGCTACCTACCAATTGTGCTATTTTCTTAAACTGGACTAATTGTATGAGTTGTGTTGTGTCCCTTTTAGGGTTTCAAGTAATAGAGGACTGTTTGGATTGTTATGTTACTTTGAAGGAACATAGTTTGTTGTTAGTTGTTGTGATTGTTGTTATTGTTATTGAATGAGATTGAGGAATTCTATGTTGTTTTATAACGTATATATGAAAATTTATTTAATGTAGGGTATTTTTTTTTTATATTAAAAAATGATTTAAAATTCAAAAAAAAAAAAAGCCATCTATGCCGGCGTTGTTTTGACAAAAACGCCGGGATAGATGGCTATTTTCCAAAAAAAAGAAACCTATAGCGGCGCTTCGTTGCAAACGCTGCAATAGGTACTATTATAAAAGTAGTACCCTCTATTGCGGCGCTTTACACGTGCCGCTGTAGGGTACTAATTTGCAACGCTAGCTATTATTCAGTAAAGCAATCTCGGTGTTTGGCAAAACGCCACTATAGCTCCACTTTTTTGAAAATTTTGAAACGGAAATGCTCCTATAACGGCGGCTTGGCAACGCCGTTATAGGTGGACACCCTATAGCGCCGCGCCTGGTAAACGCCGCAATAGTCCATATAGCTATAACGATGCACGTTGTAACGGCGTTTTCGGCGGCGATTTCAGAAGCGTTGCTATGGGCTATAACTGCGCCAAAAAACGCCGCTATAGCCTTGTAAAAGCGCCCGAAAGCCTATGCGTTTTGTAGTATATGTTCATCAATCTTATAAACTAATGTTACTCATTACCACTTTTTGTTGTTCCTTTTCTGTTTATTTTGCACTATTTTGAATATTAAAAAGGATAATTCGATGAAGGTCTTAAAAAGGATTAATGGTGAAGATCAAAAGGAGGCACTAAGTATATTAGGGTACTTTGTCTCTTAGTTAGGCTGCCCATGGCTAGTTTTGAAGCATTTTGGAATATGGACCTATTGTAGGTGGATTTTGGAAATGAATTAAACCTAGTACCTATTGATGGTCCTAAAACTTGTACTTCAGCCCTACTAGTTCAAAGCATCTTCAAACTTTATGATAAAGACCTCGAAGCTTCCTTAACATTTAAAGTAAACATAATGTTTCACCAATATGTTGAACCAGATTTCATAACCCTTCAGCCTTCGCTAATATTTTCATTTGTAATAGTCACCTTGAGCTATCTCTCGAGCACATGTTTAGGTTCGACTTCAATAGAAAAATGGAGCATCTAACAATGCATCATCACAAATCAAGAACTGCAAGATCACCCCTTTTATTCTGGGTGATGGAAGGATCGTACCATTAGAGCCTTTATTTTTCTTTCAAGCTTTTCCCAGAAATCTGTTAATTTGACTTGAAAAACAATCTCACACTTATCACACCAATCACTATCTCACCTTTCTCCATTTTGATTTCAAAGAGGGGGATGGTGAGATGTTGATGGGCCAAAATTCTTTTTGCGGGTTGGCACAGATAAAAGAAAATAATGAAAGGAGGGAAAGGTAAGATGTGACCTTTATTTCCCTATAAATTAGTGCTACGGGAAAAGTGATGAGTGTGTAGGAAAGACAACTAAAAGCAAGGCAAAAAGAAGAAGCTCTCTTCTTTTGTCTCTCATGAGCCTTGCATAAGAGAGTACGATTAGGCTCTCTTTTTGAGTGTTTTTTTGTGTAAGATATAGTGAGTGTATCTCTCGTGTCCCCTCTTTTGTTATAGTGAAATCTCCATCCTCTTGACATGTGGATATAGGTCAATTTTGACCGAACCACATTAAACATTGGGTGGTGTTCTTCTTGTGTTGTGCCTACATCTCTACCAAACTCATTATCTACATTTTTCAAGCTACTCTCAATTAAGAAACCTCACAATTTTCTAACAAACTGGTATCAGAGCAAGGTTGTTGGGGTTTCTTTTGTAAGAGTTTGACACGATGTCTACCATCAAATTTAATGTTGATAAGTTTGACGGTAGAAACAATTTTGCCTTATGGAGAGAAAAGATGAAGGCATTGTTGGTGAAACAAGGCATTGCTGCAGTCTTGGAAGGTGTTAACAAACAATTGACCGAGATGAAGCAGTCCGAGAAAGACGAGATGGATGCAAAGACGCACAATGCTATCCAGCTATGCCTCTCCGATGATGTACTTCATAGTGTTGGACGAGGAGAAAGCCGCAGGGTTGTGGGAGAAGTTGAAGAAGCTCTATATGAGAAAATCTCTAACGACTATCTCTATCTGACGCAACGTTTGTATGCCAGCATAATGAAGGAAGGTACTCCACTTGATGACCACCTTAACGAGTTGACCAAGATATTGGTAGATCTCCAGAACATTGGGATAAAAGTATAAAACAAAGATCAAGCGCTATTATTGCTATGTTCGTTGCCTCCATCATTCAAGATCTTGGTCACTTCAATCATACATGGTCGAGATAACATCACCCTTGAGGATGTTAAGTCCTCATTGTTCTCCAAGCAGATATGTCAGCAATGTTCTACTGGGCAGATTTCTGCTTCAACATATAGTCTTTTCATTAGAGGGCGATCAGAGCGGAAGCAAGATCAGGGGCAACAAAGAGGCCAAAGCCGAGGCAAATCTAGGTCTCGATCTAAATTTTTTTTGGAATGTCACTATTGCTACAAGAAAGGACATTTCAAATCAGAATGTCCTAAACTCAAGGAAAAGGGACAACATCACGATGAGACTTCACTAGTCGGAATGGTGGAGAACCATGGTGAGTCTATTGCGCTAACTATCATCGATGAATCATTTCCAGTTTCTACTACAGAGTGGATCTTAGACTTTGGGTGCACATTCCATATATGTCCTCATCGAGATTGGTTCGTGTCATATAGAGATCTCAATCGTGGGCAAGTTCTCTTGGGCAATGATACAGCCTGTGAGGTTCGAGGAATTGGAGATGTGCAGATTTGCATGTGGGATGGTGTGGTGCCAATGTCAAAGGATGTTCGATATGTTCCAAGGATTAGGAAGAATCTTATCTCCTTGGGTTATCTTGATCGAAATGGATGCAATTACAGCGTTCTGAAAGGCGAGATGAAGATCGTGAAAGCTGGCATTGTGGCAATAAAGGGTATATTATCTACTAGGATCTACAATGACTGGAGCTGCGCAAGTGGCCACTACGATAGGTGGCTCAAAGGTGAAGTTGTGGCATATGCGTCTAGGGTATATGGCTGAGAAGGGCATGAATAACCTGAGGCTTGGAGGTCTAAAGGTACAAAAGCTCAATTTCTGTGAGTCGTATTTTAAGTAAGCAGAAGAAAGTGTCATTTGGCGAGGTGGTGCATACAACAAAAGGAACACTCGACTACATTCACTCATATTTATGGGGACTATCGCCCAAGGCTTCAATTGGTGGTAAGCGATACATGCTTACTTTTATCGATGACCATTCCAGATTCTGTTGTGTTTACTTCTTGAAGGAAAAATAAGACGTCTTCAGACTTTCAAGCAGTGGAAGACCATGATTATGTTGCAGACCGGCAAGCAAATCAAGAGACTTCGCACTGATAATGGAATGGAGTTCTGAAATGAGGAATTTAACAAGTTCTGCAGAGAGAAGGGCATCGTCAGACATCACACAGTCACCTACACAACACAACAAAATGGTGTAGCAGATCAGATGAACTGAACATTATTGGAATGTCCTCAGTGTATGTTAATTAGTGTCGGGCTAAAGGAGGGATTCTGGGCTGAAGTAGTATCGACGACCTGTTATCTGGTGAACCGGTCACCCTCATCAGCAATTGATATGAACACACCATATGAGGTGTGGTTGGGCAAACCTGTAGATTACTCAAATCGTCGCATTTTCGGATGTCCCGCCTACTATCATGTTAGGGACGAAAAGCTGCAACCAAGATCTAAGAAGGCGATATTCCTTGGGTACCGGATCGGAGTGAAAGGATACTGATTGTGGAGTCTTGATTCACATTCTCCATGTTTAGTGATTAGCCAAGACGTCACTTTTGACGAAAAGGATATGTTATCCAAGATGGTGGAGTAGAAGACTTTGGCAAAGCAGGTGGAGAAAAGCAGTGGGTCCGACGAATCATACCGCAATGTGGAGGTATCCTCAGTTTCAAAGACCTCTGCAAGATATATTTAGCCAAATGCAGAGGAAGATCTAGAGCAATTTGATGGAGAAGCACCAACATCAAATTCTAGTGAGCAGGAGCCAGCAGCAGTACAACATCAGTCGAGACAGGCCACGTAGAGAAATTCGACCTCTAGATAGATACGGCTATGCTGATTTGGTGGCCTATGCACTTTCAACCAGTAAGACAATAGAAGGTGAATCAATGTCCTACAATGAAGCTATCTCAAGTATTGAGTGCGTCCACTAGATAACTACTATGCAAGAACAGCTAGAGTATTTGCACAAAAACAATACGGGGACTCTAGTAAAATTTTCAGAAGGGAAGCGCACAATAGGGTGCAAATGGATCTAAAATAAGAAGGAAGCAAGTCCTGATGGCGGTGAAGTCAAATTCATGGCTAGATTTGTGGAAAAGGGCTTCACTCAGAAAAAGGGTGTAGATTACAATGAAATATTCTTGCCAGTTGTGAGACACACTTCTATCAGAGTTCTCCTTGCTTTAGTTGCTAAGTTCAATCTTGAACTTGAGTCGCTCGATGTCAAGACTACGTGAGCTAGAGGAGCAAATCTAGATGAGTCAACCAGAAGGATATGTGGTCTCCGGGAAGGAAGATTATGTTTGCCTGCTAAAGATATCTCTGTATGGGCTTAAGCAGTCACCCAGACAGTGGTATAGTAGATTTGATACCTTCATGACAAAGACTGAATATACATGAAGCCCGTAAGGTTTGTGTGTGTATCATAAAAGGTAACCTGATGGTGATCAGGTTTATCTCTTACTCTATGTGGATGATATGTTGATAACAGCCAGGGACAAGGAGGTGATTCAAGAGTTGAAGAGACAGCTTAGCTCAGAGTTTGAAATGAAGGATCTAGGTGTTGCAAGAAAGATTCTAGGGATGAGGATTGAAAGACATAGGAAGCAGGGTCGTTTGGTTTTAAGACATAATAAATATATTGAAAAATTATTGAAGCATTTTGGAATGTCCAATGCCAAGCCTGTTTCGACACCTCTCACATCGCATTTCAAGTTATCACTAAAGCTTTCACCAATGACTGAGGAGGAGGTGGAGCAAATGTCCAAAATTTCATATGCAAGTGCAGTTGGTAGCTTGATGTACGCTATGGTATGCACTCATCCCGATCTATTGCATGTAGTTTCAGCTGTGAGTCGATATATAAGTAGGCCTAGTAAAGGTCACTGGAAGGCAGCGAAGTGGATACTTCGATATCTGTGAGGTACGATGGGGTTAAACCTCGTTTATGATGCTAAAAGACTAAAAAGAGGAAGAGGGAGCAGTTTTGTTGAAGGGTTCTTAGATTTAGATTATGCTGGAGATCTGGATCGAAGGTCACTGACAGGGTACACATTTACCCTTTGTGGTGCGTCAGTCTCGTGGAAAGACACACTGCAAGAAACAGTGGCGCTTAGCACTACAGAAGCAGAATTCATGGATGCTACTGCTGCAGTAAAGGAAGCAATATGGCTTCATAATTTGGTAACAGATTTGGGAGTGGTACAGAAGAATATCATGGTTTACTGTGACAGTCAGTCCACAATTCATCTTTTTTGTGACCATATGCATCATGAGAGAACTAAACACATTGATGTCAGATACTACTTTATATAGGATGTCCTAGACGTACACGTAGTGAAAATCGGAACTGCCGATAATCCAACAAATATGTTGACCAAACCTGTGTTGTTATCAAAAAAATTTCACTGTTTAAACCTTCTTGTAATAGACCAAATTCGAAGTTGCAGAGGTTGATCTTTTTTGGGCTTACGGAGAAGACATGGAGGTTTCGCACTGAGGCTCGATTATGTTCGAGCAAAGGAGGAGAAGTTTTTTGTATTTCAAGTTAAGGTGGAGAATTGTTAATTGACTTGAAAAACAACCCCACACCCATCACACCAATCACAATCACACCTTCCTCCATTTTAATTTCAAAGAGGGGGATGGTGAAATGTTGACGGGCCAAGAATTTTTCTGTGGGTTGGCACAGACAAAAAGAAAATAATGAAGGGAGGGGAAGGTAGGATGTGAGCCTCCTTTCCCTATAAATTAGTGCTACGGGAAGAAGTGAGGAGTGTGTGGGGAAAACAACTAAAAGCAAGGCAAGAAGAAAAAGCTCTCTTTCTTCTTTTTTGTCTCTCCCCAGCCTTCCCTAAGAGATTATATAACCCTCGTTCCCGTTTATATGGATTTTCATTTTCCTTTTCTTCGTGTTCTTGTATTCCAATTACCTTATAAATTGTTTCTGTTATATACATCTCATATTGATCGATCTCAAACCCGTATATAACTTCTTCTATTCTCTTGAACCCAAAATCTTATTTTATTCTACAATCTTATTCTTCTTTTCTCCTAATTTTACATCTTGGAAAAATCCTATTTTATTCATTCTCTTTGGATTATTTGTTAACTTTTCAAAGCCCGATTCAAACCCAAACACAAATCATATTCCACTCCACAACATTTCTCTTGATTATCTATTGTTTTGTCAAAGCCCAAGTTTTAATCTATACTATTGTTATTATTGTTTGATCTCTTTTTGTGAAGCCCAATGTCATCCTATTGTTAATTTCTTAATTGAATTCAAGCCCATTAATTTAATCCAAAGCCCAAACCATCAATCCTACCGGTTATCCTACCCTAACCCGACCCAAAACCAACTACTCATCTCCGAAAACCCCTAAATGCATTACTTCGCTAACCCCATCATCTCCATAATTTCCTCCCCCTTAATCCTAATTAATACCCCACCAACTTGTAACTCCTATTTTCCATTTTCTGTATTTTGGGGATATTTTCTTTTCTCGTGTATTTATTCATATAGTATCTCTTTTTGGACCGTGTATTGGATCTTCTTTTTCTCTATAATCATCTATTTGTTTTTTCATCTTCTTATTTTATCTTTTTGATCCAATCGTCTCATATTATTTCATCTCTGGTTGATCGGGCCATTATTTTTTATCCTCTCTATTTTATATTGTTCATGCCCTATTTTAATTATCCATTTTATGCCATCTCATTATTTTTTGTTCATATTATTTTAAAACCCTATTCAAATTCTATTGTGGATCTTCTTAATTAAACCTATTGATAATCCTACCCAATAACACCCAAACCTAATAACCCTATACACCCCTACTCGTTTACCTCCACCCGCTCAACCCCTTCAGCCAATACCCTAACTATACCCATCTAAATAAACCCTAACTCTACTTTTTCAACCTATATATATACCCCCCCCCCCCCCCCCCCCCCACTCTGTTTGCAAACCCTATCACCAAAAACAAACCCTAGCCGCCCTATCTTCATCCCGACCTCCTCTTCATCCCTGCCCTCCGGCGTCCTCCTGCTCCCTTGTCCCCTTGTGCCTCCCTGTCGCGAATCCTCACGACGCAACTGCCGACCAGCTCGACCCCGATGTCCCCCCTGTGCTCCTCTCGACAGTCGCACCTCACCTCGCCGCCAATAGCTGCAGGCGATGCTAGTGACGACCGCAATGCCAGCCCCCATGCTTGCCTCCTCCCGACGCCACTACAGCAGCACTTGCCTCCTCCCGATGCCACAACAGCAGTGCCTGTCTCCCCTCCGACGGCCGACAGCACCGACAATAGTATCAACGCTGCCGTCGTCCGCCGTGGGTGCCGTCGTCTTGACTCTTGTATGCGTGTGTTGGATCTCGTGTGTTTGTGTTCGTGGTTTGTTGTTCGATTGAGTTCATGCCCGGAAATTCGTTCCCATTATTCTTGTTCTTGCTTCGTTTCTGCCGTCGTCTATAAGGCAAGTAACTTGTATTCTTTTTGTTGTGTAATACAAGTACTAAATACCGCATGTAGTGTAGGTTTGTTCTAAAGACAATTCTTGTGTAAAACTCCTTTTATATCTTGTCCCTATGTGTTTATCCGCTCGTAGTTGTCACATTACACACACGACATGAAATAACTTAGGGATGATCACTTCTTGGTGTATATATGCATGTGGTTCGTATGATGTCGTATGCTTGATTGTGTTAGTCATAGTATAACTCCTTGTATACTTGTCAAATACCCTATACCATGTTGCTTGGACATCTAGTTACCCTATTTCACGTTTTGTTATGATTTGGATGTGTCTCATATGAACTAGTTGGTTTTATGCATAAAGAAGATTTCTGTTTTTGCGGTTACCTCGTTTTTTTCAATATTTTAGACTCTATTAAGTTCAGTATATGAAAACTATTTGTGAATATGAATTATAGAGAATTCTATCTACTTTCCAGAACTGCTGACAGATTTCAGTTTCGATTTGTGAGTTGCAAGTTATTGCTATTTTACTACAGATGTGTATAAAATTCCAGAACCAGTTTTAGATGAATTCTGTATGGTAATTTATTTTTATACTGATACTAAAGATAATATTTTGACCCAATATTTTGCTGAGTACAACTAGACTTGATTGGGATTAACCCTAACTTTTTTGGATTTAATTGATGACTTTTATGAACTATTCTATACTTGCAAACAACTACTACACTTGTAGAATTTTCATGTTGTTCAGTAAAGAACATAAATTTCGACCTGATTCTATTTGCTGTTTATAAAAACTTTGTGAATATGAAATATAGCCTACTGTATCTATTTTATCACCCCTTTTAGGGATCTGAATTTTGATTTATATTTTGAAAGGTATTGCTGTTCTGGTACTGCTGTGTTTATGATTTTAGATTTTCAAAACTACTGTATCCTGTTGCTTTCCGATTTTACTTGACTATTCTATCTATGTTGGAAAATTATAAAACTTTGTTTTCTGATACTAGACATACTAGAAAATACCCCAGATTTTTCTTGGATTTAATTAGTAAGTTTTTATACCGTTTTGCTATTTATGAATACAAACTTCTGATTTCTGAATGAACACGTTTTCTGGATAAAATTCTGTTTTAAGACTTGTTTTTGTGAAATACCATATGACTTATATATATTTGTTGGATTCGTCCGAGAGCCTATTTTCCATATTTTCTGACGGATCCAGGTTTGCATGTTTGTGGCAACGGGAATCCCAGATTTGGTGCACTACTGTCTTGCTGTTATGAACTAAAATTTTCGTTGTCCTACCCTTTTATGTGTTGTTTATCACCTGTGCATGTTTATCTTCCGACCAGAACCTGTTACCTGTTCATGCCATGTTATTCTTGCTTGTTTTGTGCACGTATATGCCTTTTTAATAATAATAATAAGTAATCAAGCCGGGGTTAAGGAAAAGACCTTAGTAGTGGACAATATAGGTATGTGTGCTCAGAAGGGGGCTCGTATTTTCCATTACCTGTGCCATGTTTCATGATTATATGATTCATGCCTGTTATTACTATATGTCGCCATGTTTCATGATTACATGATTCATGCCTGTTATTACTATCTGATTATATGTTACTATGATTCGTGATGATTCATGCCTGTTATTACTATATGTTGCCATATTTCATGATTATATGATTCATGCCTGTTATTACAATATGTTGCCATGTTTCATGACTACATGATTCATGCATGTTCCTGTTGCTGCGATTTCACGACTACGTGATTCGTGCCTGTTACATGTTACATGACGCCTGAGTACACGGACCTATAGAAACCCACCACTAGGCCTAAACGTAATTTGTATGCAAGTAGCAACCATGTGGTAAAAACCTGAGACGCATAAAGTGCTGCCTAGATAGTAATAAATACAAGACTTGACTTGACATAATACCTGTTGCATGCTTACCTGTTACATGATTACCTGTACATGCTACTTGGCACCTGTTTACCTGCTTGCATGATATCTGTTACCTGTCACATGTTATATACACCTGTTATCTCACTACATTACTTGATTCTGTTCATGATTCATGCTAGTTGTTCAAATTTGTTGCCATGTCTATTCCATACTATGTTGCTTCCGCTGTTACTCTATCTTGCCTATTTCTCTTTTCTGTACTTGTGTCTGCACTACAAGCGGCCCGTAACTTGCATTGACAGATATTTTGTTTTATTTTCTCTTTTTCTGCAATTATTAAATTGCAGATTTTGGTGACCAGTTGCCTGATGAAGTAGGTGATCTGAGATTCTAGTTCCTGGAGTTCTGGCTATTATTATTATTATTTCCTGTTGCTTATTTTGAATAAATGTATCTGTTACTTGGATTATTTTGTATTGGGCAGTGTGACCCAGAATTATTGACTTGTTCAAATCTGGTTTATTTGAGATTATTAAATTTTGTTTCAAGTAAATTCCTATTGGTATGTTGATTCATTTATGCATGCATGGTTGACTTCTCTTGCTTCCTACTCTGATTATTTCTGTGAAATGTTGTAGAGATCCTGATAGCTTATAGATGATGAAAATCATTCGCTGGACTTTGTCACGTATCCGCATTCTGTATTTCCTTTTGGGAAGCGGGACGTGACACAACTCCATTATCATCTCCTAATTATACTAATCATCTCAGAATCAACCCTCGACTCTCTCTCCCTTTTCCCTTGTTCTTCTTCTTCTCTCACGTTGCAGCCACCACCGATCTCCATTAATGTCCCGTCGAGTCCACCTCGCCTCTCGTGCGTACATGCACGACCAACAGCCACCCCTTCACCTTCTTCTTCGCCCTCGCCCAATGCCCCCAGTCACCTTCATCACTCGTCCTTGCCTTCCACTCGAGCCCACTGCTCGACACCCCTGAGCTCCTTCCATCACTCGTCCACACCACCGATAACCCCTGTCTCCACCACCGCGTTCATCGAGCACCTTGCCTTCCTCGCATCCTCCACCTCCGAAGCCTCAGTCACCCCGAAGCCAACCAGCGCCGCAGTCGTTGCAACCTCGTGCCGCTGCAGCCTCGACTGCACCACCGCAATCCTCCTCCTCGCATCCTCTCGATGCCGTTACAGTGCTCCCGACCCCCTGCCTTCTTCAACCTCCCACTGTAGCACCCCCTCGTCAACTCCATCCTCCGACCGCCGCTCGACCCCGCTCCCATCTCATCATCATCTCTAACCTCCCGTCGTCGATCCGGGGTTCAACCCATCGCCATCATCACCTCATCTCGAGCCACCCTCATCGCTGTCTCCATCAATGAAGCCACCTCCCTGTCTCCATCAATGAAGCCACCACTACTGTGTTTCCTCACCACAGTGCCACCCTGCCATTGCCGAAGTCGACCACTGCCCTTCAGCCATCCCCATCGCGACCCTGCAGCCTTCACGACAGCCACCGAGTTTCGCCATCTCCATTGCCACTGCCCTCCATCACTCTCAACCGAGCTCTCCTCCACCATCGAGCACCAGCACTGCTTCACCGCTGCCTTATGGTTGTTGTCGCTGTTCTTGCTGTTGTTGGTGCTGCCTCTTGCGTTGGTGCTGCCATCTCTCATTGTTGTTGGCATTGTCGCTTGCGTTGGTGCTGCTGTCTCTCGTTGTTGTTGGTGGTGCTGCCTCTCACTGTTGTCTTGGCTTGTGTTGTCGCGCCGTTGTGTGCACGTGTCGTTGTTTTCGTCGCCCGCATGTGTTTTCGTTCGTGCTTTGCACGTGTTGCTGTGTACGTAGTTTGCACGTGTTGTCGTCAGGACTCTCGTTCCATTATTCTCTTATTTCGGAATTGTTGCATATAAGGCAAGTACCTTGTACATTTTATTGTTCCGTACAAGCATATTGTTTGATCTCCCACAATTAGTAATTAGATCATTGCATTTGAAATCCGTTATTCTTGTAGTATTCATGATTCGTGATTAGTTGTTATACTGAATCGAATCAATTCTTTTGCCTCCATGATTCGATGCCATCAAAATATCATAGTTTTCTATTGTCCCGACATTCGTTGCACAAACACGAATTTGGAACTATATGTTTGCAAGTAAGAACAGTTACAATTTGAATTGGCAAGTTGCTGTCTTGCTGTTGCTGTAACTTGTAGCTAGATTTTGACATATCTACTATTCAAATTAATTAGACCTTTGTACACGAGAGTTGTATCCCTAAAAATCTAATTTCTGGAACTTCTTACGGATCCAGATTCTGAGTTGTAGGCTGCAAGTTATCTCATTTGTAATACTGTGTGGTTCTAATTTCCAGATTTATCGATTTGAAGTACACTACCGTGACTTATTGACCAAAACATTGTGTTAACACTGAAATATAGTCTTGATATTTATCAGCATACTACTAGACATGATTAGGAATCACCTCATAATTTTTATAAGATTTTTAAATGAACTTGCAGTCACTTTATATATAAAAGAAGTTGACCCTGGTCTGCTGCCTGAACAGTAGATCAGTAAAGAATTGTCTGGTTGAACTAGCTATTCTATTTAAAATGTATCATGTGAATATTCGTTGGAACCGGAATGAAGTCTATTTTCTAGAACCTCTGACGGTACTTGATTCTCTTGCGTGTAGCAACGGGAAAGTAGATTTTTGTACAGCGATGTATTGCTGTCCAAATCTATAACTTCTTGTCTTTGGTTGTTAATATGTATATTTTCTTGTATTTAATTAATTGAACTAATTATCATGCATTACATAGCTTTGATACATTCTTGATCATGTTTTGATACTGTTCTCATTGATCGTATTGATTGCACGCCTTAGTTACCGATCATGTTACTGTTCGTACTTATCGATCTTGTTTACTGTTCATGTTAATTATTGTAAAAGAATAACAAGCCGGGTAATAAGGAAAAGACTTAGTAGTGTATAATATAGGAGTCTGTAATCAGAAAGGGGCCCGTGTTTTTCGTGTTACATGTTTACCGACCAAGTTACCGACCAAGTTACCGACCAAGTTTACCGATCAAGTTTACCGACCAAGTTTACCGATCAAGTTTTATAGTCATGAGAAGTCCCGAGTACAGGACCTATAACATTCACCACTAGAGTCTAAACGTTCACTTGTATGTATGCACCTGAACCTGTGGTATGGGATGCAGGATTGATTAAATGAATAGAATTAAGATTAACACTGAGTGTAGCACCCCGAATTTCCAATATGATATCTCACAAATACGTGACGCAGTTCCCAGCATCAACTTCAATTGCAATACTAAATATAACCAAAACACATAAAATTTTCAACTTTTATTATATTAATTCTTTTTCAAAACACAACGAAAAAACAAACACCTTGTATTACAAAGTTTTCTTTTACAACACATTCTTTTACAATTTACATAAGCCATAACATCATTCTATCTCATGCATTTAAATCCCAAGCTATAGGCACCTACCTGTAAAACATGAGGCTAGAGATAACCCTCACCCCCAAAACTACAGGGGTCTGCCATAATGGTGTAGGTGACATTAAAAGAAAACAACATAAATAAAACATAAGGCATAGAGTCATAAGCAACATGTGTTAACAGCAAGAATAAATAAAATAAGAAATAACAATAAATAAAACATGAAAACATCTAGGAATATGAAATAGTAAATAGTATGGCATGAAAACATCAAGGAATATGAAACAGTAAATAGTAGGGCATGAAAACATCAAGTGAAACTAGACTAAGTGTCAAGTGCAGAAAAACAGAAAAAACAATATGCATAAAACCAAGTCAAGAAAATATCAATGCTATATGATGACTCTCTAATACATACTTGTTAGATTTTATGTATTCCATAATACATAGGTCCGGTGCAAGCCCTTATCGTTCTCCACTTTATAGGGTTAAATCCCTCGTTATGCAATTAATCCTACTACGGTGATGGAAACAAGATCCAAAATACTCCGCGAATAGGCATCACAACCCTTAACGCACAAGCATCATGTAAGAATAGCTCAACAAAACCGGAGAATCACCTTCCTGTCGTGTACCCCACGAATAGGCTTGCACGGCCCTCGACGTGCAGATACACCAGGTCCATCCTGTGAATAGGCCTGCTGACCCTCAACACGCGAATGCACCCTGCATGCTCCGTGAATAGGCCTGCAGACCCTCGACACGCGAACATACAAATGTCCTCTCGAGACAGAACAACACACAAGTCCTGGAATGCATCTGTTGGACCTAAATCAAGAGCATATACTTATGTTTCCCAAGTTCCATTACGTCTCCACTAGTGTCTGTCCTTATCTTTTAAGTTAGTTAATTAATTTCGAATCTCCTAGAGTTGGTGTACCCTACCGGACTTAACTCAACTGATCAACAACAAAGCCATAACTGGCCAAACCACAAAATCTCAACTGCCGGTGTCTAGGGTCCCACACACCCTTTAGAGACTCACAACACAAAATTAAACTTTCATTTTAGTCACTTCATATCAGTATTAACTTACTCACAGAAATTCATTCATTCACATTGTTTGTATATAAGTATCTATATATGTAGGAGGAGATCCTCTTTATTTGAAAAGCAGTGGGCACAAAGTGTATATAAATCCCTTTCTTGTATGCAGCCCTTGATTAAAATGCATATATAAAAGATACAGAAAACCCTTTACTGTGATGAAGCATATATATATATATATATATATATATATATATAATAAAACACAAAGAAAGCTATCAAGTGGCTTACCTTCAATCCCCCCAAAATTAAAGTTCCAGATTTAACTTCACAAAACACATTTTTCCACCCAAAATTTCAAACCCCAAAACCAAATTCATCCCCCCCCCCCCCCCTCAACAAAAAAAAAAAAACAAAAACTCATTACTTTATTACTATCTCTTTCCTCTCTTCACTTTTTCATATTTATCTTTTTCTCTCTCTCCCTATCTCTCTCCCCCATTCTTTCTTTATTTACTTAGAAATTTAGATTTTAAGATTTCAGGTTTGTAAATTTTCAAATTTTTATGTTTTTTTATTGGACATGTTATATTGAAAATAGCAAAAAAATGTCTCTTCAACAGTTAAATTTCATCATTTTTAACTTATAGTTCTAAGAAGTTAGATTTTACACCCCATTTATAATTATTTTTAAAGATATACTAATGGAAACATGGACTTTTATTTACAACTAATTATTGTCATACTATTCAAACTTGAGCTACATAATTGTTGTTTTACTATTTACAAGGGTTTTCGTGTTTTGTATCGTTCCGAAGACGTGCCGTAGGCACGTGCGCACGGGAAAATATAGTATATATATATATATATATATATATAATCTATAGAAACCCCTTTCACTGATTTGAAAAAAATAGTATATATATGATAACTGATATATATATATATATATATAGAAAACCCCTTTTCACTGATTTGAAGTGAAACATAAGTAGATTATTAAGAAGATGCCCTTTGTTGAAAATTAAGCTTTATGCAGGTCATATAAAGGATGATTTGTATGCAGGTTATAGGAGTTGAAATATATGCAGGTATAGGAAAATACTCTATTGTTGAAGTAGATGCAGGTCGTAAAAGATGAACCATATGCAGATATGCGGATATATATATAGAAGATGATCTTTTATTGAAATGGAAGCATATGCAGGTTATAGAAGATATAGAAAAACTCCCTTTACTGATATATACACACATATCTGATACAAAGAAGGAATTACTGAAGTGAGGTATATATATGATGTAGAAAGAAGTATTTGTGTACACTTATATATGATATATATAGAACTCCCTCTTCACTGAGTTGAAATGTAACGACCCGAAAAATAGCATATGGCTATTTTGCATCGAAATGTGTGCGCGATTGAGAATTTCGCGCGATTATGAATTTTCTGATAATAATTATTTTAATTGAGAAATATAAGATATATTGTCTACCTTATTTTATTATTATTTTCGAAATTAAATTATTTTATATGGATTATTACGAAGTAGTTTTAATGTATTTTGTGTTGTTTGGATTATTAATGTAGAAAGTTGGGCTTTATTTGAAATGTATTAAGGCTAGAGGGCTTATACGAAACATTCCCTTTGATATTTATCTATCTAGTATTATTTAATTACATTTTTACAAAAAGACCCCCCTTCCTTCTCCTCCTCCTTCTTCCTTCTCTTTTCTTCCCGTCCGGTTCCACCCCAGCCCAGAACCCACCTCCCCCGGTTCCCTTCTCCTTTCCCTTCCCCTACTTTCTCCTCCCGTTCACTCCTAACCAAAGAAAGAACCCAACCCCTCCTCCCTTCCTTCTTCTTCTTCCTTCTTGTTCGATGCCGAACCAAGAGAACCCCCGACCTCCTCCTCCCGTTCGCGCCAGCCCCAAATCGAAAGAAACCCACCTCCGTTCCCTTCTTCTTCTCCTTCTTTCCCTTCCGATCTCCATCCCGACGCTCAGAACCGAGAACCCATCGATCGGTACTTCCCCACCTCGAATCCCCTCCGATCCTTCGTCAAATCCAAATTAAAGTGAGGGGTAGACTAATGGAGGGATCCTCTACATCGTAGTAGCGTCGGATTTTCGAATGGATTCGGGAAGGTAAAACCCTAACTATTTTATTGTATAAAATTTAGTTGGGTTAATTTTATTGAGTAGGAATGTTAGGGTAGAGAGATTTAGAGATATTAGAAATTGTAGATGCGAGAAATTAGTGGATTTTTAGAGAGATTTCAAGTTGTTAGTAAAATAGGGTTTTGGGTTTGTAAAAGAGAATTATACGGGTATGAATAAATTCTCGTATAGTAATAGAAATTATAGTTGGGCTATTAGAACAATTAGGAGTGTTTTTAGTATTTGTTTGGAAATAGGAATCTCGTTGGCATTAGATTACCACGTGCATCGCACGTGTATATCCCAAGCGCTCAATAAACGCTTGTGTGATATTTGGGATGATGTTATTAGCTTTTATAATTGGTTTGGATGATTTGAGTTTTAATTGCTTGAAATTGATGATAGGATATATTACGACCTTGGACGCGAGGTGGCACGGCGCTTGGATCTTCGCAAATTATGTGAGTTTAATTTATTTATATATATTTTTGTGTTTTAAGAAATATAGTGAGTGTTAATTTATTTTGTGTTTTTGTGTGTTAAGAATTATGTGAGTATCGATTTATCACGTATTTTGTGATTGTAAAAATATGGTGAGTTTAATTTATTTATATATATTTTTGTGTTTTAAGAAATATAGTGTGTGTTAATTTATTATGTATTCTTGTGTGTTAAGAATTATGTGAGTGTAATTTATTTGCGTATTTCTGTGATTATAGAAATATGTGAGTTTAATTTATTTATATATATTTTGTGTTTTAAGAAATATAGTGAGTTAAATTATTACGTATTTTTTGTGGGTTAAGAAATATGTGAGTTAGTTTAATTATATATATTTTTGTGGGTTGATGAATATGTGAGTATTAATTTATCTATGTATTTTGTGATTTAAGAAATAAGTGAGTTAGTTTAATTATATATATTTTTGTGGGTTGAAGAATATGTGAGTATCAATTTATCTACGTATTTTGGTGTTTTTAAGAAATATAGTGAGTATCGAGTTATTACGTATTTTGTGATTGTAGAATATGGTGAGTATGATTATTTATGTAGTGATGTTTAAGGGATGTTGAATAACATATATGTGTATATGGGGATGAGTTATATTCATATGAAGACATCAAATATGGTGGGTATGGTTCTATATACGTAATTGATATTTAAAAGAAGTTGGATGAACTGAAGAGGTGACATGATTTATGGATGAGGCGTATGGGGAAATTAACTATCCTTGAGTATATAAAACCTATATAATGGATTAGTTATGTATGTGGGGATTCTTGACTTCTAAGTTAGTTGCTTGCTCTCCTTATCTATTTATATATGTGTAGAAAGAACCATCTTTAGGGTTACTACTTGTGTAGGTGAAGAAAAGAACCCATCTTTTAGGTGCGAGTTGTTGTGGGTTGAGAAAGAACCCATTTTGAGGGTTGAGTAAATTGTGGAGGCCAAAAGAATCCAACTTGATGTTATGTTAGTTGTAGTATGATAAAGAAACAATCCTTGATGTTGTCAGTTGTAGGATGTTAAAAGATCACACCTTTATGTCGATTACTTGTTGTAGGTTGAGAAAGAACCCATTCCTAGGGCTATATTATTTGGGTATGCTAAAAAGAACCATTCTAGTTGTTAGTAGTAGGGAATAAAAAGAACCATCCTATGGATTTGGAGTGTTGTAGAAAAAGAACCCACACTTGTGATATAGAAAGAATCCATGCTTGAATTGTCATAGAAAGAAACCCAGGGTTCAGTTGTAGTAGAACACCAGGTTGGAGTTGTGTGAAGAACCCATTCATGCCTATGTGACATTCCAGTAAAACCTATCATGGTTGAGTCGATTTTAGAAAGAAACTCATGCTAAGTTGATTATAGTAGATCCTTCTGTTACTTCTAATTATAGAAGATCAAGTTTGCTAGCAAGCACAGTTGGTTGCTTCTAGGTTTGATTACTGTATGGTTGTTTACCTATGGTTGTGCTCGTACGTGGCTTGACTGGCCCGTGCGTAGCTGTTGGTCTCATACGCAGCTTATTTGGCTGGTATGTATGTTGTCATCATACGTAGCTTATTGGCTCGTATATGGTTAGTTACCATATATAGCTTATTAGCTAGTACCCAGTTGTTGTGCTCGTCTAGGGTGATATTGTTACCCTAGGGGCTATCGACCATCAAGACATATGTTTTCTTACCCTAAGGAACTGTGGAGGAGTCACTCCTCGGGTACCATCGGATCTTAACCTGTGTAGGTTGATCGAGGACTGGAGTATAGACGGAATCGAAGTTCAGGGTAGTGGCATGCATATATATTCGCATTGCCGAGGTCTTGGATCGATAAGCCACGAACCGGATCCTGAAGGGTTCTGGTAAGTCTAGGTTGAGCAGCCTAGTAGAGTTGTCTTGCAAAGTCTAATTTAAGGCCTAGCATGTTGTGGTTATAATATTGTCCTCCCTAGGAGTGTTTAGGGTTAGGGACATTATTAGGGTAGTGACTTATAAAGATCATTACTTAAACCCTTTGCCGGGAGAGAGGAGTCAGTTGTAGGGGGCACCTTACGACTAACTCGTCCCTTGAGGCAACCTTAGGTGGTGTTATTGGGTTGTACCTTCCTGTCAAAGGGATACGTACGGTGCCTTCTCACGAGTTGGGAGCACGGGTTGCGTATCTCGCTCTGTTAATTCCTGAAATACCGTGGCTTGGGGTGCCACAGGATGCATTGTGCAGTCCTGCGCTTGCGAGACCCCAGAGGGTGCCACAGGGTAGGCTTCGCGCTACCCTGTGCTTGCGAGACCTTATGGTTTGATTTTGGAACGAGGCCCGATACACTGGGATCGTTTGGTTTGGAGTGAGGTCCGGCATGCCGGGTAGTAGTGGAAAACGGAGACACCATAAGCAGACTGCATAGGGGGACTTGACCCCTTCTGCAACCTCACAGAGTCATGGGGTATTGTCAGGAACAGGTTGTGTACAATTAGAAATTCATAATGCGGGTTCAAATCCCTATATATGGAGAAACGGCTTGAGATGGGGCGCATGTAGTATGGGCTGCATGTTGTTTTCGGAGACTTGCTGACATTAGAATAAGAGCATCATCGTATTAGTAAGCTGACATTAGAATAAGAGCATCATTGTATTAGTAATCTTGCATTAGAATAAAGAGCATCATTGTATTGGTAATGTGCAATGAGATGTTGGGTTGGACATGAATGAGTGTGGTAGTATGCGAATGAATGCATGTCTATGATGTAATACGTGATATATTCAAATGATTACTAAAGATAAGTATGTTATGAGCGGGTATGGGTATACATACAGGTGATGACTCAGAGAGTATTGGATGTGAAATTCCATTTATGAGGTTTACGTGTTCAGATGTCGAGTAAGATTTGCTTATCTTGGTAATTGTGAGTTCGTTATGTTTTCTTGTAAGTTAATTTATTTACTTATTTAATAAATTATACTCACACCAGAAATGGCTAACCCCTTAGTGTTTGGGGGTTAGGGAGTCCCTGGACTACCCTAGGTCCCTACTGTTACAGGTCTTCAGCAGTGCAGAGGTGAGGTATAGGTTCAGGTTCCGGTGGAGTGGAGCTTCACTTTACTATTTGTTGTTATGGATTAATTGTAAATAGTAAAGGTTTTATGCTCTAAATTGTATTTCTGATGTATAAGTATGTGGATGATGATGAAGAGTATAGTGTGAGGTGGCATGATATGGTTTTGACCCGTACCCATCTTGTTGTGGAGTACCGGGCGTTGTGGTAGGTTTTTACAAGTTATTTTCTAAAAACTTACTACGTTTTCAAAAGGATTTATGATTTTTAATTGATAATTGTTATACCGTTATGAGTTTGGCCCCCAGAGCATATATATATATTGCCTGTGTGATGATGCTCATTTTGGCCTGGGGAGCCCGTAATATTATTGCCTGTGATGTAAGCTACGGAATTTAGAGCAAAATTCCGTAAGCTTTTTCTGTTTTGGGGCAGAAATTACAGGGGAGACTCTGCCCAATTTTTCTTTGAAACACAACCATTTTAGTTTATGTTTAAAGTGATATAGAAATTGGAGGAATTGAGTTTGGAGTCAAAAAGGGAAAAAGGGTAGGCACTACAGTTGGTATTACAAACTGATATTTGTAACTACTGCGTGGTAACTCTGTGTTGAATAAAAAGTTTTAAATTTCCAGCATTTTTGTGTATCGTGACTAATTGAAGGAAAGATCTTGGCATGTGTCACGGTTTCCCAGAGAGGTGGAAATCGGGGCGCTACATGAAAGATATTTGAAATTTGAACTATAAGCAGGATATAGCAGATGCACTATATGCAGGATATAGCAAATACACTATATGCAGGATATAGAACATTGAACTATAGCAGGATATAGGAATCAAACTCTATGTTGGATATATATACAAGATACAGAAATCCCTTTTGTTGAAATAAAGCATATGCAGATAAATATGTAAGATATATATAGGAAGACCTTTCACTGAAGTGTTTATACTGATACATAGGATAACCTTTACTGAAGTGTAGTGTGTGTATATATAAGAAACTCTCTTTGCTAAGCGCGCGGGGGGGGGGGGGGGGGGGGGGGGGGGGTATATGCAGGATGTATATGTAAAGGTGAGGTCTTTTTTTTAGGTGTGCACCTGCACAGCAGTGCAAATAGGAGTAGTAGTCTACAGTTTTAACAGAATTGATACTCAACCCAACTTAGGCAACTTATTACTAATCCAAATGTAAACTAGTTTCTTGATGGTTGATAAAGTAAATTAGGTCTTTCAAAGCATCAGTAAACTTACTCTAACATGACTGATTAGATATAGGTATATGTATGTATTGGTGCACGTTTGTATCAGTAAAACATCAAGATTTCATCAACTAGGAGTAGTTAAGTGTTCAAATCTATCTTAGTATGAAACAATCAAAAATCCAATCAAACATCATAAAAAGAATCACAAAATCTTCAAACAGTGAAGTGGTGTACATGTATATATACCTACATATATACAACATTAGTTATAGCTTAAAAGCCTAACAATTAGGAATAATACAATGGTAAAAATATACTCAGTACTAAAATAATCAATGTTTGATTGGGGACTTCACAAAAAAAATCTCAAATGCTCAATTTCGGCTATGCCTTAACAGACCCGAAGCAAAACCCCCCCTTCCCTACTTTAAAACTCGATTTTTCTAATTCAATAACCCCTCTTGTACTTTGTTAAACACATACACAATTACTCACCTTGGTTTGCCCATGAAATATAAGTAATTACAATAAGTATTAATCAAGTTTCACTCACCCAACATCAAGAACAGAGTCTATGCCATGCACACACAGTAAAGATGAAGTTTTACTCACTTTTTGCAATATTCAACATCCAATTCATTAAGCTTAGTCAAAACAGCAAGTATACAAAGGAAAACAACCTACTCATAATTTCTATTAGGTTCATTGACAAATTCAAGTCATCAAATTAGGGTTTCAATCATCAATAGTGTAGTTTCATGAAAAAGATTCACTTTTTAATTCATATACTCATCAATAATTCATTATATCTTCATACCATCATTTAACATACTTTCTAATAGACAAAACATCACATACAACATGCTTAGAACAAAAGAAAACAAGTATATGTCACTCACCTTATTGAAGAATCAATCGAAGAAAAATAAGAAATAAGAAAATCGTTCCTTTCGCAAGAAAACCAAGATCCTCGCTTTAAAACTCCAAGAAAATAATAATAAGAAATTCCTTTGTGTTGTTCAGAAAAGCGACAGCTGCACCCCACCCTTTATAGGCCGGGATATAGGTTTTAGGGTTTTGTAAATAGATTTGCTAAATACATCTTTTAAATATAACTTTACATATATAGATCCTTATACTTGGAAATGAAATAAAAAAAAACTTAATTGAGATTAAAAAAATAATAACCACTCTATTATCAGCTGGCACTGTTTTGAAAATCCAGAAAACGAAATTGCACTCTTGCCCCTCTAAGTGGCAATTTTGCAAAAAGACCATTTTTCATCAAAACTTACAAAATAAACCAAATTTATTAAAACAAAAAGTAAAATATTTACCTCTGAGTTGAATAGGCATCATGCCCAGCCAAAAAATCCAAAAATCTGGAGTTTTCACTCCAAGTGGTAATTTTGCACAAAAGTCCCCATTTTTGTAATATTTGCAAATAGGTCCAATAATTATCAGAAAAATCTAGAAAATTCACAAATAATATCTAATAATAAATAATAAGTTTTCCCAAAATAATTTTTGATTTTGAACTTCCCAAGAAAATATTTGCACGTGTTTTGCATGTGTAAAAAGGTAAATTCCAGAAAAATATTTATTAAATCACTAAAATTCATTTTAATTTATTTATTAATCTTAAAAGAATTATTTAAAAAACTGGGGTATTACACTGAGCACATGCATAGTCCTGTTTACATGTTACATGTCCCGTTTATAAGCTATATGATTTCTATTTACATGTTACATGCTCAGTTTACAAGTTACATGGTTCCTGTGTACAAGTTACATGGTTCATGTTTATAAGTTACAAGATTCATGTTTACATGACATGTTTTCTGTTACTTGATTCCTTATTACCAATTGATTATACATTGAAGTCCATTTATATGTTTTCACTTGCATTGCATTGGATCCCCGTTTACATATTGTATTTTCCTGTTACATGATTTTTTGTTCCCTGTTATATCCTTGTTCTTGTTCTCGTTTTGCTTGTACTACTTGCAGCCCGTTACTTGCTCTAACGGGTATCATCCATCTTTCTTTTGAGTTAATTTCATACAGGTACAGCGATGAGATACTGACGAATCTTAACAGACTATTATTGCATTGTATATTCTTCGACAATTATGAAGTTCTTGTATCTCAGATATTGGTTATTGTATTGCATTCTTGTTCATGTGATCATTATTATTTTGTTGAGCTTGCTGGTATTGCACAGCTTATGAATGATATGAGTTGGTATACTTATATCATTCGCTGGGCATTAATTACGTGCCCGTGTTTCCGTATAATCGGAAGCGGTGCGTGACTGATTATGATTAGGCACTCTTTTTAGTGGTTTTTGTGTGAGATATAGTGAGTGCATCTCTTGTATTCCCCCCCACCCCCCCTTCCCCCCCTTTGTTATAGTGAAATATTCATCCTCTTTGCACGTGGATGTAGGTCAATTTTGACCGAACCACATTAAATCTTGGGTGTTCTTCTTCTTGTGTTGTGCCTACATCTCTGCCAAACTCATTATCTACTTTTTTTTAAACTACTCTCACATAAGAAACCTTACAATTTCCTAAAAAGGTCTGGAGAAAGCAAAAATCAATAGGATTTCCCTAATCCTCCCATCCCAAAGGAAGAACGTGAAAAAAAATTTCCTTTCTGCAGGGAACAAAAGTTTGGATCTAGCCATAAGAAGAATGCTTTGTATAAATTACTCACATCTTGGTCTTCAACCCCTTCAGTCACTATGAGTGCCCATCGATCTGTGCAATAGGATGTGTCTATTTATCTATCTCTTGAATCAAAATGGGAGAAGTATTGAAAAATGATCTTAGAGTGTCTAAGGTTGGGCCGGGAAGGTCCCTTCTTTTTTTTCCCGTCGAAATTCTTTCACAAAGACTTGCCATGGTAGGGAGAAGGGGGAACAAGTTGTAACACCTCGAATTCCCAAACAGACTGTATCCGGAGTTCCACAGGATCTTTACACTTCTTTTCGTACAATTTTACAAGGAATTAAAAACTTTTGTTACATCAGAGTTCACATTTACATTACATATTTACAGAGGAAGCAATTTACAACAAATTACATGAATAGGAATGTACAACACTTGAATCATTCTTTAAGCAGCATGCAAACTTTAGTCTTGTTAATCACTTTATCCTGCATAGAAACTGTGGGTACGTCAGTTGCTTACAACCGACAAAATATTATACACAGCTATCCTCTCTATGCCGAACAGTATAACGATTTTCAAATACTTAAACAAACCACAAACTTGATCACAAACAAAACTACAAGGGACTATCATATTGATGTCATGTTGTGCGGTGCACTTAGTTCTTAATGCAGTTACGTTTGTTACATGACACTAATGCGCACTTGTTCAGATTCTATGCATCCCATACTACATAGGTCTGAGGGCAAGCCCTTAACTGTTCTTCATCTTGTAGGGTTCAATCCCTCGTCATGACTTAAACTACTATTGTAACTACGATAAGTATCCTAGATGTTCTACGAGTTACGAGCTCATGTCTAGACAGCCTGGAGGGGAATCCCACGTTATGTCACGACGCATCGTGAAGAACCTATGGACAATTCAGCCTTCGTCATGGGACATGACACCACCCGCAGTCACCAAACACCCCACAAGCGTCGCCTGCGGTACGGACTCCTGGAGACATATCCACGTTATGACACGATGCATCGTGTAGATAGCCTGTGAATACTCTTACACCGTCGCTCCGATGCCCTCATACTCGTATTTTTTTCTTATTTTCGTTACATCTTCACTATGTATCTAGTCCTTAGTTATTTGAATCATGAACAAAATCAATTCTCTAGAGTTAGACCTTCCACTATACTGGTCATAACCATTCATATAACATGACCCAAATCTTGGTCTTTTCATTTCAAATCTCATTTCAATAATCTCTTTTTCAATGCCGGTATGAGGCTTAACTACACTCTAGTTCTCAATTTCGATTCATAATCACAAGAATTGAGTTTTCATACTCATATAGTCTTTTTCATAGTTCAAATAAATTTCTATCTCTTTTCTATAATTCAGCTTCATACATAAGTTCAATTTCAATTTATAACATTCTCATTCAAACAAATAAGTCTCAATAATTCCATTTAATTTCCATACCATTATTTCTTTTTCTCCAAAATCAATATCATATTTCATTTATCTTTCAAATGCGTACATTACCCAAATAAAGAACACAATACATAAACGAATACATTACAAGTTCCTTTTATACAAGATTCTCTTTTATAATTTGGTATACCTCCTCATGGATAAAAGTCCCTTTTTTATACTTATGCAAATATCAATTATAAAGGGTTCTACTCAATTTTTACTTCTCACACTCTTTAATTTAAGTCAAAATAGTGTGCAAATATTTTTCATGAAGTCCATATACTTTTATAATAATTATAATATTTTTTTCCGAATTTTAAAAATAAAAAATCACAAAAAAACATTAAAACCAAAAAAGGGGTTTTAAATGCCCAGTTCAGGAATCGAACCAGCGACCAAAGCCAAGCCCAACGCTACAGTGCAGCGCACTGTGGTGCATGCGCTAACCAGAAAGGACAGGGCGCAACCACATCAAAACGGAGGGCTCAAACTCATATGAACCAATTCCCAGAATTCGGATTTTTCCCAAAAAATATATAAGAAAAGCCTCTTATTCAGTTTCAAACCGGGACCAAGACCAGACCCACGCTACAGTAAGCGCACCCAAATGCACCCTCTAACCAAATAGTCTAAGTGGCTAATCCGATATGAGTTGGGTTTTTAGGGGTTTGATTCGAGTTTCGGTTCATTCGAATTTTTATAAAAATAACTATTTTCAAATTCGTTTCTTCTCCACTTTCATTCAAAATTTCCAGAATAAAATTTTTATGCATTTCTAATATATCAGTAACTTAAAACTTAATTTTTGACATAAAAAGTGTAATTTTTCTCTTTGAATACAATTTTGTCTATAATTTCGAAAATGTACATACAAATGTTGTTTCTTTTATAAGTTTGCATTCAAACTTCTCATGGATCTCTTTATTATTTTTATTACTATTAACCAAACATTTCAGTAACAATCATCCCTTTTTCATATTATTAACAAGTGAATTAGCAAAAATCTCCTTTATGCATGGTTATCATTTCGACCAACTAAACATTCAATCATGTCTCCTTAGTTTAGCACAATCAATCAATTAAAGCATGGTATCATGGTCAATTCTAAACTAACAATCACAATTTGCAACTAATTTACATTCTTTTCACATACAATCAACCATTGCAATTTTGTTTCATTTTCACAATATATGGCTAAATTAACTAAAGTTTCTCCTCAATTTTATCAACCATACCCTAGCATGATATCTAATTAGAAGTTTAAGAAAATCACCCACCTTTAATGAAGAGAAAACCAAACAAAACTCCTAGGGATCTCCTACAATGAACAAGTGAAGCCTTCTCCTCCTAGATCGAGCCACCAAAAGCCACCTCCTCCTTGTGCTAGATAGAACCCGAGCCTCCCCTTCTTGTTCCTTGGTGTAGTCCTGCCTCCCTTGAGTTAGAGAAACACACACTAGCACTCATCAATCTTTTATTCTCACTAACTACTCAATCTTTTGTCTCACTAAAGTGCCTCTCTTTCTTTCTTTCTATTCTTTTATTTTCAAAAATTTTATGTGTGAGAATGAAAAGTGTAGGGAGGGTATTTATACATATTTTGAGGGTGAATGGAGGGCTAGGATGAGATCAAATGGTTAGGGATCAAGGGTCTAGATGAACTAGGGAGTTATAGAAACTACCCATGATGAAGCAACCAACTCTTCACCACTCCCATCTCTCCCACTCTCCCAATCCCATCCGACCTAGGTACAAAAGTGTGCAATGCACACTCTAGTGCATGCACGGGCCAACTAGTACCCCTCCTTTACAAGTTGTTCATGTGAATAAAATTAATTGTTCACTAAACTTGTTTACACTACAAGTTAGATTAATAAAAAGAGAAATTAAGTTAAATGGGCTCACTAATAGGCCAATTTACCATGGGCTCTCCTAATTAGATTAATTAATTAAATAAGAATGGGCTAAAAGAGACAAATAGGCCTAGGATTTAATTAGGCTTTTAAAATAGTCTTTTTGGAAAATAAAAAGAACAAGAAATATTTTTTTATAAAAGAAATTATATATATGAAATTATACGTGCAAAACACGTAAAATCACAAACTCTACATAAATAGATTTTAGGGTGTTACACAAGCAAAGCACACTTATAGAGCGCAATAAAACTCTTAAATTGACGTAACATGAATCATTAGGTTCAAGTATAAACGTGGAACTAAAAGGCGTTGATAACTTTGAAGCTTCACTAGCATTTCCTTTTTCTAGCAGTAGTTGCCTAATTGAGCGAACCAATGTAACTTACATCAAGTTCAAATATTCTCATCGAACCTGCAGTAGTCATAAACCTTGAATATTCGCTAACATCTTCTTTTTCTAGCAATCACCTTAGATAAATTGATGTCACATGAACCATCAAGTTGAAATATACGTTATAAATGTGTGTGTGTGTGTGTGGGGGGGGGGGGGGGGGGGGGGGGGGGGGGGGGGGGAGGGGGGATCAAGAAACCCTCTAACTTTGTTTTTGCTCACTTTACCCCCTCTACCATTAAAATTTGAATATTCTGTTAAGTGCCCTTGATGAAATACCTTTTAGCGCATCATTTTATTTATTAGTTTTCCGACTATTTCCTTTCATCCCTATTATGTTTGAACCCCTATCCATAGCACAAAAAATCACCATTTTACGAGGGTCTTGCCAAACTCATTAACTTTTTGCCAAATTTAGTGACTCAAACAAAAAAGGGTACATAAAAATTTGGGTTCTCGGATGAAAAAAAAGAACCTCAAGCTCGTCATGGCAAACATCCTCTTCACGGGTTCTCGGACGTCCCCGTACAAATCGAAGGGATCGTGACACTGGATGTAACAGCCTGCACGACCCCCACCATACGGACCAAATCAATGGACTTCATGGTGGTCAACGTCAAGGCGGCGTACAACGCCATTCTCAGTCGACCCGGACTCTGCTCATTTCAGGCCGTCCCCTCCACCTACCACTTGAAGTTGAAGTTCCCCACTGACCTCGGGGTCGGTGTTGTCCGAGGGAATCAGGAGTCTGCACATTCGTGCTACATGACCGCAGTAGGTGGCGGGGTGTTTCCCCTTGACGTGCTCCCACCTGAAAGAAGCCAGCTCGAGTCGGAACCCGCGGACGAATTGGAGGAGGTCTCATTCGAAGTAGAAGAGAAGTCAAAGTGGTTCCATGTGAGCCGCTCCCTTTCCCCCGATCTGAAGCCAGGCTTAATTGATTGTGTCTGCCGAAATATCGACCTCTTCGCTTGGACCCCGTCCGACATGTCCGGGATTTTTGAAGACCTGATCATGCACAGGCTGAGCGTCGCCCCGGGTTCCAAGCTGATCCATCAGAAGGAATGCTAGTTCGCCCCGGAGAGGCAAATAGCAGTAAAAGTGGAGGTGGACAAACTGTTGTCTGCCCGGTTCATTCAAGAGGTCAGCTATCCTAAGTGGTTGGCTAACGTCGTGATGGTGAAGAAGGCTAGCGAGAGTTGGAGGATCTGCATAGACTTCACGGACCTCGACAGGGCGTGCCCCAAAGATCCTTTCCCTCTCCCGAGCATCGACGCTCTGATCGACGCAACGTCGGGTCATGAGCTACTGACCTTCATGGATGCCTTTTCAGGCTATAATTAAATTAGGATGTTCCCTCTGGAAATCGCTAAAACCTCCTTCGTTATCGACCAGGATCTTTACTATTACCAGGACATGCCCTTCGGGCGTAAGAACGCCAGAGCCACCTACCAGAGACTTTTCAACCGAGTTTTCAAAGATCAGATCGGTCGTAACATGGAAGTATACATCGAAGACATGCTCGTCAAAAGTCGAAGATGGCAGGACCATGTTGCCAGCCTTGAGGAAGCCTTCGGCGTCCTTTGGTCCCACAACATAAGGCTCAATCTCGTCAAGTGTCTTCGGCGTCTCCTCAGGGAAATTTCTCGGGTTCATCGTTAGCCAGCACGGCATAGAGGCAAATCCCGAGAAGATCCAGGCCATAATCGACATGGCCCCTCCCAGACATATTAAGGAGGTTCAACAGCTTACGGGAAGACTGGTAGTCATCGGCCGCTTCCTCTCCAAGTCTAGAGAGAAATCCCTCCCCTTTTTCAAGGCTCCGCGGGGAGCGAAAGGCTTCGAATGGGGCAACCCCCAGCAATAGGCGTTCGACCAGTTAAAGTCCTACCTCGCCAACCCCCCACTTCTGAGCAAACCCAAACCGGGCGAACCCCTCTTGCTATACCTCTCAGCCTTGAAAAACACACTCAGTGCCATGCTCGTCCGGGAAGATGAAGAAATTCAGAAGCCTCTCTACTATGTGAGCAATGTCCTGCTCTCGGTTGAGACCCGATTCACAAATATGGTGAAGGTTGCCTACGCCCTGGTCATGGCTGCGCGAAATATCCATCCTTATTTCCAGGCCCACTCTATCCAGGTCCTTACGGACCAGTCTCTCAAGGCCGTCCTTCACAAGCCTGAGAGTTCCGGCCGCTTAGTCAAGTGTTCGATTGAGCTGAGCCAGTACGACATCAGCTACCAGCCCAGGGCAGCCATTAAGGGACAAGCCTTTGCCGACATCGGGTGCACTATTTCCGAGCCGTCCGACATTCAAGATGCAAATCCGGTTTGGGAAGTTTATGTCGACGGCTCATTTTGCGAGGTGGAAAGCGGCGCAAGCATCATTCTCAAAGGTCTCGACAACTTCATTCTCTAGTATTCTCTTCACCTGAACTTCCCAGCCTCTAACAACGAGGCGGAATATGAGGCTATGATCGCAGGGCGCACCCTAGCGCACAAGGCTGGGGCCAGAAAAATCAGGGCCTTTAGCAACTCCCAGCTCGTGGTCAACCAGATCACCGGGGTGTATGAGGCTCGTGACGCTCGGATGGTCCGATACTTGGCGGTAGTCCAGCAGCTGTTGGTGTCCTTCGATTTCTCCTCGGTGGAACAGATCCCTAGGGAGCAAATTGCCCAGGCTGATTCCTTGTCAAAACCCGCCTCATCATCCTACAAAGGCCTCAACCACACCGTCCTAACCGAAGTCCTCCTCAAGCCTAGCATCGACCTCCCCGAAGCCTTCTGCCTCACCACCGAACCTCAACTAGACAACTGGACGACTCCCATCCAAAAGTTTCTGGCGGGAGGCGAGCTTCCTCAAGATCGGGCCGAGGCGAGAAGGACCAGGGTCCGTTCAGAAAGGTTCATCATAATCAATGAAACACTCTTCAAGTGCTCGTACACAACAACAGACGGCAGACCCTACCTTCGCTGCCTGGCCCCCGATGAGGCCAAGTACGCTCTGAAGGAACTGTATGAAGGAATTAGGGGGTGTCACATGGGGAGCAGGTCGCTCACCAGAAAAGCCCTAAACCACAGGTACTACTGGCCAACCATGTTACAAGACGCTCAAGACCTTATTAAAAAGTGTGGCCCTTGCCAAAGATTCTCCCCGGTGAAAAAGCTTCCACAAGCCAACCTCTGCTCCCTGGCCAGTCCGACCCCCTTTGCTATGTGGGGAATGGACTTGGTCGGGCCTTTTCCATAAGCGACGGGCCAAAGGAAGTTCCCGGTGGTGGCCATCAACTACTTCACCAAATAGATCGAGGCAGAGCCCCTGGCCATGATCATAGAACACCAAACTCAGCAATTTTTCTGGAAGCACATCATCTGTCGGTTTGGGAATCGTGATCCCGTAGGTACTCATCACAGACAATGGGACCCAATTTGCAAGCAAGAACTTTCGAAAGTTATGCGAAGACATCGGTGTCCAGTAGCGCTTCTCATCAATATGTCATCCTCAGTCAAACGGCCAGGTCGAAAATGTAAACCGTCAAATCCTTTATAGCCTCAAGAAGCGGTTGGATAATTCATCCAAGAGGCTATGGGTCGACGAGTTGCCGAGCATACTTTGGGCGCACCGGACGACAAAGAGAATCCCCATGTGTGGGTCACCGTTCAACCTAACCTACGGCACAGAGGCGGTTATCCCCTTAGAGATCGGGCTCCCTTCGCCCAGGATCATGGCGTTCGACGAGGAGAACAACTGAATGGACCTCAGAGCCAACTTGGATCTAATCGACGAGTTCAGGAAAAAATACGCTGTCATAAGAAGCATATACCAATAACGGATCGAGATATTTTATAACCAGAAGGTCCACCCCACCGATATCAAGCTAGGTGACCTCGTGCTCAGAAAGCTAGCGGTATCCGACCCCAGCAGAAAGAGAAAGTTGGTCCCTAATTGGGAGGGCCCGTATAAGGTCTCTGAAGTGGTACACTCTGGCACGTACCGACTCACAGACCAAGGGAGCAGGATAGTGAAGAGGCCCTGGAACGCGGAACACCTCATTAAGTTCCTCGGAGTGAAGCACTAGACTCCTCCTGTAACCGAGCTTATGTAACTGACTCCCTGTAATCGGCACTACGTGCCTCTCTTTTCTTTTTTTGTTGTAAATAATAAAGTGTAAACCTTGGCATTTCCTTTATTATTTTTATTTTTGTGCAACTTTCCGTGCATTCGCCACACCCTAGCTTTTCTACAAGCATGGGGGCTCGACATTCGGCATTGACCTCGAGCAACGCCCTAGCTTTCTCAAACTGTATGGGCTAGGCACTCGGCAATGACCTCGAGCCACACCCTAGCTTTCTCACAAGCATGGGGGCTCGACATTCGGCATTGATCTCGAGCAACGCCCTAGCTTTCTCAAGCTGTATGGGCTAGGCGCTCGGCAATGACCTCGAGCCACACCCTAGTTTTCTACAAAGCACGGGGACTCGACATTCGTCTTACGCTGCAGGCAGCGTCCTAAGCATTCTTACAAGTTGGAGGGGCGGAAAAATCAAATTTCATTCATCATAATGCCTTGAAGGGCCACAGTACAATAGAGATTATTACAACGGTTCTTTTCACCCCAACCTAAGTGTTTCTTGTGGGTTTTTTTGGCTAACATGGACCATCTCGAGCCCCACCGAGCGGGTCCGTCCTCCAGTGAGCTCGTCCGGCAACACTAGCATCGCCAGTGTAGACGTCTCGGTAATGAAGCTTTGCGCATCAGCCGGCCTTGCCATTTCCAGATACAAGGTCGGTGAGGAACCCAAGACAGAGGGGCGCTTCCCCCAAAAGGGCTGAATCGGGATCCGCCTGTGTCAAGCATGACTTTCAACCTTTGAATCTCCAGCTCCTTCTCCACCACAACCTCACGGAGAACGGACTTAGAGATTGGTCGCCTGGTCGAGGCATCAGACATCGACCAGTTTGTCTCGGCACTCCCCCAGTTTCGATCGGCTATAGCCTTCTTCATGTGCGCCACCTCTAAACTGAGCTCCTTGGACTTGTTCATGAAATAGCTTATCGCGGTTTTCCGATCGCGAGTCTGTTTGCGATAGCGAATCAAGACACACTCCTTGGACTCTAGCCTGTTCCAAAGTCACCGGACCTCGGCAGAACTGAGGTCGGCTCCTAGGGTCTCGTCCATCTGACAAAAATGAGAGGAAACAAGATTTCACTCAAAGCTTTCAAAAACGACAAGTCATAACAGGTTGGCCAAAAACACATGATAATATTAATCCCAAAAAAATAGTTACAAAAAAGCGGTGGCTAGTCCGTGCTCGGCAAATACAAAAAGAAAAAGAAGAAAATATAAAAACTACATCTTAGAGGGGATCTGCACCTCTTCGTTGCCCGTCGCCCCCTGCCTCTCTCTCTATGCTCGTGTCTCTCGACGCCTCATCACCCTCACCTCCGAGGGTCAGTGGAAGCATGGGCGGTTGCCAGCCGTAGTGGAGGTGGTCGATTTGCGCTTGAGGGTAAAGGAGCAGAAAGTGCTCCTTTGCTCGATCATACGCCTCGTCTTGGGCATTTATCAGCTCCTCCCCTGCCGTGGCCTGCAGCTCCTCGTACTCTGCAGCTGCCTTGCCTCGAACCTTCACCAAAGCACGAAGGTGCTGGTCCTATTGGGAGGCGAGGTCCGCTTGAAGGGCCTGCGTGCCCCCTGAGCTGCCGTCAGCTCGAGCTTCAGGTCCTTCGCTTCACGCAGGGACCTGTCGGCATTCCGATTCTCGACCTTGAGTTCTTTATCGAAGCACCTCTTCAGCTGCGCCCCGGTCATTGATGCCTGATTGGAGAGACAAATTAGAACAACACCAAGTACAAAAAAGCTAAAACAGGCAAACCAACACTTACCACCATGTGGGCTTGAGCCCACTTCATGTAGCACGTCTCAAACGTCTCAGTCGCTAAGATGGATCGGTCACGTGCCGTGGTGAGGTTATCTACAACCTTGACCGAGATCGGGCCGTCCACCAGTGAGTCGCACTCCTTCACTGACCAGTCCGGGGCGAAAGGCCTTAGCCCCCTCTTGCCCACCATCTCCTGGGAGTCGGGTCGTAGGAGGGGTCCCTGCCTTCAAGACCTCAGCAACCTTGTGGCTGCTGGAGCTCGGTGCCGACTCTGGAGCTTCCCTGACAGAGAGGGCCTTCACCCACTTATGGGACCGCTCCGAAGGGCCTTCAGAGCCCCCATGGGCGGACCCCACTTTTGGCACCACCTTCTCGTCCCTCTTCTTTTGGGCCAGATCATTCAGGGCCTTCCGTGCATCGAGCATTTTCCGATCCATCACTGTAAGAAAGAAGAGGGAATGTTAACGCGAATGCAGAAAGTTAAACAAAAATGAAATGAAAACATACAAGGATCGGCTGAGCTCAGTCCGGTCCGGGCTAAGTGCGATTCTGTCACATTCGGCCAATCGATGTTGTGTTCCTTGATAATCCTATCAACATCAGCCCACTCTGCCTCAGTCAAGTCCCTTCGCCTCAAGGGTTTATGGTTCGGCTTGTAGAAATTTCAAGCTGTAGGAGTTTCCTAAGGTACCTCGCTTCGGATCACAAAGTACTTGGCCTTCCACCCCTTGATGGAATCCTGATGCCCGTGCACCACTTTCTTGTGGGGGTGAGGCGATATGTAGTAAATACCCTCCTGATCTCCGAGCGAGCTCACCCCTAAGACGGCCGGGAAATACTTTAGCTTTAGAGGCACCTTCTTCTCTTCACACTTCAGAATGAAGCAGACTAACTGCTTCCACAAGTTGGGGTCATACTGCATCGGACAAAGCTCCCCCCACCTCAGCACCCTCTTGATGAACGGGTGCAATGGCAGCCTTAGCCCCGAGAGAAGGCATCCTGGAGAAACATACAGAAGCTAGGGGCTAACTCGGTGGTGGGGAGAAGACCAGGGCTCGGGATCATCAGCTCGTACTCCCACCCAATGAAGTAGCTGGCCCTTATCACGAGCAGATAGTCGGCCTTCAGGACACACTGAACCCTGTCCATCTGTATTTGGGTCCGGCTCGGCGAAGATACCTCCACGCCAAATTGAACCAAGTTCTCGACATTATCAAGATACATCTTGATCGATCGGGGGTTCTTGTAATATGGGACGTCGAGCCCGTGTGCTGGCTCAACTCGTCTAGTGTCCTCGGACTGTCCTATAGGCGCCACTTCCTCTTCTTCTTCCGAATTCGAGGAGCCTTCAGAGGAGATGGTGTCGCAAAAGGCGGGAGAGGGGGGAGAGCCTCTCCTTCCTTACTACCTTCCTGACCCACCACTCCTTCCTCCACCTCCTCACCTAATACCTCGACCTCAACGGTAGAAGTGCTGAACTCTACCATGTATGGATTACAGCTTCGGAGCGGCACCACATCCAAATCTTGGTCATCTAGATCCCAGGATGTGGAGTTCGACTGAAGATCCACCTCATCTCAGCTGCAGGCACTCGCTTCAGAACCGAACTGAAAGCGCAACATAACAAAAAAATACTAACCTGAATTTCTTGAACGGAGAGATCAACGGAAAAGTCATCGCCAGTGGGTAGAGAAAAGCTCATGTTTTTAGAAAGAGAAAGCAAAGTGAAGAAATGGAGAGGGGAGTGGAGGATTTATAGAGCGACTAACGACATCTCGAATTCCACGTTGGAATCCTGATCATTCAATCTTGATCATCAAGATCTAACGACTGATGAGATTTCGACGCCTCGAATTCTACGTTGGATTCCTGATCGATTCAATCTTGATCATCAAGATCTAATGGTTGATAAGATTTCGACTCCTTGAATTCCCCCCCCATGATGTCAGCATCACATACAATGCCCTAGCTTTCTCACAAGCTTATGGGCTCGACACTCGGCAGTGACCTTGAGCCACGTCCTAGCTTTCTCACAAGCTATATGGGCTCGATGCACGGCAGTGACCTCAAGCCACACCCTAGCTTTCACACAAGCAGGGGGGCTCGACACTCGGCAGTGACCTCGAGCCACACCCTAGATTTCTCATAAGCAGGGGGTTCGATGCTCGGCATTGACCTCGAGCCACGCCCTAGCTTTCTCACAAGCTATATTGGCTGAACGCTCGGCAGTGACCTCGAGCCACGTCTTAACTTTCTCACAAGATATATAAGCTCGGCGCTTGGCAGTGACCTCGAGCCACACCCTAGCTTTCTCACAATAAGGGGGGCTCGACGCTTGGCAGTGACCTCGAGCCACGCCCTAGCTTTCTCACAAGCTATATGGGCTCGACGCTCGACAGTGACCTCGAGCCACACCCTAGCTTTCACACAAGCAGGGGGGCTCGGCGCTCGGCAATAACCTTGAGCAACACCCTAGCTTTCACACAAGCATGGGACTCGACGCTCGGTAGTGACCTCGAGCCACGCCCTAACTTTCTCACAAGCTATATGGGCTCGACACCCGACAGTGACCTCGAGCCACACCCTAGCTTTCTCACAAGCAGGGGGGGCTCGAAGCTCGGCATTGACCTTGAGCCACACCCTAGCTTTCTCACAAGTAGGGGGGCTCGACGCTTGGCAATGACCTCGAGCCACGCCCTATCTTTCTCATAAGCTATATGGGCTCGACACTCGGCAGTGATCACAAGCCACGCCTTAGCTTTCTCACAAGATATATGGGCTCGACACTCGGCAGTGACCTCGAGCCACAGCCTAACTTTCACACAAGCAGGGGGGCTCGACGCTCGGCAGTGATCTCGAGCGACGCCTTAGCTTCCTCACAAGCTATATGGACTCGATGCTCGGCAGTGACCTCGAGCCATACCCTAGCTTTTCACAAGCAGGGGGGCTCGATGCTCGGCATTGACCTCAAGCCATGCTCTAGCTTTCTCACAAGATATATGGGCTCGACGCTCGGCAGTGACCTCGAGCCATGCCCTAGCTTTCTCGCAAGCCATATGGACTCGACGCTCGGCAGTGACCTCGAGCCATATCCTAGCTTTCACAACAAGCTATATGGGCTCGACGCTCGGCCGTGACCTCAAGCCATACCCTAGCTTTCACACAAGCAGGGGGGCTCGACGCTTGGCAGTGACCTCGAGCCACGCCTTAGCTTCCTTACAAGCTATACGAGCTCGATGCTTGGTAGTGACCTCGAGCCACCCCCTAGCTCTCACACAAGCAGGGGGGCTCGACGCTCAGCAGTGACCTCGAACCACACCCTAGCTTCCTCACAAGCTGTACGGGCTCGACGCTCGGCATTGACCTCGAGCCACTCCCTAGCTTTCTCACAAGTCGGGGGGTCGATGCTTGGCACTGGCTCGATGATCGGCACATAAGCATGGAGGCTCCACCGTCGATGCTCGACCCGCGAACGCCCGTCATGATCTCCAAGCTAATTCCTAGCTCTGTCAAAAGCTAGGGCTCGATGCTCGACACTCGGCTCCCGACCCTTGGTACTCAACCCTCGGTGTCCCTTTTTCTCCAAGGATCTCCTTCGTCCTACCCCACCTACCTCTCCAAAAAACTGCAAATCATATTCGTCAAACACACCACTCCACTCTTCCTGCAGAGACAAACTACTCATCCACGGCTGGCTTACACAACCCTCCAGGAGTGGGGGCTCCTGATATGGTGTAGATGATGTGGCCCCATCAGGGCCATCAGATCCCCTCAAATTCCCCCTCCATGATCATCAGGTCAACTGAAGTCCAATGGGCTTCTGTCAACTCAGGCACACAGGCAAATGGGTCCAACCCGGCCCGTTAGGGTCCCAGACCCGTTTACCCCCTGCCTATAAATAGCAGACCCCCCTCCTTACCCAAGGTAATAAACTTTTCACCACCTGAACCCTAGCTACTGTTGCTTTCTTAGTGATTGACCAGATCGTTGGAAGGCCTATCGCCGGGACTTCTCTCGGTGTTTTTAGGCGGTGTGCAGGTACAAAAGACCAAGCTGAGCCTCAAAGATCCAAGCCGAGCTACTAGATCCAAGCCGAGCACCCGGCCTCTATCTCTCTCCTGCTACTTCCGAGTCGGTCCCACAGCTTAGGATCGGATCAACGCCAGTACCACATCTTTTGCTACACAAATTACAAGAATTCACATCTGTTGCCCCCACACCCCAAAAACAAACAACATCACCGAGGTAGGCAAATAAAAGCGCCGCTGCAGGCACTTTGTGTTGTAGTGTCAATGGTTGTTGTGACACATTAAAAAATGTGTCGCACGTTAGTGGTTCTCTTGAATGAAGGAACGCCTCCAAGCTTCATCAGACTAATGCCCTGAAAAGCTAAAAAAGCTTCGTAATTTAGTGGCTGTCTATATGAAACAGTGTATCAAAGCTACCTTAGTTCAATACCTTCACATGCTAAAAATTCTTCTTACTTGTATTGGGCCTATTGGCTGTCTTGAAATGCTAAAGAGAGCTTCTTATACTATGGTTCAAATATCAACTCGAAGCATCCTTAGCACAATGCTCTGGCATGCTTAAAAACTCTTCTTACCCTAAAAGTCTCCGTGGTGAATATTACCTAGTTAAATATCCAGACACGCTAAGAAATCACCTTTTCACTGTAATAGTTGTCTTGTGTGAAGCATCTCCTTCGTAGCTTCCTTAGTTCAATCTTCTGGCAAGCTAGAAATTACTATCTTACTTTATTGGTTGTCTAGGGTGAAGTGTTAGGATTATGTGTTGTATACTCGTTGTTTAATTAGAAGAAGAGACGACGAAGCACGAAGGTCGAAGCTTCGAAGAGAGAAGAAGTGAAAACAAGGCAGCAACAGCAATAGCAATAGAGGTTGTGCGGTCGAGTGTACACTCCTCGGGTCTAGGCACTAGTGAGGTGCGGTTGACCGCACTTAGGTGTAGTCGACCGACCGCAACTGCAGAAACGTTTTGTGCCTAGGTCTTGGAGATTGTTTCAGTCCAATCTTCAACTCCAAGTCAAATCATACAGCTCCTATTTAGTTACTTCTTCTACAGATATATCGATATGCAGTGAAACAATAAAGTATGATATAACAAGAAATAAGGAACTGAAACGATATGATCATGTACAATACAGATAATGGCACTAAGATAAGGCACAGTACATGCCAAACTCATGGAAGCAACTTGTCAGCTTCATACTTCTTAACAAAAATAAGGGGGTGCCACTGAGGTTGAAGTATTTTCAAGCGTGCCTGGGTCTTAGCCCCGCTAGGACGTACGAGTATTGCTTCTTCACGCCTCGACCCCTGAGGTGCGTTGTGCATGACCACCCGGATTCTATTAAGGAATGGAAGTCGAAGTATTTTGCCATCTGAAACTTCGAGCCTTGTGACATCCCCGCGAGATGGTCGTTCTGGATCCCAAAACATAAATCCCCTAGGCCCAAAGATTTCATCATGCAAGAGAATGACGAACTAGAAAAGCTCTTCGTCAGGGGGAGTGAGTTGGGCGAAGGTGTTAGAGATGCATTTCGTTAGAATTGGACTAAGCCCTACCGACCCTTGTATATTTTGTTGTTCCCTTTTCAAATTCAACGTTTTTCTTTCGTCCTCACAACTTACTATTTCTATTGCATCGTGATCAATGACAAGGACATCGAGGCGAGGGTGGCCCTGGCAAAGAAGAAGTTCACATTTCCTTTTCTATTTTGGGTCATTTGCACACAAGTCACTCGAAAATATTGTAATTGCATATTACTCACTCACAAACTGCTATTTACATATACATCACTAAGAAAATTGGTTATTCACATATACACAACTATCAAAGTGAAGTTCATATAAAAACAGTTTCCCTTGAGCATTTTTCATAAAAACAAGGAGAATATTCCAATTTTTAACACCCTTAACACTATTTACAACACTGCAAAAGAAGAGAACTAATTATTGTAGATGATAAGAAAAGGGAGTCGGAATATAACAGTTAAAATAGCGGAAGAGTTCAAAAAAAGAAAATAATTTTCTAACTTGGATGAAAATAACTTTAAAAAGGGGTATTTTTTTAAATGAATGCAACTTTGTAAGTGATATATACCCCTTTTTAAAGTTGCATTCATTTAAAAAATATCACTTACAAAGTTGCATTCATTTAAAAAAATACCCCTTTTTAAAGTTATTTTCATCCAAGTTAGAAAATTATTTTCTTTTTTTGAACTCTTCCGCTATTTTAACTGTTATATTCCGACTCCCTTTTCTTATCATCTACAATAATTAGTTCATATATATATATATATATATATATATATATATATATATATATATATCTTCTTCGGTTGCAAACGGGTCTGTGTGCACAGACCCGTGCGAACTTTGATCTGAGCCGTTGGATCCCATATATTTTTTTATAAAATTTTGCCTTAACCCGTCGTTACGAACGGCACGTTAAAGCTAAATTTTATTAAAAAATATTGCCTTAACCCGTCGTTGCCAAGGACGAGTTAAGGCAAAGTTCGAATTTCAAATCTGTATACAGTTCTTCTTCCTCCTCGATCTCTCCCCACTCTCTATTTTATTTTTTGGCCGAAAGCAAACCCAAGAACCCCAACCCTATTCCAAACTCCTCCGTTTGCTCCTCCTCCTCCTCTTCCATTCTCATACAATCTCTCTCTCCCAATATCTACAACGAAAGCAAACCAAACCCCTAGTTCGGCCACAAATCGGACTATTGGCTGAATTCGGAGTTATTTTTTAAGGTATTGACTAATTCTTTGCCTTATTAGTTTTAATTATATTAATTTTTCCATTTTTTCATAGTAAATTATTTTGAAAGTGTCCAAAAAATTCTTCACCTAAGTAATTTGTGGATGTAAAATTGTGAAGACTTTTAATATATTAAAGTGTCCCAAAAATTCGGTGTCTTAGTAAATTGTAGATGTAGAATTTGGAAAACTTTTAATATATTGAAGTCCCTAAAAAAATCTACATTTAGGATTAATATATTCAAGTGCCCAAAGACTTTAAAAATTTGTAAATGTAGAAATATTTGTCTTACTAATTTAGTTTTATCTGTGTTGATTTTTCACGTTCGATTTATACGAAAATAATTACAAATGTTTTAGTGCGGTTACAATAGAAAACCTTGCAAATGGACTCCAAAAAATACGAAACTTTGCGAGTAGGTTGGTCTCACGCAACACAAGTCACCCCTTCGATTCACGGTTCGAGATATACGGCCGTGTATCTTTTTCCAAATAAAGCGGCACACGGTTGTATCTCGCAAACCGTGAGTCGAAACTCACTTCTACAAGTTGGGGTGACTTGCACTACGTGAATTCGACCTTGTTGCAAAGTTTTATAAATTTTGTATGTCATTTGTGCGGTTTTGTCACGTTCCTCGCATGAAGAAGTAATTGACTTAGAATTTTTTTAGTTCGGTTAAACTAGAAAACCATCCGAACGAATTCAAAAAATACGAAATTTTGCAAGTAGGTTCGACTCAAGCAGCATAAGCCATCCCAACCTGTAGAAGTGAGTTTCGACAAACGGTTCGAGAGATACGACCGTGTGTCGCTTTTGGTTTAAAAAAAACAAAATAAATCGGTACATGGACGTATCTCGCAAACCGTGAGTCAAAACTTATTTCTACAAGTTGGGGTGGCTTGTGCTAGGTGAATTCAAGCAAGTTGCAAAGTTTTATAAATTTTTGATGCCGTTTGTAAGGTTTTCTCACGTTCCCGCATTAGAAGTAAATGACTTAGAAAGCGTTTAGTACGGTTATACTAGAAAACCCTTCAAATGACCTCCAAAAAATACGAAATTTTGCGACTAGGATGGTCTCACGTAGCTCAAGCAACCCCAACTTGTAGAGGTTAGTTTCGACTCATGGTTTGAGAGATTCGGGCATGCATCGTTTTTGCTTGAAAAAAATCCAAATAAAGCAATATACGGCCGTATCTCTCTAACCGAGAGTCGAAACTCACTTCTACAAGTTGGAATTGTTTGTACTAGGTGAATTCAAGCAAGTTGCAAAGTTTTATAAATTTTGGATGCCGTTTGTACGGTTTTTTCACGTTACTCGCATTAGAAGTAAATGACTTAGAAAGCGTTTAGTGCGGTTAGACTAGAAAACCCTTCAAACAACCTCCAAAAATACGAAACTTTGCGAATAGGATGGTTTCACGTAGCACAAGTCATCCCAACTTGTAGAAGTGAGTTTCGACTCACGGTTCGAGAGATACGGACGTGTATCGCTTTTGGTTGTAAAAAACACAAATAAAGCGATACACAGCCCTATCTCTCCAACCGTGAGTGGAAACTTACTTCTACAAGTTGGGATGGCTTTTGCTAGGTAAATTCAGGCAAGCTGCAAAGTTGTATAAATTTTGGATGCCGTTTGTGCGGTTTTCTTACGTTCCTCGCATTAGAAGTAATTAAACTTACAAAAGTTTTAGTGCGTTTAGACTAAAAAACCCTCCAAACGGGTTCCAAAAAATACGAAACTTTGCGAGTAGGTTGGTATCACCTAGCACAAGCCATCCCAACTTTTTGACTCACGGTTCGAGAGATACGAGCGTGTATCGGTTTTGGTTGTTAAAAAATCAAATAAAGCGATACACGGCCGTATCTCTCATACCGTGAGTCGAAACTCACTTCTACAAGTTGGGGTGGCTTGTGCTAGGTGAGACCAAGCAAGGTGGAAAGTTTTATAAATTTTGGATATCGTTTGTGCAGTTTTCTCATGTTCCTTGCATAAGAAGTAAATAAAGTTGGAAATTTTTTAGTGCGTTTAGATTAGAAAACCCTCCAAACGGCTTTCAAAAAATACGAAATTTTGTGAGTAGGTTGGTCTTACCTAGCACAAGCCACCCGAATTTTTAGAGGTGAGTTTCGACTCACGGTTCGAGAGATACGGCCATGTATCGATTTATTTGAGTTTTTTCAACCAAATAAAGCGATATTCGCCCGTATCTCTCTAACCGTGAGTCAAAACTCACTTCTACAAGTTGGAGTGACTTGTGCTACGTGAGACCGACAAAGTTGCATTGTATTGCTATTTTTCGTTGTCATTTGTGCTTTTTTTTTCTCCACAATTTCGCTATGTTTATTGATTATAGATAAATGGATGTAATGCATATCAACTAAGCTTAATTTTTTTGTTCATAGATAAATGGCTAGAACGAGGTGACCGAGAAGCCCTTCCGGTAGCGCTAGTGGCGCACCAATTATGGAGGTAAGATTGATTATTATTATTGGTTTTAAATATGAATATGCAACATTATCTCAATAATAACAACATTTATCTTTGTTCGTATAGGTTGGTGGCTGTCAGTCTACATCTGCTGAGGCAGGTCCTTCGTCCTCGATTTTTGTTACACCTCCTGGACTGTTGGACTCAAGTTTACTCACGTTGTAGGACATACACCGATCTGAAGCCGTGTGGGATGGGTCCACTAAGAAATGTAATTTCCGGAAGCACGCGGTTCTTCCTTTTGACCCCTGTATCACGTCGTACTTGGTTGAGGCCGGTTTCTTCGGAGCTAGATTCATGGGGCCAGCGAAGTTGGATCGGCCGTTACTTACAGCTCTTGTCGAGCGATGGAGGCCGGAGACACATATATTTCCCCTACCCGTGGGTGAGATGACTGTCACTCTGCAAGATGTAGCCCTCAGAACTGGGCTACCAATAGATGGGATCGCCGTGACGGGCAACATGGACTTTGACCAAGTAGCAGTTGTTCGTGATTTGCTCGGTATCGACCTCGAGGTGTCGGTTTCCCAAAAAGAGAGGACGTTGAAAAAGAAATCCATAAAAATACTTCCGAAGATTATGATGAAGATTTATTATATCAACAAATAGAAGCTGCAAAAGACAAAGCAGAAGATGAATTTTAGAATGAAATCTTCGACGGGAAATCACTGTATATTAGTTGGTTGAAATTACAGTTCGAGGAGGATTATTTGACCCCCCAATTCGGACGAGAAAACCATAATCTACTATGCTCGTGCATACATCTTTAGTATGATCGGGGGAGTGATCTTCCCTAACTCATCCAGTTCAACCGTGCCGCTAATGTATCTACGGTTGTTAAAAAATTTTCGTTATGCGGGCCGTTTCAGTTGGGGGAGTGCGGCATTGGCGCTACTCTATAGGAATTTGTGTGCATATTCATTAGGTGTCGTACAAATGGGTGGCTCGATGGTACTATTGCAAATTTGGAGTTGGGAACGCATCCACATCGGACGTCCCCGTATTATTGAACCGACACCGAATTGGTTGGCCGTCCAAGGAGTGCCAGAGTTGTTACCTCCCTTAGGAGTCTATTGGGCGGGGTGGCACACGTGGGTCGATAATCCACGCCAATCTCTTACCTACTATAGGGATGAGTTGGATAACTTGCGGGACGAGTTCGTCAATTGAAAACCGTACTCGATCGCCAGTTGGAAAGGGTTCCACCGGTTTGTCTGGCTGGTGACTATGGTTGACGGCCGCACCACTTGTGAATTTTTCTATTATTGAGTTCCAGTATCCGGATAGAGTGATACGGTAGTTCGGATATCAGCAGAAGATTCCCGACGTCCGGGTTTATGATAAAAAGTTACACGAGGTGAGAGGAACGGGTCGAGTGCCCAAGTTCGATTGGGCTGATTTCCACCGGGTCGATGTGGCCAACTGGAACACCATGTAGTATCAAATGACACCGAACATGATGTACTTCGCGATACCGTACGATGGGTCCTACCAACAAATTTACATAATGTGGTACAAGCGGATTACACGTTTGTATGTTTCCCCACGGGTCACTGTACCAGCCGGTATGCAGATTCTGATTCCCCCAACCGAGGTAGAACCACCTCCAGCATATTCCTCTTCCCATCCGATGTATCAACCAAAGGCGTCGACAAATCGGAACTTGGTTAGTCAATTTTCACCCAATTTCATATATTTATTATGCATGTATTGTTATTTAAGGAGGTGAGTGATATATTTAGTATGCATGTTGTTTAAATTGAAATTTTCAACCTAATATAGATTGAAAACACATGGGAAAATGTTCGGATAGCTACTCGCGTCTTGAAGAGTAAGGTACCCGAGAGCGTTAAGGATCTAATGCGGGAGATGCTACAGCCGTGCCGCCGTAGTCTTGAGGACGTGGGTGAAGGTCCGCAACTTGATGCGTATTTGAAAGTCAATGTGCCAACAACAGGTTCTAGGCGAAAGAGCATGACAAGGCAGGGAATCCACATCGCCGAGCCACAACAAGTCCAACAACAGCAACCACCTGAAGAAGTTGTGGAGGAGCAGTGGTCGGATGACCCTCAATCCCCAAGGATGCAAGGCAGACGGAGAAATCCTCAAAGGAAGTGGAACCCGCCCGATCAATTCACACCAAGCGGTCGCAATCCGCGTGTCCGTAAAAGGTAATATATAACAATTGGTTCGTTATTAGTAGTTTAGTATTTGGTTGATGATTTTATTCTTCAAATAACTAATGCATAGTTTGTTTCTGTGTTGATAAATTGTGGTAGATAAATACCGGGCATGCATGGAAGCCAACCTGAAGAACCTGTTGATAAAGTTTTTTATATTTACAAAGTTTCGGGTTGTATAATTGATGTGAAAATTCTTTAGAACTGAATTGATTTGAATTTGTTGTGAACATTTTGACATTGTCAATTTTTGCTTTAAAATTGTTGTGAAGTTATATGTTCTATTATATACATTGTTGTGAAGTGGACTCATGGCTTTTGGTCTGTGAATGAACGTTATTAACTTTTTGTGAATGAACACATTCTTTGAATTGATGTGAATTGCTGAATTGGTGTGAATCATCTGGAGAAGTTGTTGTGAATGAACTAATCTGGTGAAGTTGTATTTGTAGCAACCAAAGCACATAGAGTCCACACATTCAAAAGTTTTGTCAAAATCCCTCTACTTAACCCATTATTGACAATAACGGGTTAAGTGATCTTAACCCGTTATCGTCAATAACGGGCTAAGTTGTATGATATCGGCAGAGCTTCAGCCCCTACAGACCAAGTTTTCAAAAAGTTGAACATTTTACACTGTCAAAATCCATCCACTTAACCCGTTATTGACGATCTTTTCACTTATTGGGTTCTACATGTGTGGATCTACATGTGGTGCCCACTTTGTAGAGTGAAATGTAATAGTATGCAAGTTATAGACTTTAGGTTTTTTCCATGTTGGATCTGATGACTCTCCGCTCTAAAGCACACTGAATCTTTTCACTTATTGGGTTCTACATGTATGGATCTACATGTGGTGCCCACTTTGTAAAGTAAAATGTAATAGTAGGCAAGTTATGGACTTTAGGTTTTTTCCATGTTGGATCTGATGACTCTCTGCTCTAAAGCACACTGAATCTTTTCACTTATTGGGTTCTACATGTGTGGATCTACATGTGGTGCCCAATCTTTTCACTTATTGGGTTCTACATATGTGGATCTACATGTGGAGCCCACTTTGTAGAGTGAAATGTAATAGTAGGCAAGTTATGAACTTTATGTTTTTTCCATGTTGGATCTGATGACTCTTCGCTCTAAAGCACACTGAATCTTTTCATTTATTAGGTTCTACATGTGGGGATATACATGTGGTGCAAGTTATGGAATCCATGAGTTGATAAAACTCCATTCCAACCTCATTCACATGATCCTTGTAATAATGCTCTTTGTACTTGTCACAGATTTGTGAATTATTACAAGGATCATGTGAATGAGATTGGAATGGAGTTTTATCAACTCATGGATTCCATAACTTGCCTACTATTATATTTCACTCTACAAAGTGGGCACCACATGTAGATTCCCACATGTAAAACCCAATAAGAGAAAAGATCAAGGAAATAGCTATACATTAACTTCACATTGGAGGTTTATCACTTCATATAGCATCCAAAATACTATTCATCTAAAAAGCTTCACTTGCCAAAACATTGAAGGAAGATGCTATCCAGCTTAATCCAAAATACATATACACAAGCTGGTAAATATCATACATACATGGACATATTCAACTACCTAAGTTAGCTTGAATCATCTGGTTCATCTTTTATATCCTCGGTCCTTGCTCTTTTTTGGTTCATAGTTTCCTCTTCACTCAGATAGATTTTGCTAAGTCTATGTCGAGGAATGGAGTGTTCATTTTGTTTAGGATAACTTTGCCTACTATTACATTTTACTCTACAAAGTGGGCACCACATATAGATCTCCACATGTAGAACAAGTCCATACTTGCCTATTATTACATTTCACTCTACAAAGTAGGCACTACATGTAGAGATCCCCACAAGTCCATAACTTGCTTTTACAATCGAATAACAAAGATGGCAAAGGCAGCGGGGGGATGAGAGGAAGGGGGAGAAAGAGTTTTAAGATATAACTCCTAACCCTAACACTAACCCTAACCCTAACCCTAACCTTAACCCATAACCCTATACTAACCCTTAACCCGTTTTTTATATAATTTTTGGACAATTATATAAAAAATTATATTAAACTTGTATAAAAAATACAAAAATTGAAATAAAATTTGGGAAAAACCATTTTAAAACAAATTAATCAATTTTAGAAGTATAAACATTGTATGTTGATAAAAAAATCAGAACCCGAAGTCGAGGCCTATCTCTAACCCCACTCTAACCCTCTAACCCTAGCCATAACCCTATTAACCCTCTAACTCTTAAACCAAATTCAATATTTACGCAGAATGATATTACATGTTTATTTTTTATATATAAATATTATACGCGATATTCAATTTGTTTGTATAGTATATTATTATTTGTTTTATGAACAGATTTTTCTTAGGAAAAATATATCCACCTTAATCCGTTATTGGGAATAACGGGTTAAGTGAGCTTAACCAGTTATCGCCAACAACAGGTTAAGGTAGAATATATTGGCCAAACTTTATCTTCGAAATGTTAAGTTTGTACAACAAAAAGCAAATACACTGGAATTATATACCAACCTAACCCGTTTTTGGATATAACGGGTTAAGCTCACTTAACCCGTTATCTCCATTAACGGGTTAAGCATCCCAATACTGTCCGAACTTTGTCTTCAAAATTTGAAGATTGTATCACAAAGGCAAAGACACTGCAAATATCAATACACCTAACCCGTTATTGTGGATAACGGGTTAAGTTTTCTTAACCAGTTATCTTGAATAACGGGCTACGTTGTTTGATTTTGGCAGTATTTTATCTTCAAAATGTTAAGTTTGTACAACAGAAAGCAAATACACTGAAATTATATACCAACCTAACCCATTTTTGGAGATGACGGGTTAAGCTCACTTAACCCGTTATCTCCAATAACGGGTTAAGTAGCCCATTACTGTCTGAACTTTATCTTCAAAATTTGAAGATTGTATCATAAAGGCGAAGACACTGCAAATATCAATCAACCTAACCCGTTATTGTGGATAACGGGTTAAGTTTTCTTTACCCGTTATCCTAAATAACGGGCTAGGTTGGAAGATTTTGGCAGTATTTTCTCTTCAAAATGTAAGTTTCCATAAATTTCCACAAATTCCACAAATAAAAAAAAAACCAAACACATATATAGTGCACAAATACACAATTTGCACAGATACATAAAATTCACAAGTTTCAACAAAATAAACATTGGCTAACCAATTACAACATCAACATCCACAACAACATATATAGTTCACAAATACACAAAGTGCACACATACACAAATTACACTCAGATTAAATACACCAGTAATTTATTTATAAATTAAAAAACATTGAATTGAGCATATATATACAATCAAAAGTGTAGAACTTTTCAATAAGTCAATTACTTCCATGGGCACGATCAGCTTTCATTCCGGACCTACAAAAAAAAACAAATAATAAAGTTGAAATTAATAATTCTCTTCACATCGAAAGACAAAAATAAGCAATTAAAAAAAGTTTATCTTCAATGTTTAATATGACATACATAATACGAAAAATCCCTTAGCACGAATCTTCACCTTCATCGTCATCACTCTCTCCAGCGATTGGAGCTTCTTCATACACTACCGATCCACTAAATAAGGGAGAAGAATGGGTTAGTGTCAACAACAATAAGTTCAGATTGATTGAGTCAAATTAACAAATACTTAGTCTTGGATATATTACTTTGCCATATTTTTTGGGCAATTTCTTGAATCATGACATACGACATGAAGGCATGTCCTGCAAAGTCTAGGCCTCTTCATTTTTTGGGATTCTCTTATGGACTTCAACCTCTTCCCTCTAGGCCTCCCCTTTGTGGTGCATTGCACAGAGTCCCTCACCGGTGCATGTGCATGTGCATGTCCACCACTCTCCGAGTCTCCGGTTATGCGCTACCTTCGTGTGGTGTGCTATTCCCGGATTGAATGTGAGATTAGCATTTGATTTCCTTAAGCATGTGGTCGAACATGTACTTGTACACTTCCTCTGAAGAACAACCAAGATCGACCAACTATTTTAAGTGCATACTCAATTCACAATAACGAGAGGTAAAATTGTCGCTCATACTATTGGGAACGGGTGTACTGCTTCTTGTCAGTTGATCCTGGGTCCATCATCTACAAATATATTGCTCGAATAGTGCGGTGTGATCGGTGAACTGAAGAACCGCCAATAGATGTTTGCATGGAATGCCTATGAATTCATACATGGAACAAGGGCATTTAGCCAATTGACGGAGTTTGCAAAAAGAAATCACCTTCTCCGGTTCTGAATTTCCACAAATCGTTACAGAAAAAGCTGAACTATCCGGTGTATCCATACTTGTAATGATACTCACAATAAGTAATATGCTTTTTATGACTTCTTGTTGGAATTTGTAGAAAGTCTTTAGTGTGTATGTTCCTGCCATTTGTGACTCCAATGCCCATTCGGTCTTCAATTTTGGCCTCTCCTCGCGATTACAATAAGTTTCTTTAAGTTCTTCGTGTCTTTGTTTTACTAGGACTCGGTCAAAGCTAACGGCAAATTAATGCAATGAGTACTTCTTATGAGTATGTTGCTTCAAGGATGAATGTAGCGATTCGCTAAGTTGGGTACTCAACATGCCGTCCCAATATGAGTCTCTTGCATACACGCGAGCCCATTTCTTGCGGATCTCAAATTTATCGTTTAACCATTTGTTGCTCTCAAGTTTGTATTGCGAAATCAAATTTTTTCACTTCTGTTCAAATTCAGTTTTATATTCCGTCCTGTAGATGAAGTCTTCAAAATATCCCTAAACTCATCAATGTTATTCGACATACGCACTTCATGCGGTAACTTATCCATAATATGCCAAATGCAATATCTATGATCAGTGGCTGGAAAGACTTTCTTAACTGCAGCACTTATTCCACGATCCTCCTCATCTGTCACGATACCCACCGAATCACAAGCCATTACTACTCGCCACTTTTCAAAGAATTACTCAAATGAGGATGCCTTCTCATTTGGAATGAACCCGCAACCGAGGAATATTGATTGCCAATGATGGTTGACTCCAACAAACGGTACGAATAGCATCCCGTATTGATTTGTATTGTAGGTAGCATCAAAGCAAACAACACTCCCAAATATGTCGAAATTCTTTCGAGCGATACCATCCACCCAAATACAATGAGACAATCACTCTTTAGGATCACATTGGTAATCATAAAAAAATAAACGATCGGTCTTCTTTTTGGATTCAAAGAATTCAAGTAGCATTTGCCCATCGTGTCCTTTTAAACCTTTCATCTCGTCTCTCCTTAGATTTCTAACATCGGTTTCAGTGAATCCAATTTTCTCATTACCTCCACTTGCACCTTCGAAGAAAAGTATTTGTTTGCATATGGGGACATTAGCTTCGGTAAGTTGACCAATTACTTTTTTATCTGTATTTGTCAATACACGGTTTACAGGTAGCAAGTGACGTCTACCCGGTGAAGTAAATTCGTGATTGTGTGGTTCATTAAATGAATAAATAATCCACGAATTACTTTGTGAGTTTAGTTTGACACGAACGAAAGCTTTGCAACCCGTTCTAGAAGTAGTTCCCTGTCTAGCTTCATTCTGATTATTCGGTGACTTCCCAGCTTTATTACATAAATATGATTTATCCACTACATCATTTCCCTTGTGTTTATTTCCACCCTTACGTATAGCGAAACACGCACATTTACAGTATGATGAATAAAAATTTTCTGCTTCCTCTAAAGTGAAAAATGTCATACCAATATTCGGTTTTAGGTGCTTGTCAACATGAGGAAAAAACTCACCAATTTGTTGTGCACTCACAATTTTTTCTCCGGCAGCAGAACTTCCTCAAAACTGTCCATATCTAAGAAAACAAAAAAAGAGAACAATTAGGGCTACTAAACTCGTACGGAATGTGATGAAAAATTTCTAACTTTATTTACTTATTAATAGAGTAACATGAGAGAACCGAACAAAAGACATCCAAAATTTATAAAAACTTTGCAACTCGGTTGAATTCACGTAACACAAGTCACTCCAACTTGGAGAAGTGAGTTTTGACTAAGGATTCGAGAGATACTGGTGTGTAATCTATTTATTTGGGTTTTATCAACCAAAAGCGATACACGCCCGTATCTCACCAACCATCAGTCAAGACTAACATCTACAAGTTGGGGTTGCTTGTACTACGTGAGACCATCCTACTCGCAATGTTTCGTATTTTTTGGAGATCGATTGAAGGGTTTTCTACTCTAATTGCACTGAAAAAGTTCTAAGTAATTTAGTTCTTCATGTGAGGAATTACAAAACCACACAAACAGCATCCAAAATTTATAAAACTTTGTAACTCGGTTGAATTCACCTAGCACAAGCCATCCCAACTTGTAGAAGTGAGTTTCGACTCACGGTACGAGAGATATGGCCGTATATCGCTTTATTTGTATTTTTTACAACCAAAAGTGATACATGCCCGTATCTCCCGAACCGCGAGTCGAAAGTCACTTCTATAAGTTGGGATGGCTTGTGCTACGTGAGACCATCCTAGTCGCAAAATTTCGTATTTTTTGAAGGTCGTTTGAAGGGTTTTGTAGTCTAACCGCACTAAACGTTTTATAAGTCATTTACTTCTAATGCGAGGAACGTGGAAAAACAGCACAAACGTATCCAAAATTTATAAAACTTTGTACCTTGCTTGAATTCACCTAGCACAAGCCATCCCAACTTGTAGAAGTGAGTTTCGTCTAACAGTTCGAAAGATATGGCCATGTATCGCTTTATTTGGGTTTTTTCTAGCAAAAGCGATACATGCCCGTATCTCTCCAACCTTGAGTCGAAACGTTACTCTACAAGTTGGGGTTGCTTATGCTATATGAGACCATCTTTCTCGCAAAGTTTCGTATTTTTTAGAGGTCGTTTGAAGGGTTTTCTAGTCTAACCGCACTAAACGCTTTCTAAGTCATTTACTTCTAATGCGAGGAACGTGAGAAAACTGCACAAACGACATCCAAAATTTATAAAACTTTGCAGCTTGCTTGAATTCACCTAGCACAAGCCATCCCAATTTGTAGAAGTGAGTTTCGACTCACCAGTTCGAAAGATATGGCTGTGTATCGCTTTATTTGGGTTTTTTTCAACCGAAAGCGATACACGGCCGTATCTCTCGAACCGAGAGTCGAAACTAACTTCTATATGTTGTGGTTGCTAGTGCTACGTGAGACCAACCTACTCACAAAGTTTCGTATTTTTTGGAACCTGTTTGGAGGGTTCTCTAGCCTAACCGCACTAAAAGATTTCTAAATCATTTACGTCTTATGCGAGAACCGTGAGAAAACCGCACAGACGGCATCCAAAATGTATAAAACTTTGCAACTTGCTTGAATTCACATAGCACAAGCCACCGCAACTTGTAGAAGTGATTTTCGACTAACGTTTCGAAAGATACGGCCGTATATGGCTTTATTTGTGTTTTTTCCAAGCAAAAGCGATACACGCCCGTATCTCTCGAACCGTGAGTCGAAACTAACATCTACAAGTTGGGGTTGCTTGTGCAACGTGAGACCATACTACTCGCAAAGTTTCGTATTTTTTGGAGGTTGTTTGAAGGATTTTCTAGTCTAACCGCACGAAAAGTTTTCTAAGTCATTTACTTCTAACGCGAGGAACGTGAGAAAACCGCACAAACGACATCCAAATTTTATAAAACTTTGCAGGTTGCTTGAATTCACCTAGCACAAGCCATCCCAACTTGTAGAAGTGAGTTTCGACTCACGGTTCGAGTGATACGGCCGTGTATCACTTTATTTCCGTTTTTTCCAACCGAAAGCGATACACGGCCGTATCTCTCCAACCGTAAGTCGGAACTAACTTCTACAAGTTGTGGTTGCTTGTGCTACGTAAGACCATCCTACTCGCAATATTTTGTATTTTTTGGAGGTCGTTTGCAAGATTTTCTAGTCTAACCGCACTATAAATGTTCTAAGTAATTTAATATGTACGGCACAATTATAAATACAACTCAATCTACAATATCGTTGACCGATCAACAACTATTGCACCGTGTAAATTCATCAAAATACTACTTACAAATTTTACATCTACAAATTTATTAGACAATTTTCATATATGGTAAAATATCGGAAAGAGACAAACAATTTAAAAATCAACACAATTACAATTACTAAGGCAAAGATTTAATCATTACCTTACAAAATAAATCTGAATTTCGTCAATGTAGGTCTCGTGGCCGAACTAGGATTTCGTTTTTGGGATGACAGAGTTGAGTTTGGAAGTTTGGAGTAGAGATTGGGAGAGAGAGATTATATGGGGATCGAAGAGGAGGAGGAGCGGACTGAGGTGGAGGAGCGAATGGAGGATGAGAGGTTTCAATTTAGGAAGCAACGGACGGAAGAGATAGAGAGAATCGCCTGAATGAAAGAGGAGGGAAGTGAGAGAGGAGTTGCCGAAGTGAGAAATTCACGATTTCGGAGATACTGGGTTTAGGTTCATCCAAAAACGAAATAGAGAGTGAGGAGAAGTCGACGAGGAAGAAGAACTGTATACAATTCTGAGAATATATCTATGTCTTGACCCGTCCTTGGCAACGACGAGTTAAGGCAATATCTTTTCTATAAAATTTATCCTTAACCCGCCATTCCAAACGACGGGTTAAGGCTAAATTTTATTAAAAAATATATGGGCCCAACGACCCAGATCAAAGTTCGCATGGGTCTGTGCACACAAATCCGTTTGCAACTGAAGAAGCCTATATATTTGCATATATATATATATATATATATATATATATATATATATATAGGGAGCCCTTCGGTTGAGAACTAATTTTGGTGAGAACTCCGTGAGAACTCACGAAGTAGACCCCCCATGAAAAATCTGAACCGACCATCTCGTTCTACATGCCTTAGATAGCATAACTTAATGAATTCAAATAATTTGGAGTTCGTTTGCTCATCCATCAAATGGAGTAGAATTTTCAGCCATACAATTTTGCTATGATGTAAATCATGGGAAATGAATTTCAAATTACGTGAATTCTTTATGTTATGGCGTGTAGAACGAGATGGCCGGTTCGGATTTTTCATGGGGGGTATACTCCTTGAGTTCTCACGGAGTTCTCACCAAATTAGTTCTCAACCGAAGGGCCACCTATATATATATATATATATATATATATATATATATGCAAATAACAAACATTGATAGCAACGTATATATAAATAACAATTTGTGAGTGAGTAATCTGCAACTTTAAAAATTTTGAGTGATCTATGTGCAAATAACCCTTCTATTTTTTGCTTTTGGTTGTTGATTGGCATGTTGTTCTTTGTTGTTTGGCGAAAATTTTCCCGTACTGGCCCACTTTTTAAAAATATTTGGCGCCCTGACCCACTTTCTAAAACAATTAGCGATCTGACCCAGTTTTGGACACGTCAGCATAAACCGTTATTGAAAATAGCGGCATAGGTAATTTATATGCCGTTATTTAGAATAACGGCATCAGTATATTTCTCTTACAAGTGTGAATCTTCTAACTTTAAAAAATTCTAAGTGTGAAAAAAACTTATAAATAATGTCGTTATTCCCAATAACAGCATTCGAATGAATGATGCCGTTATTGGAGATAATGGCATCAGTTATATATAAATGAACTCTTGCCGTTGTTTGGAAACAGAGAGGATGAATAATAAGTTTTTTTTTAATTAACTTATTCGTCAGAGAGGATGAATAATAAGTTATTTTTTTATTAAAAAAAATTATAACTGATGTCGTTATTCTAAATAACGGCATCAGTATTGAGAATGCCGTTATTTGAGATAACAGCATCTGTTATAAGGTTTTCACACTTGCAATTTTTTCTCTAAACGGATACTACAAGCTGTCGAAAAACAAAATAACCTATGCCGTTACTTCAAATAACGACGTGACACTTTTTTAAATATAGATGCCATTTGAAAATAACGGCACGTAAATAATCTATACCGTTATTTCCAATAACGGTTTATGCTGACGTGTCCCAAATTGGGTCAGATCGCTAATTATTTTCGGAAGTAGGTCAGAGCGCCAAATATTTTCAAAAAGTGGGTCAGTACGGCAAAATTTTCTTGTTTGGCTTAACCCTGTTTTCTGAAGTCTAGTGGAGGGAAGAGAAAAAAAAACTGCATTTGATTGCCATCTGCAGAAATAAATGCAAAGATCATTTCTTTGAAATATGGACTTTCCATAAAGATATGCTAAATTGAAAGTAAAAAGACTTTTGACAATTATGCAATGAGACAAAGAACAACTTAAAGCAAACTAAAGAGAATAGAAGATACGCAAAGAAGCCTTTTCCTCCTAACTAGTAAGTTTTAACAGGTTGATTCTTTTCTGTGCAAGAATTTGCACAAGCCATTAAATCCAGGGAACGAAAACAGCATACTCATGAATGCTTTATTCAAATGATCTTACTTCCTGTATTTGTACAGATCACCAATATATCCTCATAGTCGAAAACAAAGCTTCTCAAGCAATAACTTTGCCATTGAGAGAATTCCACACCAAGAGGCATACGAATACAGCTAGAGATGTGATACTGCCAAGTGCCAACCTTTGGAACTCTCACATTAATAAATTTCTCTTATACTCTTTGAGCTCCCTCAACCATTTAAAATTATTGATGTACAGATTATTTCACATGGAAAGAAATATTAGCTAATTCAGAGTAGTTCTAGGAAGCTTGAACTCATATACAGTTCGACACCTTTTTCACTACTGAACTATGGAAATCAAGTTCCTCAATAGTCTCGCATTTCAGTCATTTAATCTTTCATCTTCCTCCTCTTCTGTCATTGGATGACACAAAACCAGGTAACGAACATACATAAGAAAATTCATTCCAGCTCTAGAACTGACATCCTTAAACCTACTGCATTATCAGTAACTAGATGCAGAATACTAAATGAACGAAAATTCACCACAATACTACATGGTAACACGCTACAAACAACATATTCCCCTCGTACCTCCCCTCCTTGCCTACACTGTTTCACTAACATATATGTGGTTCCATTGTTAAGGGCTAAGTTGTCAAACATCATATCCCCTACGAACCCAACCATGTTGGTTTTGAATTAACTTCTTATTAATAGACAAGTTGAAGAAGGTTACAGATCATTTCATTTTCTTTCACCCGCTTCTAGTGCAACAGAGGACTCCATTAAGATACAACTTTACAAGTACATTAAGAGATAGGATAAGACGTACACATCATGATAGTAAGATAGGACTAGCAAGTTTCTTGACTATACCCTGTGGGAGTAATGTTACATACACTACCAATTTCACTACATTTCTCTTCACTACCTTAGGTGGTACACTCCAATAAGTAGAAAAAAATAGAGTAGGTGAGAGAACTCTCCAATAAGAATATGTCATCTCCAATAAGAATATGCCACCTAAGATAGTGAACAAAATGGTAGTGAAATTGGTAGTGGATGAAGCATTACTCAAAACCTTTCAGCAATGTCCAAATCTAGAATTTTTGGCAACACTAGATTATATCTGAAGGTGTTCATTTAAGTTGATGCAGATACCTGTTTGTCACTACACAAACTACCTTTCAATCTGCAGTTGGAGCAAATCTACTATGCGTAAAATATAAATTCTTAGTCAAGGCTATGCCAACTCATACATCTATACTATTATTAAGCAAAGCTCCATTTTGGCGGCTTTTTACTATTATGCCCCTGTAAAAATAAAAGGCTAAAAAAATATAGGGTTAATATCGGAGGTTAGAAATGTAATTTGCATGTATTGAAAAAATAATTAACACATGCATGCAAATATCAAAATATCTATACTATTATTAAGCAAAGCCCTATTTTTGTGGCTTTTTACTATCAAGCACCTGTAAAAATAAAAGGCTAAAAAAAATATAGAGTTAATATCGAAGGTCAGAAATGAAATTTGCATGTATTGGGAAAATAATTAACACATGCATGCAAATATCAAAATCTATACTATTATTAAGCAAAGCCTCATTTGGGCGGCTTTTTACTATCATGCCCCTGTAAAAATAAAAGGCTAAAAAAATATAGGGTTAATATCGGAGGTTAGAAATGTAATTTGCATGTATTGGAAAAATAATTAACACATGCATGCAAATATCAAAATATCTATACTATTATTAAGCAAAGCCTTATTTTTGCAGCTTTTTACTATCATGCACCTGTAAAAATAAAAAGCTAAAAAAAATATAGGGTTAATATCGAAGGTCAGAAATGTAATTTGCATGTATTGGGAAAATAATTAACACATGCATGCAAATATCAAAATACTATTATTAAGCAAAGCCCCATTTTGGCGGCTTTTTACTATTATGCCCCTGTAAAAATAAAAGGCTAGAAAAAATATAGGGTTAATATCTATCGGAGGTCAGAAATGTAATTTGCATGTATCGGAAAAATAATTAACACATGCATGCAAATATCAAAATGAATAAATTAACACAACATGACTTCTTCGGTTTTGACAACAGCATGACTTGCATGCACATTTATTCATAAGAAAGTTTCCTCCTATCAAAGCCAGTAGGTGACCATGCATGCAAATAGCAAATATCAAAATGAATAAATTGTGCATGCCTGTCTGTATGCATGCATGCAACCTCATCGGTGACCTGCCCCTTCCTCAAAATCCTACACACCTTTAAATATTAGGGCGTGCATTGCACGCGTGCAAATAGCTAGTGCTAACTTGTACAAGCTAGTCATCACCATCAACCTGATTAATTTTTTTCTAGATAAATATGGATATACAAACCGAATGTTCACCATAATAACTCAAAGAACCCAAATGAGTACATTCACGGAAACATAATTCACATTCCTTCCCCACAATACATCGTTTACCAAGAATCCAAAATGAAGGACTCCCCAAAAGTAGTATAACTTCATCATAAATTAAAAATAAAGGTCATGCCAGCTCCATTATATTAACCAATACAAGCTAATCTTCATCATATGCTTGATCAACGCTTTTCTAGACAAATATGGACATATAAACCGAAATTTTATCATAATAACCCAAAACACACTATCGAATCAACATTCAATGAAACACAATTCAAGTTCATCTCCTCTAATTCATTTACTAAGTTTCCAAAACGAACTACTCCAAAAAAGTAGTATACCACCCAACAGGCATTAGTTAAAGTTGAAATCTCCAAGACCCATATTGTATGCCATAACAACTATAGAGTTAGAAATGTAGTTATGTAAACATCTAAAGTGTGGCCCCTTAGACATGCATTGCACAAACCATTAAACAACATGGTAGAAAACACAAATGCAAGTTCCACAACTCTACTATATTAAACATAACAGTAGAACATAAACCAAGATCCAGTACATCAAAGAGATTATTATCCAACCCAACCACAAACCCTACATTAAGAGATATATATTATAAAGAACTTCAACATTAGACAACCAAACATATTTTAGAAAACTACAACTCTTGCTACTTATAAAAATCACCAAAAATTCCACACTTCATGGAAATTTGATTTCTTATGCTCGAAAGAAATATTAACGAATTTACTTCAAATTTTTAGTTTTTAGTTTTTTTTTTAAAATACTACATATAAGTGGTTAAAATGGTCATAAACTAGAAGGTGTGCAAATTTCCAGAACCATGGCAAAACTGTCACATGTGAGATTACTTTACAAAAACCTGCAACAATAGCCTGAAAGACCGGGAGTGATCCCAGTGACAGACCTTCCGACGATCTAGTATGTAAGTAGAAATGAAAATTGGGTTTAGGGATGAAATGTTGATTACCTCTGAATGATGGAGGGTGAAAGGTATTTGTAGACCTTGTAGGGTGATTCGGATAGGAAAGAATCTATGATTGATAAATCAGTTATTCAATCCTTGATTTGGGGGGATTTGACTGACGATTGTGGTTAGCTGGAAATCCCCCTTTTGTTGCATTGTAAGTGGGCCATAATTGCTGATTTGGATGAGCTAATGGGCCTAGAGGGGGGCCATGTTCTTCTAGAAGGCCTGCTGCCAATGTGAGATTACTATACTTCTCTTAGAAGCTTTGAGATGCTTGCTAAGATTTTGCGGCTCTGATTTTACCCGTATCAGTTGGTTTTGAGGGTATTGCCAACTTGCAGGCAAAAATTGGAAGTTTGTCTGCATTGTTGGCATGATTTGATGTTAGTTGTTGAAATTACGTATGTAAAGTGTATCTTGTAAAGTGAAGTTATGGTTGTATTATGTATGTAAAGTGTGTCTTGTAATGTGAAGTTATGGTTGTTAGATATTGATTTCTTTGGGGAACATTTTTGATATTATGATGGGAGACAAAAACTTGTGAAAATCAAAGAAATGATTTTGTGAAGGCTTGTAGACTGTAATTTTTTGGTTAGCATGCACATTCGGAAGTGAATCATTATGTTCTATCCCACTTTCTCTTTTATGATAAGGTACCTGATGCTGCTGTTTTCTAGTGTGCGAGCACTAGATGATGAGTTCTTTGGATGAAAGGAAAGCACAGATCTCAGCCACATACCTGCTCCTGATGAGAGACTAATATGTGGTTGTATGTTGAATGCTGACCACTGAATACCTACAAAAAGCCTGAAACACCGGGAGTATTCCCGGCGATGGGCCCTCTAACGATCAAGTCAGCAACCAGAGGTATTAAGCCGGGATTAGGTGGAAAAATTGTGATCACCTGGTAACAGTGGAGGTGGGCCTGTATTTATAGATCAGTGGGGATCTGTTATTGAAAGATCCCTTGCTGCCTAATTAGATTCCACTAATTAAGGAGCAGTTAATCCCTAATTTTTGGGGATTTGATTACTGACCATAGACAGCTGATTAACCCTTCGTTGGTAGGCCGAGCTGGGTTGGTGGGCCTGTGAAAGGCCCTATCTTCCCCCCATTTGCCTAGAAATCCATGTTGGGAACGAACGGTGGGGATTAGCCCTGATTTTTACTCATCACAAGCCCCCCACTCTCAGAGTCAAGTTTTCGGTCGGCTTCAACGAGTAGGTAACCCATAGGAAAAAAATGCACTGGCGTAAAGACCTGTTTGCTGCGACAGCATTGGGCTCATTCTGGGGTTCGGAAATCGAGTTGTCGAGGGACAGGGTCCGATCCCCGAGGAAGGAGACAGCTAGCGTATGCATCAGGGTCGAAGCACCATGTCGAGGCGTTTCATCTGAGGCGAGAGCCATTTCGCGAAAAAAATCGTGAAAAGCTTGGGGTCGAAGCACCATTTCATAGCGTTTTATTCGATGCGTGAGCCATATTTGCGGAGAAATTCCGTGATGGGCTCGGAGTCGGAGCGCCATTTTGAGGCATAGTGTCTGAGGCGTGAGCCATATTTGCGGAGAAATCCGCTATGGGCTCAAAGTCAGAGCACCATTTCGAGGTGTAGTGTCCGAGGTGTGAGCCTTAATTGCGGAGAAAACCGGGTGGTCTCACAGTCGGAGCATCATTTCGAGGCATTTTATCTGAGGCGTGAGCCATGTTTGATGAGAAACTCGCGATAAGCTCGAAGTCGGAGCACCATTTCGAAGGGTAGTGTCTGAGGCACGAGCAATGTTTGCGGAGAAATCCACGATGAGCTTGGAGTCGGAGCACCAATTCGAGGTGTAGTGTCCGAGGCGTGAGCCAAGTTTGTAGAGAAATTTGTAATGGGCTCAGAGTCGGAGCACCATTTCGAAATGTATTATCTGAGACGTGAGCCATGTTTGCAGAGAAATCCGCAATGAGCTCGGTGTCAGAGCGCCATTTCTAAGCGTAGTGTCCCAGACGTGAACCATGTTTGCGAAAGAATCTGCGATGAGCTCGGAGTCGGAGCACCATTTTGAGACGTAGTGTCCGAAGCATGAGCCATGTTTGCGGAGAAATCTGCGATGAGCTTGGAGTCAGAGCACCATTTCGAGGTGTAGTGTCCAAGGCGTGAGCCAAGTTTGCAGAGAAATCCGCGATGGGCTCAGAGTCGGAGCACCATTTCGAAGCGTATTATCCGAGGCGTAAGCCATGTTTGCATAGAAATCCGCAATGAGCTCGGAGCTGGAGCGTCATTTCAAAGCGTAGTGTCCAAGGCGTGAGCCATGTTTGCGGAGAAATTCGCGATGAGCTCGGAGTCGGAGCACCATTTTGAGGCGTTTTGTCCAAGGAGTGAGCTTTGATTGCGGTGAAAGTCGCGATGGTCTCGGAGTTGGAGCACCAATTCGGATTGTTGGATCGGGGGTGTTTAAACTATTAGGTTTCGATGGTAGTCTCAGATCAAATACACAGCAGAAAAATTACAAAGAAATATCAAAAACCTAGCCATAGATCCATGCGAAAACCATAAATCGTGTTCAGGAGATATACCTTGAAGATGGATCTGTTGTCTTCAATTAATGTCGATCACTTATTCTGGCAAAACAAACTATTCTTCTTTATATATAAAAACCTTTCAGCAATGTCCAAATCTAGAACTTTTGGCAACACTAGATTATATCTGAAGGTGTTCATTTAAGTTGATGCAGATACCTGTTTGTCAGTACACAAACTACGTTTCAATCTGCAATTTGATTTTGAGCAAATCTACTAAGCGTAAAATATAAATTCTTAGTCAAGGCTATGCCAACTCATACATGCTAACTTGTACAAGCTAGTCATCACCATCAACCTGATCAAATTTTTTCTAGATAAATATGGATATACAAACCGAATGTTCACCACAATAACTCAAAGAACCCTAATGAGTACATTCACAGAAACATAATTCACATTCCTTCCCTACAATACATCATTTACCAAGAATCCAAAATGAAGGACTCCCCAAAAGTAGTATAACTTCATCATAAATTAAAAATAAAGGTCATGCCAGCTCCATTATATTAACCAATACAAGCTAATCTTCATCATATGCTTGATCAAAGCTTTTCTAGACAAATATGGACATATAAACCAAAATTTTATCATCTATATAATAAAACACAAAGAAAGCTATCAAGTGGCTCACCTTCAATCCCCCCAAAATCAAAGACCCAGATCTAACATCACAAAACACATTTTTCCCCCAAAATTTCAAACCCCAAAACCAAATTTTTCCCCCCAAAACTAGAAAACTCATTACTTTATTACTATCTCTCTTCTCTTTTCACTTTTTCATATTTCTCTCTTTCTCTCTCTCCCTATCTCTCTCTCTCATTCTTTTTTTATTACACATGTTATATTGAAAATAGCAAATATCTCTTCAACAGTTAAATTTCATCACTTTCCACACTTAAAGTTCTAAGAAGTTAGATTTTACACCCCCATTTATAATTATTTTTCAACATATACTAATGAAAATATGGACCTTTATTTACAACTAATTATTGTCATACTATTCAAACTTGAGCTACATAATTGTTGTTTTACTGTTTACAGGGCTTTTCGTGCTTTGTATCGTTTCGAAGACGTGCCGTAGGCACGTGCCAACGGGCAAATCTAGTAATAACACAAAACACACTAATGAATCAACATTCAATGAAGCACAATTCAAGTTCATCTCCTCTAATTCATTTAATAAGTTTCCAAAACGAACTACTCCAACCACCCAACAGGCATTGGTTAAAGTTGAAATCTCCTAGACCCATATTGTATGCCATAACAACTATAGAGTTAGGAATGTAGTTATGTAAACATCTAAAGTGTGGCCCCTTAGACATGCATTGCACAAACCATTAAACAACATGGTAGAAAACACAAATGCAAGTTCTACAACTCTACTATATTAAACATAACAGTAGATCATAAACCAAGATCCAGAACATCAAAGAGATTATTATCCAACCCAACCACAATCCCTATATTAAGAGATATATATTATAAAGAACTTCAACATTAGACAACCAAACAGACTAAAAAAACTCGGAAAACACGTAAACAGAATTTCACCTCAACCCTCGGCCTTGACCGCCATGTCAGCACCCTCCTCCACCTTCAAATCCGCCGCCTCCACTTTCGGATCTGTCATAGCATTCCCCGCACTATTCTTGGCCTTCACCGACTCCAGCATCCTCTTGCTGATCTCCTTGGAGTAGATCTCCAAGATCTCGAGCCCTCCGTCGACGGCCGCGCTGGCGTTGGGTCCGGATCTTTCGTCTTGGTCGGCGAAGGCAAAGGCGGCGTTCTCGATTTCAGCGGCGAGTTTTGCGGCGGAGTCAGCGTCGAGGACGCCGTAGCGCTTGGCGAGGACGGAGTTGGAGGAGGTTAGGGTTTCGACGAGGCGAGTGGTGACGGCGTCGCGAGTGCGTTGGGAAGGGGGCCAGATGTTGAGGGAGAGTGAGGAGAAGGCCATGGTTGGTGGAGATGGTGAAGATTTAAGGTTAGGGTTTGGGGATTCGGATTCGGGTTGTTGTTCAGGTTTCGGACCTTGGTATTCGTCGGCCATCTCAATTACTATTCTTTTGAGGGAGAAAGAGAGGAGAGAGTGGGATTGAACGCAGATGGTGAGTGAGGGGGAGGGGGGGGTTTAATTTAGACCAGACTCGAAGGTTCTAATGTTACCTGTGATATGAATAAAATCAGAGCGGTACGATCTTATCACGCTTCTCAAAGCCTCCCGGAGGCAGTACAGTAATTGTTGAGGAACAGCATGTACAACCAGGTCAATGTAAGGCTTGTTTATGGCCTAAAATTTTTTTTGAATATCCAGCTAATTACAGCTGTTATTCAAATTCCTCAAAATTAGGACTTAAACAATTAATTCTAACTTTTATCCAGTGGAATCTTTAAAATTTTAAGGATATCTTTTCAGATCTATCTATTATAATTAATTCCTAACCTATAAATACTCTCTTCTCTAATTGAGTAAAGGCTAATCACTATTTTTCCACTAAAAATTCTCATCACCTTCCTGAGTTGCTGACTTGAGTGGTGACTTTATGCAGATTCACCAGATGTTCTAGGTCGTCCAAATCCAGATTCAGAAGTCCTCAGTCGTTCGGATTTAGATCAAGGAGCTTTCAACCATCCAGATTCAGATCAAGATCGATGATCCAGATCTAAGCTTTCATCTCAAAATAAGAACTCATCATTTGAATGCTACGACCCCAGAGAAAAGCGGCAACAGATCGGCGCCTTCTGTTGAAAACACAGATCTGCCTCTTAGATCGGATCAATCCACTAGTAACCACTCCTAGCCATGCCCCCCGAAAAGAAGACGAAGGAGGCTGCAACCAACTGCCTAGTCGATCATCTTCCACTCCCTCCTTCATGAGGAAGTGTGACACCTGTGAATTTATTTAGACTTGACTCGAAGGTTCTTATGTTACTTGGTGATATGTGAAAAATCAAAGTAGTACAATTTTATCACACATCTCAAAGCCTCTCAGAGGCAGTACAATAATTTTTCAGGAACAACATGCCCAACCAAGTCCATATAAGGCTTGTTTACAGCCTAAAAAAGAGTGATTTTCCTGCTAATTACAGCTATCATTCAAATCCCTTAAAAACATGAATTAAACAACTTATTCTATCTCTTAACTAAGGGAATTTTCAATCAAATTTTAGAGATAGGTCTTTCTTCTATAACTAATTCTAGCCTAAAAATACTCTCCCCTCTCATTCGGTAAAGGTAATCACTATTTTCCCACTAAAAACTCTCTTCTCCTTCTTGAGTTACTGACTTGAGCATCAGAGGGTCTTTCGCCAAAGCAACCTCTTGTGACTTTGTGCAGATTCACCAGATGTTCTCGGTCATCCAGATCCGGATCCAGAAGTCCTCAGTCGTTCAGATTCAGATCAAGGAGCTTACAGCCATCCAAATTCAGATCAAGATCGAAGGTCCAGATCTAAGCTTTCACCTCAAAATAAGAACTCTTCATCTGATTGCTCCCACACTAGAGAAAAGCGGCAACAGATTGGTGCCATCTGTGAAAAATGCATATCTACCTCTCAGATCAGATTCAAATAAGAACACTTTATTTGATTGCTCCAACACCAGAGAAAAGCGGCAACAGATCGGCACCGTCTGTGGAAAACACATATCTGCCTCTCAATCAGATCCATCCACCAGTAACCACTCCAAGCCATGGCCCCCGAAAATAAGACGAAGGCGGCTGCAGCCAATTGCCAAGTCGATCCTCTTCCACTCCCTCCTTCATGAGGAAGTGTGGCACATGTGATTTTATTTAGACTAGACTCGAAGGTTCTAATGTTACTTGGTGATATAGGTAAAATCAGTCGTAGGATCTTATCACGCATCTCAAAGCCTCTCAGAGACAGTACAATAATTTTTTAGGAATAACATGCCCAACTAGGTCCATGTAAGGCTTGCTTACAACTTAAAAAAGAGTTATTTTGCAGCTAATTACATCTGTCATTCAAATCCCTCAAAAAACATGAATTAAACAACTAATTTTATCCCTTAACCAGGTGAATCTTCAACCAAATTTTAAAGATATTTTCAGGTCTTTCTTCCTATAAATACCCTCCCCTCTCATTCAGTAAAGGTACTATTTTCCAACTAAAAACTTTCATCTCCTTTCTGAGTTACTGACTTGAGCGTCGGAGGGTCTTTCGCGAAAGCAACTTCTAGTGACTTTGTGCATATTCACCAGATGTTCTCGGTTGTCTAGATCCAAATCCAGAAATTCTCAGTCGTTAAGGTTCAGATCAAGATTGAAGGTCCAAATCTAAGCTTTCACCTCAAAATAAGAATTCATCATCAGACTCTCAAACAAGAAAAAAAATGGCAATAGATTGGCACTGTCTGTGGAAAACACATATCTACCTCTTAAATCAGATCCATCCACAAGTAACCACTCCTAGCCATGGCCCCTAAAAAGAAGACGAAGGCGGCTGCAACTAACTGCCCAGTCAATCCTTTTCAACTCCTTTCTTCATGAGGAGGTGTGACACCTGTGATTTTATTTAGACTAACACTCAAAGGTTCTAATATTACTTGGTGCAAAATATAATATAAACTTAACGATCCATATTCCAGACTTACATTTCACACAAACTGAAATCTGGGTCGTACCGACCCTATTCCACTCTTCCCTCAGAGTCCTCTAACTCTTGCCGGGCTCGATCATCACTTAAGTCACAATAATTTTATTGGATTTGACCAAGTCATTCTCTCGGATTCATAAACTTTACCGGCCTACCCCTAGCCCACACATGCGGATTTACCGGGCATATCCTCGGTCCCAAATATAAAATCCACCGTTTAAATATTCAACTTTGTCTTTGGACATCAACATAGTAGTCTTGCAAAAATTATATAAATTTCAATACTTATTAGAAAAATGGATTTCTTGGTTTCATATGAAATCTAAATGAGTCTACTACAACATTGTAGTTAAGAACATCTAAACTTAACCACAATTATTTTGTTTAAATCCATATGCAAAACATTAGGTTCATATTCTAGAAAACTACAACTCTTGCTACTTATAAAAATCACTAAAAATCCCACACTTCATGAAAATTTGATTTCTTATGCTCGAAGAAATATTAACGAATTTACTTCAAATTTTTAGTTTTTAGTTTTTTTCAAAATACTGCAAATAAGTGGTTAAAATGGTCATAAACTAGAAGGTGTACAAATTTCCAGAACCAAGGCAAAATGGCACATGTGAGATTGTTGTACAAAAACATGCAAGGATAGCCTGAAAGACAAGGAGTGATCCCAGTGACAGATCCTCCGACGATCTAGTATGTAAGTAGAAATGAAAACTGGGTTTAGGGGTGAAAATGTTGATTACCTCTGAATGATGGATGGTGAAAGATATTTGTAGAACTTGGAGGGTGATTCGGATAGGAAAGAATCTATTCAATCCTTGATTTGGGGGGATTTGACTGGCGATTGTGGTTAGCTGGAAATCCTCCTTTTGTTGCATTGTAAGTGGGCCATAATTGCTGATCTGGGTGAGCTAATGGGCCTAGAGGGGGCCCATGTTCTTTTAGCAGGCCTGCTGCCAATGTGAGATTACTATACTTCTCTTAGAAGCTTTGAGATGCTTGCTAAGATTTTGCGGCTCTAATTTACCCGTATTAGTTGGTTTTTAGGGTATTGCCCAACTTGTAGGCAAAAATTGGAAGTTTGTCTACATTGTTGGCAGGATTTGATGTTAGTTGTTGAAATTATGTATGTAAAGTGTATCTTGTAAAGTGAAGCTATAGTTGTATTATGTATGTAAAGTGTGTCATGTAAAGTGAAGTTATGGTTGTTAGATATGATTTCTTTGGGGAACATTTTTGATATTATGATGGGAGACAAAAACTTGTGAAAATCAAAGAAATGTTTTTGTGAAGGCTTGTAGACTGTAATTTTTTTGTTAGCATGCACATTAGGAAGTGAATCATTATGTTTTATCCCACTTTCTCTTTTATGATAAGGTACCTGATGTTGTTGTTTTCTAGTTTGGGAGCACTAGATGATGAGTTCTTTGGATGAAAGGGAAGCACGGATCTCAGCCACATATCTGCTCCTGATGAGATGCTGGCCACCGAATACCTATAAAAAAGCCTGAAACAACGAAAGTATTCCCGGCGACAGGACCTCTGACAATCAAGTCAGCAACCAGAGGTATTAAGCCAGGATTAGGTGGTAAAATTGTGATTACCTAGTAACAGTGGAGGTGGGCTTGTATTTATAGATCAGTGGGGATCTGTTATTAAAATATCCCTTGTTACCTAATTAGATTCCACTAATTAAGGAGCAGTTAATCCCCTAATTTTTGGGGATTTGATTACTGACCATAGACAGCTGATTAAACCTTCGTTGGTGGGCCGAGCTAGGTTGGTGGGCCTGTGAAAGGCCCTATCTTCCCCCTGTCTGCCTTGAGATCCATGCTAGGAACGAATGGTAGGGATTAGCCCTGATTTTTACTCGTATCACAAGCCCCCCACTATCGGAGTCATGTTTTTGGTTGGCTTCAAGGAGTAGGTAACCCATAGGAAAAAAATGCGCTGGCGAAAAGACCCGTCTGCTGCGACAGCATTGGGCTCATTTGGGTTCGGAAATCGAGTTGCCGAGGGACAGGGTCCGATCCCTAAGGAGGGAGACAGCTAGCGTATGCATCAGGGTCGAAGCACCATGTCGAGGCGTTTCATCCGAGGCGAGAGCCGTTTTGCAAAAAAATCGTGAAGAGCTTGGGGTCGAAGCACCATTTCATAGAGTTTTATTCGATGCGTGAGCCATATTTGTGGAGAAATTCCATGATGGGTTCGGAGTCAGAGTGCCATTTTGAGGCATAGTGTCCGAGGCGTGAGCCATATTTGCGGAGAAATCTGCTATAGGCTCAGAGTCAGAGCACCATTTCGAGGTGTAGTGTCCGAGGTGTGAGCCTTAATTGCGGAGAAAACCGGGTGGTCTCAGGGTCAGAGCACTATTTCAAGGCATTTTATCTGAGGCATGAGCCATGTTTGATGAGAAACTCACGATGAGCTTGGAGTTGGAGCACCATTTCTATGGTTAGTGTCCAAGGCATGAGCAATGTTTGCGGAGAAATCCACGATGAGCTTGGAGTCGGAGCACCAATTCGAGGTGTAGTGTCTGAGGCGTGAGCCAAGTTTGCAGAGAAATCTGCGATGCGCTCGGAGTTGGAGCACCATTTCGAAGTGTATTATCTGAGGCGTGAGCCATGTTTACAGAGAAATCTGCAATGAGCTCGGTGTCAGAGCGCCATTTCAAAGCGTAGTGTCTAAGGCATGAGCCCTGTTTGCAGAGGAATCTGCGATGAGCTCGGAGTCGGAGCACCATTTTGAAACATAGTGTCCGAGGCATGAGCCATGTTTGCTGTGAAATCTATGATGAGCTTGGAGTCAGAGCACCATTTCGAGTTGTAGTGTCCAAGGCGTGAGCCAAGTTTGTAGAGAAATCCGCAATGAGCTCGGACTCGGAGCACCATTTGGAAGCGTATTATCCGAGGCGTGAGCCATGTTTGCAGAGAAATCCACAATGAGCTCGGAGCTGGAGCGCTATTTCAAAGCGTAGTGTCCAAGGCATGAACCATGTTTTCGGAGGAATTCGCGATGGGCTGGGAGTCGGAGCACCATTTTGAGGCTTTTTGTCTAAGGAGTGAGCTTTGATTGCGGAGAAAGTCGCGATGGTCTATGAGTCGGAGCACTAATTCGGGTTGCTGGATCGGGAGTGTTTAAACTATTAGGTTTCGATGGTAGTCTCAGATCAAATACACAGCAAAAAAATTACAACGAAATATCAAAACCTAGCCATGGATCCATGCAAAAACCATAAATCGTGTTTAGGAGATATACCTTGAAGATGGATCTACTGTCTTCAATTAATGTCGATCACATCACTGCAATATTGTTGTGCCTCTACGGTATCCACACGAACGGACCAAATCAAGCTTTCCCTCATGCCTCGGTGCTAGCTACGGAGGGGAATGTTCCTCACAATCTCTCTCTCACAATTTCTGTGACGGCTAGGATTTTCTCATGTAACTCTTTTTCACAGATACGTATCATATATATAGCTGCAGAAAATCAATTCTAAGAGAGTAATGAGGCTGTTGGACTCACAATCTGACCTGGTTCAGATTCGTGTGTGGGCCGTTGAACTTTAGTCAGCCCATTTTATCTAATTAAATGTCCAACCAATGTCAGGAGTCTAAGTCTTACTTGGATGCCCAATTAAATTCATCTTATGAATTTAAATTCCAATTTCGATCAATTCTAAGTGTGTGACCCTGTAGGTTCTCATTACGTTGACAGTAATACTAAAATCATATTCTAGTATTACAAACAGTGAGCGGTATCTAGCAATACATCACTGCTACTCAAGTAACGGGAATGTAGTGATTAGAAATAACCTATCCATGATCAATGTTACCATGTAGTCTAGTCTCTTTGTCCAGATATCTTAATTGACCACAAGGCATAGAGCGTGTCATCCTTGTATCGTTCAATCTTTGGATTCTTGATGTCCGGGTAGACTTACTAAAACAAATGAGCTCAATATCTCATATTGATGAGCATGGCCCTACATTTTGCAGTCTCACTCAATCAAGTGGCCCATAGATATCACTTATGTTATGTAAGAGGGACAAATCCTATCTAAGTCACTCACATCCCTCCACATGATTTGTAGTATATCCAATAGTCGACTTTATAATCACCTTATTACAGGCAACGTTTGACGACATTAAAATATATAACTTCACATGTAGAGAACCGTAGTGACTTCAAGTTAAAGGACTACATATACCATGGTCACTTTGGGAACCGCTTATGACACTCACGTAACAATCCATGCAGTGTTCCCATGGTGGGTCAGTCCAGTAAATTATTACTCTATTATGTGCCCATGTGAAGACTTCATATCTTATATCCATGACCCGAAAGATATGGTCATCAGTCTACGCACATACTAGTTTTTATGCATTATTGTTGTCCTAATTCACAATAATACTTGACTAGGAATATTTAAAAATAGTATGCTGATTACAACCAATAGGATCTCACAATCAAGTCATGCACTTGATATCCGATGGTATTGAACCTACTATTCTAAGGACTTTATTATGTTCATTTAATCACAATAAATAACACAATAAATGAAATGCCTTATATATGAAATAAATATCATGATACAATGTAAACTAGTAATGTCAATACACAACTGGCCTCTAGGGCATACACCAACATAAACTTGTCTGGGATTCCGGGTACAATGTGTTAAGTGAGTGGCACCAAACCTGCTGCTCACGTGACCTCATGATCTTTGAGCGGTAGCTTCATGATTTTGTGGAAATCGAGGAAGCAACACGCGACAGTGGTCATTCGAAAAGTTGCTCCCCCTTCTATAAATCCCCCTTCCCCTCTCCTTTTTCTCAGATTGCTTTCTCTTTCTACATCGAGCGGTTCTCTCTTTAGAAACAAGTTCTTCACTTCAAACATATCTGGAGTTCATCCCATCGATTGGTCTTCATCTTCTAGCGCATGTTCAGATTCCTCTCGTGCGCCCTCGTGGAGGGGAAAGCCCGAGAGGGTGGATCCTATTCACGTGCCTTCTTCGGATGAGGATGGGGACGTGGAGATCGAAGCACGCTCAGATTCAAAGGGAGCATAGCGTGATCTCTCTGGGGTTATGACAGGGATTAATGAAGAGAGAGACCCAGGAGCTGATGAGGAGGAGTGCTGGATTTTGACTTCCACTAATCTTTTTCTAACTTCAAAATTCCATCTTCTAGAAGTGACAAGATGAAATGATATCACACTTGTATGTATTTTGTTCTGGAATGAAAAGACAAATTTTTTGCCAGATAGATAGCATTCTGACTGTCGTAATATAAGACATTGTCTTCTTGTTTGTGACCCAATTCTTCCAAGAAACTTTGTAGCCAAACCATTTCCTTGCTGACTTTCGTAACAACGAGATATTCCGCTTCAATTGTAGAGAGAGCAACTCACTGTTGTACCTCCTAGAGTATAGGCATGCGTTGTAGTACTTCTTCTAATATCGACATTTCCAGCTAAATCATCATCCACATAGCATGTCAGAGTCGTATCTCTACCTTTAATTCAAAGTGTTTTATCTGTGGTATCCTGCAAATATCTGAGGATACATTTAACTGCTTCCCAGTGTACCTTGCCTGGATTATCCATGTACCTGCTAACACCTCCCACTGCTTGAGAAGTATCTGGTCTAGTACAAACCATGGCATACATCAGACTTCCAATTGTTGAGGCTACGGAACCTTCTCCATGTGTGCACGCTCTTCTTCTGTCTTAGATGACTGTTCCTTGGAGAGTCTAAAATGAACACCCATAGGTGTACTCACTGGCTTAGCAATATGCATGTTGAACCTCGAAAATACTTTGTTAATGTACTCAGCTTGTGATAACATCAAAGTCCTTGACTTCATGTCTCTTTGTCCTTATTCCAAGAATCTCCTTCGCAGCTCCTAGAACTTTCATTGCAAACTGCTTCGATAATTCTTGCTTCAGATTTATAATCTCTTGCATGTCAGGACCTGCAAAAAGCATATCATCTACGTACAATAATAAAATAATGAAGTTGTTGTCGAACTTCTTGATGTAGCAACAATGATTTGTTTGGCATCTTGTGAAATCGCTGCTGCTCATGAAGCTATCAAACTTTATGTACCACTGTCTGGGAGCTTGTTGTAAGCCATACAAGCTCTTCTTCAGTCTGCATATGAGATTTTTTTGCCTACCTCTATGAAGCCTTCTGGTTGCTTCATATAAATTACATCCTCCAAATCACCATGAAGGAAAGTTGTCTTTACATGTAACTGTTCAAGATGTAAATTCTCTGCAGCTACAATTTTTAATACCAGTCTGATTGTAGTCAGCTTCGTGACTGGAGAAAAAAAAGTTGTAATCAACACCTTCTTTTTGCTAAAAGCCTTTGACTACCAATCTTGCTTTGTAGCACTTGCTTCCATCAAGCTCCTCTTTGATCCTGAAAACCCACTTGTTATGGAGAGCTATTTTGTCTAGTGGTAGTTCAGCTAATTACCACGTCTGATTTGACATGAGCGAGTCCATTTCATCTTTCATGGTAGACTCCTACTTGACTGAATTCTCCATTTGCATTGCTTTATCATAACACTCTGGTTCTCCATTGTCAGTTAGAAATAAATAGTGCAGAGAAGGAGAATAGCGCTAGATTGGTTTAGGAATTCTGCATGACCGTCTCACTTGTGGAGTGCTTGGTTCTTCTTGAACTGCTTCAGGACTAATCTGGACATCGTTTCCAGAAATCTCCTCGAAGTCTACGAATTCCTTCGTTTCAGCATGTGTACTGGAGCTATTTGATTCTGCAGTTGAGTTATCTGTAACGCCCAAGAATTTTAAATACAATGTTTTGAATTAATAAATAATTTTTAAATCAACTTATTTGATTATTTTGAATTTTTGTAAAATCGACATTTTTACACGTGCAGATATTTTTGAAGTGCAAAATTCCACTTTTATAATTATGGATAAATTATCCTATTTATAATTTAGTATATTCTAAATTTTGGGATTTTTCTGAATAAAGAAACTATTTTTATAAATACTTGAAAGGAAGGGGCATTTTTGTAAAATGTGATTTGAAGGTGAAAATTGAACTTAAAATTTTCTTTACGGCCGACTATTCAGTCTTGGAATCTAAGAAATTAGATTATATCCATATTTAGTTGATTTTTATCGATTAATTGAATAAATATATAATTATGCGATTTTGAGATTTGTTGAGGACTTTATTGCAAATATTTTCTTGGAAAACTCAAAGTCAGAAAATATTTTGGGAAAATCTAATATTTATTGGTAGATACTATTTATGAATTTTCTGGATTTTTTTGATATTTATTTGGCATATTTGCAAATATTTGTAAAACTCCAGATTTTTAGATTTTTGGGCTGAGCATGATGGCCGGCCAACTCAGAAATAAAGAATTGGATTTTTATTCTAATAGATTTTGTCTCTTTTGCTAATTTATTAAAGGATGTATATATATGTAAAGAGATAATTTGTTAAAGAATGTTTCCATAAACTCGTAAAATTCCTAATGCATCAGATTTTCGGCTATATTAGAGCCACTACAGCCGTCCTCCCCTTGCACAAAACAAAAATATATTTTTATTATTTATTTCTTGGAGTTTCGAAGTGAGGATCTTGGACTTTTGCAAAAGGAATGGCTTTTTCTTATTCTTTATTATTTTGGTTGATTCTTCATTGGGGCGAGTGACATATGTTTGATTTCTTGTTGTTGTATGCATGTTATATATGATGATTTGCCTAGTAGAATGCATGATGGATGATTGTATGATGATATAATTAATTTATTGATGGATGGATGATTAAAAATAGAACTTTTCATGAAACTATGCAATTGATAAATAAAAATTCTATATAGATGATTTGAGATTGATAAGAACTTGGTAGGAATCATGGGTATGTTGTTTTCTTTCATATTTCTTACTGATTAGATTATGTATAATGAGTTTGTATGATGTATATTGCGTAAAGTGAATAAAAGTTGGGTTTTTGCTGTGTATGCACATTCATAGGGTCTATTATGATATTTTGATGAGTAAAACTTGATGAAAAATTGTTATAGATGCTTATAATCATGGAAAAACTAATATAATTAGTTGTAGTCGTGTTTAACAAATTAGCAAGAAGGGTTTTAGAATCAAAAGATCAAGCTTTAATGAATTGAAGTAGTTTTTATTTCTGGTCTGACGTAGTTTCAGCCGAAACTTGATTTTTTTTTTTTTTGTGAAATTTTTGATTGAATCTTGATTTATGCTGATGCTGAGTTTGAATTGACCAATATATTAATTACACACAGTGATTTTTGAAGATTTTACTGATATACATACACACATATACACATACATACACATTTTCTGATTTTGAAGAAGTTTGGATGAAAATTTGATATTTTATGAATTCGATGAGGATTTGATTTGATTTATAAACTGTAGTATGTTAAACAAGTTGTATTTGAACATCTGAAAGTTTTATTTTCACGAATTCATGCTTTTAAAGATTTAAAACTACGTATCGGTTGTAAGAAACACGAATTTTCAAAGCGGCTGAAAAAGTTGTTTAAAACTGCTGTATGTCTCAGTTTGGAGCGAGTTTTTGACTTAGTTGCTGATAGAATTTCCTAAAACTTATAAAATAGAAGTTGTAGCTCACTGCGCCTAGTTTTCGGAACAGTTGACGGATCCTCAATCCAACCTATAGATTGAAAGATATAATTATTTTTCTAGTGTACTTTCAAACTTCTCAAAAGGGTTTCGAACTGATTAAAACGGCAGTATGTCTCAGTTTGGAGTGAGTTTTTGACTTAGTTGCTGATGGAATTTCCTAAAACTTTTAAAATAGAAGTTATAGCTCACTGCGTCTAGTTTTTAGAACATTTGACGGATCCTCAATCCAACTTATAGATTGGAAGATATGAATTTTTTTTTTCTACAGCACTGTCAAACTTTTCAAAAGGGTTTTGAGCTGTTTAAAACTGCTGTATGCCTCAGTTTGGAGCGAGTTTTTGACTTAGTTGCTGATGGAATTTCCTAAAACTTATAAGATATAAGTTTTAGCTCACTGCATGTAGTTTTCAGAACAATTGACGGATCCTTAATCTGACTTATAGATTGTAAGATCTGCAATTTTTACCACCGTCTGGTCATAGTTTCAGATTTTTTAATATATACGATTTTCGAAGGATTGATGTTTTGTATTTTTCTATAAATTCAAAATGAGAAACTCAGTTGTTTAAGATATTTAATCTCATATTTTATTTCAGGGAATTTTGTGAGTATCTAGATAAATTTGGATTTGTGTGATTTAAAGAAGTTTTCTTAATATAAACAATTTGGTGATGGAATTAAGAAATCTTATTGTGAGAATTGTGTTGATATTTCAATTTGCTAGTCTCTGGAAGGTGAGTGGGACCCTAGTACACCGGCAGTTGAGATTTTTGATTTGGCCAGTTGGAGCCTTGTTGTTGATCAGTTAAGTTAAGTCCGGTAGGGTACACCGACTCTAGGAGAGTTGTAATTTATTAATTAACTTAATAAGATAAGGACATGTACTAGATATTGATATGATGAAATGAGTGCAAACATAAGCTATTGACCTCAGTATGGTCTGCGGTGTGAGATAATCCCCGGAATTATCAAGATGTGAGTGAAATAGTTTCCAGATTACCTGCAGTGTGAGATTGATCTCCGCAATTATCGGGGCTGAGGCGACGCTCATGGGGTATTCGTGTGATGAGGCGCCATAGCTTGCGGTGTGGAGTATTCTCAAAGATTTTCAGGTGTGAATGAAATAGTCTCCAGAATTATCTGTGGATAGAGATTGACCTCCGAAATTATCGAGGCATGGGCTAGATAATCACAGCTTATCTAAATCACGTAGTAGTCTTCGTGGTAGGATTAGTTGCATAACAAGGGATTTGACCCTATAAAGTGGAGAATGATAAGGGCTTGCACCGGACCTATGTATTGTGGGATGCATAGTTACCGACAAGTATGCATTAGAGGGTCATCATCCTGCATTTGTGTTTCTTGACTTGTATTATGCATGATGTTTTCTGTTTTCCTACACTTGACACTTAGCCTAGTTTCACTTGATGTTGTATGCTTTATTTATCGTTATTTCATATTTCGTTTGTTGTTGTTGTGGGAATGTGTTGATTTCGAGATTATTCTTTATGTTTCATTTAAATTGTATTTCTTTTAATGTTACTCACACCGTTGTGGCTGACCCATGTAGTTTTGGGGGTTAGGGTTATCTCTAGCCTCATATTTTACAGGTAGGTACTGTTAGCTTGGAATTTGGTTGCATGTGGTAGAATGATATTATGGCTTATGCAAATTATAAAAGAATGAATTGTAAAAGAATAGAGAATGTAATTCAAAGTGTTTAGTTTTTCGCTGTGCTATGTAAAGAATTGATGTAATTAAAGTTGAAAAAAATTATTCTGTGTTTTGTCTATGTTTACTATTACATTGAGGTAGATGCTGGGAATTGTGCAACATATTTCTGAGATATTGTATTGAAAATTCGAGGCACTACACTGTCTTTGTACATCACATTCTCATTGAATATGACATCTCGGCTTCTGATGTTCTTCCGATTTTCATAATCCCATAATCGGTAGCCGAACTTGTCGCCACCATATTCAATAAAAACACATTTATTAGACTTCGGAACTAATTTACTTCTTTTGGCAAAATCAATATGCACATAGGAAATACAACCAAACACTTTCAAGTGTGAAAAGTTTACCTCTTTTCTGGTCCAAACTTCCTCTGGTATTCCACCATCCAAAGGTACTGAGGGCCCACGGTTGATCAGGTATGCAGTGGTGTTGAAGGCTTCAGCCCATAACATCTTGGGTAAGCCGACATGTATCCTCATACTTCTTGCACATTCATTCAGAGTTCTGATCATGCGCTCTGCTACACTGCGGTGTCATATGAACGATTTTCTCCATCTTGATGGCGTTGTTAGCGCAGAGTTCTCTAAATCTACGATTTGTGTACTCTCCACCATTGTCAGACCTCAACCGCTTGACTTTCAAAACAGTTTCATTTTCCACCATGGCTTTCTATTTTCTGATTTCTGATTTCTTCTTCAGAAAATAAACCTACACCTTCCTTGTAGAATCGTCAATGAAGGTGACATAATATAGTGAGCCTAGTAGAGATTGAACCGAAGATGATCCACATACATCGATATGAACCATCTCTAACTTTTCTGCCTTGGGTGTCTAGCTAATCTTTGCAAAGCTAACCTTCTTTTGTTTTCCGTAGATGCAATCCTCACATAAGCCAACATCTACGCTATTTAGATCTGGCAACTTTTCCTTTGACATAAGTGTCGTCATCCCTTTCTCCCTCATATGACCAAGCCTTTGGTGCCATAGCTTTAATTTTCCATCAGTGTCTGCTCTTGCAATGATATTCTCCAAGTTTGAAATTACATAGAGAGTACTGGTCTTCGTACCATGATCTGTAACACCCTAGATTTTTAAATAATTTTTTTGAGATTAATAAATGAATTAAAATAATTTTTGATGATTTAATAAATATTTTCCTGAAATTTATCTTTTTACACGTGCAAAACAGGTCCAAATATTTTCTTTGGAAGTTCAGAGTCAGAAATTTATTTTAGAAAAACCTAATATTTATTAGTAGGTATTATTTGTGAATTTTCTGGATTTTTCTGATATTTATTTGACATATTTGCAAATATTACAAAAAAGGGCTTTTGTGCAAAATTACCAATTAGAGTGAAAACTCCATATTTTTCGATTTTTGGGCTGAGCATGATTGCTAGTCAACTCAGAGGTAAAAATTTTATGTTTTGTTTTAATAGATTTAGTTTATTTCGCAAATTTCTTGAAGAATGATCTTTTTGCAAAATTGCCACTTAGAGGCAAAATTACAAATTTGTTTTTCTGGGTTTTGAAACCAGTGCTGGCTAGATCTGAGTATTGGTTTTTGTTTTTAAATCTAAATTTAATTATTTTTATCTAATTTTCAAGTATAAAGATTTATATATGTAAAGAGATATTCAAAAGGGGATATTTTGCAAATCTACTAAAAACCCCTAAAACTCTAATTTTCGGCCTTATATAAACTAAGGTGCAGGCGTCGCTTTGCTGCACTACACAAAGAGTTTTCTTTATTATTGATTCTTGGAGTTTCGAAGCGAGGATCTTGGTTTTCTTGCGAAAGGAATGACTTTTCTTATTCTTTTTATTACTTCGGTTGATTCTTCAATAAGGTGAGTGACATGTGTTTGGTTTCTTGCTGTTGTATGCATGTTGTATGTGATGATTTTTCTATTAGAAAGCATGTTAGGAGTTTGTATGATGATATGATGAATTTTGATGGATGGAAGAATAAAAATTGAATCTTTTCATGAAAACTATGCTATTGAAGATTGAAATTCCATATAGATGACTTGAGATTGTTAAGAACCTAATAGATTTCATGGGTATGCTATTTTCTTTCATATGCTTCCTGATTTGAACATATATATTGAGATTATATGATGGGAATGCACAATTTGAATAAAGATGAGTTCTTTCACTAATGAATATACATACACCAACTGTCGATATTTTTGATGAATAAAACTTGATGAATGGTGGTTGTAAGTGCACATATTCATGGGTAAACTGATATGAGTAGTTGTACATGTGTTTAATGAATTACAAAAGGGGTTTTGGATTGAAAAAGATCAAGTTTTGAATGATCAAAAGGGGATTGATTTTCGGGTCTGTGGTGTTCAACCGAAATTATTTGTTTTGTGATTTTGTGAAGTTTTTGATTGGATTTGAGTTGCTTTGATACTGAGTTTGATTTGAACATTGTACTACTCCTATTTGGTGAATTTTGATGCTATAACTGATGTTGGAACACTTATACACACACACACACACACACACACACACACACACACACTATTTTGTTGTTTTGAAGAATTTGATAAAAATTGCTCTTTTATGATCTTGATATGGTTTTGATTTGTTTTATAAACTCCATTTTGTTAGAAAGTTAAATTTGATCATCTCAAGAATTTAGTTTTGCAAATTTATGATTTTACAAAGAATTTACGAAGTATCAGTAAAAATGTGCACGAATTTCAAAGCTGAATTTTCCTTAACATGAAGTCGACCGCTCTGTTTTTGTAGTAAAAATGACAGTCGACTGTAAATTCTTGGGTTTTCGGATTTTTGCTCGACAGTCGACTGTCGTGTTTTGCACTGTCTTTGACAGTCGACTGTCAGCACTCTGGCTGATTATTTTGTTGAGTTTTTCTCCGTTTTCTTGAACGATTGTTTCTTCGATATTATGGATTATTGATCTACTGTTTTAGATGATATTTTTGCTACAATTACAGTATTTTACAGAGAGCTATATTTTGTTTATAATAGAATTCAAATTGTATTTCTACCACTTTATAAAGTTGAATATGTACGGTTTTCAAAGAGATTAATGTTTTGTGATATTCTATGACTTCAAAATATGATTCTCGGTTATTTAATGGATTTAATCATTTATTTCAGTTCTGGAAATTTGTGAGTATCTTGAATGAGTTTGGGTTTTGTTGACTTAAAGATGTTTCCCTGATATAAACGTTTTAATGATGGAATTGAGAGTTTTATTGAAAGTTTTGGTGTTGATATTTATTTTGGGAATCTCTAGGAATTGAGTGGGGTCCTGTGAACCGGCAGATGAGATTCTGTGGATTTTGATCATTTGGGGTCATTAGGGTTATTTTGTGGAATTAAGTCCGGCAGGATACACTAACTCTTAGGGAGGGGGAATTTGTATTTTAATAATGACCAACATAAGGACAGGCACTAGTGGAGATGTGATGGAACTTAGGAAATGTAAGTATATGCTCTTGCGGTCCATTCCAACGGATGCATTCCAGGACATGTGTGTTCTGCCTCGAGAGGACTATTAGTATGTTAGCGTGTCGAGGGTCTGCTGTGCCTATTCACGGAACATACAGGTACATTCACGTGTCCAGGACAACGGGTCTATTCACGAGATGTGCCTGTGTACTTGTACGTCGAGGGGCGGCGGTGGGGTACACGGCAGGGAGGTGATTCTCCGGTTTTTTAGCTTATCTTACATGATGCTTTAGCGTTGAGGGTTGTGATGCATATTCGCGGAGTAGTCTGGATCTTGTTTCCATCATCGTAGTAAGATTAGTTGCATAACGAGGGATCTAACCTTATAAAGTGGAGAACGATAAGGGCTTGCAACGGACTTATGTAGTATGGAATGCATAGAATCCGACAAGTATGCATTAGAGAGTCATTATATTGCATTTGTGTTTTCTTGACTTGGTTTTATACATGTTTATTTTCTGTTTTCTTATACTTGACACTTAGTCTAGTTTCACTTGATGTTTTCATGTTTTATTTACTGTCATTTCATATTCCATCTGTTACTACTTTTGGTGTGTGTTGGTTATAACTTTATTTTTTCATGTTTTATTTACATTGTATTTCTTTTGATGTCACTCACACCATTATGGCTGACCCTGGTCGTTTTGGGGGTTAGGGTTATCTCTAGCCTCATATTTTACAGGTAGGTACCTATAGCATTGGGATTTGGATGCATGTGGTAGAATGATAATGTGGCTGATGTAAATTTTAAAAGAATGTGTTGTAAAAGAAAGAAATTGTAATTTAAGGTGTTTAATTTTCCGCTGTGCTTTGTAAAGAATTGATGTAATATAAGTTGAAAAATTTATGTGTGTTTTGGCTATGCTTACTATTACATTGAGGTTGATGCTAGGAATTGTGCCATATATTTCTGAGATATTATGGAAATTCGGGTAGCTACAGAGATTGGTATCAGAGCATGCTTCAACAGTAATGATAAACATAGTATAAAAAATAAACCTAGGTGTGGACATTAAAGCGTGAGTACCTAGGTGTGGACATTAGAGTGTGAGTATCACATAGAATTAAAACAAGATGTAATGATTTGGGGTATGATTGACGTTTATCGATGGGGTATTGATGTGAATATGAATTGAGTTTTGATGCTCTAACTTTTTCCTCATTTTGCAGTATTCAGTATAATGGCAAGACCCAGGACTAGAAATTGTGAAAATGGTGATGGGGCTGAGGGTTCCCATGGTGCTGGACTTGATCTTGAGAGTGAGATTGTCAGGGTGTATCAGACCTTGAACACATTCATGGCAGCTAACATGGCACAGAATCAGAATCAGAATCAGAATCAAGGTGCTGGACCAGTGTTTGTTAATGCCGATCGAATTAAGCAGGTCGAGTCATCCAAGCAGATGAAGCCGCTTGTTTTTTTAAGGCCAGTCTGATCCAAATGAGGCTGATGATTGGATTAGACAGATGGAGATGGTCTTCGAAGTCTTGAAAATCCCAGTAGTCAATAAGGTGAAATTGGCTACAATGCAGTTAGAGAAGGACGTTGGCGTCTGGTGGTAGTCAGTGAAGAGGACTTTTGGGGATCAACAGGTGACTTAGGAGGTTTTTCTGAATGAGTTCAGGGATTGTTTCTTTCCTCTGGGATATTCAGGAGAGGAAGTGTCACGCCCTGCTTCCCAGAATACAGAAACACAGGCACGTAACTGAGGCCCAGCGAATGATGCAGATACATCATTCATAAGCTGTAAATTTAACTCAACAACAAGATAACAATTTCAACCACGAAAGCATATAAAATCACAACAGGATAACAAAGTACATGAATATTACATGAACCAACAACTGGAAAGAAACATAGTTACGGGTCAAACACGCCCGGATTACAACAAGGATTACATGAATAAAACATGAATTAAAATAACATGAAATTAAACAAGACTAGAATCTCTGTTAAGCAACACCTTCAGGTAGTTCTCCATCTGGGCCTGCAAGTATATTATTACAAAGGAAAAGACAAAGAGGTACCTGTTAATGCAAGTCACGGGCCGCAAGTGGTACAAGCAACGGGACAATTATAAAATAAAACAAAAGCAGGAAAGAACAGAGAATCAAGAATCATATGATAGAGCAAATATGACATGCAACAGAATCAAGAACAAGACCTCATGAAACAAATAGCATGCATGTAAACAATTAAATAATCCATAGTAACATGTAACATGTAAACGAGTAAGCAAGTAAACGTGTCAACATGAACGAGTAACATGTAAACAAGTAAACAAGTCATCATAACCATGTAACATGTAAACGGATCATGCAAGTGTACGTGTCAATGTTATGTCTTTTATTAACCTAACTAGGTAGCACTTCATGCATCCCATACCACATGGTTGCTACTCGCAATCAAGTGAACGTTTAGACTAGTGGTGGATTCTATAGGTCACGTACTCGGGAAAGTTGTATCTTGTTCGAGATACGTGCATGTGGAACATGTAGTGTAACTTGTAGCGTGAAACATGTCAAGTAAACCTGTAATTTAGCAAACTTGTAACTTACAAATTTGCAGCGAGGAACCACGAGCCCCCGTCCGAGTACGCTCTTCTATATCGCCCACTACTAAATCTTTTCCCTTTATACCCCGGCTTGTTATCATTTTAATTACAATTAAATATGAACAAAAACTACATGCAACAACAGGGACGGGTAACATGACAAGGGTAACATGACAGGATCAAGTAGTCAAGACTTATACGAGGCAGGAAACATATTTCAGGACTTATAAAACATGTGATGCAACTAATGACATGCATAACACTTAATCAAGAATAAAATATATTATAACAACATGCAACCTAATAACAAGCAATTCATGCACAATATCATGTATAATAGTAGATATGTGTATCGTGTTAATGCAACGGACATGGCAACAAAGTATTCGTGATCTTGTACGAATACGAGATACGGATTATGTATAATACGAATAGAGTCAAATAATATACTTGCGGTATTTTACAAAAGGCTTGTACTAGAATAACGGATTGTACAAGAGACACTTGCCTGTTAGATGACAATGATTAAATTGAAACAGAACGACGGGATCAGTATCCCGGGCAGTAGAATATGTGCAAAATATTTGTGGCAGCCACGCCAAAGTCAGCAACTCCTAGAATAGCAAGCTCCGAAATAGCAACTTCACTTCAACAAGTCCAATGCAGTAAACACCCCCAACAACAACTCCAAGACAACAATACTCCAATCCAGTCCCACTACAAACAGCAACTCACTAACACACAAACAGTAACCCAACTTCACCTCACAACACCAACTCCAATACAACTATCCAATCACCAACCCCAACTACAACTCCTTTTTTTTTTCAACACAGAGAGGGAGGGAGAGACAGAGAGCGGAAAAAAAGAATGGGCGGGAAAAGTTCGGCAGCGACTGGAACGGCGGCGCGCGACTTGGCTCGAGCGGGAGCGGTGGCGATGCAAGGCGGAGGTGGCGATGTCTTGACGAGGAGACAGGAGGGGCAACGGGAGCGAGGCGAGCTGTCGACGCGACTGCAAGGGTGGCACTGGAGAGCGAGAGGCGCTCGGGGTCGGAGCTTCGACGAGGATGAGAAGGAGGGCAGCGGTAGGCGGACAACAGTGGGGTACTGCGGAGTTCGAGTGGGAGAGGGAACAACGTCTGGAGGCTGGGAGTCGAGCGGCTTCGATGGGTTGTCGAGCAGAAGTCGAGCGAGAGCCGCGAGGTGATCGAAGCTCGAGCGGGGGACGATGACGACAAGGCGGAGCTGGGGTGGCTCGAAAGCTTAGGGGAGATGTAGCAATGGAGGAAGCTTCGGAAATGGCGGGTTTGAGCGGCGTCGACGAGCTCGAGAGGAAGGGCGACGATGGCGGAGAGCGGCAATGGGTACTCGGACTGGCGGTGGATTCTTCGGAGGTCGACTGGAGGGGTAGCGGAGCTTCGGGAGGAGAAACAGGGTGGCGTCGATGACGACTGGGCTTCGACGAATACGACGGCAGGAAGAGCAACGGCGACGGAGCTCGAGCGGGAAGCGCTCGAGGGTGCTTCGGCTTTGGCGATGGAGGAGAGTGAAGATGGAGCGTCGAGGTCCGGGCGGCGGTGCGACTGAGTGAAGTGTGGGTGGCGCGGCGCGTCGGTGTGGTGGGTTCACGATGGAGAAGGGCGGGTTGGGTTCTTTTTGGTTTGGTTTCTCTGTTTGGTAGAGAAACAGAGAGGGAGAGAATGGGAGAGAAAGTGATAACGGAAGAGAGAGGGAACGGGGTAGGGATTATTATTATAAATAAAGTAATGGAGTAGTGGGGATGAAAGAGAGTGGGGGGTGGTTACGAGACATGGGGGAACGTGCACATGCAGAGTGGGGAGGAGTTTGAGTACGGGACACGAAAGTGGGGTGTGAGGAAAATATTGTATAGGGATAGGTGCATGATTAATCTGTACAATTATATGGGTTCTGGACTTGGGCTTCAATAAATGGGCTCTAAATAAAATAATATAACAATATAGGCTGGGTTGGGCTTCAGAATATTTAATTAAAATAATTAGGGCATTGGGCTAAAATATTTTGGGCTTAAATTAATTTAATTAAAATCAAATACAAAATTGGGCTTAGAATAACAATTGGGTTTCAAAATAATCAAAATACAACTTGGGCTCATATTAATAATTAATAAAATCAATAATTTAAACTTGGGCTTAGAATAAATAATTAAATAATTGGGCTCAAAATAGTTTAAATAATAAAATCAATTAGGGAAAAGTAATTATAAGTTACTGAGAATTTAAATACGGAAAAATACTTTAAAAATACGTATTAGTGGAAACAGGGGTTACAAATCCTACCACCTTACAATAAATTTCGTCCTCGAAATTTGCGTAGGCGGTGTATAGGATGAAGCAAGTGCAACACCCAAGAGGTTAAGAAGCAATAAAGAAGAAAGAGGTGGTGACACTAGGATCAAATAAGGCATAAGCGGGGAATGAGTGAATTAAGGTTGAGTCCAAGAATATAATTGAAAAATGTGCATGTACAAAAGAGTATGCAGAAATAATTGATGCAATGAAAAGGCAGGAAGAAGACAAATAACAAATTACAACATACCTACAACAATATCTCCAGCGGGCTCTGCTTCTTCCGCGATCAAGTTGTAGGCCTGGCCTCTCCCAGGAGCTGCGGCTCTCTGACCATAGACTTGCTGCTGTGGTGGTCCTCGAACTGGTGCTCTCTGCTGAACCGGTCCTCCGGCGGCTGGGGCAACTCTCGCCTGTGGGCACTCTCGGAGTACATGGTCATGAGACCCACAAGCGAAACATTGGCGATTCGCCAATCTGCAGTCCTTGCGTATGTGGCCGGTCTTCTGGCAAAAGTCACAAACTACATCTCTTCTCGGGGCAGCAGGTGGATAGGGCATTGGCCTTGCAGTAGGGGCTGGGGCTGGCCTCTGAATTGGCCCACCAGTAGGCCTAGCAACAGCAGCATGGGGTTGAACAACCCGCTGAGCAGCATTCCTCCTCTTGCGGCTGTGTTCCTGGGATCTAGCCGCCTCAAGAACATCGGCATAGGTGTGGAGTCGGAGGGTGACCAGATGGTCCTGAATATCATAGTCTAGCCCCAACTGAAATCTCCGGGCTCTGTCCTCTTCATTAGCCACCAAGGCTGTGGCGAAACGGCTGAGTCTGGTGAACTCCGCGGCATACTCGTCCACAGACCGAGTTCCCTGGGTCAGAATAGTGTTTAGATTAATAGTGTTACATATGAAATACGTAACAAAATTTAAAATCAATCAACTATCTGACTACCTGTGTCAGCGAAGTGAACTGGCGTTCCATCTCGATCCTCGAGACGTTTGGGAAGAACTTCATTAGGAAGCACTCTGTAAAGGTTGCCCAAGTGATAGGCCTGACCAGTCTTTCAACTTCAGCTCTCCACCAAATACGGGCGATATCCATCAGCTGGATGCTAACAACGTCTACTTGGTCCACATCAGCGATTCTTGCTGCCTGAAGCAATTGCTCCGTCCGAATAAGCCACTGCTCTGCTTCCAATGGCGATTCAGTGCCCATGAATTTGTCCGGATGCAACTTCATAAAATCTGCGACAGTGCCCGGTCTAGGAGGAAGTGTCCCGCGCGCAGGTACAGCAGCGTTCCGGTTGGCGACGTCCAACGCAGTCCTTATAAGTTCATTGTGTTCTTGTTGCATCTGCATCATCTGCTGCATCATCAGCTCGTTCTGCTCACGTTGCATCTGCATCACTTGAGCAATTGTAGGCCCTTCTGGCTGGCCGGAAGAAGAAGCACCTCTTCTAAGCATCTCCAATATCTATGCAAGGGAGGGCTCCTCAGGCTGATCATCTCCAGCACTGGAAGAAAGAGTACCATTCCTAGCCATGGTCTGCAATAAAATTAAACGGTCAGTATCCAGTTTATACGTTGGTTATTTCATTATCCATGTGATCAACGTGGTGTACATGTTGTTGAGTTAACCTGGCTAAACTCTAACATAATTAGAGTTTAACCTGGCTCTGATACCACTAAAAACCTTATCACGCCCCGCTTCCCAGAATACAGGAACACAGGCACGTAACTGAGGCCCAGCGAATGATGCAGATACATCATTCATAAGCTGTAAATTTAACTCAACAACAAGATAACAATTTCAACCACGAAAGCATATAAAATCACAACAGGATAACAAAGTACATGAATATTACATGAACCAACAACTGGAAAGAAACATAGTTACGGGTCAAACACGCCCGGATTACAACAAGGATTACATGAATAAAACATGAATTAAAATAACATGAAATTAAACAAGACTAGAATCTCTGTTCAGCAACACCTTCAAGTAGTTCTCCATCTGGGCCTGCAAGTATATTATTACAAAGGAAAAGACAAAGAGGTACCCGTTAATGCAAGTCACGGGCCGCAAGTGGTACAAGCAACGGGACAATTATAAAATAAAACAAAAGCAGGAAAGAACAGAGAATCAAGAATCATATGATAGAGCAAATACGACATGCAACAGAATCAAGAACAAGACCTCATGAAACAAATAGCATGCATGTAAACAATTAAATAATCCATAGTAACATGTAACATGTAAACGAGTAAGCAAGTAAACGTGTCAACATGAACGAGTAACATGTAAACAAGTAAACAAGTCATTATAACCATGTAACATGTAAATGGATCATGCAAGTGTACGTGTCAATGTTATGTCTTTTATTAACCTAACTAGGTAGCACTTCATGCGTCCCATACCACATGGTTGCTACTCGCAATCAAGTGAACGTTTAGACTAGTGGTGGATTCTATAGGTCACGTACTCGGAAAAGTTGTATCTTGTTCGAGATACGTGCATGTGGAACATGTAGTGTAACTTGTAGCGTGAAACATGTCAAGTAAACCTGTAATTTAGCAAACTTATAACTTGTAACTTACAAATTTGCAGCGAGGAACCACGAGCCCCCGTCCGAGTACGCTCTTCTATATCGCCCACTACTAAATCTTTTCCCTTTATACCCCGGCTTGTTATCATTTTAATTACAATTAAATATGAACAAAAACTACATGCAACAACAGGGACGGGTAACATGGCAAGGGTAACATGACAGGATCAAGTAGTCAAGACTTATACGAGGCAGGAAACATATTTCAGGACTTATAAAACATGTGATGCAACTAATGACATGCATAACACTTAATCAAGAATAAAATATATTATAACAACATGCAACCTAATAACAAGCAATTCATGCACAATATCATGTATAATAGTAGATATGTGTATTGTGTTAATGCAACGGACATGGCAACAAAGTATTCGTGATCTTGTACGAATACGAGATACGGATTATGTATAATACGAATAGAGTCAAATAATATACTTGCGGTATTTTACAAAAGGCTTGTACTAGAATAACGGATTGTACAAGAGACACTTGCCTGTTAGATGACGATGATTAAATTGAAACAGAATAACGGTATCAGTATCCCGAGCAGTAGAATATGTGCAAAATATTTGTGGCAGCCACGCCAAAGTCAGCAACTCCTAGAATAGCAAGCTCCGAAATAGCAACTTCACTTCAACAAGTCCAATGCAGTAAACACCCCCAACAACAACTCCAAGACAACAATACTCCAATCCAGTCCCACTACAAACAACAACTCACTAACACACAAACAGTAACCCAACTTCACCTCACAACACCAACTCCAATACAACTATCCAATCACCAACCCCAACTACAACTCCTTTTTTTTTCAACACAGAGAGGGAGGGAGAGACAGAGAGCGGAAGAAAGGAATGGGCGGGAAAAGTTCGGCAGCGACTGGAACGGCAGCGCGCGACTTGGCTCGAGCGGGAGCGGTGGCGATGCAAGGCGGAGGTGGCGATGTCTTGACGAGGAGACAGGAGGGGCAACGGGAGCGAGGCGAGCGGTCGACGCGACTGCAAGGGTGGCACTGGAGAGCGAGAGGCGCTCGGGGTCGGAGCTTCGACGAGGATGAGAAGGAGGGCAGCGGTAGGCGGACAACAGTGGGGTACTGCGGAGTTCGAGTGGGAGAGGGAACAACATCTGGAGGCTGGGAGTCGAGCGGCTTCGATGGGTTGTCGAGCAGAAGTCGAGCGAGAGCCGCGAGGTGATCGAAGCTCGAGCGGGGGACGATGACGACAAGGCGGAGCTGGGGTGGCTCGAAAGCTTAGGGGAGATGTAGCAATGGAGGAAGCTTCGAAAATGGCGGGTTTAAGCGGCGTCGACGAGCTCGAGAGGAAGGGCGACGATGGCAGAGAGCGGCGATGGGTACTCGGACTGGCGGTGGATTCTTCGGAGGTCGACTGGAGGGGTAGCGGAGCTTCGGGAGGGGAAACAGGGTGGCGTCGATGACGACTGGGCTTCGACGAATACGACGGCAGGAAGAGCAACGGCGACGGAGCTCGAGCGGGAAGCGCTCGAGGGTGCTTCGGCTTTGGCGATGGAGGAGAGTGAAGATGGAGCGTCGAGGTCCGGGCGGCGGTGCGACTGAGTGAAGTGTGGGTGGCGCGGCGCGTCGGTGTGGTGGGTTCACGATGGAGAAGGGCGGGTTGGGTTCTTTTTGGTTTGGTTTCTCTGTTTGGTAGAGAAACAGAGAGGGAGAGAATGGGAGAGAAAGTGATAACGGAAGAGAGAGGGAACGGGGTAGGGATTATTATTATAAATAAAGTAATGGAGTAGTGGGGATGAAAGAGAGTGGGGGGTGGTTACGAGACATGGGGGAACGTGCACATGCAGAGTGGGGAGGAGTTTGAGTACGGGACACGAAAGTGGGGTGTGAGGAAAATATTGTATAGGGATAGGTGCATGATTAATCTGTACAATTATATGGGTTCTGGACTTGGGCTTCAATAAATGGGCTCTAAATAAAATAATATAACAATATAGGCTGGGTTGGGCTTCAGAATATTTAATTAAAATAATTAGGGCATTGGGCTAAAATATTTTGGGCTTAAATTAATTTAATTAAAATCAAATACAAAATTGGGCTTAGAATAACAATTGGGTTTCAAAATAATCAAAATACAACTTGGGCTCATATTAATAATTAATAAAATCAATAATTTAAACTTGGGCTTAGAATAAATAATTAAATAATTGGGCTCAAAATAGTTTAAATAATAAAATCAATTAGGGAAAAGTAATTATAAGTTACTGAGAATTTAAATACGGAAAAATACTTTAAAAATACGTATTAGTGGAAACAGGGGTTACAGGAAGGCAACAAAATTCTTGAATCTGCAGCAAGGCAACATGACAGTGCGCGATTATGAGACTAAGTTCGCCCAGCTGTCAAGGTATGCACCAGAGCTGATTGTTGATGAGGCGAAGAAGGCTAAGAAATTCGAGCAGGGCTTGAGGCCGAATTTGAGGTCACGGATGATACCGTTGGGCATCAGAAAGTTTGATAAGCTAGTCAGGAGAGCAATTATGACAGAAGAAGATATGGATCAGTTCCAGAAGAAGCAAGAGACCTGAAATAAGAAAAAGAGGCCAACAGCTAGTCAGAGTGGGAAGAAGTTCCCAGTGAAGCAGGGAAGGATCAATAGGCCAGTGCAGAAGGCACCCGCAAATCAAGGCATGACTTGTTTCAACTGTGAAGAGACAAGTCACTATCAGTCAGCATGCACCAAGCCTTGGAAGGCGTGGGCTTGTTATCAGTGTGGTCATGAAGGGCATCTCAGACCAGACTGTCCGCAGTTGAAGAAGGAAGGTGCGGGCAGAGGCAAATTTCAGAGGTAGGGGCGAGTATTCGTATTAACTGAGGAGGATGCGGATAACTCAGAGGATGTGATCCAGGGTATGCAAGATTTTTAAATTTTAATTGATGTATTAAGTAAAATTTTATTTGAGGATAAATTGGAGATTTGAGTATCATTCTTCATGTAGCAGGAATTGTTTTAGTTAATGGAATAAATGCAGAAGTTTTATTTGATATTGGTTCTTCGCATATATTTGTGTTGCCAATTTGATACTGGAATAAAGCCTTAGGTATGGAACCTAAGGTGTTTCCAGGCAGAGTCTTGTCGGTGGCAACGCCATCAGGGGAAGAATTAATTGCTGATCGATATTATGAGGGCTGTGATATCGAGATTGGTGGGAGATTATTTGGCATAGATCTCATTGAGCTGTAAGACATGGGTGTGGATGTGATTGTGGGCATTGATTGGACGACAATATATGATACCACAATTGAATGCAAGAAGAAAAAGGTGTAAATGAAAGCACCAGGTGGTCCCGCGTGACTTTTCAGGGGAAGAGGAAGGACCCGAAAGTGACTGCAATGGTATCTAAGTTGATGATTCCATATGAAGTCAGAGGCATTCCAGTTGTCAGGGATTTTTCTACGGTATTCTTGGAAGATTTACTGGGATCGCCGCCGCAGCGAGATGTTGAGTTCTGTATTAATGTTCAACCGGGGAGTGCTCCGATTTCCAAGGCTCCGTACAGGATGGCACCGGTAGAGAAAGTTGAGGTTAAGAAGCGGATTGAGGAATTACTGAGTAAAGGATTCATCAGGCCGAGTTCTTCACCGTGGGGAGCACCAGTGTTGTTAGTCAAGAAGAAGGATGGGTCAATGAGGATGTGCATTGACTATCGGAAGTTGAACAGGGTGACTATTCAGAACAAGTATCCGCTTCCACGGATTGATGATCTGTTTGATAGGCTTCGGGGAGCAGCTGTGTTTTTGAAGATTGATCTGTGGTCCGGATATCATCAGGTTCAAGTCAAGCAAGAAGATGTGAGTAAAACAGCTTTCAGGACTCGTCATGGACTCTATGAGTTTTTGATAATGCCATTCGGAGTGACGAATGCGTTGGCAGTATTCATGGATATAATGAATCAGATCTTGCGGCCATTTATTGATTCCTTCGTGGTGGTTTTTATTGATAATATTTTGGTGTATTCGAAGTAGGAAGAGCACTCTAAGCCTTGACAGAGGTATTGAAGAAGTTGCAGGAGCATAGCTTGTATGCCAAGCTGTCGAAGTGTGAGTTTTGGAAGTTCGAGGTAGCTTTCCTTGGTCATATCCTTTCTAAAGAGGGAGTGGCCACTGATCCTCAGAAGGTTGAAACAGTGAAGGATTGACCCAGGCCAACGACAGTGAAGAAAGTCAGAAGTTTTGTTGGGTTTGGTTGTGTACTACAGGAGATTCATTCAGGGCTATGCACAGATTGCAGTTCCTTTAACAGGGTTAACTCGGAAGAATGTGGCATTCACATGGACTGATAAGTGTGAGGCAAGTTTCCTTGAGCTAAAGGAGAGGTTGAAGACTGTGCCTATCTTAGCTTTGACACAAGCTAGGAAGGATCATGATATCTTCAGTGATGCATCTCTCAGAGGTTTGGGGTGTGTCATGATGCAAGAAGGCAAGGTTATTACATAGGTTCGAGGCAGTTGCGTCCGCATGAAAGGAACTATCCGACGCATGATCTGGAGTTGGCAGCTATTATCTTTGCCGTGAAGCAGTGGAGGTATTATGTATATGGAGAGATGGTCAACATGTATACCGACCACAAAAGCCTGAAGTATATTTATCAGCAGAAGGATCTAAATCTTCGGTAGAGAAGATGGTTGGAAGTGTTGGAAGACCTTCGTCCTGAGATCAAGTATCATCCAGGCAAGCAGAATATGGTAGCCGATGGGCTTAGTCGGAAGAGCAGTTTGTCGAGTTTGATCACTACTGAGAGAGAGTTGGCAGTCGAGTTTGACCAGGCAGGTATCGAGGTGGTACTGTAGGGTTTGGGAGTATCTTTGGCTTAATTGAGGCTGCAGCCTTCTTTGAGAGAGCAGATGTGGAAGGTCAGAAATGTAATACCCCGGATAAAATAACGTTTTTATATATGTACAAATATCTATATATGTTATGGTGTAATTGATTTGCTTGATTTTATATGTGTGAACCGTCGCGTTCACGGTGGTGCACGAGAATGAGAGAATCGACACTAGTACGTATACTAGTATATACGTGTGGTACACATGCAATTGTCAAATTGTATGATACTACATTATAAATATATTTTTTCTCTCTGCATGCACGCACATCTAGACATTCATCCCATCTCATCAAGGATCTAATGGTTAGAAATGAGCATGACAAAATATCTCAAAACCATGGACAAGAGGACTTGGTTTTGAGAGAGCCCCCTTGCGACATGGCTCCACCTCACCCCCCTTGTCACCCTAGGCCGGCCACCCCATACACCCCCCCCCCCCCCATCTCTCCTCACTTATTAAAAACCCCTCTCCTGACTCTCATTTCAGAATTCTGAAATTCTTTTAGAGAAAGAGAACATGAGAGAGTGAAAGAAGAAGGAAAGAGGAGGTGATCTAGAGCTTTTGGAGGAGGAACTAGAAGAGGAGGCTTGGCTACTCTCATCTTCTCAAACTTCACTAAGGGTGGGGATTTCTCTAAAATTTTGTTCTTGTCTTCTTGTTTGATTTCTTACATGAAATAAGTAGTAGTAGCTTTGAATTGGATGGTTAGTGGTAGTTTGTATAGAACCTGAAATTGAGAACAGAAAAACATAAACTACATGCTAACATGCTAAGTTCCCGAATTTCTAGAGAGTAATATTGATGGAATTTTATCTTGTAATTTTTACAGGATGATCTTATACGTGTCTAGAGGCTACATGAATTATTTCGTATTTTTCTGACATTATTTGGCATTTTAATAAAATCAATTTTGATGAATGGCTCGTAAGGCAGAGACTGGTTCTGTCTTTTGTAGAGCTTGAACTTGAAGGAATTTTTAGAATTAATGGATGCATTATCTATCTCTGAAATTTTTAATTCAGTAACATGCATGAATCTAGACCCTGCAGAAAAAGATTGAAATTATATTGATGACATTTGATGCATGTTCAAAATTGATTAAGCAAGAGTATTCATGACAATGACTGATGAACAATAGGACTTTTATACATGATTGAAATAGGTAGAACTCATTGAATACTTGGAATCAGGATATGATCTTTTGTTCATGCTATACATGATGATGTGTAGTTTTCGAAAATACAAGTTTGACAGTCATTGGTTATGCATATGATTTATTGTGAAATTTTAAGTGAGTACTGTGCAGAACTTAGTCAGAATTGACACCCTGATGAGATTGTAACTTTATGGCTCTGTTAGAGCAGAGTTTGAGGAAATGTACAACTAGGAAGTTATAGTAGACACCTAAGCTTTCCAATAAGCCTTGTGTCAAGAAATTCCTATGATTAAAGTAATAGTTATGATTTTCGTAAGATGGAACAGAAACCAGATTTTGAGCTATAGGCTCTGTTTGAGTAGTACATTATATATGGTTCTGTATACCTGAGGAAGATGAATGTTTTATGGTAATCAAATGAGACAATTTGGATTGGTGATCAACTAGAAAGTTGTACAGGACATCTCATATTTCCATAGAACCTGAATTTGTATCATTTCGATGAGCGAATAGGTTTTTATGCTATCAGTAAGGTGCAGCCAGTGTACAGGAAGTACACAGGCTGAGGATTGTAAGACCATTTTGAGCAACTAGATAGATGAATTTTATTTTATGGTGAACTAGAGAGTTGTAGCCTAGATTCTTAGCTTTCCAGAATGGTCTAGAAAACCCAAATTTGAGTTGTATTGTGGGAGTTATGATCTTCCTAAGTTTTAGGCAGAAACAATAGAGTTGGGTTAGTCATGATTTTGGCTAAGTGTTTGGAATTACATTTCCCCTCTTGTGATTAAGAGACATTGGAATTACTATTGGGGATGATTTGTGGTATTATTGGTCTTGATGGTGTTTAATGCCTGATGAGGATGTTTGTGACTCGAGTTAGTCAATAGGGTAGAATGACACCCTACGACTATCAACCCTAGGCATTCTTAGCTTCCTCAGGGTATCAATTCATGCATCCCGGTACAAGGATTAGAAGTTGTGGATTTATGACTAGTAGAATTGTTATACCCAAGATATTGACTTTATCACATTTGAGTATGTTTGCTTGTGTTTTATCACCTTGGTCTGTCATTAGTTGGGTGCCATGTTTGGAGGTATTGCCGGTAAAAGGCATGTCTTGGGTGCTGTTGTACCACTCACTGAGGGCCACGGGCCAGGAAGTTGGTCAAGGAACAACAGGAGTGTGGCAGCCGATAAGTATCGACTCGCCGGGTTATTATTTTGAAAGACCAGTCAGGGATCAATTGGTTGATAAAACTTCATGCATGATCTTGGGTGACAAACATATTTTAGTAATTACTATTTAATTAAGTTTTCTTAATTTTTGCTTAAAGACCAAGTTGGTGTTAGGGGTGATTCTCTATAATTCGACTTGTTCTAAGAGCCAACACTAGGTGGTGATAACCAGGGTTGTTCTCTTCCTATCTAGGGATACGGGCTATGTCTGCTCACTAGTTAAGCACACGGGTGTCGTATCTTGCTCTGTTAATTTCTGAAGTGTCGTGGTAAGAACGGGGAGTAACTCTGTCGGCTAGGGGGCTTAGACCCTTGAGGCCGTCATGTTCTTATGTTGGTGGATACAAACGGACCATAAGGGGCGGCAGTCTCATGGATCTTCGGTGCCATGGGTATGCAGAATGCATATCTATAAGATCATCACAGCATTTGGTGTGATCCAGACCGGATTGGGCACGAGTGGCAAGCGGGGACACCACTGTATTAGCAGTAATAACTGTAGGATTCACCATCCACGTGGTATCTATCAGGAATAGGTTGAGTACAATAGTAGAATGTATTTGCATAGCGATGGTTCGAAACCCTGAAATTGGAGAAGACGGCTTGATCTGGAACGTATGTAGTATGGGTGCATGCGTATCCAGAGTCTTGTTGACATTAGACTAAGTCCATCCATTTCTGTACTCTATATTATGCATTAGACTTTAGATCATGGCGAACACGAACAGTAGAAAATTAGGATGCACGTTTCTTTTTCCATTCAAGATGGTTTGTGGATGTGCAAGTTGGAGATCGCTATTTCTTATCAGCATTGTGTCAGTAGAATTACTGACGTTCCCTACCATTTAGGTATAGTTCCTACCATACAAGCAGGTGTAGAATTATCAGAGTCTTGCAGCAAAAGACTCAAGCCGAGGGGCAAGTTCCAGGAAAGCAGATTGACCATTCAGTGGAGTTTCGGCGGTGATCGGTCGATTAGCGTTCCTGGAGACTGCTGATAGCTCTACAAGAGGAGTCTGCAAATATCTTTGTAATAGGGTTGTAATGAGTTAATGTAATTTGCACTCCTTGCTCAAAACAAGATATTGGTTGTAACTGATAATGTAATGACTTTATTGGCAATAAAAAAAGTTTTTTAATTTTCATGTTATTACTATGTTGAAATGCATTTGAAGGCAAAGATTTTGGCTGCGTCACAGATGTTTGGTAACGGGGATCCGGGGCGTTACAAGAAATCAGATGCAGAAATTCAGAGGATGTTGCAACAGGTTTCCGAAGGCAAGTTTCAGAGTTCCGTGTCCAAGATGGAGTTCTATGGATGGGTGAGGGGTTGTGTGTTCCGGAGAATGCAGATCTGAGAGAGAGTATCTTGCAAGAGGCACACAGTACTTTGTTGTCAGTACATCCTGGAGGCACAAAGATGTACAAAGATATCAAACAGCACTTTTGGTGGTCTGATATGAAGAGGGATGTGGCAAACTTTGTGGCAATGTGTCTGACTTGCCAGCAGATCAAAACAGAGAATCAGAGGTCTGGAGGTTTGTTACAGCCTTTGCCCATTCCGGAATGGAAGTGGGAGTATATCAGCATGGATTTCTTCACAGGGTTGTCGAGGAGTCCGAAGGGCAATAACTCAATTTGGGTTATTGTGGACCGTTTGACTAAGTCACCTCACTTTCTACCTATGAAGATTACTTGGTCATTGGAGAAATTGGCAGAACTGTACATTGATGAGATTGTAAGACTTCACGGAGTTCCTGTGTCGATTGTTTCCAACAGGAATGCGAGGTTCACATCGAGGTTTTGGAAGGATTTGCAAGCAGTCTTGGGTACCAGGACTGACTTCAGTACTACTTTCCATCTGCAGACCGATGGTCAGATTGAAAGGGTGAATCGGGTGTTGGATGATATGCTGAGGGCTTGTGTTATGGATTTTGGTGGCATTTGGGAGAGATACTTGACATTGGTTGAGTTTGCTTATAACAACAATTACCATGCGAGTATCAGGATGGCTCCGTATGAAGCTCTGTACGAAGAAAGTGTAGGACACTTGTTTGTTGGTATGAAGTTGGTGAGAGGTAGATGTTTGGGCCTGAGATTGTGAAGCAGAAATCAAAGAAGATTGAGTTGATTCGTAAGGGGTTGTTCGAGGCTCAGAGTCGGCAGAAGAGTTATGCAGACACTCGATGAAAGGACTTGGAGTTTGAGGTTGGGGATGCAGTTTTTCTCAAAATGTCTCTGACTAAAGGAGTGATCAGGTTCGGAAAGAGAGGCAAGTTGGCACCATGGTACATTGGGACATACAGGATTTTGGGGCGGATTGGTAAAACGGCATATAGGTTGGAGCTACCGGAGGAATTGGCATAGGAACATGATGTGTTCCATGTGTCGATGTTGATGAGGTATGTGCCGGATCAGAATCATCAGTTGGTGGAAGTGCCTGAATGTCTACAACTCAACTTGAGTTACTAGGAGCGGCCTGTAGAGATTGTTGATCGTAGGGAGAAGGTGTTGAGGAATAAGGTGATACCTATGGTCAAGGTATTGTGGAGGAACCAGCAATTCGAAGAGGTTACTTGGGAGCCGAAGGATCGCATGCAGAAGGATTTTCCTGAGCTTTTTGTATGATTATATTTCTTTTGTATGATTGTACTTTTTTGATTAAATTTTATTTCACTTGGTTAAATTAAATTCTCTTGTGTGATTGTATTCCTTAAACTATATTTCCATTTATGTGATTGCATTTTCTTTTGCTTATTTTGTTTGGTCCCTATTAGTAGTAGTTCTGAGGACAGAACTATTCTAAGGAGGGGTGATGTAACACCCTAGTTTTTTAAATAATTTTTTTGAGATTAATAAATGAATTAAAATGATTTTTGATGATTTAATAAATATTTTTCTAAAATTTATCTTTTTACACGTGCAAAACACGTGCAAATATTTTCTTGGGAAGTTCAACGTCAGAAATTTATTTTGGGGAAACCTAATTAGTAGGTTTTATTTGTGAATTTTTTGGATTTTTCTGAAATTTATCTGACATATTAGCAAATATTACAAAAGGATGGGTTTTGTGCAAAATTGCCACTTGAAGTGAAAACTCCAGATTTTCAGATTTTTGGGCTGAGCATGATTGCTATTCAACTCAGAGGTAAAAGTTTTACTTTTTGTTTTAGATTTGGTTTATTTCGCAAATTTCTTAAAGAATGGTTTTTTTGCAAAATTGCCACTTAGAGGCAAAATTACAAATTTATTTTTCTGGGTTTTGAAACCAGTGCCGGCCAGATCTGAGTATTGGTTTTTATTTTTAAATCTAATTTTAATTATTTTTATCTAATTTCCAAGTATAAAGATTTATATATGTAAAAAGATATTCAAAAGGGGATATGTTGCAAATCTACTAAAAAACCCTAAAACTCTAATTCCCGGCCTTATATAAACTAAGGTACAGGCATCGCTTTGCTGCACTGCACAAAGAGTTTTCTTTATTATTGATTCTTGGAGTTTCGAAGAGAGGATCTTGGTTTTCTTGCGAAATGAAGGACTTTTCTTATTCTTTTTATTACTTCGGTTGATTCTTCAATCAGGTGAGTGACATATGTTTGGTTTCTTACTGTTGTATGCATGTTGTATGTGATGATTTTCCTATTAGAAAGCATGTTAGGAGTTTGTATGATGATATGATGAATTTTGATGGATGGATGAATAAAAATTGAATCTTTTCATGAAAACTTTGCTATTGAAGATTGAAATTCCATATAGATGACTTGAGATTGTTAAGAACCTAATATGAAATCATGGGTATGCTATTTTCTTTCATATGCTTCCTGATTTGAACATATATATTGAGATTATATGATGAGGATGCACAATTTTAATAAAGATGAGTTCTTTCACTGATGTATATACATGCACACACTATCGATATTTTTTATGAATAAAACTTGATGAATGGTGGTTGTAATTGCACATATTCATGGGAAAACTGATATGAGTAGTTTTACGTGTGTTTAATGAATTACAAGACAGATTTTGGATCGAAAAAGATCAAGTTTTGAATGATCAAAAGGGGTTGATTTTCGGGTCTGTGGTGTTTAGCCGAAATTATTCTTTTTGTGATTTTTGTGAAGTTTTCGATTGGATTTGAGTTGCTTTGATACTAAGTTTGATTTGAACATTTTACTACTCCTATTTTGTGAATTTTGATGCTATAACTGATGTTGGAACACTTATGTATACATATATACATATATATACACTATTTTGTTGTTTTGAAGAATTTGATAAAAATGCTCTTTTATGATCTTGATAAGGTTTTGATTTGTTTTATAAACTTCAATATGTTAGACAAGTTATATTTGACCATCTCAGGAATTTGGTTTTGCAAATTTATGATTTACAAAGAATTTACGAAGTATCATTAAAAATGTGCACGAATTTCAAAGTTGTATTTTCCTTAAGATGACCGTCGACCGCTCTGTTTTTGTACTAAAAATGACAGTCGACTGTCAATTCTTGGGTTTTCGGATTTTTGCTCGACAGTCGACCGTCGACCGTCGTGTTTTGCACTATCTTGGACAGTCGATTGTCAGCACTCTGGCTGATTGTTTTGTTGAGTTTTTCTCCGTTTTCTTGAACGATTATTTTTTCAATATTATGGATTATTGATCTACTGTTTTAGATGATATTTTTGCTACAGATTGCAGTATTTTACAGAGAGCTATATTTTGTTTATAATAGAATTTAAATTGTATTTCTACGACTTTATAAAGTGAAATATATACGGTTTTCAAAGAGATTAATGTTTTGTGATATTCTATGACTTCAAAATATGATTCTCAGTTATTTAATCGATTTAATAATTTATTTTAGTTCTGGAAATTTGTGAGTATCTTGAATGAGTTTGGGTTTTGTTGACTTAAAGAAGTTTCCTTGATATAAACATTTTGATGATGGAATTGAGAGTTTTATTGAAAGTTTTGGTGTTGATATTCATTTTGTGAATCTCTAGGAGTTTAGTGGGAGTCCTGTGAACTGGCAGATGATATTTTGTAGATTTTGACCAGTTGGGGTCATTGGGGTTGTTTTGTAGAATTAAGTCCGGCAGGATACATTAACTCTAGAGCGAGGGAATTTGTGTTTTAATAATAACCAACTTAAGGACAGGCACAAATGGAGATGTTATGGAACTTGGGAAACGTAAGTATATGCTCTTGGGGTCCAGTCCAATGGATGCGTTCCAGGACTTGTGTGTTCTGTCTCGAGAGGACTATTAGTATGTTCGCGTGTCGATGGTTTGCAGTGCTTATTCACGGAACATACGGATACATTCGTGTGTCGAGGGCCGACCGTTCTATTCACGGGATGTGTCTGTGTACTTGCACGTCGAGGGGCGGTAGTGGGGTTAGCATTGGTATCGGGTCGGGTTGGGTCGGGTCCTTCACTACCCGGATCCGGACTTGGTCCCCTACGGGTCCAAAAATTGGACCCAAACCCGGACCCATGAGGACCGGGTCCGGTTCCGGGTCTGGGTCCTATTAAAATATTCCTACCTGTTCGGGTAGGAGCAGGAGTGTGAGCAATGAGTGGAGACGGCGAGTGAAGGATTTAGAATAGAGGAGAGAAGTAAAAAAATATGAGCTTTGGGTTTGGAAGAGGAAGATTTAGAATTTAGGAGGAAGGAGGGAAGGGATGGTGAAAAAATATTTATTTTTATGTTGATTTTTTGGATTTTTTTTTTAACGGGTCCGGGTCGGATCTCTTTTGAGCGGACCAGAACCCGGACCTGAAAGTACAACGGGTCCCATTTTAGGACCCGGACCCAGATAGGCCGGGTCGGTTCCGGTCCAATGCCAGGTCCGGGTCAGATCCGGATTTCAGGTATTTATACCAATGCTAGGTGGGGTACACGGCAGGGATGTGATTCTCCGGTTATTGAGCTATTCTGACATGATGCTTACGCATTGAGGGTTGTGATGCCTATTCGCGGAGTAGACTAGATCTTGTTTCCATCACTGTTGTAGGATTAGTTGAATAACGAGGGATCTAACCCTATAAAGTGGAGATCAATAAGGGCTTGCACCGGACCTATATAGTATGGAATGTATAGAATCCCACAAGTATGCATTAGAGAGTCATCATATTTCATTTGTGTTTTCTTGACTTAGTTTTATGCATGTTTATTTTTTGTTTTCCTACACTTGACACTTAGTCTAGTTTCACTTGATGTTTTCATGTTTTATTTACTGTCATTTCATGTTCCATCTGTTACTACTATTTGTACTTTATAACTTTATTTTTTCATGTTTTATTTACATTGTATTTCTTTTGATGTCACTCACACCGTTATGGCTGACCCCTGTAGTTTTGGGGGTTAGGGTTATCTCTAGCCTCATGTTTTACAGGTAGGTACTTATAGCATTGGGATTTGGATGCATGTGGTAGAATGATAATGTGGCTTATGTAAATTGTAAAAGAATGTGTTGTAAAAGAAAGAAATTGTAATTCAAGATATTTAATTTTCCGTTGTGCTTTGTAAAGAACCGATGTAATAAAAGTTAAAAATTTTATCTGTGTTTTGGTTATGTTTACTATTACATTGAGGTTGATGCTGAAAATTGTGCCACGTATTTCTGAGATATTATATTGGAAATTCGGGGTGTTACACGAGCAATGATGAGTGCTCTTTTGGTAATCTTCTATTCACATCCTGAAAAGTTTGTACGATAACCTTTTTCATCAAGCTACCCCACTGAGATCTTATTCCTTTTGAGGCTAGGAATATGTCTCACTCCTTGCAGCTTCCATGTAGTCTGGTTTGAAAACTGTACTCTGATGTCTCCCTTTCCCACAATATTCAAGGTTTCATCATCGGCTAGATGAACATTCCCAAAATCACCACTGACGTAGTTCTTAATGATTTCTCTGCTTGAGGTGAAGTGGAAAGATGCCCCTGAATCCAAGATCCATGATTCAGTCAGACTATTGATGCTTAGAATCATAGCATCACCCGCGTCCTCGGTCACGTTAGCAGATACCTGTGCGTCAGTATTTTTCTTCGTAGCTCGGCAATCCCGTTGAAAGTGGCCCCACTTGCCACAATTGTAGTAGTTGAAAGCTTTCTTTCCTGATCTACATTTACCTCGTCTAGATTTCAATCTGCTGCGATTAGAGGTTCTTTCTGAACTTCTTCCTCTTGACTCCGTGTGCAAAGCTGAGGAGGTTGATGCTTCACCTTATTCTCTTTGCCGAATTTCGTCACTCAATACCAGATCTCGAACATCATCAAACTTCAATTTACTATTTTCCAACGAACAACTGACTGTTGTAAAGTAGCATTCCAACTGTCTGGTAGAGAGGATAAGAGAGTCAAAGCTCACACTTCATCATCGAACTCGATTTCTACTGAACTCAATTGGGTTGTGATTGTGTTGAGTTCGTTTAGATGATGAGCCACTGATCCGCCTTCCGTCATCCGCAAATTGAATAACCGCTTCATCAAGTGAACTTTGTTTGAGGTCGATGACTTCTCGTACATACTGGAGAAAGCAGCCATAAAACCCGCTGTGGTCTTTTCCTTTGCTATGTTGAAAGCAACATTGCGAGATAACATCAATTGGATAACTCTAATGGCTTTTCTGTCGAGAATTGTCCAGTCTTCATCCGGCATGCCTACTGGGTTTTTTTTCAGAGAGAGGTTGATACAGCTTTTTCTGTTACAGATAATCTTCAATCTGCATTTTCCAAAAGCCAAAGTCCGCACCATCAAACTTTTCAATTTTCACCTTCCCTTCATCTGCGGCCATCGCTTCCACTCGAATATGTCTTCCCCTAAATCATTTATGGCTATTCATCGACATAAATTACAACCAGAGCTCTGGTACCGGTTGTTGGAAAAAAAATCTTGTTGTATAGTTTTTCCTTTAACTAGATTAGCAAGAATGCAAAATATAAGCGAAAAAATAATACTCACAAATTGATAAGGAGTTCGACACAAATTTTACCTACGCCTCTGTTGCAGATCTTCATTGTAAGGGGATAAAATTGTACAAAGTGTTCACAACACTCAAAAAATACTCACAACCCAAAATTCAAAGAATTTTTCTCACAAAATTTTCTCTTTACAAAATGTTTACACACTCAAAAAATCGTAATCAAATTTCTCTCAACTCTTTTTTTTTTCCTCCGATGGATTGAATGTTGAGTAAGAATGAGATGAGAGAATGAATGAGATGAAAAGAAACGGGAAATGGAGGCTATTTATAATGATGTGACTATGGGGGTTAGGTGGGTTAGAGCATCCACTACGGTCGGCTATTTACTTAAAAAATGAAAATTTTGGGAAATTTTACGCCACTATCGTCTGCTATAAACCCAGTTTATAGCAGAGTAGTGAACAGGAGTCGGCCATATATAGCAGGGCAGAATAGCATTTGGAAATTATAGAAGACGGTAAACGATCTTCCTCTATCAAAAATTTTGATTTCTTTGGAATTAAAAAATCGAATAGACGGTAGAAGATCTTCCGTCTATACAATTTGACCGGTCAAAATTGTATAGACGGAAGAAGATCTTCCGTCTATCGAATTTATAATTTTTTTTTAAAAAAAATTTATCAAACGGAAGAACTTGTTCGGGCTGAGAATTTATCAAAAAAAAAATTTCCTTTTTTTTTTTGTCCTTTTCCTAAAGACAAAAGTGAAATCCGAAAAAAAAAAAAACAGAAAATTCCCAAACGGAAGAACTTGTTCCGGCTGAGAATTTTTAAGATTTAAAAAAAAAAAAAAAAAACCGGACGGAAGAAGATCTTCCGGTTGGATTTTTTTTAAAACAAAAAAAATAATAAAGATCTCAGACGGAGGATCTTCTTCCGTCTATATATTTTACAATTTTTTTTTGCAAATTATAGCTCTCAACGATAGTGACGGAATCGATACAATGCTAAAAGCAAATATGCATATAGTTAAAATATAGCACGAACCATAGTGGATGCTCTTAGTCGTCCCATTTTCCTTCTTTGATTCTTTTTGTCCCCACCCCCCCCCCCCCCCCCCCCCCCCCCCCCCCCCAAAAAAAAACATAACACCAAATGGCCACCCCGGTTTGTTCATTTTAATTATCATCCAAATTGATGGTGATCACATACCCTACCAACACCAGCAATGTGGTGCTCTATAGTGTTTATTATAAAATATTGCACTATGTTGTAAATAAGTTCCATTTCAAAAGGAACCATAATGTGTAATTACTGTATTATATAGAACTGAAGCTTTAGAATACCACATAATTAGTTCCAATTTTGATTTTTTTTTTAATATGCCACTTTTCAAAATTATTTGCAGAAAGATAACAGTTGCTAAAGTATTTGTGCTCGTGGACTCAACAACTAAACTCGTCATTCTCAAAGCCGAGTTTAGTTGTTTCATACTCGTCGTTGGAAACGGCGGGTCTTTATTGAAAATTTTGAACTAAACTCTCTATTCTCAATAGCGAGTCTAATGCAATGTCCTCGCCATTGGGAACGACGAGTCTTCATTGAAAATTTTGAACTGAACTCGACATTGGTAACGACGAGCCTTAAAAATAAAAAAATAAAAACTAAACTCACCGTTCCCAACAACCAGTCTAGTGTAAATGTCCTCGCCGAATCTTCTTTGAAAATTTTGAACTAAACTCGTCGTTCGTAACGACGACTTTCTCAAAAAACGAACTGTCATTAACTTTAGTAGTGTTGCTCTGGCTTGAACAAACTTCATGAAGTCATTCACGCTCAGATTCAAAACCCAAGTCCCTTCCTCAGTTTTACTGTTCGAAATTTCACAAAAATATCTTGATGTTCCTCTGCTTCTCCACCTTCCATATAGTAAGTAAAGCAATGACATTTGAGTTTTTGTATGTTGGGGCTGCTCCTTAGTTAGCGGGCACATAGTGAATTACGCTTATGACACTAATCCATAATCTCCGATGATGTTAATTACTATTAAGTAGTTATGTATGTCAGAACAAATGGAGGTTCCAGAGATTGCAAATCAAGTTCAAATCCTAATGTACTGATGTCAAGGATTTGGTTTCGACTGCATAATGTATAGGGGGAATTTAGTTATGTGAAGGACTAGTCGGTAAACAAGTTGTTGTTTGATGGCAGAAGTTAAATTATAATTTAACTAGCAAATATCCTACGCGAAGCAGGGCAAAGAATGAATTATATTGTCTACTCTTTTAGATAGTACACAACCTATCCTCAGCTTTCTTTCATGCGCATTTCAGCATTGTTTACATGAGCTCGATTAACTTCAACACAAGTTACCTTGCAATCAGATTTTGCACCATACTTGTGCAAACTTTCTTTCAGGATTTTCTTCTTAACGTGTACATGTGCATGGGCGGAGCTTAGTGAGGGCCGGGGAGCCCGGGCCCTCCTCAAAATTTTCAAAACCCCCTTCCTACTATTGAAAATTTTGAAAAAATTCCAAAAATATTATGATTTGCCCCTAAAAAAGCTTAAGTTTTATGCTTTGGCCCCCCTAAAATTTATGAAAAAACCCTTATATATATATATATCTATATATAGCCATAAGATTTTTTCTTGGTCCCCCAGGCAAAATTGTTCTGGCTTCGCCCCTGTACATGTGCAAAACCAATACATTACAGAAGCTAAACTTCGCTGTGCAGAGAGTCCATGCCAATAACATCTACCTATGTTTTGAATCTCTGGATAACCCTTCTTGCTCCAATATTTGCTTCAAATCCTCTCCTCACTTCACCATCTTCTCGTACATAGTATGTGATGCTTCTTGTTTTTGGTGTGGGGGTAACAGGTGTGAGTTCTTATAATTTATGAAGCGGAAGGGACGGATCTCGATCTCGTCTCAGATCGGTTCCTGGAGGTCGGCTCAGAAGAGCGGTTGGAAGCTCGGACGACCGGAGTACCTACAAAAAGGCCTAGAAACACCGAAAGAAATCGCGGCGACAGGCCTTCGACGATCTAGTTAGTCACCGGAAAGAGACTGGGCAGCTAGGGTTCAGATGGGAAAAGATTCATTACCTTTGAAAGTGATGAGGGGTCTGGTGTTTATAGGTAGGGGTAAACGGGTATCAGACCCTAATGGGCCGGGTCGGACCCATTTGCCTGTAGGCTTGAATTGGCAGAAGGCCTGTTGGACCTGTTGACTTGATGATCTGGGATGAGAGAAATCTGAGGAGATCTGACGACCCTGATTGAGGCATGTCATCTATACCACATCATAAGCCCCCCACTCCTGGAGGGCTGTGTGAACCAGCCGTGGACGAGTAGTTTGTCTTTGTGGGAAGAGCGGAGAGGAGTATTTTATGAAGATGAGTTGTTAAGTCCCTGAGAAGTGACTGGGGGTTGGTGCTGAGGCGAGCATGGTATACGACTCGATTGAAGTCCGCACCGAGCACCGAGCTCGAGGGATCGGTACCGAGCGTCGAGCCAGGAGGGTCGAGGCTGAGCACTCCGGGCGAGGTATTTTACGAAGGAAAGCGGTGGTGATGCTCGATGTTCATGCCAAGGCCTGATCTCATTGGGTCGGTGCCAAGCGTCGAGCTAGGAGGGTTGAGGTTGAGCATGCCGAGCGAGGAGCTATATGAGGGAAAGCGTTGGCGATGGTTGAAGTTCATGCCGAGCTCCGAGTGCCTTGATAGAGGCATTTTTGTGAGAAAAAACTGTATCAATGCCCGCGATCCCTGCCGAGCTCCGAGCTTTGGGTCGGCACTGAGCGCCTCGATAGAGGCATTTTGTAAGAAAAGTCTGTATCGATGCTCGAGGTTCATGTCGAGCTCCGAGCATTGGGTCGGCGCCGAGCACCTCGATAGAGGCATTCTGTGAGGAAAAGCTGTATCGATGTTCGAGGTTCATGCCGAACTCCGAGCTTTGGGTCGGCGCCAAGCACCTCGATAGAGGCATTTTGTGACAAAAAGCTGTATTGATGCTCGAGGTTTATGCCGAGCTCTGAGCACATGGATAGAGGCATTCTGTGAGGAAAAGCTGTATCAATGCTCGAGGCTCATGCCGAGCTCCGAGCCTCGATAGAGGCATTCTGTAAGGAAAAACTGTATCGATGCTCGAGGTTCATGTCAAGCTCCGAGCGCCTCTATAACCCCCATTCCCGTAAACACGTATTTTCTGAATATTTTCTGTATTTCAATATTTATAAATTCATTATTTGTTAAAAGTCATTTTGGATTTTATATTAAAGTGTTTTTCTATCGATAATTATATTTATTTCGAATAATTGTGTAATTTAATATATTTCTAAGACTTATTGATCGACTATTTATAATTGAGCTCGAAAACAAATATATTATTATTATTGGATTATTTTAATAAAGTTTTTAAACATGGATACTATTTCGTTATGTAATTTTATTGTTTTTATGACTATGATTATTAATTTTTATTTCTTGATTATTTAATTAAAAATCATTTATCGAATTATTTTTATTTCGTACTTGATCTGATTTTATTGGCGAATTCCAAATTTATTTTGAAGCCCTAATTTATATTTTAATGCATTTGTATTATTTTGGATTTAAAATTTTGTTTGTGAAATTTCTTCGTTCTTTTTGATAGAGCAATTCTTATTGACCATATTGCTCTCTTATTTACTGTGGGTATTTTTATTTGAACCATATTGATTTTGATCTATCTCTTATTGAACCCTAAAACCTAATTTCATTTGTTCTTGATCCAAATCCGCTTTTATTGGATCCTAAACTACTAACCCAATACCCTAATTGTACCTTATAAATACAACTCTAATGCAAACCCTAATTTTGACACACAAATCGAAACTCTAGCCGCCTATTCTCTTTCCTTTCTCTCTCTCCTTGTCGTTCTCTCTCCCTCCCTCTTTTCCCGCCAAAACCACTGAACCCATCTCCCATCCTTCCACCTCCGGCCACCCCCGTTGATGCTCAGTCGTCGAGCGTCGCCCAGCTACCAGCAAACCCCCGGCTGCTGCCGCAACCCTGTCGACCTCCCCCTGGCTGTTCCTTCCCGTTGACGGTAGCCCAATCGACAACCCCCTTTTGCTCCTCCCTCTAGCGCCGCTGTCGCTCCTTGTCGATGCCATCGACGTTCCGCCGCCTCGCCGCCAGCCCAGACCTGCCAGTTAGATCTCCTTGCCCCTTTGCTGCCTTTACCCTATCTTTCTCTTGTGCCAATACTGTTGCAGTTGCTGCCTCTCTTGTATAGTTGCTATTATTGCTTGAGTCGCTTTTTTTGTTAACGTATTATGCGCGTGCTATTGGTGATTGAGTTAGTTCGTAGGTTCGTTGCTTCGGGATTCTTATCCCGTTATTCTTCGTATTCGTTTTCATCGTCTAACAGGCAAGTAACTTGTATTAAATTTCTTTGCATATACAAGTACAAAATACAGCTTATAGTGTAGTTGGGTTCTAGAGACAATTTGTGTGTGGAACCCCTTGTTAATATTGTCTCTGTTGTGATGATTTGACCATAGTTGCCTCACGACATATATGACATGATTAACCTAGGGTTGACCACTTTTGATGTATGTGTTCATGCTATCTTGAGATATCTGTGTTTGATATTCGTGTCATACTTGTCGAATACTTGTAAAATACTCTATACCATGTTGCTTGGACATCTAGTACACCATATTCTAAGTTATCGTCCTATTGTTTCCCTATTGTTACTATTGTCCATTTAATGTCTCTAGATTGTATATTGTATTGTATTGTTACATCGATAAAAATCGTTAACAAGCCGGGGTTTGAGGGTTGACCTAAGTAGTGGACAATATAGAGACTGTACTCGGAAGGGAGCTCGTGGTTTCCCTACAATTATTGAATGACGGAATAATGAACAACTGGATAACTTTATATTGTTCCATGGATACCGATACTGAATAACTAAATGACTGAATGACTGAATAACTGAATATCGAACAGAATTGTTTATACCGTTTCTCGAGTACATGAACTATAGAGCCCACCACTAAGTATAAAGCGAAACTGTTTGAATGTTGCAACCATGTAGTAAAAGTATGGATGCATGAAGTGCTACCTAGATAGTAATTATACAAGACTTGAACATGACCCTTGACACTTGACACTTGACTACTTGAAACTTGTTTACTTGATACTTGCTACTTGTTACTTATTACTTGATTTCGTGATACTTGATTCGTGATACTCGTTACTTGTTTACATGATACTTGTTCACTCGACACTTATTACATGCTACTTACACTTGTTTATCTTGCCATGCTAGTTGTTATATTTTGTTATCATGCCTATTCCATGTTATTAGTTATCCTTTTTTCCATGTACTTGTGCCTGCACTACAAGCGGCCCATAACTTGCATTGACGGACGTTTTTTCCTCTTCCTGCAATTTATTAAATTGCAGATTTCGGAGAATAGTTGCCTGCTGGAGTCGGAGAATAAATAGTCTGAAGACTACTGCTTTCTAATTGCTTATTGCTTTAATAAACTTAATGTATTGGGACTTATTATTATTTGGATTGTATTTATTATTGTATTGGACTTATATCCTGAATAATGTTATTTATTTCCAGATGTTGGATTATTATTATACTTGGATATTTTATATTGCTTCAATTCAAGTATTATTGTTCATGAGATTGTTATTATTACTTGCGCAATTGTTCTATATTGATTGTATTGTTGAGTTGATCGGATAAACAGCTTATGGGTGACGTTAGTCATTCACTATGCCAATGTCATGTACTCGTATTCCATATTTTCGGGAAGCGGGGCATGACAAGGTTTTTAGTGGTATCAGAGCTCGGGTTTGGATAATATATCAGTCAAACATAACTAACAAAAGGAAGTTTGGCTTTGATTGATATATTAATCAGATTTGGGTTATAACCGGTTTAACTCAACAGTATGAGCAATACAGTGATCGCATGAACAATTGATATCCAACTTATGATCTGGAAACTAGTCTCTTTTGATTCCTCTTTGATCCTTTCACATTTTGTTCCTTCATTTCTAGTTATCTTTTTTCCCTTCCATTCATTGATTCCTTATTGGGTATGATTTCATTCTTTTCATACTCATATTCTTTTGATTTCGGCATCGTTCGTTCCTTTCTTCCTGCTTGCTTCGTCGATCGGCATCGCTTGATCTTCAACGATGTATCTACAGCTTGGAGCTCCACTATCATAGTAGCGCAGCGGAAGTGTGGTGGGCACATAACCCACAGGTCCCAGGATTCTCCTATTATTTCTCTTCTTGCATTGCTTACTTTCTTATTCATCCATTTGCATTGTCCTCATTCTTTGAATCTTTATTTAACATCATTCTTGATCACTTCATTCATATCCATGTTCTTCTATCCTGGTGTTGCCGTCATTTTGTCTTTCCCTTTGAATTCCCAATTTTGTTACCACAATTGTCTCTTTTCCTTTATCTCTGTTTTGTTATTTCGTAAGTTTGCTTTTGCTTTGTCCTATGTACCACCTAAGCATATTTCGAGGACAAAATTTTATTGTCAGGTGGGTAGGATTGTAACCCCCTTTTCTGTAAACACGTATTTTCTGAATATTTTCTGTATTTCGATATTTATAAATTCATTATTTGTTAAAAATCGTTTTGGATTTTATATTAAAGTGTTTTTCTATCGTTAATTATATTTATTTCGAATAATTGTGTAATTTAATATATTTCTATGACTTATTGATCAACTATTTATAATTGAGCTCGAAAACAAATATTTTATTATTATTGGATTATTTTAATAAAGTTGTTAAACCTAGATACTATTTCATTATGTAATTTTATTATTTTTATGACTATGATTATTAATTTTTATTTCTTGATTATTTAATTAAAATTCATTTATCGAATTATTTTTATTTCGTACTTGATCTGATTTTATTGGCGAATTCCAAATTTATTTTCACGCCCTAATTTATATTTTAATGCATTTGTATTATTTTGGATTTAAATTTTTGTTCATGAAATTTCTTCGTTCTTTTTGATCGAGCAATTCTTATTGATCATATTGCTCTCTTATTTATTATGGGTACTTTTATTTGAACCCTATTGATTTTGATCTATCTCTTATTGAACCCTAAAACCCAATTTTATTTGTTCTTGATCCAAATTCGCTTTTACTGGATCCTAAACCACTAACCGAATACCCTAATTGTACCTTATAAATACAACTCTAATGCAAACCCTAATTTTGGCACACAAATCGAAACTCTAACCGCCTATTCTTTTTCCTCTCTCTCTCTCTCTCCCCCCCATTTTCCCGCCAAAACCACTGAACCCATCTTCCGTCCTTCCACCTCCGGCCACCCCCGTTGATGCTCAGCCGTCGAGCGTCGCTTAGCCACCAGCAAACCCCCAGCTGCTGCCGCAACCCCGTCAACCTCCCCCTGGCTTTTCCTTCCCGTTGACGGCAACCCAATCAACAACTCCTTTTTGCTCCTCCCTCTAGCGCCGTCGTCGCTCCTCGTCGACGCCATCGACATTTTGCCGCCTCGCCGCCAGCCCAGACCCGCCAGTCAGATCTCCTTGCCCCTTTGCTGCCTTTGCCCTCTCTCTCTTGTGCCAATACTGTTGCAGTTGTTGTCTCTCTTGTGTAGCTGCTATTATTGCTTGAGTCACTTTTTTGTGCACGTATTGTGCGCGTGCTATTGGTGATTGAGTTAGTTCGTGGGTTCGTTGCTTCGAGATTCTTATCCCGTTATTCTTCGTATTTGTTTTCATTATTTAACAGCAAGTAACTTGTATTAAATTTCTTTACATATACAAGTACAAAATATCGCTTGTAGTGTAGTTGGATTCTGGAGACAATTCGTGTGTGAAACTCGTGGTTTCCCTAAGTAGTGGACAATATAGAGACTGTACTTGGAAGGAAACTCGTGGTTTACCTATAATTACTGAATGACTGAATCACTGAATAAGTGGATAACTGTATATTATTCCATGGATACCTATACTGAATAACTAAATGACTGAATGACTGAATAACTGAATACAAAATTGTTTATACCGTTTCCCGAGTACATGAACTATAGAGTCCACCACTAAGTCTAAAGTGAAACTGTTTGAATGTAGCAACCATGTAGTAAAAGTATGGATGCATGAAGTGCTACCTTGTAATTATACAAGACTTGAACATGACCCTTGACACTTGACACTTGACTACTTGAAACTTGTTTACTTGATACTTGCTACTTGTTACTTGTTACTTGATTTCGTGATACTTGATTCGTGATAATCATTACTTTTTTACATGATACTTGTTCACATGACACTTATCACATGCTACTTACACTTGTTTATCTTGCCATGCTAGTTGTTATATTTTGTTATCATGCCTATCCCATATTATTAGTTATCCATTTTCCCATGTACTTGTGCCTGCACTACAAGCGGCCCGTAACTTGCATTGACAGACGTTTTTTCCTGTTCCTGCAATTTATTAAATTGCAAATTTTGGAGAACAGTAGCCTGCTAGAGTCGGAGAACAAACAGTCTGAAGACTATTGCTTTCTAATTGTTTATTGCTTTAATATACTTAATGTATTGAGACTTATTAATATTTGGATTGTATTTATTATTGTATTGGACTTATGTCCCGAATATTATTATTTGTTTCCAGATGTTGGATTATTATTGTACTTGGATATTTTATATTGCTTCAATTCAAGTATTATTGTTCATGAGATTGTTATTATTGCTTGCGCAATTATTCTGTATTGATTATATTGTTGAGTTGATCGGATAAATAGCTTATGGGTGACGTTAGTCATTCGTTGGCCAATATCATGTACTCGTCTTCCGTATTTTTAGGAAGCGGGGCGTGACAGCCTCGATAAAGGCATTCTGTATGGAAAGGTTGTATCGATGCTCGAGGTTCATGCCGAGCTCCGAGCTTTGGGTTGACGCCGAACACCTCGATAGAGGCATTCTGTGAGGAAAAGTTGTATCAATGCTTGAGGTTCATGCCGAGCTCCGAGCTTTGGGTCGGCGCCGAGCGTCTAGATAGAGGCTTTTTGTGATAAAAAGTTGTATCGATGCTCGAGGCTCACGCCGAGCTCCAAGCGCCTTGATAGATTCATTATGTGAGGAAAAGGTGTATCGAAGCCCGAGGTTCATGCCGAGCTCTGAGCTTTGGGTCAGCGCCGAGCGCCTCGATAGAGGCATTCTGTGAGAAAAAGTTGTATCGATGCTCGAGGTTCATGCAGAGTATCGAGCCAGGTGGCCTTACTTACTGGCAAAATCTTTGTATCTATGTTTGGCGTGTTCGAGGTGTATACCGAGGTTCAAGCCTTTTGGACTTGGGGAAGAATTGGTCTTGGGGAGAGATTGTGTCACATGTGGGCCAATCCTGTGGTAACACGTGTGATGATAATGTCAGGTTTGAGGATATCGAGGAGTCGCGAGGTTCACTATATATCCCCCACCCCTCTCCTCATTTTTCACTTTTGCTTTCTTTCTTTAAGTTCCCAAGTTTTCTCTCTTAGTGCAGTTCAACCACCGGCGACGAGTTTTTCCGACCACTTCCCACCATTTCGAACAGGTTAGTTTCTTTTCATTATGTCGAGGGCTCAAGCTGGTTCGTCTACCACTACCTTGGGTCAGGATGATGGCCCGCGTCTCTCCATTTCAACTTCTTGGGATTCAGCGAAGAGGGTTTATGAAGTCACGCCGTTCCGCAGTAAGAAGCCCTTTGTAGTAAAGTTGAGCGACTCAGAAGGGAACGTGCACATGGCAGAGGGTGACAAGGAGGAGGTTATTGGTAGGGTGGAGGAGGATGAGATGATTGAGGGAGCGGGGGATGACAAGGAGGTCGAAGTCGTCGAGGTGGACGAGGAAGGAGGGGACGACGCATCGGCAGAGGAAGACAATCTGGGCCCTTTAGCATCGCCCTTTCCTCTGAGGGGTCGTCGCGTCTGGCAGAGAAAAACAAAGTGGATCCTTCCAAACAGCCTGGATGAGACGGCTCATGAAGTCAGACTCAATGTTCCATTCACCGTTTATCCGGGCTCCATCAGAATGTGCCCAGACGATGTTGAGGATTTGGTCCAATACGGGGGAAGTGGTGACGATGATGTGCAAGCGTCCTCGCCCGGTAGACAGAAAATATATGCGAACAAAATGCCGACTATTCTGGCCGCAGACGATTTTCCAATTATCCGAGCCAGCTACTTCATCGGTTAGGAATACGAGCTGCTAATCCCCAGCCCCGGGCTCCACCCCACAAAAAAATTGGCTCCCTACTTATGCATGTTTCCGGTGGACGCTTTTTGCTCATGTTGGTGTATGCCCTAGAGGCCAGTTGTGTATTGACATTACTAGTTTACATTGCATTATGACATTTATTTCATATATGAGGCATTTCATTTATTGTGTTGTTTATTGTGAGTAAATAAGCATAATAAAGTCCTCAGAATAGTAGGTTCAATACCATGGGATATCAAGTGCATGACTTAATTGTGAGATCCTATTGGTTGTAACCAGAACACTATTCGTAAATGTCCCTAGTCAAGTATTGTTGTGAATTATGACAACAATAATGCATAGAGACTAGTATGTGCATAGACTAATGACCATATCTCACTGGTCATGGATATGAAATATCAAGTCTTCACATGGGTACATATTAGAGCAATAATGTTCTGGACTAACCCACCATTAGAACGCTGCATAGATCATTACGTGAGTGTCATAAGCGGTTCTCACAATGACCATGGTGTATGTATTCCTTTGACTTGAAGTCACTATGGTTCCCTACATGAGAAGTTATATATTTTAATGTTGTCAAACATTACCTGTAATAAGGTGATTATAAAGTCGACTATTGGATATACTACAAATCATGCAGAGGGATGTGAGTGACTTAGATAGGATTTGTCCCTCTTACATAACAAGAGCGATATCTACAAGTCCCTTGATTGAGTAAGATTGCAAAATACATGGCCGTGCTCAAATGAGTCAATATGAGATATCAGGCTCATTTGTTTTAGTAAGTTTACTCAGACATCAAGAAACCAAAGATTGAACTATATAAGGGTGACACGCTCTATACCTTGTGGTCAATTAAGATATCTGGACAAAGGGACTGGACTACATGCTAACATTGGTCACGGATAGGTTATGTCTAGTCACTGACATTCCCACTACTTGAGTAGCAGTGATGTATTGCTAGATACCGCTCACCATTTTTAATACTAGAATATGATTTTAGTATCACTGTCAACGTAATGGAAACCTTCAGGGTCACACACATAGAATGGGTCAAAATTGGGATTTAAATTCATAAGATGAATTTAATTGGGAATCCAAGTAAGACTTGGACTCCTGACATTGGTTGGATATTTAATTAGATTAAATAGGCTGAATAAAGTTCAGAGTCCCACACACGAATTTGACCCGGGTTGGATTATGATCCCAACAAGCTCGTTACTCTCTTAGGGTTGATTTACTTCCGCTATATATATGATGCATATCTATAGAAAATTCACAAATGAGAAAACCTTAGCAGTCACAGAAATTGTGAGAGAGAGAGAGAGAGATCGTGAGGAACAGCCCCACCCTGCAACTAGCACCGCGGCATGAGGAAAGCTTGGTTTTGATTCGTTCATGTGGATATCGTAGAGGCACAGCAACATTGCAGTGCTATGATCAACATATCTTTGGAGACAGCAGATCCATCCTTAAGGTATAAGTCCTAAACACGTTTTATGGTTTTCACATGGATCCATGGCAAGGTTTCAATATTTTGTAGTTTTTCAGTTGTGTATTCAATCTGTGTTTGCCATTGAAACCTAACAGCTCGAGCTTGCGATTGCCACTCCACCCGTTTATTAAGAAGGTTCTGAACTGGGCGTCGTTGAGTCCGATGCTATACGGACCCAACTCCTGGAAACAACTCGTGTGCTTCATGCTTCTTTGCAAGGAGAGGGATGTTCCCCTGAGGCTGAAATACTTCCGAGCGATCCTGGGCATTAGCTCTTCTGGCGAGTACGAAGGGATCTACTATATCTCACCATGCCGAGGGAGGAGGGTCGTACACAGGCATCCAGACTCCATTAAAGGTGGAAGGGGAAATATTTTATCATTTAGAGCCTGACCCCGTGGGTGATACCCATGACTTGGAGATTTTATAAGCCCAACCTTAAGGGCCCCCACAAGTCTGATTTGATGGCCGAAGAGTGGGCAGACGTTGAGCGGATATGTTCGGACAACAGCATTGTTTGGCCAAATGTGACAGAGAGGCATCTGGCTCGGATCGGACTTAGCACCACTCCTTCAAGTATGTCTTTTGTCTAATTTTCTTTCAAGTGTTTTTCCTGTCTTATGAGCTTCTCTTTTTTGCAAATATGGACACCTCAGAGATCGCTGAGAGGAGGGCATTGCTGAAGAAGAAAAAGGCCGAGCGGGCAGAGCATGGGAGGCAGGGGAGGGTCCCCCTCCGAGGGGGTTGCGGAGGAACCTCCCCACTCGATGCCGAAAAAGCAGAGGGCCTCCAACTCAGGCCCGAGCTCCAATAGCCAGATGGTTACGGAAGTGGTGAAGAGTGGCCTCCCCCCCGTTGCTTCATCAGTCGAGGAGATCGTCCGCGGGGCTGGGCTTTAACCATGGGCCTCGGATTGGGCCGTTAGGGTCGGGGACACCTTGTCGGATGGTCCCGTGGCCATCAAGGTGGTCCAGAAGCTCGTGCCATCTCGGGACTGGAGGGCCTGGCAATGCAACACGGTCGAGTCCAGCTATATGAAGTGGGCTCTGGCGAGTGTGTAGGTAACCTTTGCTTTGTAACGACCCTTTTGTATCTTGTTTGTTGTATTACTTTTTTGGTATTTTGTCTGTCTGATTTCCTCGGCTATAGGCCTACATGAAGGGTGCTCAGCTGATGAAGCTGCACGAGCAGAAACCGAGGAATGAGCTGAAGAACGCTCGGAGCTATGAGAAAGAGATGAAGAACCTCAAAATAGCGCAGAAGTCGATCGAGGGCCACAACCAGGCCCTTCAGGCCGAGCTGGCTAACCAGGCCAATGCCCACATGAAGAAGATGTTCGAGCTGAGGAAAGAGGCCGAAAAGCAAGTGAGGAAGGTCAAGCAGGCCGGGATGGATAAAGTCATCGAGGCCTAGGATGAAGTCTACGCCCTGGCGATCCGGCATGTTAAGTACTACCACCCGGAGTTGGATCTGAGCAAGTTCCATTATGACATGGAGCTTCCCGAACACCCGCCGACTCTCGGGGGTGGTGGTGACGACGACACTGCGACGGCCGACCCCAACACTGAGCTACCTGCCGAGGAAGAGGTTGGACAGCAATAGTATTTGCTATTTTCTTTTCCTATATTTTTTTCTGCTCGTATTTTTGTAGTCGCCGAACGCGGACTGGCCACTGCATTTTTGTAAACTTACTTTTTGAGTAATGAAAAGAGTTTTGGTCGAACCTCTTGACTTGAATGAATTTTGGGCATGATTTTTAGCCAAGTATATACGGCTTGGAATGATGTTTCTTTGTTTGCCTGTCAGATTGACGCGACCTTGAGAGTAGACCCCGGTCGTGCTGAGATGAGCCGGCTTAGGGGTAAGATTTTGGCCCTAAAGTCCGCTCTGACCCGGTGTCATAAAGAGGCTCGCGATCGAGAGGTGACTGTCCAATACTTCATGGATAAGTTAAAGGGACTTAGCTTAGAGCTTGCACATTTCAAGAAAATGATAGTCGACCGTGACTTGGGGAGTGTGGAAATTGTGTTTTTGATGGCTAGCAGTTCCACTCGGCGGCCATCATCTGAGTCTTTTCTTCGTAAGGTTGTCGTGGAGAAGAAATTGGAGGTACAACGGTATAAGATCATGCTCGGGATGTCCGGATCTCGATCCGTCTCTTTTGGGAACGCTTGCCCTACTGCTGGAGCTTCGTTGTCAACCCCAAGAATTGGGCCGACGAGGCCTTAATACACACGGAGCTCGGTCGCATGTGTGTCTACATTGGCCGTACCGGGCGAACCTGCGAAGGACCCAACTCGTTGGCTAGCCTTGACTTGCCTGTATCAATCCTGCGGCTCTAATATAGGAGCCCTAGGTTGATTGTGAACGATGTAATAAAGTCTCCCCTTGTAACGATGCATTTTCTTTAGTTGAATAATAATAAGAGAACATGATTGTATTGCTTTGATTGGTTCTTTTGTCGTGCGCCTACTTCTGATCTCCCAGGATAGGTCTTCGGCACCCAGGCCGGGGGGGGGGGGGGGGAGTTCGAGCTGAGGGGCGAGTACAAGATTGAGGGCCCCCTGAACGCCTGGCAATGGAGGACATTTCGTCTTCCAATGTCATAAATGCCTATCAGATGTTTCGACTTCCCATGCCATAAATGCGCATCACCTTACAGCTATATAACCCCCCCCCCCATTAGATCATTTCTCACTTCACCGTGAGCTCTCACCACTGGCAGCTCTCCTACCACCCTCTGACAATTAGGGGCAATGTCGATGAATGTTGTTTTATCCAAAGTTGCCAGTGGGTGAAAGGGGGTCGACTCGGAGTGCGAGGCTCGAGGCAGTCGCCCCAGGCAAGTGTCAAAAATAAAAATCTTGGTCGAGGGTTCCAGTGACTGGTGGCTCTCCTACCACCCTCAGACAGTTAGGGGTAGAGGCGATGAAGGCTGCTCTACCCCTGTAACACACTGCAAAATTGAGTAATGACAATTTTGGCCTCGCGTGTTACGCACATGTATTTTATACCGTTACGAGTAATATTCGTAACATATTTTTATATAAATGTTATACGTATCTTATATTATGATTATTTATATATTTTCCATTTTCTCAAAACTAATTTTTATCATATTTTTAGCCAACTCAAACATATATTTTAATCTTTGTGTTTTATGTATATTGCACGTGCTTTCAATACACGTGTCGATTATGTATATTTTCCGTTACGTAAAATATCCATAAGATTATCAAAATAAATATTTTTCATATGTTATATTCCGATTATTTATAAATATTTTCTAGTTACTCAAATCTATTTCGTATTTGAATATTTATTTTTATGCGCACAATGCACGTAAAATTTTATGTATTTTAGTCTCTAAAATTTTCCAAAAGTAATGTACATTTTTATTCTGATTCTATTTGCTACAATTGTATTATTTATTTACTAATTAAAAACTCATAGGCCTAAATTCCATCTTAAAGCCCACTAGAAAATAATTTTTAAAAAAACAGAGGCCCATGACTTTTTTTACACTTTAAATGTATACTTTTTAATCCTACACACTTATCATGTAACAAACACACACAAATGGACAAATAACAAATATTTAAAAGAATTTCTTCAAAAAACAAATATTTAAAAGAATTTCTTCAAAAAACAAATATTTAAAAGAATGAGAAGTGTGTGCACATAGAATGCACATGCACGTGTGTGCACACCAAGAGATTGGCCGGCCAAGAATGTGAAGGGGTAGGGATTTTGTGTTAATGGTTTTGTGAATGGGTATTTATTTTGGATGATGGGTATTTATTTTTGGGTAGTGGGTGTCCCTTCATTCACCCATTTAGCCCTATAAATACCTCTCTCATTCATGAACAATGTACACTAAAAGAAACAAAAAAAGAGAGCGAAAAGTAAGAAAGAGAGAAGAGAAAGAAAAAGAGGAGCTTTTGGTATTGGCAAATTGCTAGGAGATGAAGGCTTGCTTGGTTGGAGCTTTGGAACAATCCCTTTAGGAGTCCATTTCATTTTTTTCAACAAAAACAAGGTGAGTAATTTCTTTTGCTTTCTATATATTGTAGTATGCATGTCTGATTGTTCCATGATTGAAAATGTGGCGTGTGTTCTCTAAATTTATAATTTGATATGTTGCATGTTGTATTAATAACTAGAAGTGGGATATAAAAATAAATGCATGCTAGTTGAAAGATTTATTATAAAATTGTCATGATTAATAAATTGAAATCTTAGATTGAGTTTTTATAGTGGTATTGGGTGCATACTAGTATATAATATTTAGATTAAATGGACTGGGTATAAATTCATACACAAAGCTGTTAATTTATGCAAAGGAATTTGTTGTATTAAGTTTTAGTTATACTTCAGAAAATCATATCTATTAAACTAGATGGAATCTAGAGCTAAAATTTTTAAAGGAACATCTCTTTAAAATTTCATAATTTTTGGATATCGTTTACTATTTTAATAAAATTAAAACTTAAGACTGGTTGGCAGTTGACTAGTTGCTGGAAATTTGTACACATTTCGGATTTTGATCATTTCAACATCTTTGATGAAGTAATTGAGAAAATTCAAAACTAAGAACTTGAAGTAGACTCATTAACCATTCTGTAAAGTCTAAGAAATCAAACTTTCACAAAGAATTGAATTTATAATGAATTTTATAAGACTGAACAAGTGGCAGTATTTCAATATTTCGACCCTACTGTAGAGTTCGAAGAATTCAGGGATATAGATACAATATTTTGGAGAAACTTATAATTAAGAAATTGTATTAGACTTGTATACCTTTATTTTGATCTAAAGAACACAAAGTTTCGTGAAGTATATAATTTTCTATGATTTTTATAAGTAGCATGAACTGCAGTTTTTTGGTTTTGAACTTATAGTTTTGCAAATGAATTTAGACGAAGTAATTGAGGATGATTCCAAAGATATAGTAGACTCTTTTATGAAACTAATAAATCTATCTTTTGAATAGAACTGAGATTTATAATTGAAATATAGATGAATATGAAAATGGTTTATTTAATCAAAGAAACTTTGTAGCTTATTAAAGTGAATTGTTGGGTGTGTGATCAACCAAGAAGTGTTTACTTCATAGTTGGTAAATACGAATGAATGAAAGGATTGATTGAGATGTGAATAAATAAAATTGAAAATATGAATTATAAGGGTATGAGTACCCCATAATTTTTTAACATGAAAAAATATTGATTCTAGAGGCTTAGTGAGACCCAGGTTCTGACAAGTAATGATAATGATTAATTGATTTGAGAAGTGGCCAATATGGGATGTCGTTCTCGGTATTTTTGTGTAAGACCGGTAGAAGGGAGAGCTAGCTCTAAGTGAAAGTATTTATTCATGTTTTAAACTTAAGGATAGACACTAAGAGAAGTTGTAATAAAACTTGGGCAAACATAAGTGGGTTACCTCTGTATAGTTTGACGGTGGACTCCAGGACTATAGACCTTGTATGATGGTGGACTCCAAAACTGTGGTTGCTTGCAAAGGAGATGCGCCTTAATTAAATCTAGGACTATGATTGGTTTAACGGTGGACTCCAGGACCATGAATAGTCGGGCAGATGGGAGGCCGTTCTCCAGTGTATATGCGTATTCCGGGGCTAGAGGGGCACTTGCGGGATGTTCGCACGACGAAGATTTCCGTATAGCTTGACGGTGGACTCCAGGGTTGGAATCCGTACTCGTGGGATATCTAAAACTTGATTTTGTTACCGAGTAGTTTTCATGGCGAGGGATTAAGTCCTTTATTGTGGAGTACGTAGGTGCTTGCCCTCGAACTTATGTAGAATGGGATGCATAGAATCCGAACAAGTATGCATTAGTGTCATTGTAGTATAACATCTGTATTAGGCATTAAGTCATATCATACACTGACATGTTTAGGATAGTCACTCTTTTACACTTTATTGCGCATTCAAGTTTGTATTTGCTAAAGTAAAAGAATCGTTATATTACGGCATAGTGAGGATCGCTGTTTTATAACATTGCGTCGGTTGTAAGCAACTGACGTGCCCACAATTTTTTAGTGCAGGGCTTGGATTGGCAACAGACAAAAAGAAGAAATGATGTTAAAGATTATTTCCATGTTTTAAGCTATTGATGTTAGAGTTTTGTATTATGTTGTATTCTTATTTTGCTATGTATATTGTAACAAACATTGTTGTATAATAAAAAGTTTTAGATTTCCTTGTAAAATTGTACGAAATAAAGTAAAATATCTTGTTGAACTACAAATTACATGTAAATGAAATTCGGGGTGTCACAACCCCTGGCTTTCGGCTGGTGAAGGGGGGGTCAACTCGGAACACGAGACTCGAGGCGCTTGCTGCAGGTGAGTGCCCGACTTGAAAATCTTGTTTGCGGGCTCCAGTGACCGATGGCTCTCCTACCACCCGCTGAAAGTTAGGGATAGCGGCAATTACAACTGCGCTACCCCTGGCTATCAGCGGGTGAAAGGGGGTCGGTTCGATGTACGGGGCTTGGGCAAGGACTGCAAATCAAACTGGAACTTTGGGTCAGCGAGGGGCGAGGACGTTAGTACCCAAGGTCAGAGCCGACGGGCAAGGACTTGAGGGATTAAAAAATCCCTCATAGGTGGTCGAAGTCCATGCCGAGGGGCGAGGACATTAGTACCCAAGGTTCGAGCCGAGGGCAAAGGACTTGAGGGATTGAGAAATCCCTCGTTTGTGGTCGAAGTCCATGCCGAGTGGCGAGGACGTTAGTACACGAGGTTCGAGCCGAGGGGTAAGGACTTGAGGGATTGAGAAATCCCTCATAGGTGGTCGAAGTCTATGCAGAGCGACGAGGATGTTAGTACACGAGGTCCTAGCTGAGGGTCAAGGATTTGAGGGATTGAGAAATCTCTCATAGGTGGTCGAAGTCCATACCGAACGGTGAGGACGTTATTGCCCGAGGACCGAGCCGAGGGACAAGGACTTGAGGGAATGGGAAATCCCTCATAGGTGGTCGAAGTCCATGCCGAGCGGCGAGGACGTTAGTACCCAAGGTCCGAGCCAAGGGGCAAGGACTTGAGGGATTGAGAAATCCCTCATAGGTGGTTGAAGTCCATGCTGAGCGGTGAGGACGTTAGTACCCGACGTCCGAGCCGAGGGAAAATGACTTGAGGGATTGAGAAATCCCTCGTAGGTGGTCGAAGTCCAAGCCGAGGGGCGAGGACTTTAGTACCCCGGATCCGATCCGAACGGCAAGGACTTGGGGGATTGAGAAATCCCTCATAGGTGGTCAAAGTCCAAGCCGATGGGAGAGGACTTTAGTACCCGAGATCCGAGCCGAAGGTCAAGGACTTGAGGGATTGAGAAATCCTTCATATGTGGTCGAAGTCCATGCCAAGCGGCAAGGACGTTAGTACACGAGGTCCGAGCCGAGGGACAAGGACTTGAGGGATTGAGAAATTCCTTGTAGGTGGTCGAAGTCCATGCCGAGCGGCGAGGACATTAGTACCCGAGGTCCGGGCCGAGGGGCACGGACTTGAGGGATTAAGAAATCCCTCGTAGGTGGTCGAAATCCAAGCTGAGGGGCGAGGACGTGAGGGATTGAGAAATCCCTCGTAGGTGGTCGAAGTACATGCCGAGCGGCGAGGGCATTAGTACCCAAGGTCTGAGCCGAGAGGCAAGGACTTGAGGGATTGAGAAATCCCTCGTAGGTGGTCGAAGTCCATGCCGAGAGGCAAGGATGTTAGTAACCGAGGTCCGAGCCGATGGGCAAGGACTTGAGGGATTAAGAAATCCCTCATAGGTGGTCGAAGTCCATGCCGAGAGGCGAGGACGTAAGCGATTAAAGAATCCACCAACTTTGTTTTTTAAAACAAAATCTCCTGCCTTTATATCATGTTTGTTTGTTTACAAGAAAGTTGGCGCGTAGCGCTTATAATAGTGGACTCTTCCTCACTTTCCTTCTTGAAACTTGATGAGGTGCTCCGCATTCCAGGGCCTCCTAACCATTCTGCCCCCCAGGTCTTCGAGGTGGTAAGTATCGGGATGTACCACTTGGGAGACCTTATACGGGCCTTCCTAATTAGGGGCGAGCTTGCCTCTGGCTGTGGGTTAGGAAATTGCTAGCTTTCTGAGTACGAGGTCCCCCTCCTTGATGTTGGTCGGGCGGACTTTGTTGTTGTAAAGCCTCTCAACCCGCTGTTGATATATGGCCCGTCGGATGGTGGGTCTTTCACGCACTTCATCAATGAGTTCCAGGTTCACCCTGAGGTCACTTGAGTTTGATTCCTCTTCGAAGCCCATGTACCTAGGAGACGGGAGACCGACTTCTAGAGGGATGACCATCTCGGTCCCGTACGCCAGGTTGAATGGGGACTCGCCGGTCAGGATTCTCTTGGTATTCCGGTGTAACCAGATGACACTTGATAACTCTTCAACCCAGACCCTTGGAGGATTGGTCCAGCCGCTATTTGAGACCGTTAAGAATTTGTCGGTTGGCATTTTCTTCTTAGCTGTTTGATTGGGGGTGAGAGACTGACGAGAAGCATTGTTGAATGTTGAGGTATTCATAAAACTTTTTAAAAAATTTGCCGACGAACTGGGTTTCATTATCTGTGACTAGCACGCACGGGATCCCGAACCGACAGATGGTGTGCTTCCAGAAGAATTGTTGGGCTTGATGTTCCGTGATCGTGACTGGGGGTTCTGCCTCGACCCACTTGGTGAAGTAGTCGACGGCCACGATGAGGAATCACCTTTGGCCTCTAGCCTGTGGAAAGGGACCGATAGGTCCATCCCCCACATGGTGAAAGGGGTAGGGCTGGCAAGCGACATCAGCTCGGCTTGGGGCGAGCGTCTATAGGAGAGAATCTTTGGCAGGGGCAACACCCTTTTCGTAGGTCCTGAGCGTCTTGCGACATAGTAGGCCAGTAGTAGCTGTGGTTAAGCGCTTTTCGGGCCAGCGACCTGCTGCCCATGTGACATCCCCCAATCCCTTCATGTTAACTCCCCCAGGGCATAATTAGCTTCGTCTGGTTTCAGACAGCGGAGATAGGGTCTCCCGTCAGCCTTGGTGTAGGAGCGCTTGAAGAGCACGTCCCCAATTAAGGTGAACCTTTCAGACCGGATCCTTGTAGTCTGTGCCATGGCACGGTCTTGTGGCAGCTCGCCGTTGGTCAGGAATTTTTGTATAGGACCCATCGACATCTCCGTAGTGTAACACCCCTCAAAATTGGAAATGACAATTTTGTCCTCACGTGTTACGCACGTATATTTTGTACCGATCCTGGTAATATTTGTAACGTACTTCACTACGTAATTTTGTATTTCAATAATTTATGCATTTCCTGTCTTCTTAAAATCCTATTTGAGTCAACTCAAATATAATATTCGGATCTTTGTGTTTTACGTGCTTTTTACGTATTATCAATGCACGCATCGATTACTTATTTTTTCACCGCTACGTGTGATATTTTCTATATTTTTCAATTATTTATTTAATGACGTATTCGAATTTGTTTTATAAGCGGAAATTCAATTTTCTCTTATTTTGATTTAAATATTTTTATACGTGTAGTGCATGTGTTTTTAATGAACATGTTCATTACATTATTGAATGTGTACATTAAATATATTTTTCTTATGTTGTATTTCGATTATATTGTCGATTTTGCATTTTTGATATTTTACGCACGACACACGTATTTTCGGTGCACGTATTTAAACGTATTTTTGTCAAAATAAAATTCTGGAGTGTGTGTGTGTTTATGTTATTTGTTCATGAAAAATTATAATTTTTAATTAAACTAATTTTACATACATATTATATATATATAACGTATGTTTTAATTTAAAAATATAAATAATTAATTTTTGTGAAGTGTACACAAAGCATGTGCATGTGCACACGTACGATGTGCACACCTCTAACCAACCGGCTATTCATTTTAGGATGGAGGTAAGTTCAAATTTTGGAATTGAGAGAGTGGTCTAGTGGGTGCACTAGTGGAAAGTAGTTATTTTAACTACTCTACCATCCTATAAAAATACCCCCACCCCTACCTTTCTCCATCACCTCTCCCTATTCCCTTCTCTGTCACATCCAAAATCCCCTCCTCCTTTTCGAATTTTTTCCCAAACTGTCCCACTTTTTGAAAGTTTTTCCCAAACTGCCCTACTTTTTTAAAAAAATCCCAAAATGCCCTACTCGCTTTCTGAAAAAGCGAGTTTGGGTTAAATCTCATCGCTTTTTCACAAAGCGAGTGTGAGGCTTTGGTTTTCAGAAAGCCTAGACTCGCTTTCTGAAAAAGCGATAGGGTTTAACCCACACTCGCTTTTTCGAAAAGCGAGTGTCGATTGGGACTTTTTAACCCCCAGGCTCGAAAATTAGATCTCACTTACTCTTTCACTCTCTATCTTCCATACTTAATCCATAGGCAAACTTGCTTTCTCATAAAGCGAGTGTAGGTGAAATCTCCTCGCTTTCTCGGAAAGCGACTGTGGAGTAGTTAGTTTTCCAGAGATCAGCTTGATCTCTGGAAAACTATCTACTCAACACTCGCTTTCTGAGAAAGCGAGTCTTGGGTTGGATCTGCTGGTACAGGCTCAACACTCGCTTTCTGAGAAAGCAAGGTCCTCAATACTAGACTCGGTTTCTCAGAAAGCGAGTATAGGCTTAAAAAATACAACTTCAATTTTGGCCCTATATACAATACTTTCAACCCACTCAATCCACTTCACCAATTCACTTCACCAATTCACTTCACCAATTCACTACAATCCACTTCAACAAATCTCAACTCGCAACATTCACACTCAAACATAACACAAAAACACAAACATTAAAAACTTTGAAACATTGAAACAATCACACACTCACACACCCCATACGAACTTGCATTGCTTCATACATTCCAAATTTATAAAAGTTTACAAAAAAATCTTGACCTCTAGAAAAATTAATACAAAAAAATCATGATCTCTAGAAAAATTAATACAAAAAAAGCTTCACGGATCGGGTGTGAAGAAAGTAGGGGGTCTCCTTTGCCTTTTACCACGTTGTGGAGTGGCCTGTGTGACACCGGACATCGGAATTGGATCCTCTTCTTGTTGTTGTGTCCCCTCAATGTTTTCTTGTATCTCAGCCTCTTCATCTTCTTCTTCGGAATCGTTTCTAGGACGAGGTGGGGGTCTATGGACAACTTTCTTCCTATGAACACCATGAGCACTGGTTCGATGGGCAGGAGTAGTAAGTATAGCATCTAAGGTTGCTCCCTCACCCACAGCATCAGCTTGTGCACGACACGATGTCACCATCTCGCGTACAAAGTCCTTCACCGGTTCTGCGATGTTTCTCCTCAACACAACAACACATTTTTAGCCATAGTCCAAGTCTGGCTCATCTACAAAATATGAGAAGTTGAAATATTAAATACAGTGCATGTATATATAAAAAAAAAATTTATAATTGTACGAAGAGCCGATGCCTTCGGTTGGAACATAGGCAAATTCTACGAATGTTGATCTGCTGGTTCGGCTACTGGTCGACGAATCGGGACTACCACACCAACAGGAGTCTGCACTGTCAGAGAGATATAGCGTCTAGTCATCCTCTCATACCAGGCCATGTAAGTCGCATGCACCGATCGGTCAAACGGAGGAATGTCACCAATGATTTCGTCGAACCGGTACTGATTCCTCTCTCAACATATGTAGCAAGCATGCGGCCCAATTGTGTCCGGGTAGTCGACCCATTCCAGTGATAGAATGCATATCGGCATTGAACGGTTCGGCAACAGGAATCATTTGAAGGAGACCAAACTAACGTAGCACTCTATTAACGTAGTAGAATTGAACTGTGCCAAAGGTTATTAGTGGTGCCTTTGTCAACCACAGATTTCACCTGTACAAGCAAATAGGCGGTAGTCGAGTAACACGCGCCTCCGTGTAGGGCAACCACACGACGCAATCATCTGCCAACCTATCAAATTTATCATGGAAGTACGTCAGGCATCTATTGGGAATGGCCTTCCATGTGAGATTGCCAGACAAGTAAACACCGAGTGGAGGTAACATGTGCTGGTCCTCGGGGAGATGGATCCAATTGGGTGATTGCCTCCGCACTACGGGTCGACCCACATGAATACGCTCCTAACTCCAGACTTGTAGTAAGACAATTGGTCCATTCATCTACACTGAACCAAGATTACAGTTACACAAACTTCGGTACAAGGACGACAACGCAGCACTACCCCAACTGTACTATCCGACTGTTTGCAGATCGATAATCAATGGCAGGTACATCAAGGAGACCGAATGGCCAATCGAATTTAGGAACATCACGTCGCCAAATAGTGTAAGGATGTAAGCCCTGCAGTAGCACTCCACCTCCGCCTCAGTGGAGAGTAATGAGTGTACACTCCTTACTCTCCCTCGACCCTACACTCCTTACTCTCCAATTGCATCACCTTCCCACACATCCTTCGAATGGTGATGCAATTGGAGAGTAAGGAGTGTAGGGTCGAGGGAACCTGGACCTCCAGGAGGAATATAAGATGATGAAGAAGGGGCTGAAGAAGAAGGGCCCGCATCATTTGGATTAGTTGGGACCTACACAACAATAACATTTACATCAATAGACTGATATTAAATTTTATTGTATGATAATCAAACTAATCGAATAAAAACAATTATTCACATACATTAGTACGCTTGGTACCACCACGAACACGACCGCGTCCACCGCGAGGAGGTGGGCCAAAAGAAGTACATGGTTCGTCGCCGCGAGGAGGTCTACTACTCGATCTTTTCTCCACATTACCCATCGTGCGTGCCATTTATAATAACCGAGAGTACACTACAACTTAAACAAATTGTTATTAACTATACCAAAAATATATAACCTACATATATCTACATATATATCCAATTTTTACACTATATACCTACATATACTCAAAATGGAATATACTCTATACCTACATATACTCAAAAATTTATAACATATACTACAATACTCTAGTGTGTCTAAACCTACAATGTTATTAACTATACCAAAAATTTGGGTGATTTTAGGTGATTTATCACACAGACAATGTTAATGCTTAAAAAAAATGAAATTCAAAAATTCAAAAGTATGAGAAATATACCGTTAAAGTAGGGTAATTAGAAATGTAGATAGTGAATAAGAGGTCGAAGAAGCTCCTTCAACCGCACTCTTTATCCCCAAATTCGAAAATGAACAAACTCTAGGATATTGGGGTTTAGGGTTTTTGGGTTAATCAAGATGAGATATGTAGATGAGAGAAGTGAAAAATCGAAATAAGATGAGAAATGCGAGGATTTTATGGGTTAATCGATGAATTTTTGGGGTTAATGGATGAAATTGAGATGAGATATGGGTTAGGGTTTTGGGGTTAGAAGAGGGGGAGGAAGATAGAGAGTGAAGTGTAAGTGAGATCTAGTTTTCGAGCCTGGAGGTTAAAAAGTTCCAATCGACACTCGCTTTCAGAAAAAGCGAGTGTGGGTTAAACCCTATCGCTTTTTCAGAAAGCGAGTCTAGGCTTTCTAAAACCAAAGCCTCACACTCTCTTTCTGAAAAAGCGATGGGGTTTTATCCAAACTCGCTTTTTCGGAAAGCATGTAGGGCATTTTAGGAATTTTTTTAAAAAGTAGGGTAGTTTGGGAAAAACTTTCAAAAAGTGGGACAGTTTTGGGAAAAAATCCTCCTTTTCCTTATCTTCTGCCGAAAACCAATCCATCACTCATGTGCTTTCTCCACTCCATCCCACCTTTATACACATATATGTAGACATATACATATATAGGTATATCAAAATGAGATGTGTTTCCCTATGCTCCGCCGAAAGCTATCCATCAGCAAACTCTCCTTTTGCTTCTCCACCAATCTCACCTAATACATATATATACATATATATACCTATACTTCCCCATTCAAATTATATTTGAGATGAGTGCTTTTTTCCTCCCCTGTCATTTCTGAAAGCCATCCCCATCCAGCATGCTCTATATATGTTGGTCTCCACCTACCACATATATACATATACATACCTATATCATATCCTATCATATATATATATATATATATATATATGGGTAAAAGGGATATGAGCAACTTGCTCATTTAGTAAATGAGCAATTGATTATGTGGCATGCATGTGATACATTGGACAACTAAATCTTTTAATGATTTTCCAATCACATGTATGCCACATCATCAATTGCTCATTTACTAAATGAGCAAGTTGCTCATATCCCTTTTTCCCTATATATATATATATATATATATATATATATATATATATATATATATATATATATACTAGGTATGCCCGTGTGCACGTGCCTACGGCACGTATTCGGAACGATACAACATATGAAAAATCATGTAAACAGTAAGGGATGATTTATATAGATGTTTATTTGCTAGTAGACGTTGATGTTTATTGGTTTGTATATTGCAGGATCATTTGTCAGCAGCTTAGGATTTAAAAATAGTACTGTAAATCTACAAAAGTAGTGGATCGGAAATTCCCTGCTATGTGTGACTTGAGCATAAGAGATTTCTTTTTTGATTTAGAGTCTGACATAAGTAGCAATTCATTTTCTAATAGGGTTGACACCTCAAACTGCATGAGCTAGGCCCCCCTTGTTTGTTTTTTATGTAGTTAACCATGTATGAATTTAAAATGAAAAATTTGTTGTGATGTATATGTGAAGTAAAATTGCAGCAAAGCAGATCAAGATACAATTTTGCAGCTACTAAAACCCGAAATATAGGGATTAAGCATGGATTTTTCCATAAAAATATGATCAAGCGAGTTAATTAAAGAATTTGCAACGATCTTTAAAGGCAGCAAATGCCCAAATATTCACAAAAAAAAACATAATTCGAAATTACATAATAAAAAAAAGCATTCTAATCAAAATTAACTCAGTGAAGCATTCTAATCTAAAATAATTGCTAAGTGAAGTTGTAACCCCCATTCCCGCAAATACGTATTTTCTGGATATTTTCTGTATTTCGATATTATAAATTTATTATTTGTTAAAATCATTTTGGATTTCATATTAAAGTGTTTTTCTAATCGAAAATTTTATTCATTTCGAATAATGGTGTAATTTGATCTTATTAGCTATATCTTATTGGTCGACTATTTATATTTGAGCCTAAAACAAATATATTATTATTTATCGAATTATTTTAACTAAATTGTTAAACCCGAATATTATTTTATTGTATGATTTTACTACTTTTGTTATTAAAATAATTAATTTTTATTTCGTGATTATTTAATTAAAATTCATTTATCAAATTATTTTTATTTCGTACTTGATCTGATTTTATTGGCGAACTCCCAATTTATTTTCAAGCCCTAATTTACATTTTAATGCATTTGTATTATTTATTTATTTATTTAGATTTAAATTTTTGTTCATGAAATTTCTTCGTTCTTTTTGATCGAGTAATTCTTATTGATCATATTGCTCTCTTATTTATTGTGGATATTTTTATTTGAACCCGATTGATTTTGATCTATCTCTTATTGAACCCTAAAACCCAATTTCATTTGTTCTTGATCCAAATCCGCTTTTATTGGATCCTAATTCACCAATCCAGTAACCCAATTGTACCCTATAAATTCAACTCTAATGCAAACCCTAATTATTGTACAATTTTGAAACCCTAGAGCCGTCTAATCTCTCTCTTAGTTTCTCTCTCCTCTCTCCTCCCTGTTCTCTCTCTCCCTGACCACAGTTTTTCCCGCCCAAGCCTTTCCCCATCTTCTCCGATCGACCTCCGGGACCCCCGTCACCAGTTCCCCCCTCCGGTGCCACTCTCCTAGCACGTGCCACCACCAGCACAAACCCCCCTTCTCCTCTTCTATTTCGATCGACAGCCGAAGACCCAACCCTCTATAATTCCCTGTTCAACCGTCGACGAAAGCGCCACCGCAATGCCACCGTCGCCACCTCGTCGATGTTGACTCCAGTCGCCGCCGCCTGCACCGCCATGCCATCTCTCTTCCCGCTGTCGTTGCTGCAGTCTCTTTGGTTACTGTAGTTGCAGTGCTCTTCTCTTTGTGTGCTTTATTGTTTGGTACACATATATTGCACGTGCTAGTTCGTGTGTTCGTAAGTTCGTTGCTTCAGGATTCTTATCCCGTTATTCTTGGTATTCATTTTCATCATCTAACAGGCAAGTAACTTGTATTAAATTCCTTTGCATATACAAGTACAAAATACCGTTTGTAGTGTAGTTGGGTTCTAAAGACAATTCGTGTGTGAAACCCCTTGTTGATATTGTCTCTATTGCGATGATTTGACCATAGTTGCCTCACGACATATATGACATGAACTAACCTAGGGTTGACCACTTTTGATGTATATGTTCATGCCATCTTGAGATGTCTGTGTTTGATGTGTTATTCGTGTTATACTTGTCGAATACTTGTAAAATATTCTACACCATGTTGCTTGGACATCTAGTACACCATATTCCATGTTATCATCCTATAGTTTTCCAATTGTTATTATCGTTCATCTTATGTCTCTAGATTGTATATTTTATTGTTGCACTGATAAAATAATTAACAAGCCGGGGTTTAAGGGAAAGACTTGAGTAGTGAATAATATAGTAACTATGTCGGCCAGTGTTTATCGATGGATTGTGGAGCGCTGACTACGACACCCCAACCTTTCGTGTATTGCACCAATGAATCGTATCAATGTATCAATGTACTAAGGTATCAATGTATCAATGTACCAATATATCAATGTACCAATATACCAATGTATCAATGAATCAGTGAAACAACGTAATGTATTGAGCAACAATATTGTACCGTATCAGTGATTACCGTACCGACACATGATCTATAGAATTCACACTCGGTCTAAAACGAAATTGATTGTATGCATCGAACCTGTGGCACGGCACACATGGGACACAGTAGTACATGCATTAGTTAGGATTAAAATGAATAATAGACTTAAGGATTAATACAACATCGACATTGCATATTGTTCATCATTGTTCCTATTGATATCAAATATTACATGATACTTGTTCATTCGACACTTATTATGTAACGCCCCTGCCCCGAGCTCGGACAATTTATACCATTTATTAGGACAAATTAGATACTATGTAGTACAACTGCCCACCACAGGCTGCCTCTCAAAAGGTGGTTAACTGAATTGGTGACTCTTGATCCTTGGCATTTATTATTTATACTATATTATTTTATATTCAATCTCGATATGGGATTAAATCCCTTCACAACTTCTCAAAGCACTACCGAATAGTACCTTACCTTTGGCGGGCCCCACCATTCCTCTCCCCACGTCACCGTGAGAGAGAACAAGTCTCAACAATCCCAGCACACCTGTGCTGTTCTTCTCAAACTGGTGGGCCCCCCCAACCTTCACACAAACCGGATTCTAATGAATCCCCTTTATTTCAAATCCAAACATTTTATATAAATCCCTCCTATAGAGCAATTCTATAGGACCAACCTCAAATTCCCTTTTTATTATATTTTTCAAATCATATATATATTTTAGAAATACGGGGTATTACATATTACATGCTACTTGCACTTGTTCATCCTGCCATGCTAGTTGTTATATTTTGTTATCATGCCCAGGGGCGGATGGAGTGAAGGCCCAGGGGGAGCAGCCGCTCCCCCTGAATTTCGTCAGCTCTTTAAAAAGCCCAGTACTTAAAAAATTCTGCTCCCCCTCACTCAGCCCAAATCGCTCCCCTTCCTGGCCCAATGCCCCGAACCCACGCTCCTCTCATTCACTTAAACAACTGCACCATGGATGGCCTCTCCGAAAACTGGAGCTCGGGGCAAAACCTACTAGTATTTTTCACGTGCGATGTATACTAGTATTTTTCACGTGCGAATCCTATGTATACTAGTATTTTTCATGTGCGATGCACATTTTCATAAGAGTTGGAGGATTTTTACATGCGATGTACGTGTGAAGAAATAATTTTAGAGTTGAACATGCGTTGCACGTAATTGGAAAAAATATTTTGAAGAAAAAACTACAATTTATACGTGCAATGCACGTTTTTATAAGTAAAATTTGAGTTGTACGTGTAATATATGTGTATGTTTAGTGCTAAAAACATATTATAAAATTGTTTTGCACGTGCAATGCACGGATTTGTATGTTGACAAATGACAGCTCCAACTCTCCCATTATAATATTAGAGATTGTGATGTGGTGGATGTTTAAAGACTATTATAAATTTGTGATTTTTATGATTTCGCTCCCGCTGGATTAAAATCCTGGCTCCGCCACTGATCATGCCTATTTCTTGTTATTAGTTTACCCTTTTCCATGTACTTGTATCCTGCACTACAAGCAGCCCGTAACTTGCATTGACGGACGTTTTGTTTTCTTTTCCTCTTCCTGCAATTTATTAAATTACAGATTTTGGAGAACAGTTGCCTACTGGAGTTGGAGAACAAATAGTCAGAAGACTACTGCTTTCTAATTGTTTATTGCTTTAATAAACTTAATGAATTGAGACTTATTATTATTTGGATTGTATTTATTTTGTATTTGGACTTATGTCCCGAATATTGTTATTTTTTTTTAGATGTTGGATTATTATTGTACTTGGATATTTTATATTGCTTCAATTCAAGTATCATTGTTCATGAGATTGTTATTATTACTTGCACAATTGTTATGTATTGATTATATTGTTGAGTTGATTGGATAAATAACTTATAGGTGACGTTAGTCATTCGCTGGGCCAATGTCATGTACTCGTATTCCGTATTTTTGGAAAGCGGGGCGTGACAGAAGTATTCTACAATCAGATCAAATATGGTAATTCAAAAACAATTAAATGGAAATGAATATTATTGAGTTACGAAAGCATAATCCGAAAAATAAAAAAGCATAATTAAAAATTTGAAATTATGAAAAAAACATAATCCGAAATTGCATAACCAAAATGGAAGTGAATATATATTTTTTTTAGACATACCTGGGTAAAAAAAAAAGAAAGAGAGAAAGAATTATGAAAAATGAGAAAAGAGGGGGAAGAGAGAGAGAGAGAGAGAGAGAGAGTAATAAATGAATGAGTTGTTTTGTTTTGGGGGGAAATTTTGAGTTTTGGGGTTCAATTTTTTTTATTTGGGGGGGGGGGGGATATCTTTTGTGAGGTTAGATCTGGACCATTGATTTATTTCCAAATGAATGAGAGCCACTTGATAGCTTTCTTTGTGTTTTATTATATAGATATATATAATCATATATATGTACATATATGTAAGGAATATGTTTCTCTGTTGCCTTGCCGATTGGAGTTTGGGTGCTTTACTGTAACTTTGCCGAAATGGAGCGTGGAGGCTTTTGCATTGGTGCGCGGATTTTGAGGGGACAAACCAGAGTTTCTCTTGGAGTTTTCTCTAGGAGCTTCTCATTCAAGGAGTTCAATTGAGTACATCACATTTTCTTGGGTGGGTGGTTCTAAAATTCTTTCTAATTTAGGAGTAAAATTGCATGCTAGTTAATGTAGAATTTAATTGCTAAATTTTGATTGATATGGTAAAAGTAGATTGTATGATCTCATTTTAATTGTGTCATGATATATTGAATTGATATTGTATGGCTAGAACTCGTATTAAAGTAGAAATATTTAATATGGAAATGAGAATTTATGCATGTTAGAATAATAGTCAAAATAATGCAACATGTATGAAAAAGAATTTTTGATACTAATGTGATAAAGAAATGTGGGATTAATCTCACTAGTATATGTTTTATGAGTTTAGGAATTCTTATAAAGGAGTTTTGATGAAAGACAACATTTTTAATTGAAAATTTGTAATATGAGTTCTTTAATGCATTTTGAAAGAAAGATTTTATTATATTGCGAAAAATGAGAAATTTATGAATTTAAAACATGTACGATACTGTATTTTTGAAAGAAAGTGTTCTGGACAAGAATTAAATTTTGAATGGTACGAATTAGTTGAGTAATCGAATTTTGTAAAGGAAAAAAATCAATTACAGTGCAGTATAAACAAAAAGTATTTAACTCTTTTCATATCAGTTAGTCACTTTGGACCAGTTGGTCTTCGGGTGCACTTTATGTTCGTTACTGTTCATAGGCAAGATTTGGGGGTTTGGTCCAGGTTCGAATCTGACTTTTGCCACGTTATTTTCTTTTTTTTTTTTTGATTTTTTTGTATTATTGAGTTTTCAAGTGAAATAAAAATTGGAAAAAATTCTATTTAATTCTCTAAAATTGTTTAGACTTTATAAAAATTATTTATACAATATTTGGATATATTTTGTGAGAATTGAAAGGGGATTTTACATTAATTGGTGTTGAAGAACTTGAATTTATCAATTAAAAGAATTAGAAGTGATTTTTTACATTGAAAATTGTGACTCTAGTTTAATTTAAGACAAATGAAAGTTTGGAATGCAGTTAGAGTCTTCTTAATGAGATTTTATGATTATTAATACTTTATTAAGATTATTTGAATTGTATACAATGCTATAAGTGATTAAATTGATGAAAGATGTTGAATTGAATCATTTCATGTTATGAGTAATTAAAGAAATGCTTCTCTTTGAGAAAGAGATTGTGAATAAAAGAAATTGAAATGTTATTTTGAGATTGAACGTAACATATTGTTGATATCTAGAATGAGATAGTTGTTGGAATCTAGAAGATAGGCGAGACCCTAGTGACCGGCAGTTTTTATTAATGATTTTGAGAGCTAACCAGTGTAGGTTGAGCATCTCTTGAGAAGTAGCCAGTTGGACTGGCTGTCTCTTTTTTGTTGGTTTAAGTCCGGTAGGGTAAGCTAGTTATAGGTTGTGATGATTTTCTTCTAAAACAAACTAAAAGTGTAAGAACTGCACTATAGTGGAGATGTGATGAAAGTAAGAGAAAAACACAAGTATGAGGGCCTCAGATTCACAGTGTGAGAATTTTCACAGGCTGTCTACATGATGCGTCATGTCATGACGTGAATCTATTTCCAGAATTATCGGGATCGTGGCAACGCTTGTGGGGTGTTTGGTGACTACGTGTGCCATTGTCCCATGACGGAGGTGAATTGTCCATAAGCTGTCTACATGATGCATCATGTCATGACGTGGGATTCCCCTCCAGACTGTCTGGACATGGGCTCGTAACTCATAGAACATCTAGGATACTTACCGTAGTTACCGTAGTAGTTTAATTCATAACGAGGGATCCAATCCTATAAGATGAAGAACGATTAAGGGCTTGCCCTCGGTCCTATGTAGTATGGGATGCATAGAATCCAAACAAGTGTGCATTAGTGTCATTTAATATAAATAACTGTATTAAAGATTAGGTGCACAGCATCCACGACATCAACAGGATAGTCCCTCTTTAGCTTTGTTTTGTGATCAAGTGTGTGTTTGTTAAAGTATTTAAGAATCATTATACTTTCGACATAGCGAGAATGGCCGTGTATAATATTTTTCCGGTTGTAAGCAACTGACGTGCCCACAGTTTTATATGCAGGACTTGGAATTTACAAGAAGATATAAAGATGAATTTGTTGCTGATAATTTTTTAAATGCTAAAGTTGTTACAATTGTACATTTATCGTTGTTGTATTTTATTTATTCTGCTGCGTGTTGATGTAAAAAAAATATGTTGTAAATAAAAGTTTTAGATTCCTTGTAAAATTGTACGAAGTGAAGTGTAAAGATCCTGTGGAACTTCGAATTCATACTTATTTGGAATTTGGGGTGTTACACGTAGGATCGCCGAAGGCGAGGTAGAGGACTTCAGGAGTTCGATGTGGGTTTGAGGAGGACTTCGACTAGGATAATGTGGTCTAGTCCTTCGAGGGATGATGACGCGAGTTTAGACAAGGAGTCGGCATGATAGTTTTGTTCTCTTGGGATCCGCCAGATCTCTGCCTGCTCGAAGAGCTCCAGGAGCTGTTTCGCACGTGCTAAGTACTGGGTCATCCTAAGGTCGCGGGCTTCGTACTCCCCGGTGATCTGATTAACCACGAGCTGGGAATCACTGAAGACCCGTATTTGCCTTGCCCCTATCCGGTAGGCCAGTGTGAGTCCAGCAATCAGTGATTCATATTCTGCCTCGTTGTTTGTGGCTGGGAAATTGAGTTGGAGAGAATATTGGAGGACAAAGCTGTCAGGGCCCCGAAGGATGACGCCAGCTCCGCTCCTTTCTTCGCATGATGATCCGTCAACATAGACGTCCTAAGCCAGGGTGCCCTCCCAAATTTCTGGGGACTCGGGTGTAACGTCCCGGGCCCCACTCAAACAAATTCTAACAAATGCCCACCACAGACTGCCTCTCAAAAGGTATCATGACTAATTGGTGCTCTTGATCATAGGCTTCCTAATATATACACACACAGTCCTAACTCGCCTTCCATGTTGAACTAAGTCACCACCACCTACCATGGACACCATGGCCCCATAGTAATTAATTCATTCTTTCTATCGGCTCTATACACACACTACCAAATCTATAGGCCCATCTAACCATGAATTAATGACTAAGCCCACCATGAAGGTACATCTCATACGGGGTATTACATCAGGATGGTGCACTCCGTAATGAACTCGGCGAGAGCTTGGCCCTTGATGGCCGTCCAAGGGTTGTAGCTGATGTCGTGCTGGCTGAGATTAATAGACCACATGATTAAGAGGCTGGAGTTCTCGGGCTTGTCGATGACCTTTTTGAGAGGCTGTTCCGTAAGGATGCGAACAGAATGGGCTTAGAAGTAGGGTCAGAACTTTCGTGCAGCCATCACTAATGCGTAGGCAATCATTGATGTGCCATCTCCGCTCCCTTCCTCGCATGATGATCCGTCCACATAGAAGACCCAAGCCAGGGTGCCCTCCTGAATTTTTGGGGACTCAGGTGTAACGTCCTGGGCCCCGCTCAAACAAATTCTAACAACTATCCACCACAGGCTGCCTCTCAAAAGGTATCATGACTAATTGGTGCCTCTTAATCATAGGCTTCCTAATATATACACTCACAATCCTAACTCACCTTCCATGTGGAACTAAGTCACCACCACCTACCATGAACACCATGGCCCCATAGTAATTAATTCATTCTTTCTATCGGCTCTATAAAAACACTACCAAATCCATAGGCCCATCTAACCATGTCACACCCCGCTTCCTAAAAGAGAATACGAAATACGGATACGTGACTAAGCCCAGCGAATGATTTTCATCATCCATAAGCTGTTCAGAATCTTTACAACATCTCACAGAAATAATCAGAGTCGGAAGCCAAAAAAGTCAACCAAGTATGCACATATGAATCAAAATACCAACAAGAATACTTGAAACCAAAATATATTAATCCCAAATTATTCAGATCTGAATAAGTCAAATATCCTGGGTCACATTACCCAAATACAAATAAATCCAAGTATAAGATACAATATTCAAGCTAAGCAACAAGAAAAGAAATAGATATAGAAAAAATCTGCAGGAACTAGTATCTCATCTCGCCTATTCCATCTGGCAGCTGATCTCCAAAATCTGCAATTTAACAAATTGCAAGAAAAAGAAAAAGAGAAAAACAAACTTCCATCAATGCAAGTTACGGGCCGCTTATAATGCATGATACAAGTACATGGGGAAAATCACAAATATAAAATAACAGCAGGAATAAACAAGTATGGTATAAGTGTGTCAACAGAAATGTAATATCTAACATGAATCAGGAAAGTAGAAACAAGTAGCATAGTATACTAACAGGCACAGGTAACATGTATCAAGTGTCAAGCTAACAGGTAAACATGTAAACATGTAACAGGTAAATAGGTAATCAGGTATATAGGTAAACAGGTAATCAGGTACAAGTACAGGTAATCATGTAACAGATATACAAGTAACAGGTATCAGGTTATATCAAGTCTTGTATTATTACTATCTAGGTGGCACTTCATGCATCCCGGTTTTTGCTACATGATTGCTACATTCAAACAGTTTCGTTTAGATTTCGTAGTGGAGTCCATAGGGCAGTGTACTCAGGGATCAGGATAACAGGTAGAACCTGGTGGTTCTCTTCCGAGCACACCTTCCTATAGGGAAGTATGCAGTTAGGTACAGGAAACAGGCAGAACCTAGTGGTTCTCTTCCGAGTACACCTTCTTATAGGAAAGTATGCAGTCAGGTACAGGAAACAGGTAGAACCTAGTGGTACTCTTCCGAGTGCACCTTTCTATAGGGAAGCATGTAGTCAGGTACAGGTAAACAGGATCGTGAATCATGTATTCATGAACACGTAACAGGCAGGACACGGGTCCTCTTCTCAGTACACGTTTCTATATTTTTCCACTACTAGATCTTTCCCTTAATCTCGGCTTGGTTATTTTGTTATTATTAACAAACAGGCATGTATGTGTCTCAAATAAGGTAAATATAACATAGCATGAATAAGTAACAGGTTCAGGTTGCAAGATAAACATGTTCAGGTGGAAAATAACTCATAACAGGATAATGCAACGACAATTCAAGTTCAGGACAGCAAGACACTACTGTACTAAAACAGAGATTCTAGTTGCTACAAAAGTGCAAATCTGAGTCCGTCGAAGAATCTGGAAAATAGACTCCCTTCCGAATCCAGCGAACAAATATAAGTCATGTAGTATTTTAGAAAAACATAACTAAAAACTGATTTGAATCCAGGAATTACGTTCAGCCAGAAATCAGTAAATCGAATTCACAGTCAAGAAAACAGCATCAAAACACCTCAAATAAATCCAAGAAAAATCTGGGGTACTCCCCTATATGTCTAGTATCAGAATATAAAGTTTCATAATTTTCCGGCAAGATTAACTTGGCCAACGAATTTCAGAAAACATCAAGAAACAATAGTTTGGGAAATCTGGAATTCCCAACACTGTTGTACGAAAATTGTAATATCTCACAAACCGTGAAACAAAATCCAGATCCGTCAAAAGGAGATGAAAATAGGCAAAATAAGATAACTTTCAGATTTCATAAATATTTTTCATAAAGGAAAAGGAACCAGGGTGAAAATATACTTCTTTACAAAATAGCGAGCAAAATCCGCAAGTATAGTTTTTATTCGAAAGAATGAAACGGTATGTAAATCTTATCAAGTAAATTCAACAAAATTCTGGGTAATCCCTAATCAAGTACAAAAATACTGTCCAAAATTTCAGATCAAAATAATATGTTTAGCACTAGTATCAAAATAGTTTAGTCATCGAAATCATCAAGAAACAAAATCTGAAAATATAATACACCTTTGTAGTAAAACAATCATATCTCACACATACGAAAACAAAAATGATCAAGATCAGAAAGTTTGGAAAGAAAACGGATTTATCTAAAAATCATGTTTAATGCTGAAGTTAAGATACTGACCTTAATATGGTCTAAAATACCAATCAAAACTTATCATCGACAAAATACAGATTTTTCTCTTAACAACAAATCATCATACAACATGTGAAACTCGTCTCAACACAACCAAACATGTTATAGAGTCTACTAAGTGTTCAAACATCATGAAATAGGGTATATAGCATGTCCACAACAAGTATATCACATGGTGTCACGCCCCGCTTCCCAAAAATACGAAATACGAGCGTGTGACAAAGCCCAGCGAATGATTTTCATCATTCATGAGCTGTAGGATCGACTCAGCATCATAACAAGAATATAACAAAATTACACAACCACGCATGCATGAATAATTTATTAAATAGCAGAAAATAATTGAAACCAAATAATAATATCTCGATGGTTTTCAAATCTGGAACAAAAGATAAAACTCGAGACTATAGCCCGTTACAAGGTTCATGTAGCAAAAGAAATAAATAATTCAAAGAAAACAAATATTTTAAGCAAGTCCTTTCTCCAAGCGACGCCTAGAATGTCTGCTCACCAATTTCAGTAGACAACTCGTCTCCAAAGTCTGTATATATAAATATAAAAAGGAAAAAAAAAGAAAAACAAGATAAATGCCCTTTGTGCAAGTTAGGGCAACAAATAGTAAAACAAGTACAAGAATATGGAACAAGATTTGGAATCAAGAATGTAATAGGGATGCAACAAGTAGTAGGGATTCAAGAAACTAGCTTGCAAGAAAGATAACTCAAGTGACAAGGTTAGGTAACAAGTACTAGTAATAAAACAAGTGGCTAGTGAACATGTAATGGTATCAAACATCAAGTAATAAGTATCACGTACAAGTGTCGAGTAACAAGTAATAAGTCTAATGTGTCAAGTTGTCAAGTACAAGTATCAAGTAACAAGTGTCAAGTATTATACTCAAGTATCAAGTCTCATGTATCATGTCATCAAGTATCAAGTAAGTATGTGTCATGTTCAATTATCATGTGTCAAGTCTTGTAGTTATTACTATCTAGGTAGTACTTCATGTGCCATCCTTTTATCACATGGTTGCTACAGTCAATGCAATTTCGTTTAGGCCTAGTGGTGGATTTTATAGGGCAGTGTACTCAGGTCATGTAGGAAATACGAGCATGTGATCAAACCATGGGCTCTAGAGGTGGCCTCCGCAGGCTCTAGAGGTGGCCCCCGTCAACCCTTGACGTGGCACTTAGTTCCATCTGATCGCAAATACATATTATGTAATCATATAATGGGCTCTAGAGGTAACCCACGCAGGCTCTAGAGGTGGTGACTTGGCACTTAGTTCTACATGTCACTTAGTTCCATTTAATGTAAAATCATGGGAACACGGCCCTCCTTCCGAGTACACTTACTTATATTGTCCACTACTATAGTCTTTCCCTTAAACCCCAGCTTGTTATTTATTATTATCATCAAGAAAGTATGAAAGTGTGTGAAACAATTCAAGTAAATATAATCAAGAACATGGAAAAAGTCTAATCTAAGTAGGATACATGTTCGAGAGTCAAAACCAATCAAAGTATCAAGAATAACGAGAATCTCAAATCTGGACAGCATGACGTTGATGCACCAAAACTGCGATTCCCGTTGCTACAAGATAGCAAATGTGGATCCGTCAGAAGTTCTAGAAACTAGACTCATGCTCGGTTCCAATGCATATAATTAAGGTACATAAAAGTTGTGGTAACATGTGTCAAAACAGCAAACTATACGGCATTTGTGTTCAGCCAGAATTTGTAAAATCGAGTTTGTACATATGAAACAGTGTTGAAACATCATTAATTAATTCTGAGAAAATCAGAGAATGTTCTCTAGGGTGTCCAGTAATAGCATGCAAAATTTCAAGTCATTTACTTACTAGTAGCATGGTTAAAATAATTGTAAACTAAAGAGGTGCAGCAGTTTTTGTAAATCGGCGACTACCGACACAGCAGCAGTAAAACTGCGATATCTCCTAGACCGTAACTCGGAATTCAAAAATTCTGGATGTTATTGGCAACTACACACTTAGGGATACATTTCATATTCAGGACTCAAGTTCAGATTTTGGTTTTATAGGGGTCGAAACAGTAAGGCAAGACAGAAAATAGCAGCAAGTGTGAATTTCTTTTATATACAAGTTGCATGATATATGACTATTATGAGTCTAGTTTAGTGTGTGATACAAATACGGATGCATTGGGAATCAAATAAGCAAGTCAAATGTATTTCTCAACTCTAAAGAATGTAAGATCAACACAATACGTCATACAACACACGTCTACAAGTCAGGGGTTCATGTTCAAGTAATTAGGAGATAAAAAAAAGGGTCCAAATAATTTTGTAAATATATCAACGAAGGGTTGTGACTCTTAAGATTATGGAATCGATGGGGAATAATTTAAGATCAACAAACGATGTGACAAGGAGGAGTCACAACTACAATCTATTTGTAGTATTTTCAATTAAACACTTGTACTAGAGCAAAAATTTGTACAAGAAGAATACTTGCTTGATTAGAAGATGACGAATCCGACGAAAGAATAACGGGAACGGATCCCGGCATGGATCTTGATGACAATCAAGACCAAGGAAGATCGAATGGCTGAGATTCGATGATCAACCAACAGCAAAACAGCAAACACCCACTTACCAAAACAGCAAACACCCACACCAGATCCCCTTTTCACAACTCCAAACAAAAATTTCTATCCACTCCCCACTCACGAACAGCCACACAGAACTCGGATCCAACCAACACCAAACAGCAACTGGATCCCCTATGCCCAAACACAAAACAGCGAACTCCTTACCCAACTGCGCTTCTTCCCCACTTCGATAGAGAGAGAAGGAGAGAGCAGGAGAGACTGGCAACTGAGCGGCACGACAGGAGGTCGCAACTGGATGGCGACAGTTGGAAGGGCGGTTGCGTGTAGGTGGAGCAACGACGGGAGGAGAAACATAGGTCTCGAGCGGCAATGGGTTCGACAAGAACTCGAGGAAGAAGAAGACGACGGGACTGGCACAGCAGTTGGCAGCACGACGAGGGATGCTGGGTGATGATGACGAGGGTGGCGGCACCGCAGTCGAGGAGCGAAGCAGTGAAGACTAAGGACGACTGCTTCGACGGATGCTCTGTTTCTGGTTCGAAAACAGGGAAGAGGAAGAGACGAGCGAGAGGTGGTCGATGAGGTGGTGCGAGGGGCAGCGGAGGAGATCGAGGGTCGTGACTGCAGAGACGAGGTGATGGGGAAAGGGTGCAGAGGTCGAAATTGGGTTTCAATGGGTGGAGGAAGAAGGAGACGGGGAGAGAAAAGGTAGGCGGCTATTGTTGGGGTAAAACAGTGTTAGATTAGGGTTAATTAGGGTTAGGAGGGTTTAAATAGTAGGGTTTTGGGTTTTGGGTATTTGGATAAAGGTTCTGAGTGGGTTCCTACAAGAGATTGACTCAAAAATCATTATAACTAGGGAAAATGAAATAGATGAGCTGAAACATTCCATTCTTCATGAAGAACGACATATCAGAGCAGATACGAACAATGAAATTGAAATAAATATTGGCATAAAAAATTGAGTTAAAACAAATAAAATGATTTTATTAGAACTGGAACAAAATACAGATCCCAAATTGTTGGATAGAGTACAAGGAATGTAAATACACTAGAAAAATACAGATACGGAAAATAAGAGTTACACATGGATCCAAACAAACACACGAATTCTCATAATTGTCTCACAAATATAGTCACATCAAGAACGGTCAAAACCTAAGTTGTTCATGTCAAAATTTGTGTCGTGAGGCAACTATGGTCAATAGCACTATAGAGACAATACTCATCAAAAATACATCACACACGAGTTGTCTCTAGAACCCAACTACACTACAAGCGGAATTTATGACTTGTATTATACAAAGGAATTGAGTACAAGTTATTTACCTTAACCGATGAAGAAAACGAAGCAAGAACAAGAATAACGGGAACGAATCCCGGGGCACGAACACAAACACAACGAATGGATCACGAACCAATCACAAACACAAGATCACGAACAAGATGAAGACGGTCGAGATCACAAACACAATCGAACGACTGAGATCAAAGATCAAGATCAAGATCAAGATCAACATGATCGGACGGTTCAGATCAAGGTGATGATGAAGTTGATGATGATCGTGATCAAACAGCCAAGATCACCCCGATGGTGACGATCAGGATCAACCAACGAACGGCTAGGAATCAATCAATCAAGATCAAGATCACAATCAAACGGATGGCTCACACCAACATGATCAAACCCATGATCAAAACTCCAAACAAACAGCCAAAAGCTTGGCGATGGCTTGGCGATGCAGGCAGGCGGCACGGCAACAGGCGGTAGACTGCAGGGACGGCAATGGAAAGCACTGCCGACGTCGGAGGACAAGCCGAGGCTACCGCAGGTGGCTGCGATGAAGGGGAGACGAAGCGGTGCGAAGGTGAAGGGGGAGAGAAGGACGGAGAGGAGAGTGGGAATGGTGAGGAGCGGGGTGGCACGTTGAAGGCGCTGGGAGGAGGAGAAGGGAGAGAGATGAGCGGGAGGTGAAGAGGCGGGATGGTGAAGATGGCTGAAGGGGGCATGCATGGGTTATTTATAAGGTAGGGAAGTTAGGGTTTTTGCTGAAGGGTTGAAGTCGGCTGAATATGGGTTCGGGTGTATGGATATCTGGTAGTAAACGGGTAGGGTGTATTTGGGTTATTGGTGGGTTTGGGGTTTTATTGGGTATGGTTAGTTTAAGTTAATGGGTATAGGTTTAAATAGGGTTCTAATGGGTAAATGGGTTTAAGAAAAATCCAATAAGGAAAAATTGGTATTAGGTAAAATCCAATGGGAAAAATAGGGTTTATAAACAAAATATAATTTGTATTAAAATATAGAATTTATTTGAAATAAGTACAAATATAATTAATACATAGAACTAGGTTTTTAATAACCAATCAAAGTAATAATAATAATAATAATCATAATAAAATGATAATAAAAATAACAATAATAATAATAATAATATTTTCCTTAATAATCAAAGCAATAATAATAATAATAATATAAAGATTTGTAATACAATATAAGAATCATTGGAAACTAGTTACAAATAAAATTATTGATTAATAATAGACTTTAATATGAAATCCAAGAATATATTTTATCAAAAAGAATTTGAAAGCGGAAAAATGATTTACAAAAAAATTTAAATACAGAAAATACACGGAAAAAGAAAATACACCCAAAATACAAGAAATAGAAAACAGGGGTTACAAACCATGAATTAATTACTAAGCCCACCATGAAGATACATCTCATACGGGGTATTACATCAGGATAGTGCACTCCGTAATGAACTCGGCAAGAGCTTGGCCCTTGATGGCCGTCCAAGGGTGGTAGCTGATGTCATGCTGGCTGAGCTCGATAGACCACTTGATTAAGCGACCGAAGTTCTCGGGCTTGTCGATGACCGTTTTGAGAGACTGGTCCGTAAGGACACGAACGGAGTGGGCCTAGAAGTAGGGTCAGAACTTTCCTGCAACCATCACTAATGCGTAGGCAATCTTTTCCGTCCTAGGGTATCGGACCTCGGCATCGTGCAGGACCTTACTAACATAATAGAGGGGCTTCTGTACCCCATCCTCCTTTATAACCAACACGGCACTGAGCGTGTGTTCTGTGGAGGCCAGGTAAAGGAAGAGGGGTTCGCCCGGCTCTAGCTTGCTGAGGAGTGGTGGGTTGGCCAGGTAGGCTTTCAGCTGGTCAAACGCCTCTTGTTGAGAGGTTGCCCAGTCGAAGCTTTCGCCCCTCGGAGGGACTTAAAGAATGGTAGTGATTTCTCTCCTGACTTGGAGAGGAAATGACCGATGGCTGCCAGTCGCCCCGTGAGCCTTTGGACTTCTTTGATGTTTCTCTGAGGGACCATGTTGAGGATGGCTTGAATCTTCTCGAGGTTCGCCTCGATGCCGCGCTGCCTTACCAAAAATCTGAGAAAACTTCCCGAGGCGACGTCGAAGGTGCATTTAGAGGGGTTGAGTCTCATATGGTGAGATTGCAGGACCTCGAAAGCCTCTTCAAAGTATCTGATATGATCCTGCCTACTGCAAATCTTGATAAGCATATCGTCAGCATACACTTCCATGATCTGGCCAATCAGGTCCTTGAAGACCCGGTTGACTAGCCTTTGATATATGGTGTCAGCATTCTTCAGCCCGAAGGGCATGACTCGGTACCAGTAGAGTCCTTGGTCGGTCACGAAGGCAGTCTTCGGTATGTCCGGGGGGAACATTCTTATTTGGTTATAGCCTGAGAAGGCATCCATGAAGCTCGGCAGCTCGTGCCCCAAGGTTGCATCTATCGGGGCGTGATGTTCGGGAGAGAGAACAGATCATTAGGATAGGCCTTGTTGAGGTATGTGAAATCTGTACAGATTCTCCATTTCCTGCTCGCCTTCTTCACCATCACAATATTGACCAGCCACTCCGGGTAGCTGACTTCCTGAATAAACCGTGCTGATAGGAGTTTGCCTACTTCTTCCCTCACTGCCTGCTGCCTGTCGGGGGTGAACTTACGTCGCTTCTGTTGGACAGGATTCGATTTCGAGCAGATGCTTAGCCGGTGCATTATAATGTCTTCAAAAATCCCCAGCATGTCGGACGGCATCCAGACGAAGAGGTCAGAATTCCGGCAGATGCATTTGATGATTTCTAGCTTCAGATCCGGGGCCAGAGATTGGCTTACCCGAAACCATTTGGACATGTCTCCCTCGGAGAAAAGGACCTCTTCCAGCACGTCAACGGGCTTCGAGCCTTGCTCGGAATGCAGTTCTACCGCGTCAAGGGGAAAAACCCCGCCCCCCACTGTGGTCATGTAGCTCGAACCTGCTGATTCCTGATTGCCCCGGACTACACCCACCCCATGATGGTGGGAAACTTCAGCTTCAAGTGGTAGGCGGAGGGAACCGCATGGAGTGCAAAGGCCGGATCTACCGAGGATAGCATTATATGCCGCCTTTATATTGACCACCATGAAGTCCATCGCTTCGGTCTGAAGGGATGGGGCCGTGCTAGCCGTCACATCAAGTTTGACAATTCCCTCAATTTGGATGGGGATGCCAGAGAATCTATGAAGCGTGTACCCCGCCGGCTTCAACCTTTCGCGAGAGAGCTTGAGGCTTTCGAACGCGGCCAAAAATAGAATATTGACCGAACTCCCGTTGTTCACAAGGATACATCTGACCTCATGGTTCACCATGCCGAGGCTGATCACCAGAGAATCACAATGGGGCAGTCGGATGCCTTCAGATCCTCGTTGGAGAATGAGACTGCCAGTATTTGATCCATGGGGGGCAGATAGTTATGGACCGAGTTCACTTCTCGAACGAAAGCTTTGCTGGAGTTGTTCGATTCTCCCCCCATAGGCCCTCCATGGACACATTGAAGGATGGCCAGCACCCCGGTATCCTCGAGCCCAGGCTCGGGTTTGGGCTGCCTGCTGATCGTCCGAGGAGGAGGTGACGGCCGTGGATCCCTCTGATTTATGGGGGTGGTTCGAGTGAACTCCCTCAAGTATGCCCTCTAGATGAGGGCTTCGATCTCTTCTTTGAGGGCACGGCAATTATCGTTATCGTTCCCATTGTCCTAATGGAAGCGACAGTAGAACCTCCGATCCCTCTTCTTATTACTGTTAGACCGAGGAGGGAGGCGGACAATACCCTTGTCCTCAATCTCCAGGAGGATGGCCGACACGTTTTGTGTCAGCAGTGTGTATCTCTCAAAATGGGGGACCGGCGGGGAGCGTTTCCGGGCAGACAGATCTTTCTGGGCCTTCTTCATAGGTTCAAATTCTTCGGCCTTCCTTTTCCCCTTGCCTGGGGTTTCTTTCAGGCCTTCGGGATACAGGGCCTCCTCACCCCGGATGTATTTTTTGACCCTGTTGAGAAGGACGGAAAGTCTAAGGTCGGTTTCTTGGCCAAAGAAGCCTTCAACTGGTCGTGGCGAACATTGTGCTGAAAGGCCATCGAGGCGACACTGGGTTGAGGGAAAAGACCGCCCTGGCTTCGGTTGTGAACCTCCGCACAAACTCACGGAAGGGTTCTCCTTCCTTCTGCTTAAGGTCCAGAAGGGACACGCTCTTCTTCTCGACCTTTCAGCTGCTCACAAAGTGAGCGAGAAAGTTTGCTTTGAGCTAGTCGAACGAGAAGACCGACCCAGGGGCAAACTTTGAGAACCATTCCCGAGTCGGGCCACACAGGGTGGCAGGGAAGGTGCGGCATAGGAGAGGATCTGATGCGCTGTGAATCATCATGAGGGTTTTGAACACTTCCATATGATCAGCTGGATCACTCTAGCCATTGTAAGTATCGAACTGAGGCAGCTTGAAATTCCTGGGAATCTCAGCATCTAGAATTTGGGGGGATAAAGGGGGGTCGACTTGGCTGACGCACCCGACTGGTTTGTGGTCTTCCCTCGTTAATGTGGGCGAGGCGATTCTCCATCTTATGGAGGCGGTGGAGGACGGATTCGTTTTGCCAAGGTGGCTGGGACGAACCGTGAGACTCGGGACCTCGACCCTCTTCGTGCCTTAGGCCAGTGGTTTGCTATTCGACTCCGGGGCCGCCTCTGAGGGCTCAGAGGATCTCAAGCTTGAAGTCTTGGAACTTGGCTCTCGTGACTAGAGCATGTTTGCCCTGATCGGGCGGAGGTGAACCATCCCTGGGGGAGTGGCTACGGTGGTGTTCCCTGCTTCAGGATGGGAGATTACTATGAGTCGGAGCTGGGTTGGAAGGAGTCCCTCGGATCCTTGATCAGCTGAACTGGAGCCGGAGGTTGATGGTATGTCGTAAGTCCCTGGTAACCGAGCGTGAGGCGCTTGGACCCGGTCCCGCCGTACCATTGGATGGTGGTCGGTTAGAGCCCTGGGTGTTCACATGGCTGTGAGAGGGAGGAGGGTATGGACGGCATCCAGCGGTGAAGTCTCTTTTGGCTTTGGGATCCATGGGAGGGCTCGGCTTCAAGAGATCCGAGCTTAGGATCGAGTCAGTCGCTTCCTACAGACGGTGCCAACCTGATGCTGCTTGTTTTTTATGTGGGGGAAATAGGTGTGAGTTCTTGTAATTTGTGAAGCGGAAGGGATGGATCTCGATCTCGGCTCGGGTCGGTTCCTAGAGGTCAGCTCGGAAGAGCGGCTGGAAGCTCAGACGGTCGGAGTACCTGCAAAAAGGCCTAGAAACACCGGGAGAAATCCCGACGACAGGCCCTCCGACGATCTAGTCATTCATCGGAAAGAGACCTCAGATGGGGAAAGATTCATTACTTTTGAAAGTGAGGAGGGGATCTAGTATTTATAGGCAGGGGTAAACGGGTATCAGACCCTAATAGGCCGAATCGGACCCATTTGCCTGTGGGCCTAAATTGGCAGAAGGCCCATTGGACCTGTTGACTTGATGATTTGGGATAAGCGAAATCTGAGGAGATCTTACGGCCCTGATTGGGCTACATCAGTATGCAAGACATAAGCCCAACAACAACTACACAAGACCTCTAGGAATAGCGTTACCCTTGGTTTGATGGAGATACTCCATATGTATGAGAAGAGAATGGCAGAAGTAGTAGCCGCATTGAGAAAGACAAGATCAACCAAGGACAAAAGCAAGATGAACACTCTAATGTTGCTGCGACTTCCAGCTCAATACCAAACCAAACCAAACCAAACCAAAAATTATCTCATGCTGCAGCAGAACATCTCATCGCTGTTCAGTTCTAATGATGGTTGGAGAGTGTAGTTCATATTATGCTTGTGAGCACAATAAAAGCATGTTTTATGATTTTGGTTAAGACAATGACAGTTTGTTTTGATATACTATACGATATCGTAAATGATGTCAAAACTGTTGGATATATAGGTATATTCTCACTATATGAATAATATTATGTGTAATATTATTCTATGGGTAACACGTGTGTTACACATACTAGTTGTATGGATATCGGAACGGGGGTTGAGTGGGTTAAGAACCCAGTACCCAAACCAGTATTTATCCTATAAATACTGGCTTGTGATAGAAGTCTAGGTATTCCAATTTTGATACCTAGGGTAAATATTGCAAGCACCTTAGTCTAAGATGTTAACCCTAATTTCTATTGTTATAATTTCTCATAATCTCTAACAATCTTGAGATATTTAGAATTAATTTTGAGATTAGAGAGATCGTCAAAATCCAAAATCCCGTTCGTCGGAATACACAGCTGCACCGCCGGGCGCCGCGGTCGCTGGTTTGCCACCGCCGCCCCTGATACCGGCGTCGCCGCAAGCCATTACGTCGTTGTCTCCAGCCACTATGTCGCCACACCTCCTTCTTCTCTTCCTGGTCTGTGTGAGTGATCGGGTATGGATCATCCCAGAACTGATTTGTTCATTGGGTGATCTTGGTGTTTCATGTTGGGGAACAGGAGCGGATCGCTGTAGCCACTCTTTTGAATGAGATTCCATGGGTGGAAGACGGTGTTTGGTGTTTGGGCAAAGATCAGATGCAGATCCAATAAAACATAGGCATTCAATTGGCTGTGCATCTGTTGTCTTGTGTTCGTGCTACTGGACCAGATCCAGATCTAAGTCAAACACCATATCTCGATCCAATCATGTGAAGGCGATTTCATTGGATAGTCCTTGTTGTTTCGTGTGTGGGGCCGAGTACAGGATCTGCTGTTGTGTACTACTGAATCAGATCTAACTCTCTAGTTTTTCTTTGATTCTCATCAAGATACGGTCCACTCAAAACTTTAAGATTTGTGCTCTTAATTAATTAAATTCTGTTTATGGTTTATTAAGCAGTTTTATAGAAAAATCCTTCATTTTACTAAAATTACGCTAGTAGTAATTATTCAAAATAAACCCTCTAGATTTTGAAATTTACTGTTTATTCCTTGAGATGAAAAAATTGAATCAAGCGTACAAGATTCCGAAACTGGATATGTTTGATAGTTCTGAATTTAACAGTCAGAAGATGAATGCACAATATGAGATGTGGATAGAATTTTTGGAGATAGTGCAGGAGGTGAGAATGTTGTTTAGAATAGATCCAAATATGTTTGGACTGGATCAGATCTAAATTAAAGATAAGTTCTTTACCTGCATACATATTTTAATTATTTGTTGTTGCTATGTGCTAAAGTTCGAAACCGTGTTAACCATTATTTAATTAAATACAAGTTTGAATAACTGTTTTGGCTAGGTGCTAAGGATCAAATATTTATTTTGATAAGTTAAATTATAAGTTTTGATTACAACACTGTATCTCCAATTAAATTGTTCTTAGAATTAAATAGAGCTAATAATTCGTTTAATTGGCTAATCTTTAATTTGATGAATGTAGGAACTTCAAAATTACTTACAAATTATGTGTGTTGGAGACGATGGATATGCATCACGGTTGAATAAGTCTGCACTACGCAGGCCTCTCCATCGAATTTGGAAAACACTTCTAACTTGAAGTGTCGGTATAATCTACTATAATCTTTCTTAGTATTTTCATGTGATGAATGTGTTAACGTTTTGTGTGTTTGATCACATGATTGAGAGTTTTAGATTATAATTATTCTCATTTTGAAACTAGCATGTTTAGGGTTGTCAAATGTGCATTGTCATACTGTGTATAGACATATTGGCTAAATGTTTGTAGTTTGTGTGAGAATGTATGTTTGCTTCTCAAATAAAAATTGATGTATAAGATGTATAACAAATGTTTGTAACTTGGGTGAGAGCATCTATACATGATATGACTCCATTAGTTACATTTTGTTCTTTCTCGTTCATTGTATTGTGTGTGCAGAGTTGAATTATAGCATGTTAGTCATTTCTCGTTTAGCGTTTCGAAGATGATAAAGAACGAATAAAGAAATGAACTCTTTGGTCAATGTGTTTGAACATATGGACATTGTTAGGACCACAAGAGAAAGCAAATAATCTTGTGAAATGTAGTAGTGTAACATCCTAAATTTTTATTTATAAGAGTTTGTGATTTTACGTGTTTTGCACGTACAATTTTATATGCATTTTTCCAGAGAAAAATATTTCTTTATAGCTTAAGCTGGTAATTATTCTCTTTATTTCCTAAAAGATCTATTTTTAAAGCCTAAATAAAATCCTAGGCCTAATTACCTCTTTCTAGCCCATTATAATTAATTTATTAATTAATTCACTAGAGCCCATGGTGTTTTGGCCCATTAGTAAGCCCAATTAGTTTAATTCCTTTTTTAATTAACCTAACTTGTAGCGTAGACCAATTTAGTAAACAATTAATTAAAATTGCATGAAAAAATTTTGGTAGGGGGTACTAGTTTGCATGTGCATTGTACTAGCATGTACAAGTGCACCCAAATAGTGTAGGCCGGATTGTGAAAAGAAAGAAGGAGAGGTGGATGAAGTGGAGAGGTGGCTGCTCCATTATAGGTAGTTGCTACAACTCATTAATTCATCTTGGCCTTTAATCCTTAACCATTTGAAGAAATCCTAGCCCTCCATTTGCACTCCAAATTAGTATAAATACCCCCTCTCATTCACTCACATTTACACTTGAAAAAGAATTGAAAAAGAATTGAAAAAGAAAGAAAGAAAGAAAATTGTTAGTAAAAAATTAGGAGAGTTGTGAGTCAAAAGATTGAGTGCTAGTGTGTGTGTATTCTTCATCCTAGAGTGGCCGGCATTCTTCAAGAAGCAAGGGGAGAGTTCGGGTTGCATACCAACTAGGAGAAGTCAATTGGTGGCTCGATCTAGGAGGAGAAGGCTTCACTTGTTCGTTCTAGGAGATCCTTTAGGAGTTCTTGTTGTTTTTCTCTCCATTAAAGGTGGACAATTTTCTCCAACTTCTAACTAGTTACCATGCTAGGTTTAAGTGTGTAATCATGTTAAAATAAACAAGAAAAGGAAATATTACTTTATGTTAGTACCATGTTCAAGGAGAAAATGAACCCATGTGAAATTTCATGAAATAAGTAGTAAAATTGGTTGAATGATGTGAATAGAAATATTGTGGTGATAACTTGATAATATGCTTGTTTGCTAATTAAGAAATTGTGAAGTTTTATGTTGAGTTATTCATGAATGTGGAAAAATGCAATATGAAGAAACGTATTGTTTATATGATGTGAACTATGAGAAAATCTCCATGTTATGAAAGTAGATTGATTAACAAATCATGCATGTTAATTGTTAATAAAATCCCCAAATTTTATATGTTGTTTGTTGGAAAGAAAGAAGAAATGAACATTTTGTAGTTAGGACTAAGTTAAGAGAAAGATTGGTTTTTATTGATAAAAGAAGAAAAGGAGGAAATTATTAGCTTAATAAAGAGTATCCCATTTGAGAATTATCAAATTAAAATCTTCTCTTTGAAAAGAAACGAACTAAGAACACATAAAGCTTTTTGTGACCAATTTTTGAACAAATAAAAGAATAGACTTTTACATGGGAAAAATGAGAGTTAAATGGTTTTTAAAATCTTAAATTACTGTGTAAATATCAAAGAAATTCAGTCAGGAAATTTTTATGCTTCTAGAAGAACAAAATGTATTTTGAAAGAAATGAACTATTTTTATGAACTAGAATTGCTACAGTCAACTACAAAACTACTTGTAATTATTTTTCCTACGGGTTAGTCACTCTGTCCATTCTGGTCAGTGGGTGCAAAATAAAAACGTCACTGTAGCAAGAGGTCATGAGATTGAGTCTTTGTATGGACTCTTCATTTTTCCATTTTGTGAAATGCCTCTCTCAATGTCAAAAACGTCATTGTAACTCAATGCCGAACCCAATAGTATAAAAGGTTATTAAATGCCTCTCTCAACGCCTGGCGCTGTTGGCCTTTTTGGTCAGCAGCTGCGCCACAGTAACGTTACTGTAGCCCAGCGGCTGTGTGTGTGTGTGGTTCGAAACCTAGCGTTTGCCAAGGTTTTTTTAATTCTGATTTTGTTTTGAAAAATGATTTTTTTAAAGGGTTTTAAGTGAAATAAATTCATAAAAACTATTATAATTACTCTGAAATTAATTAGATCTCATGGAAAATTTCTATGGCTTAATTAAAAATTATAGACCAAGTTAGAGGAATTATAAGAGTATTTTTATGAGATAAATAAAGCAATAATTAGTCTCTTTTAAGAAATTTTTGTGAGAAGTTTTTCTAAGAAATTCATGGCTTCTTGCAAACGTGAATAAATTCACTTGGTTCAAACAAATGAGATTTTAGACTTATGAATGCAAAGAAAGATTGTGAGATTAGATTTGTAATTTGGAAAATTGTGAAAAATAGAATAAACCTATCTTTTTATTGTGGAAAATTATACATGAATTGAAATGAAAAGAATCGTGATAACTTATGAAGATATTGGTGAGTGTGAATACTCAACTTATGAACATGAAATGAGATATTGAACTAGAGGGTAGCTAAGTCCTATTACCGACAAGTGAATAAATTATTTTTTAGATGAACTATTGAGATGAAAGACCAAGTTTGGTCACGTTGTTGATTAAGACCGGTATAGTGGAAAGAGCTAACTCTAGCGGTTAATTTTATTCATGATTCAAATAATTAATGACTAGACACATAGTGGTGATGTGACGAAAGTGAGAGAAAAACACGAGTATGAGGGCCATCGGATTGGCGGTGTGAGAGTGATTCATAGATTGCCTGCTTGATACGTGATGACACGGCGTGAGCACTACTCCGGAATTATCGTCCCGGCGGTGACGCTTGTGGGTTGTTTGGTGACTACGGGTGGTGCCATCATTCCATGACGGAGGCTGAATTGTCCATAGATTGCCTGCATGATGCGTCATGTCAATGCGTGGGATTTCCCTGCAGATTGTCTGGACATGGGCTCGTAACTCATAGAACATCTAGGATACTCACCGTAGTTACCGCAGTAGTTTAAGTCATGGCGAGGGACTGAACCCTACAAGATGAAGTACGATTAAGGGCTTACCCTCGAACCTATGTAGTATGGGATGCATAGAATCCGAACAAGTGCGCATTAGTGTCATATAATATAATCAATTGCATTAAGGACTAAGTGCACAGCACAACACGACATCTATAGGATATTCCTCGTAGTTTTGTTTGTGACAAGTGTGTGCTTTCTAAGTAGGAGAAAATCTATGTATTATATCCTTGCGTCAGTTGAATGAACTAACGAGCCTAGGGGTGGGCATCGGTCGGTATCCGACCTAATATGGACCAACCACTACTGATCCAAAAAATATCAGTTTTTTTAATTTTCACATCCGCAACCAATCCAAGTCTTAATTGGATCGGTTTCCATCCAAGCCGATCAAGCTCGGTTTGGATTGAATTGGATGGTCGGTTTGGCGTGCTACTTTTTACCTACAACATCATTCACAATTTTGTTGAAATTTAAAAAATTAACTTTAATCAAACTTAAGAAACAACCTGCTATTTATTGTTCAGAAATGAATTTAAAATGAACATTCATAAAACCACAAGTTGCTAATGAATTTTACACTAAATGTTTGAAATGATGACGTTTAAATGGGCGATAAACACTGCTTTTTCACATGCATACTTCTGTAATCTTAGTTTTTTCTCATAAAAGGAACATCAATAACCATAGGTAATTGAATTTCAGATACAATATAAAAGATTTAGACAACAATTTTTGCTTGACTTGATTAAAGTAATTACTAAATGTTATCTATTAAGCTGGGCCACACTGTAAATCAAGCATTTCTCAACAACATAACTCATATGATTATGGAGAATCAAAACATAGGTAGAACAACTGCTCGGTTTGTATTAAAGAAATTAAAGGAGACTGTGTTGGAATTTTATATACACTTAAGAATATGCATAAAACATTAATAACAACCTAAAACATGTTTATATGAATCTAGATCTTAATCATGTTACAAAAGTGCTTTAATATAAAATCCTAAATCATGAAACTATAGATCTTTGCTAAATCAAAAGAAGAAGAGCATTAAAAGCGGAAGCACTAACCTGAAGCCATTGATGGAGATTGCGCAGAGGGTTTTGGATCTTCCTATATGATACGGACTTCAATAAGAGGTCGTCTCTCTATTCTTCTGTTGATGGGATGACAGATGGAATAAGAAGATGCGTATATATAGGGGACCATAACCCTAATTGATAATTATTGATTTCCAATTTTGCCCATCACAAAATAAGAAATTTACTTTACGGTCTCTACATGTGTTATATCACACTTTAAATTATATGCTTTTAACCCATTACTTAATCTTGATTAGATCACTTTAATTTGGGTTAGACATTAGAATAGCAATTGTACATTTAGTCACATATGTGAGCCTACATAGATTATTTTCCTACAATCTCCCACTTGGGCCACATATGTTACTCCTTATAAATGTACATATTTTATGAGCTCAAAACTTTGCTATTATAACCAAAAGCATAGCCAAACAATCTCTTCCATTAATAATGTAAATATAGGATCAAAGCAATTTTCGTTACATTTATCGTAACTAAATTCAACAATGGTCACATATATCAACATAATCAAACGACATAGATCAAGTGTGAATGTGTAGCATGGAAATTTCATGCAATGTGATCTATACACATGCCTATTTCTAACTGGTCCTCTTTAAAACTTAAGTGAGGTTAGAACCAAAACATGACAAATGAGTGAGAAAACTGAGAGTGCGTTTGGTTTGTTGTTTTGAAAATAGTTTTGTGAAAATATTTTGTGAAAACTGTTTTGTGAAAACTGTTTTCTGAAAATGAGAGTGTAAAAGCTGTCTGGTATAGTTTTCTGAAAACTGTTTTCTGAAAATGAAATTGTATAACCTGTTTGAGTAAAAAAATAAATCTGAATGCGTTTTCTTAAAACTAGACTGTAAAATGCTGTTTTGTAATAATTTATTTTGAAATCCTTTTTTTTCTTCCATTTTTTTCCAGTTTGGCAACAATTTTTTTTTTTTTCAATTTTCCTTATAGGGAGCTTATCTAGGGTGTATGTTTAATGAATTCGCATGAGTTTTCTTATGAGTTTTTTGTAAATTTTTTTGTTGATACAGACCCAAGTTCAGGCCAATATACGAACAAGCAACGTGCGACAATATGGAATTTTTCTCCGCTAGGAATTTTTTTTTCCCTTCTTGGTAGCTTCCCATCATTGGCAAGCTTTCGACCATGTAAAATTTTATTTGAATTGTGGTAGAGTCGGCTAATACAGCAATTGGACACAATATGCAAATTTCCAATAAATATACAAAATATCCATTACAAATTTCTGTTTGGTTACATTTATTTCACAAACTGGGATAGCCCAACCATCAATTTCGCATTACAAGCATGAGAAACCTTCAAAATTTCTAACATAGTAATAAGAATTAGAACTTTCTAATGTGAAAATTACAACTGAACCTCTTACAAAGCAAAAAAAAAAAAATCAATTCCAATCCATCAGTGTCCATCATATGCCATTAGCAGCATCAGAACTCATCATAGGATGGTAATTGTACACTCTATCAATATTTTACATATTGAAACTGACAGGAAAATTGCGAAGCCCGAAGCAGACATTACATAAGACCATCAGCAGCCATGACATCCTTCACAAGTATCAGAAGCCAACACCAGCAGCCATCAGTTGCTGATAAACTCCCACCATGATAGCCATCCATGCTGATCACAACATTGTACTGGTTTGTGTACACAGTATGGAAATTACAACCCAGCTAAACTGAAACCTTCCTAAAAAAATACAACCCAGTTAGGATAATCTCCTATATGGTTTCAAAACAACCAATACATGCGATTCAAAAAGAAACCAAGTTGTTACTAATATATAAACCATCTCAGCCGTTGATAATCTCCCACCATGATGGGCAGCAATGCTGATCACAGCATTGTACTGGTTTGTGTACACAGTATGGAAATTAGAACCCAGTTAAACTGAAACCTTCCTCAAAGAATACAACCCAGTTAAACTGAAACCTTCCTCAAAGAATACAACCCAGTTAGGATAATCTCCTATGTGGTTTCAAAACAACCAATACATGCGATTCAAAAAGAAACCAAGTTGTTACTAATATATAAACCATCTCAGCCGCTGATAATCTCCCACCATGATGGGCAGCAATGCTGATCACAGCATTGTACTGGTTTATGTACACATTATGGAAATTAGAACCCTGTTAAACTGAAACCTTCCTCAAAGAATACAACCCAGTTAAACTGAAAGCTTCCTCAAAGAATACAACCCAGTTAAACTGAAACCTTCCTCAAAGAATACAACCTAGTTAAACTGAAACCTTCCTCAAAGAATGCAACCCAGTTATGGTTATTCTCTCATGGTTTGAAAATAAGCAATACATGCGATTCAAAAAATAACCATGTTGTTACTAATATATAAACCATCTCAGCAGGTGATAATCTCCCACCATGATGGGCATCAATGCTGATCACAACATTGTACCGGTTTGTGTACACAGTATGGAAATTAGAACCCAGTTAAACTGAAAATAAAGTTTCAAAGAATACAACCCAGTTAGGATTATCTCTCATGGTTTCAAAATAACCAATACATTGGTTTCAAAGTAACCGTCTTGGTTTCATTTTTTTGGAAACATTTTCTGAAATATTTTTTCTCAAAACATGTTTGGTTATGTTTTCCAAACGGCATCTTTTCAGCAAAATTGGCTTTGAGCTGTTTTCCCCTTTTGGCCGCTTCCCCTTCTTCCATCCCCATATTACTGTCGAAAAAAAAAACCCTATCACCATCTTCTCCTCTCTCGTCACCCATACTCATCACCTCTCTCTTCAGAATAACCATGGACCGTTACCAATATATAGCAGGTGATAATCTCCAACCATTTAGGGCATCAATACTGAGCACATCATTGTACTGGTTTGTGTACACAGTATGGAAATTACAACCCAGTTACACTGAAACAGAGTATCAAAGAATACAACCCAGTTAGGATAATCTCCTATGGTTTCAAAACAACCAGTACAATGGTTTCAGAATAAATCATGTTGTTACTAAAACAGAAACCATCTCAGCAGCTGATAATCTCCCACCATGATGGGCATCAATGCTGATCATAGCATTGTACTGGCTTGTTTACACAGTATGGATATTACAACCCAGTTAAACTGAAACCTTCCTCAAAGAACAGAAAATTTCATCACAAACTGATACAACCCAGTTATTATCTTCTTTTAAAGCAAACAACAATAATTACTCCAAAGAGTATTAAAGGATCAGAATAAAGCATCATCACTTTCAAATTTTGAAAGTGTAGTATCCATTACAAAATTCATCATTTCCATTGATTGCCTTATTTATCAAATTCCAACATATTCTGATGTCTACCTCAAAATTGTGATGACTTCTTCTTTCTTTGAGGAAGGTTTCAGTTTAACTGGGTTGTAATTTCTATACTGTGTACACAAGCCAGTACAATGATGTGATCAGTATTGATGCCCACCATGGTGGGAGATTATCAGCTACTATATATTAGTAACAAAATAGTTATTTTGAAACCATTGTATTGGTTATTTTGAGACCATGAGAGATAATCCTAACTGGGTTGTATTCTTTGAAACTTTATTTCAATTTATATATTAGTAACGACATGATTATTTTGAAAGTTGCCATTACTCCAAATATAAGATAACAACTGTTGTAGGTTCAGGACAACATCAACAAGGTTGTCATTATCCTAAATAAGAACTGTAGGATCAGAAAGTAATATCATCATATCCATAATGATAAATTTTAGTAGTCAATCACAAAGGTATCACCAAAGGTGTTATATCCCATCATAATTTGAATTCCAAAGGTGATATATCATATATATTAGTCACAATGATAACCATGTTGAAAGTTGTCAGACACTCCAAATGTAAGATAACATGTGTAGGTCCAGACTAACGAATCGACAAGGTTGTCATTATCCAAAATAAGAACTGCAGGATCAGAATATAATATCGTCATATCCATATTTTGAATACTAGTAATCAATTACGAAAGCCTCACAAATAATGTTATATAGGATCAGAATATATCATCATCATTTCCATATTTTGAATTCTAGTAACCAATCACAAATGCCTCAACAATAATGTTATATAGGATCAGAATATATCTTCATCATATTCATATGTTGAATTCTAGTAACCAATCAGAAAGGTCTCACAAATTATATTATATAGGATCAGAATATAACATCATCATATCCATGTTTTGAATACTAGTAATCAATCACAAAAGTCCCCCAAATAATGTTATATAGGATCAGAATAAATCATCATCAAATCCCTAATTGGCCGTATCCTCAAAACATATTGTCATAGAACAATTGTTCAAGCAAATCATCATGATTAGTGTAGAGTTGCAATTTTTAAAATTGCCATGCCAGCTACTACTAATGTCTTGTACCCACCCCATCCATCACCCATAGTTGAATACATCATTCATTGAGTCAGTATAATGAGAATATAAGATCATTAGATTGTTGTCTTCTAACGTAAAAAATTATAATAAATTCTGGATCAGAATATACCATATCCATCATTTCCAGAAACTCAGTGAGACATGATGGTCCCCCAACCTGCATGCATACAAATATCATCATCATATATCGCCTGCTTAATACATTAATATACATGATCATCAAATAGATGGGCTACAAATGAAAGAAACGAACTTACAACCATATATTACAAGAACAGAAAGTAACCACAAACAAGTACAAGCTAATGCTTACATCAATGTCTGGCATTCCACATTGCCATGGCTATTTGATCTCTTTTATTATTCATGCGATTCAACTAAGAAGATGACATATCCAACGGCTGAGATGTGGAAGCATTATCTTCATTGTGTAGGTGATTATTTTGTTCTTCTTTTATGTCTGAAAACAATGAATCATCTGCAGAATACTTACGTATAAAATTATGGACTGCACAACATGCTGGTACCATCATAACTTGTCTTGTGTAGAAGTAATTGGGCATAGACTTGAATATGGCAAACCTTTTTTTGAATACACCAAAGGTTCGCTCTATTACATTTCGTAGCCTAGCATGCTGTTTGTTGAAGAGTTGCTTATATTGGGTGGGTGCATGGTTAGGACCATGGAAATTCTGCAAATGATATGGCTCCCCGCGGTAGGGAGCTAAAAACCCTGGCATATTTGTATACCCACAGTCTACTAAGTAGTACTTATCTTCGGGCGGGATTGGCAACAATCTTTTTGTTATTGCACTATGTATTACGCGGGAGTCATTAGCGCTTCCTTCCCAACCCGCATAAACAAAAGTGAAATTCATGTCAAAATCACAAATTGCCAGCACATTTTGACATATATCACCTTTTTGACCACGACAACTGTTTTGTCGACTAGCGGGTACGGTAGCAGGTATTAAAGTACCATCGGCAGCACCAATTGCTCCCTACATTATTGAGGTAGAAAGCTACTACTTTATTGAACACATTTGAATCATTAGAATAAACGGTTTTAAACATGAAATGCACAAATTACCTTAAATCATGGATAGAAATCTGGGGAACCCCTGATCTTATCATGTACATGTTCCGGGTCTGGGTGTTTAATAAGAACTGCTGATGCTCTTACCAAACCTTTCAATACATCAGTGAAATGTCTATCAATTGTTTCTAACGAATGATCAAACCGACCACAGGCAAGCCTCATCCTATTACTATGAGCGACAATGAACAAAAAAATAGCAACACTTTCATAATGAGATATACGCCTTCTTTGTATTTCCTCGGACGTTTCCTGAAGGTAGTTGCCATTTATTATAAATTGGCACAAAGCCATAAAACAGTCCTTATTCATGCGAAACACCCAAAAGAATTTTGGCATCTGGACCGTCTAAGAGTTCTTGTAGGTATTCACGTCCTGATAGTTTGGACGTTGAATTGGGACTTTTACTATTATAAAACTGTTCCATCTCTTGAAGAAAGAACAAGTCCTCAAGATCGGATTCATAAGAACTTGACGACGTGTTACTTGAAGAGTCCATCAGTATGGTGGCAAGTGCAGTAGTACAGAACACTGTAACAATTAGATTACATTTGCATAAAGAATACTTCTAATTTTAAATACTCTACGACCATAATGGATGTCATATAAATAATAACAGCAACCCATAGAATTGAAACATAAGTAGTCATAACAAACAACAAGAATGTAGGAAAACGAGTGCAGATGAAATTAAAACCGATATATTAGCAAAGCCCACCATTCTGCCATTACATATAATCACCCAACTAATAATACAGAAATATGTCAAAAAATTGCTACATTTAAATAATACATAATGAATTTTTATGGAATTTAATAAATTACATTTATTTTTTCGCAAGTCTGCTTAACCACCATACTCTCCACTCCGGTTTCATTAGAACAAAGGTTCTACGCCAATTTGGGTCATAAATTATGTTCTCAAGTGCCAAATCGATCATAGCATCATCAAGCCCATCCAAACCATTTAGTATTAACATGGCATTGTCAATGGACGACTGATCGTCTGGGACGGAGCGATCAACTATGCTGGCCTTCTTCATATAATATTCTGCTTTAGCAATGGACTTTTCAGCATTGGCATGAACAGCAACATCCATTCTTGAGCTTTTTGTTGCTCGGCCACTAGACCCACTAAACCGTCTCTTATGAGACCCCGACCCCGTAAACATTGGTTCGTAATCATCATCATCATCCAAATTTACATGTGGTGCATTGGGGGGAGGGGGGTGGGGTGGGCGAACTCAAACATGACCCTTTGTTCCTCGTCGAGGTCATACACCCTTTGGGATGAAGCCCTAGATAGCAGACCCTCGGCGGTAGAATCAGCAAAAATTTTGGTCAACACATCATAGTTGGCCAAACCCTTCGATTTGAATTCGGAAGCTTTAGGGTGTGCCTATTTATAAGTTATTGTGTTGTTATTTACAACTATAAAAGTCAATAAAAAGTATATTACGATCATAATCCCACATTAGCATAAAAAAAAATTCAGATGAGAAGCTTGACATATGACTGCCAAACATCGGGATCGCAAGTCACTGTCTGATTCTCTTCGTCCCAACCAAAACCGCTTTGATTCTTCAAATCGTGAAAAGCTTTCCACTGCATCTTAAGTCGTCCATATTTGTCTTTTATTTGTTTAAGAGAGTATGAACGATTACATTGTTGGTTCAATAAAGTCATCAATTGAGTCCATTGTCTTGCATCGAATTTTGCACTTTTCAAACTATTCCGATCAACCTCGGCCTCCATCAACTCAATAAATGTACGCACATTAATTGCTGGCCAAAGCCCAAGATCACTCTCCATCTCAATCTCCTTTCCCTTAACGATCAGTATTAAATAACAGTCATTCATTGGTGAACATTAGCAGTGAACAGTGTTAATTTGAGGTTACTATAGAAATTGTAGATGATGTGTACTATCCATAAACAAATCAGTACTCAAGATCAGTACTCAAGATCTCCAAATTAGTACTCAAGATCTCCATAAACAAATCAGTACTGAAGATTTCAAAATCACAGCAAACCCAAAAAAAATAACAATTTTGGACCCTCAATTCTTCAGTACGTGCATTAAATTAACCGTAAAAAGGGATTTTTTATGAAGCAAGTGTGGAAATATAGACCAAATACCATAACAGAATCAAAAAATTGGGCATAGATATGAAACATACCCTGGATTGCTGCTTACCAAACCTGAAGAAGTTGTCTCCGACGGATTCGCTCGACCGACGTCGGATTCGTGAGCTACGGTTTCGAAGACACCTTCTAGCAAAAGCAGATCTGGTCTCGCAGACCATTAATCGAGCTCCGTGCGGGGTGAGGAGGGGCCCGAAGAGAGCAACGAATGATCGTGCGGGGTGAGAAGGGGTGAAAGAGGGAGTTAGGGTTTTCCAGATCTGGCGAGGGGCTTAATAGATTTCAGATCTATCGTCGTCGGCGAAGAAAGAGGAAGGGGGAAAGCAACGATAGAGGAAGGGTGGCGAAGATGGTGAAGAGAGAGGTGACGACCTGGGAGTGACGAGAGAGGAGAAGATGGTGATAGGCTTTTTTTTTCGACAGTAAGATGGGGATGAAAGAAGGGGAAGCGGCCAAAAGGGGAAAACAGCTCAAAGCCAATTTTGAGAAAAGATGTCATTTGGAAAACGATACCAAACGCGTTTTGAGAAAAGATATTTCTCAAAATATTTCCAAAAAATGAAACCAAACAGACCCTGAATTCTTTATTTCTGATTAGAAAATAACCAAATGTATAAATGTCTCACACAAACATAATGCAAATAAAATACAAACTCCCACTAAATCATGATATCCTCAAATAATACAACACCTATATGAGCAGTATGCTCATAAAAGACCTTGGGTGGTAATCCCTTTGTGAGCGGATCCGCTATCATGGAGTTTGTCCCAATGTGCTCTTATGGACATCTGTCCACTTTGCACTCTTTCTTTCACAATTAGGAACTTTATGTCAATATGTTTCGACTTTGTCGGACTCCTGTTGTTATTGGAATACATCACTGCTGACTTATTGTCACAAAATAACTTGAGTGGTCTTTCTATATTTTCCAAAATGTGCAGCCCAGTGACAAAATTCCGCAGCCATATTCCATGATTCGATGCCTCATAGCATGCTACATACTCCGCTGCCATAGTGGAAGAAGCTATAAGTGTTTGTTTGACACTTTTTCAGGATATAGCTCCTCCAGCTAACAAGTAAATATAGCCTGATGTAGATCTTTTTCTATCTTGGCACCCTAGTGAAATCAGAATCAAAATACCTTATGACCTCCAAATGATCTGATTTCCTATATGTGAGCATGTAGTCTTTTGTTCTCTGAAGATACCTCATGACCCTTTCGGCTGCTATCCAATGGTCCATACCAGGTTTTCTTAAATACCTGCCTAACATCCCAACAATGTACGCAATATCCGGACACGTACATACTTAAGCATACATTAGACTTGTAATGCCATGATTTTTCATTTAATGAAAAATTATTTATTTTGCACGTAGTGTGCACGTGCAATATTTTGGTTGAATTAAATCTTATAAATATTTTCATCATGATGAGTATAGATTTTTAAATATGTGCTTTTTAATTATTTTATACAAAAGCCTTCTTTTAATTAGATAAAAAGCCTTTTTCTTAAAGCCCAAAATGTAATTCATTTATTTTATTTTAAAATAACTATTTTGGCCCATAAACTAAAGCCCATGGACTATTTTTATACAACTTGTCATGTAGAATACAATTTAAAGACTATTTTATTTTTATACAAAAATTTAATGCACAATTTTTGGGCCTAGTCGCATGCACGTGCACTACTCGTACACGTGCAATATGCACTTTTTCTACTAGGCCGGTTGTGAGCTTTTTTGGAGGGAAGTGAAAATTGTAATGGTGATCATGGTGTGGTGGTTACTTGGTTGTGGGTAGTTATTGCAACTCCTACTTTCATCCTAGCCCTCCATCTTACAACCAACCAATTGATCCTAGCTCTCCATTCTCCTTGATTTTTAGTATAAATACCCCCCCCCCCCTGGCTAGTTATTCTGGTGCAAAACTATTCTCTTCCAAACCTATAGTTCAATTATATTATCTAGTAGTGTTTTGTGAGTTAAAAGATTGAGAGTGTGGGTTTGTGCTTGCAACATCAAGAGGAGGCCGGCTACATCAAGGAAGAAGGAGCTCTCGGTGAGGAGGCTTGTGTGCGCGTCGTCTAGGAGGAGGTGCACTCGTGTTGCAAGGACTTTTGTTGCTAATTGTGTTTGTCTCTCCATCCAAGGTGGGTGAATTTTCCATGTTTCTAATTAGGAATGCATGCTAGATTGAATTGAATGAACGAAGCATGAAAATGATTAATAAGAGTACACATTTAATTGGAAAATGACCTATTGATTGATTGATATATGGATGTGCAAATGTATGTGGTCCTATTAGTAATGACATTGTAAAAAGACTGAAAAATGGCCTGTACAGTCGACCGTCAAGTGGACAAGTCGACTGGTACGAGGCGGGTGTTTTCTCATGATTTCTAAATTGGAATCCTTATTAAGACTAAAGATTTAATTGTGTGTGTGTATGCAAACTGAAGTGATAGAACGATTGCTAAATCAATATCCTCCATGCGGTATATAATTTAGAAAATATGAATGGATGAAAAAGAACTAGTGATAATTAGAGAACTGGAAATAACACATACAGTCGACTGGTAATGTGAACAGTTGACTGGCTTATTGAAATGAAGTATGTACAGTCAGAGTTCCACGAAACGATGTATTTTAATGGGATGTTCTAGTGTGTTGAATTGAGATTAGTATTCATCTCTACAAGTAAATAACGAGTAAATGAAAGTGCATGCTTAGCACTTCTTTTGAGAAAAGAAACACTAGTTATGTGAAATTTACATTGAATTGAAACCACGTTGTGATGTTAGTAAACAGATAAGAAATTACATGTTATGTTGGCACGAATATAATGTAATATGTGAATTGAAGAACGGAAGGAAAGATGATTCCTTAATTTGAAATTTAACCTGTTCAGTCGACCGAATGCTTGTAGCAGTCGACTGTACTGAGCATGGATAGTGTATAGTTGAATCACCCAGTACAGACGACTGATTTGAATGACAGTCGACTGTTAAGTGAATGACATTTTAGACGTGGAAAACTGCGGAACAGCCGACTGGCCATGTGCAGCAATCGACTCTTCCAAGCATTATTGATGAACTGTATTTGACTGGATAAGTCGACTGGAGGAGCTCCAAGTCGACTGTCCAGAGTGCTTTTGGTATATCAGAAATCTTATAACTTGTTCGTAGTAAAGATGGTGAATCTTATGGTTGATATTGGTAAACTCAATTTGTCTTTGCATGAATTTATATGAAGTGAATCATTATTAGAATTTGTGAAGTTATATGAATGTAAAGGCTATGAACATGAAAAGGAAAATCTACTGTGATTATGAAAATGAACTCATGAGCTGGAAATGCTCAATTTTTGGTAATTGTGAATTGAAATTGAAACAAAAGAGTAGCTAAGTCTCCCCCGGCAATTGGAAAGAAATGAAATGAAATTTGAAATGAAAGACCAAGGTTGGTCTTGTTTGAATGAATGAATAAGTCCGGTTTAGTGGAGAGGCTAACTCTAGAGCTTTGATTTTGTTCATGATTCTGATAAAAACTAAGGATTAGTACATAGTGGAGACGTGATGAAGTTAGGAGAAAAACACAAGTATGAGGGCCATCGGATTGGCGGTGTGAGAGTGATCCACAGGCTACCTGCTTGATGCGTCAAGACATGGCGTGGGCACTACTCCAGAATTATCGTCCCGGTGGCGACGCTTGTGGGATGTTTGATGACTGCAAGAGGATCGTGTGCCATGAAGTGAGGCTGAATTGTCCATAGGTTGCCTGCTCGATGCGTCGTGTCAGTGCGTGGGATTCCCCTCCAGAATTTTCTGTACACGAGCTTGTACTCATAGATCATCTAAGATACCTACCGTAATTACAGTAGTAGATTAAGTCATAATGAGGGATTGAACCCTACAAAGATGAAGAACGATTAAGAGGCTTGCCCTCGGACCTATGTAGTATGGGATGCATAGAATCCGAACAAGTATGCATTAGTGTCATGTAACATAATTAACTGCATTAAGGACTAAGTGCACAATCACAACACGACATCAATAGGGTAGTCCCTTTAGTTTGATATGTGACAAGTTTGTGTAAAATGCTATTTCCGGCATAGAGAGGATGGCCGTGTATAATGTTCGTCGGTTGAATAAACTGACGTACCCACAGTCTTATATGCAGGTAAATGACATGTTAAAGATTAAAGAGGAATGGATACTTAAAGATTATACCATGTTGTTGTACATTTATTTAAATTGTTGTAAATTTTACTTCCGCTGTGCAATGTAAAGTATAATATTGATGTAAACTCTGATGTAAAGAGAAAAGTTTAAATTTCCTTGTAAAATTGTACTAAAGGAAGCGAAAAGATCCTGTAGAACATCTAGAATTCAGTGTATTTGGGATTCGGGGCGTTACAAGACTCCCAATAGCTGATGCATAGGGGATCTTTTGCATTTCCTGAATTTCAAGGTTACTTTTAGGACACTGATTGAGACTAAATTTGTCTCCTTTAGCAATAGGGGTATCCCTAGGTCAAAAATCTTGCATGCTAAACCTTTTGAGTACTTTATCGATGTATCCCTTTTTTGTGATAATCCAAGAGTACCTCGAGAACGATCTCGGTGTATCTGAATTCCTAATACAAAAGAGGCATCCCCAAGATCCTTCATCTCAAAATGCTTGGACAGAAACCTTTCAGTTTCATGCAATAAATCTATATCATTAGTGGCAAGCAATATGTCATCGACATATAGAGCTAGGAATATATGCTTACTCCCACTGAACTTGTGATACACACAATCATCAACTACATTCATATCAAAACCAAATGAGATAATTACTTGATGAAACTTTTGGTACCATTGACGAGAAGCTTGCTTGAGTCCATAGATGGATTTTATCAATTTGCAAACCATATTCTTTGGATCTCCCGATACAAAGTTTTCTGGTTGCACCATATAAATTATCTCGTCAATGTCACTATTGAGAAACACCGTCTTGACATCTATCTGATATAGCTCAAGGTCAAGATGAGCAACAATTGCCATAATTGTCCTAAACAAGTCTTTTAATGAAACTGGAGAGAAAGTCTCTGTAAAATTAATGCCTTCTTTCTAAGTATAGCCTTTAGCTACAAGACATGCCTTATACCTATCCACATTACCATTTGTATTCCTCTTGGTCTTAAATATCCATTTACAACCAATTGGTTTTGTACCTTCTGGTAATGGGACAAGTTCCCAAACTTTGTTGTCTTGCATAGACTTATACTCCTCATACATGGCATTCATCAACTTTTGAGAGTTACAACCTTTCATGGCCTGATGAAATGTGATTGGATCATCTTCCATCATTCCATTGTCATCCTCATGTTCTTGGAGAAATGCAATATAATCATCCGGAATAGCATTCTTCCTTTCTCTCGTGGATCTCCTTAATGGCACTGGTTCTTGAGGTTGTTGAGTTTGTTATTCTGGAACAATTACCTTATTTTGAATGGGGGTTGTTCAACATTGTCTTGTTGAGGTTCCAGATTCACTTCTTGATCAATAATAGGTGTGGGAACCTAAATATTATCAAAAGTGATAGTAGGAATTGAGTTTGTAATTGAATCCAATTCCTATCAAAAGCAATGTCCCTAACTTTATTTCTTCCCCAAACTCAACTTCCTCAAAAAATGTTGCAGTTCCTGTCTAAAAAAAATATTCCTATGTGTGGGATCATAAAACTTATAGCCCATAGATCGTTCAGAATAACCAATAAAGTAGCTGCTCACTGTTTTGGAGTCCAATTTCTTTCCATGTGGCCTGTAAGGCCTTGTCTCAGCTGGACATCCCCAAATGTGAAAGTGCTTTAGACTAGGCTTTCGACCTGTCCAAAGCTCATAAGGTATTTTTGCAGCTGCTTTAGTTGGTACTCTATTGAGAATGTAAGCTTCTGTCTTTAATGTTTCTCCCCAGAGGAACTCAGGTAAGGTGGAATGAGCAATCATACTCCTTACCATATCCTTAAGAGTCCTATTCTAATCTTTGAAATTTGTCCCATCAAGCATGGGAACAAAATTGATGTTAGCAGTTATTGAGGCAGCAGATGATAAGCTAGCTGAATATAGAACAAAAACTAAACAAACAAAATAAGCTCACATGAGAATCCATATAAAACAATAATTCAGATAATGGTTAATCCCATCTCAAGATACCAGGCACAACGTTAATATCAAGTCTTTGGACAGTAACATTAACTGTAAGCGGTACTCTTGTTGTAGTAATCAAATATTGACAATAAATCCTGTCAAATAATAAGTCATTCTTTGGACTGACTTATTGTTCACATAGAATTCCTAATAATTGTCACATATTTATTACCACAGATGTGTATGAAATTCGGCCAAATAACAACTTACCTTTGGGTCAGTTAATAAACGCATGAATTACAAACACACAATCATCTTGATATTTTAAATAAATTAATCTACACAAAAGAGGTCACTTTGGCAATATTTTGTTTCAATTAAACTATTCAAAATATTAGACATTCATAAGGAAAAACCAAAACCAAAATTTGAATGTAATTGTTTCCCAAAAAAAAAATTTCGTAACCCTTAACTTTATAACTTACTTTATTTCAGATGGTTAATTTCAATTTAAAGTGGTGACAAAACTATAACAGAAAATGTGATGTATATTTATCTGAAATAATAACAAAACCATAACTGAACCATATCTATCTACTGATTTGATAATATCAAAAGATAGGATTAAACGGAATATTAACAGAAATTAAAATTCTTAAATCTCACATTTTCTGAATTCTGTGAGCTAGGGGTGGCGAACGGGCCGAACGGGCCGGGCCGGGCCCAACCCGCGCGGGTTGGCACGCTGGAGTGGGCGGGCCGGGCCGGGTTGGGTTGTTATGCGGGCCGGGCCGAGCCGGGTCAGATTCTGATTTGGGTGGCCCGCCCAACCCGTGAACCCATTAGGGCTCAACCCGGGTGGGGCCGGGTCGACCCGCGGGTTGGCCCGTTTAATATATAATTTTTTTTTTTTTTTTTTTGGGTATCTTAAATCGAACTAATAATAATAATAATTTTACAAATGATGTATACAATTATACAAACAACCATATTTTTGTTTGATGAATATTACATTTTTTTAAAAATTATAATACTAAGTAAGTAATACTACTAATAAGTAATAAATTATACAATTCTTCTAATATCCCCAAATGATGTTTAATTATAATACTAAGTCTAACTGTCTAAATATGTAATTCAGTAATAATACTAATAAGTAATAATACTACAATTCTTAAAATTGAATCAAATATCCCCAAATGATGTTTAATTATAATACTAAGTAAGTAATAATACTGTTATACTAATAAACAAAAAAAATCATAATAATAATAATAAGATTGAAAGAGTGAAATTGACAACAAATTTTGAAATTTTATTCATATGAATTTAAGTTGTACAATTTGAACAATTTATAACGAAATGAAAAATTCAATTCACAAATAAGTTTTATACAATAACATATTTCTTAGTTCTTATGTACAATTTTAATTGACTACAATTTTTCTAATTTAACATAACAAGAAAAGCTATTGTTGTTGTTGTTGTTGTTGTTGTTGGTCTTCAGGCGAGTTGCTCCCACTTGTGGAACTCGATAGTGCTTTCCCTTGCGTCCTATCTTCAGCCTTCAGCCAGTCTTCTGTGCATACGAGCATCTCTAACGTCTCGGGCTTCATCCGATTCCTGTAATCTGATAGAACCCCTGCCACTTGTAGAAAATGCACTCTCAGAAGCAACTGTAGAGACAGGAGGAGTTAGTAAATCTTTAGCCATAATTGATAGAATACTAAAAGTGTGTTCATGTTCTTTCCACCACTGTAAAATATCTAGTGCAGAAGTAAAAGGCTCAGCATCTTGTTGGTTATACCAATTTAATTCATTTGGTTGATTAGTCCTAGGTTTTTTAGATTGAATTTTTTCAAGTAAACTAAATGTTCTATCACCAATTCTACTTTTACCTTTAGAACTACCAGAAGAAGAACTAACTATAGAAGTTGTACTACTAGAAGCAAAACATCTATCATAATAATCATACAAGTTATTTAACGTAGATTCAAATTGAACTAAAAAACTAGCGCAATCAATTGTTAATTCTACAATGTTCTCTAAATATCCAAAAAATATTTCTATCAAATTCTTCGTACCTTCAAATTTGATACGAGGATCCATAACAGTAGCAACACAAATCAACATAGGAGGAGGAAAATAATACTTCAAAAATTTAGTAAATGCAGGTTTTACAATCGCACTAATATGGGTATCATTTAACATTTCGTTAAATTTTTGAACCATGCTAACTAATTCAATAAAAATGCTACTAGAAGTAGATTCATATGTTTTTGAAAATTTTAAAGTTGCGGTTTTAAAAGGTTCTAAAAATTTCAACAAAGATTCAGCAAAAAACCAATCGGCGGCAGTCATTTGAAAATTAGGCATATTTTGTGCGATACAAAAATCATTTACAACTGCTTTATATTCGGTGACAACATTTAGTAAATCAAAAGTAGAATTCCATCGGTGTCTAACATCCTTTGGAAATTTTCTAAAAGGAACATGTCTAGCTCTACACCAAGCTTTCCATTCTTGTAGAATGCTTGGTTTTAATGCAATGAAATGTACACAATCTCTAATTTTAATTATATATGGATCAGCTATACCTAATGCATCTTGAACACATAAATTTATAATATGACATGCACACCTAACATGAAAAATATTGTCAGATGGAGGGTTTAATATTCTTTTTAAAGTATTAATTGCTACATTGTTGTTAGATGCATTATCAAAACTAATAGCCATAATTTTATCGCGAATATGAAAAACATCACAAATTTCTAAAATACGGTTTGCTATTTCAGCGCCACTATGGGGATACGGCAACGACGCAAGTGATATGATTCTTTTATTAAGAATCCAATCATTGTCGATCCAATGACAGGTTATTTCCATCGTTGGAATATTGTTGACACCCGTCCAACAATCCGAAGTTAAACTAACCCTACAAGTTAAACTATATAAAATTGCAATCAACGCGTCCTTCATTTCCATGTACACTTTAAAACAATCCGATTTGCAAGTATTTCTCGGAATTCTTTTAAAATGAAGGTTTAAGGCCGTTTGATTAAAATTTTCCAAGTTCCTACTCTCGGAATAGGTAAATGGTAACTCATCCTTAATTACTAATCGGGCCATTTCCCGACGAACAAGTTCGGGATCATAAGGGTGGCTATCTACTTGACCGGTCCTAGGGTTTATTCTTTGTTGGCCTTGTAGTTGATCAAGAAGATCTTTATGATTATTTAGGATGTGCCTACTAAGTGTACCGGTTCCGTCACCCTTTTTGAATTTGTATAGTTTATCACATGATTTACACGCTTTCACACCTACACCCGGAGTATTTTCGTCCGGGATATAATGATAAAACTTATGCCAATCGCTAGTTTCTCCTCTACTTTTCCTACTACTACGGGGTTGTGTGGTGTCGGTTTGTTGTTGTTGTTCTTCTTCTAATTGTTCATGTCCAACATCATCGTGTGTACCCCATTGTTCCATAGTAGGATCAATGTAATCTTGGGCGGGCTCAGTAATTGGGACAATTGGTGGCCTACGTGAAGATGAGGAAGAATCTTGTCCGCTACGACCGCTACCGCGTGATCTAGACATAGTGTAGTAATGTGGTATGTAAATAAAATCTACAATGTAGAAGCGGTGAATTATACAAAAAAAAACTACAAAACAAGAGGGTTGAGATAGAGAAGTTCAAAAAACAAACAATAATTTTAACTACAACGAAAGAAAAAAAAACAAGAGAGATAGAGATATTTTGATACCGTTCACCGTGGAATACGCGTATAAAAAAAACCGTGAAAATTAGAATATAATAGAAAAGATGAAGGAGCGCTTTGCCGGTTTCGCAATTGAAGAGTTGAAGTAGATTTGAGTCGATGGTTGAAGAGAGTTGAAGAGAGTGAAGACGTTGAATTTTGTTCTCCGATACGACCGAAATTTGATCGTGTATACGCCTCCTTGTACACTTGTTTGATGATTACTACAATTGTTCAATTTTTTTTTTTTTTGATGTATAATAGTAGAGAGAGTAAGAGAGAGAGGTGTGATTTTTTTGGAGATTTTTGGGGGCTATTTATAGGCTTAGAATTGGGATCAAAACAAAAAAAAATAAAAAAAAAAGAGCACCAGCAGCAAGCAACGGCTCTAAGAGCCGTTTGCTTCTGCTGCCGTGCCCAACGGCCCAAACCCAACGGATGGAATCCAACGGCTGAAAACCCCAACGGCACCAAACCCAACGGGGCGACCCGCGGGTTCAATTCGCGGGTTAAATTCACGGGTCGGAGATCGAAATTCGCGGGTCGACCCGCGGGTTGACCGGGTTCGTGGGCCGGGTTTCGCGAATCCAATTCGCAAAAAAAGCGACCCGGGTCGACCCGGTCCTGTTCACCGGGTTCGACCCGAACCCGCGAAAGCTTTAACCGGGCCGGGTTCGTGGGCCGGGTCGCAGGTGGGTCGCCGGTTGACCCGGCCCAGTTGCCACCCCTACTGTGAGCACAGAAACCCAAACCCGGGCCCATGCCTACGTCAACAACAGCGGCAGCATTTGCTGCCTTCACAAACCCGTGGGCCCCTTTTACCGAAACCATTATAAACAGCATATGATAGTTGTGCTTGAACAGAAGTTTGAGGTTTTCATTCTTTAACAGAAGTTTTCATTACCGAAACCATTATAAACAGCTCATCTTTAACAGAAGTTTTCATTCTCAAGCCATTGATAATTAATAGAGTTTGTTAGTTGTGCTTGAATTTAATTAAACACAACAGAATTCAATATCAAAACCATATAAATTGATAATAAATTGATAACAGTAAACATAATTTGTTAAAACCATTAGGAAATCTTTCTGTCATAATTGTGCAATTGTGTAGTGCTAAATAAAAGCAAGTATATCCAACAGTCCAATGTATGGAACCAGCAACGACCAAATAACAATATCAAAGATATATCCAGTCACTTGTATATCATGGACCACAGATCCAATAGTCCTTGAAATTTTCTGCCTATATTGATAATTATTGATCTGATAGTATGTATGGAAACAATAACATTTTCTGCCTCATCGTGGGCCCCCACCATGCAACCAAATTCCATATAACACCTTATTCATACTGAACATCTTTAGGGTAATCATAGTGGTTAATTATGATTAATAAGTTTTTATGATCGTCAGGGAACCAGTAAACCATATCTTTCCATATGCAAATTAAGATGGTTTATTAAAACACATCTGATAAATTTCCTGTGGGACCCAGGTTCGAAACATAAAGTAAACATAAACCATAATCAAATCAAATTATGATCTGATTAATACAAAACCAAATCAAAAACCAAAACATCCATTAATACAAAACCATTAATCCAAAACCAAAACAACATGCTTTATGGTTTTGACAGTATGGTATTTATATATATAAACTATAATTATCTAAACCATAATTAAGCATATCATCTTGAATTATATCAAAAGATAAAAAAAAAATTAAAAAAAAAGAAGAAGAAAAAAGTCCTCATCAAAATCTAAACCACGTTCAGTCAAAACTAGCGGTTTTGAATTTTTTTTTTTTTAATTCCAGATCTGAAGCAATTGATCCAATTACTTCAACAATTAAAAACATTAATTGAATTTCTTAAGCAGGAAGATCAAAAGGAACCCTAAATTTCTTAAGTTTCTTTAAACAAGAAGCCCTAAAACTCTTTAAACAAGAAACCCTAAATTTCTTCAATTAATTCAGCAAAGATAGCTCTGATACCAAATGTTGGAGTTTTATATACACTTAAGAATATGCATAAAACATTAATAACAACCTAAAACATGTTTATATGAATCTAGATCTTAATCATGTTACAAATGTAATGCCCCGAATCCCAAATACACTGAATTCGAGATGTTCTACAGGATCTTTCCGCTTCTTTTAGTACAATTTTACAAGGAAATTTAAACTTTTCTCTTTACATCAGAGTTTACATCAATATTACACTTTACATTGCACAGCGGAAGTAAAATTTACAACAATGAAATGAATATACAACAACATTGAGTAATCTTTAAGCATTTGTTCCTCTTTAATCTTTATCAAGCCATTTACCTGCATATAAGACTGTGGGTACGTCAGTTTATTCAACCGACGATCATTATACACGGCCATCCTCTCTATGCCGGAAATAGTATAACTTATTTTCCATATTTAGCAAACACAAACTTGTTACATAACAAACTAAAGGGACTACCCTATTGATGTCGTGTTGTGATTGTGCACTTAGTCCTTAATGCATTTATTTATATTACATGACACTAATGCGCACTTGTTCGGATTCTATGCATCCCATACTACATAGGTCCGAGGGCAAGCCCTTAATCGTTCTTCATCTTTGTAGGGTTCAATCCCTCGCCATGACTTAATCTACTATTGTAACTACGGTAGGTATCTTAGATGTCCTATGATCTACGAGCCCATGTCCAGGCAGCCTGGAGGGAAATCCCACGCACTGATACGACGCATCGAGCAGGCAACCTATGGACAATTCAGCCTCCGCCATGGAACAATGGCACCACCCATAGCCACTCGAACATCCCACAATCGTCGCCACCGGGACGATAATTCTGGAGTAGTGTCCACGCCAAGTCTTGACGCATCAAGCAGGCAGCCTGTGGATCACTCTCACACCGCTAATCCGATGGCCCTCATACTCGTGTTTTTCTCCTATTTTCATCACGTCTCCACTATGTACTAATCCTTAGTTTTTATCAAAATTATGAACAAAAATCAAATCTCTAGAGTTAGCCTCTCCACTAAACCGGACTTATTCATTCATTCGAACATGACCAACCTTGGTCTTTCATTTCAAATTTTTATTTCATTTATTTCCAAATGCCGGGGGAGATTTAGCTACTCTTTTTGTTTCAATTTTCAATTCATAATTTCCAAAATGAGCATTCCCAACTCATAAATTTCCATATTGAGTCATCATACTCAAAAGTATATTTCTTTTCAAATCATGATTTCTAATTCGTTCAAATAGTCCATAACTATACATGAATTCATATGCTTCAGCAATTATCAACTTCACATCAAAATTTCAAATCACTACGAATATTCGCATTTAATATTTTTCGCACTATTCACATATGAGAATAATTCATAACCATCACAAAATAAAAATTTCTTTTCTCGACTATATTAATCTCCTAATCCTTCATTTCAAATTCTTTTTGCAAGATATAATTTCACAAAAATATACATATAGAACCATAGTTCTATTTATGCATTTTAGTCTCAATACATAGTGTATTTCATGCAAATAATGCCCAAATTATTTTTATAAAGTTCCATATATTTTTAGGAGAATAGTCATATTTTTTCCATAATTTTTGGCCACCGAAACATTCAAAAAAAATAAAATTTTCAATCTTGCCGATGGCAGGATTCGAACCCAGCACCCCTGGAACAAAGGCCAAGGCACAAACCACTAGGCCAAGGTGCTAAACGGTATAAAGGACGCTGAGAGTAATAAATACTCTCGGCCGCACACTTTAATCCTTTTTCTCAAAAAAATGCAAAGTATGTAACTGAGGGGATTCGAACCCGTGACCTCTGAGAAACAGGCCGCGCACTCCAACCAATTGAGCTACGTGCTCAGGTTGTCAAGTAGTAGTTCGAAATTCTTTTTAAAACCATTCTCTCCGTTATTAAAACGTTTCGATGTTCATCTAGTCCCCATTTCATTTTGTTTTCATAAAAATTACTGTACAACTCCAGATTAATTATTTCTTGTCTAATTTACATATCAGTATGAAAAAAAAATAATTTTTCAACAATTAAAACATATTTTCATACCATTAATTCGAAATATGAACTACCCCTACCACATTTTCTTCTCTTTTCGACATTTCTTAGCAGTTAGCAATTCTAATCTCTTTATCAACCAATTTCATATTAATTCTCTGTCCTTAATCATTTATCCAACATTCAAACTCCTATTTTAATTTATTCATACCCATATTAACACAAAAGATCTATTTATTCACATGAAGTAGTATTGCCAATCTACTAACTTTGTATATATAATGGTGGTGTAGATAATGAGACCTTCTTTAACAAACCATGGTTATAATTAATCCATACAACTTAGATTTTTACTAATCAAATCACATACAATTTGTACACCCACATTCCAATCAATTCATAGGTCAATGTCCAATTAAAAGCGTACTCTTATTAATATTTTTCATGCCTCATTCATTCAATTTAATCTAGCATGCATCCCTAGTTAGAATATAGAAAATTTTACCCACCTTGTATGGAGAGAAAATTCACTAGCAATCCCTAGACAAATGTCCTTGCGACGAGAGTGCTCATTCTCCTTGAACACGCGCATACGAGCCTCCAAGCACCCAAACCGAGAGCCTCCTCTTCTTGTGGTAGCCGGCCTTCTCTCCTTCTTGAATGCAAGCACAACTCCCACACACAACTCAATCTTTTAACTCACACAAATATACTTTAGACTATAGATTTGGAAGAGAATAATTTTACACAAGAATAACTAGCCATGGGGGGGGTATTTATACTAAAATCTTGACGGAATGGATGGCTAGGATCAAGTAGTTGGTTGTAAGATGGAGGGCTAGGATGAAAGTAGGAGTTACATTAACTACCCACAACCTAGTAACCACCACACCATGATCACCACTCAAAAATTTGAGTTTCCCTCCAAAGAATGCAACCGGCCTACATAGGAGAGTGCATTTTGCACGTGTACGTGCAATGCACGTGCATGCAACTAGGTCCAAAATTGTACATTTTTTATATAAAAATAAACTCTAGTTTGTATTCTACATTACAAGTTGCATTTAAAAATAAATTGACTCATGGGCTTTAGTTTATGGGCCAAAATAATTATTTTAAAATAAAATAAATGAATTACATTTTGGGCTTTTAAAAGAAAATGCTTTTTAAAAGAAAGGGCTTTTCATCCATTTAAAAGAAGGCTTTCGTATAAAATAATTTGAAAGCACAAATTTAAATATTTATACCCATCACAATGAAAATAATTATAAGATTTAATTCAACCAAAATATTGCACGTGCACACTACGTGCAAAATAAAAGAATTTTTCATTAATGAAAAATCAGGGCATTACAACACTCCCTCCTTAGAATAGTTCCGTCCCCGGAACTACAGTCAAAAGTGAGAAACAAAAACACAACACTCACAACAAAAAGATACAAAGATACAAATCAAGCAAAAAGCTCAGGATAGTCCTTCAACATCCTCTCCTCAGACTCCCAAGTAGCCTTTTCAACCAAATGGTTTCTCCAGACTACCTTGACCATCGGTATCGTCTTATTCCTCAAGACTTTCTCTCGAAGATCAACAATCTCGATAGGAGACTCGATGTAATTCAGGTCCAATTGCAAACCTTCCGGCACTTCAGGCAAATGATGACTCGGATCTGGAATATAACCTCTCAGCATAGACACATGAAAGACATTGTGCACCTGAGACAACTCTTCCGGTAACTCAAGCCGGTAAGCAGTTTTCCCGATCCTTTTCAATATCTTGTACGGGCCTATAAACCTCGGGGCTAACTTCCCGCCTTTGCCAAATCGAACCACACCTTTATTGGGTGATACTTTCAGAAAGACGAAGTCACCAACCTCAAACTCAAGGTCCCTTCTCCGGTTGTCTGCGTAGCTTTTCTGCCTGCTCCGAGCTTCTACCAACCTTTTCCTGATCAGAACAATCTTCTCAGAGGTTTGCTGCACAAGCTCAGGACCAAACAACTGACGCTCCCCAACTTCAAACCAACAAACAGGTGTCCTGCACTTCCTGCCATACAAAGTTTCGTACGACGCCATCCCGATGCTAGTCTGAAAACTGTTGTTGTGGGCAAACTCTACCAAAGGTAAATGCCTTTCCCAACTGCCTCCAAAATCTAGTATACAACACCGAAGCATATTCTCAAGAATATGGTTGACTCTCTCGGTCTGCCCATCGGTTTAAAGATGAAAAGCAGTGCTGAAATCTGTCTTGGTACCCAAAGCTGTCTGAAGACTCCTCTAGAAATGCGAAGTAAACCGCGCATCTCGATCAGACACAATAGTTAACGGAATACCATGAAGCCGGACGATCTCGCCAACATACAACTCAGCCAACTTGTCCATCGAAGCAGTGAATTTCATCGCCAAAAAGTGAGCGGACTTGGTTAGTCGATCGACTATAACCCAAATTGCATCATTGCCTTTAGGACTCTTAGGCAATCCCGTAATGAAATCCATACTGATGTTATCCCACTTCCATTCCGGAATAGGTAACGGCTATAATAGACCTCTGGGTCTCTGATTTTCGGCTTTGACTTGCTGACAAACCTCACACTTCGCCACAAATTCGGCCACATCCCGCTTCAAACCTAACCACCAGAAATGTTGTTTGATATCTTTGTACATCTTAGTACTCCCAGGATGTACCGACAAAAGAGTAGCATGTGCCTCCTGAAGAATACTCTCTTTCAGGTCCGCCTGATTTGGAACACATAGCCTATCTCCAAACCACAGCACTCCATCCCTGATTTGAAATTCGGGCAACCTGCCAGCACCTACCTGCTCCTTTATCTCCAAGATATCAGCATCAACCTCCTGACTTGCAATGATCCTTGCATTCAAAGTAGGCTGAAGCCTCAACTGAGCCAAAGATGCTCCCAATCCTTGCAAGACAACCTCAATACCTGCTCGGTCCAATTCCTCAATCAGATGCTTCTGAGTTGTAATCAAACTGGCTAAACTGCTCTTGCGACTAAGTGCATCAGCAACAACATTAGCCTTTCCAGTATGATATTTGATCTCAGGTCGCATGTCCTCGAGCACTTCCAACCATCTCCGCTGCCTCAAATTCAGATCCCTCTGCTGATATATGTACTTCAAACTCTTGTGGTCCGTGTACATGTTCAATTTCTCACCGTACACGTAGTGCCTCCATTGCTTCAGGGCAAAGATAATCGCAGCCAACTCTAGATCATGAGTCGGATAATTCTTCTCATGCGGTCGTAGTTGCCTAGGCCCATAAGCGATTACTCTTCCTTCTTGCATTAAGACACAACCAAGCCCACGATGTGAAGCATCGCTGTAAACATCATACTCAACACCTGCTCTAGGCAAAGCCAAAATAGGTGCAGTAGTCAGCTTCTCTTTCAACTCCTGAAAGCTTGCCTCACATTGCTCAGTCCACTTGAAGTTCACATTCTTCTTGGTCAGTCCAGTAAGCGGCACGGCTATCTGAGCATAACCTTGAATGAATCTCCTGTAGTATCCAGTCATTCCAAGGAAACTTCTGACTTCCTTCACTGTAGTAGGCCTAGCCCAATCTCTCACTGTCTCTATCTTCTGAGGGTCAGTTGCCACTCCCTCCTTAGAAAGGATGTGACCTAGGAATGCCACTTCAGATTTTCAGAAATCACACTTAGATAACTTGGCATACAACTTCTGCTCTTCCAGCTTCTTTAAAACTGCTGCCAGATGCTTGGTGTGCTCCTCCTCTGACTTGGAGTACACGAGGATATCGTCGATAAACACCACGACGAAAGAATCAATGAACGGCCTCAGAACTCTGTTCATCAAATCCATGAAGATCGCGGGTGCATTCGTCACTCCAAATGGCATAACTAAGAATTCGTAATGCCCATGTCGGGTTCTAAATGCAGTTTTGTACACATTTTTAGCTTTCACTCGAACTTGGTGATATCCTGATCGAAGATTTATTTTGGAGAATACAGCTGCTCCTTGTAGACGATCGAACAAATCATCAATTCGGGGAATAGGATACTTATTCTGAATAGTGACCTTATTCAGCTCCCGGTAATCGATACACATTCTCATCGATCCATCCTTCTTCTTTACCAAAAGCACTGGTGCTCCCCAAGGTGACGCACTAGGTTGAATAAAGCCTTTCTCCAACAGTTCCTCAATCTGCCGTTTCACCTCATCCTGTTCCACTGGAGCCATCCTATACGATGCCTTAGAAATGGGTGTACTTCCCGGTTGAACAGTGATGCTGAACTCTACATCACGATGCGGGGGTAACCCAAGAAAATCATCCAAGAACACAGTCGGATAGTCCCGAACCACAGGAATCCCTTGCACTTCCATAGGAGTCTCTTCCTTGCGGATAGCTGCCACCAGCCTAGAACACTTCTGCTTCCCTTGGAAAGTGACTTCAGGTCCACCTGGAGCCTTCACTGTTACCGTCTTGGTCTTGGACTCGATGCTTGCACTGTACACCGACATCCAATCAATGCCAATGATAACATCGACTCCCAAGATGGTCAGCTCGATCAGATCAATCCCAAAGATTCGATCTCCAATCACGATCTCACAATCAGCATAATACCGATCAGTGGTTAAAGTTTCCACTGACGGAGTAGCTACTGCTAAGATCTTGCCTGGAAAAATCTTCGGTTCAACTCCCAACACTTTAGCAAATTTAGGAGACACAAAAGTATGAGAGGATCCAGTATCGAACAACACAACAGCTTTCATTCCATTAAGATAAGTTCGCCTGTTACATAATACACACTCATTACGTAACAGTTTCACTAAACAGAGAAAAAAGAAATGACATAAACCTCTAAACATCAGCCCTCGTACCAGTGAGGACATGATCAACCTCTTCAGCATCAGCTTCCGTCAAGGCAAACACTCGCCCTGGTTGGTACGATCTCTTCCCAGTCTGCTGCGTTGGTGCGTTGCTATTACCATTCCGTGGTTTGAGACATTGAGATCGGTAATGTCCCGTTTCACCACAGTTGAAGCAAGTTACCGCAGGAGGTCTCACCACATTGTTCCCAGGTCCTCCAGCCACACTAATAGCGTTCGCCCCTGTCGGTTTGAACCTTTGTGCAGATGGTTGCCCCTTGAAACTCCCAGAATTGGCGGGCCTCTTTCCAGACTACCAGTTGTTCCTCCGGTTCTGAACAACGTGGAACTGCTCCATGTCTGCTTCCGTCGCTGCTGCTCTCTTGACCAACTTGTCGAATCTCCTGATACCAAGAGGTATCATCCGGGACCTCAAGCTCGGCCTCAATCCATGCTCGAACTTACGAGCCTTCTTTGCTTCATCCATCACTAATTCAGGAGCATACCTAGAGAGCTGAGTAAATTTGGTCTCGTACTCTCTCACTGACATGCTACCTTGCTGTAGCGACAGAAACTCCATAGCCTTCTTCTCTTGAACATCGGAGGGGAAATAGTGACTGCGGAATTCTTCCAGAAATTCCTCCCAGCCAAGAACTATGCCTCCCATTGTCCTCTTCATCGACTGCCACCAAACAGCCACATCCTTCTCAAGTTGCAGAGTCGCCAACTTCACCTTACTGCCTTCAGGGGTCTCCAGCACTTCAAAGATTGTCTCCACTTGACGAATCCAGTTGTCAGCCGCATCAGGGTCTGACTTTTCCTCGAATACAGGTGGTTTCATTCGTTTGAACGATTCCACTAGTTTAATCGCTTCGGGCACCGGATTCGCAGGTCTCCTTCCTTGCTTCTGATTCATAGCCACGGCGTTGAGCGTCTGATAGACCCTCACAAGTTCCGTTTCCAGATCCAGACCTTCATTGTTTCTAGCTCCTCTTCTAGCCATATTCTGATGCAAAAGATCCATTAAATTCGAAGTATAAGACAAGAATTTTAAATCAACTTGCATTTCATTAAATTCCAAACTTTAACATTCGAATTGAAAAACATTTCTTGACATCAGAATGAAAATAGTAGAAGCTACAACAGTCTAACTCCTATGGTTCCTCTTCGCTTCTCGAAGTTCTCCCCGTAGTTCATCAACTTCATCCTTCAGCACATCGATCAGATTCTTCCTCTTCTCGAGTTTCCATACACGATGACTGAGAACAGAATAGTCGTCCTTTTGCTTTGCCAGCTGAGCCTCCAATAATCCGACTCTCTCTCGCAGTGTTTCTACCTGCCTCTGAAGAGAAGTCACACGACTATTCGGAACTGGTTCTTCTTCTTCGTCAGAAAAAGAGTCATCAGATGAATCCGGAGGTGGGGTGATCTCTCGGGATTCAGGCAATTCTTCTCCGTCAGAATCTGCTTGTCCTGGGTAGTACTCGTCATCGGAATCTGCCTGTCCAGGAGGGTACTCTTCCTCGATGATATGCCAGTCGTCGCCTCCAGCAAGGTCGAAGTGGTCAGCCATCTTAAAAATAGAGAGGAAGAAGCATAAGTCATAGAGCAACACAAATGTAAGTCACTTACATTTAAATCTCTAGACTCAAACACACACTCTAATGTCCACTTCTAGGGTGTCGTTCCTTATAAATTTGTACAAGTGTGAAAAGTGTGGCTCTGATACCACTCTGTAACGCTCCGAATCCCAAATACACTGAATTCGAGATGTTCTACAGGATCTTTCCGCTTCTTTTAGTACAATTTTACAAGGAAATTTAAACTTTTCTCTTTACATCAGATTTTACATCAATATTACACTTTACATTGCACAGCGGAAGTAAAATTTACAACAATGAAATGAATATACAACAACATTGAGTAATCTTTAAGCATTTGTTCCTCTTTAATCTTTATCAAGCCATTTACCTGCATATAAGACTGTGGGTACGTCAGTTTATTCAACCGACGATCATCATACACGGCCATCCTCTCTATGCCGGAAATAGTATAACTTAATTTTTCATATTTAACAAACACAAACTTGTCACATTTCAAACTAAAGGGACTACCCTATTGATGTCGTGTTGTGATTGTGCACTTAGTCCTTAATGCATTTATTTATATTACATGACACTAATGCGCACTTGTTCGGATTCTATGCATCCCATACTACATAGGTCCGAGGGCAAGCCCTTAATCGTTCTTCATCTTTGTAGGGTTCAATCCCTCGCCATGACTTAATCTACTACTGTAACTACGGTAGGTATCTTAGATGTCCTATGATCTACGAGCCCATGTCCAGGCAGCCTGGAGGGGAATCCCATGCACTGACACGACGCATCGAGCAGGCAACCTATGGACAATTCAGCCTCTGCCATGGAACAATGGCACCACCCATAGCCACTCGAACATCCCACAAGCGTCGCCACCGGGACGATAATTCTTGAGTAGTGCCCACGCCAAGTCTTGACGCATCAAGCAGGCAGCCTGTGGATCACACTCACACTGCTAATTCGATGGCCCTCATACTCGTGTTTTTCTCCTACTTTCATCACGTCTCCACTATGTACTAATCCTTAGTTTTTATCAAAATCATGAACAAAAATCAAATCTCTAGAGTTAGCCTCTCCACTAAACCGGACTTATTCATTCATTCAAACATGACCAACCTTGGTCTTTCATTTCAAATTTTCATTTCATTTATTTCCAAATGCCGGGGGAGATTTAGCTACTCTTTTTGTTTCAATTTTCAATTCATAATTTCCAAAATGAGTATTCCCAACTCATAAATTTCCATATTGAGTCATCATACTCAAAAGTATATTTCTTTTCAAATCATGATTTCTAATTCGTTCAAATAGTCCATAACTATACATGAATTCATATGCTTCAGCAATTATCAACTTCACATCAAAATTTCACATCACTACGAATATTCGCATTTAATATTTTTCGCACTATTCACATATGAGAATAATTCATAACCATCACAAAATAAAAATTTCTTTTCTCGACTATATTAATCTCCTAATCCTTCATTTCAAATTCTTTTTGCAAGATATAATTTCACAAAAATATACATATAGAACCATAGTTCTATTTATGCATTTTAGTCTCAATACATAGTGTATTTTCATGCAAATAATGCCCAAATTATTTTTATAAAGTTCCATATATTTTTAGGAGAATAGTCATATTTTTTCCATAATTTTTGGCCACCGAAACATTCAAAAAAAATAAAATTTTCAATCTTGCCGATGGCAGGATTCGAACCCAGCACCCCTGGAACAAAGGCCAAGGCACAGACCACTAAGCCAAGGTGCTAGACGGTATAAAGGAAGCTGAGAGTAATAAATACTCTCGGCCGCACACTTTAATCCTTTTTCTCAAAAAAATGCAAAGTATGTAACTGATGGGATTCGAACCCGTGACCTCTGAGAAACAGGCCGCGCACTCCAACCAATTGAGCTACGTGCTCAGGTTGTCAAGTAGTAGTTCGAAATTCTTTTTAAAACCATTCTCTCCGTTATTAAAACGTTTCGATGTTCATCTAGTCCCCATTTCATTTTGTTTTCATAAAAATTACTGTACAACTCCAGATTAATTATTTCTTGTCTAATTTACATATCAGTATGAAAAAAAAATAATTTTTCAACAATTAAAACATATTTTCATACCATTAATTCGAAATATGAACTACCCCTACCACATTTTCTTCTCTTTTCGACATTTCTTAGCAGTTAGCAATTCTAATCTCTTTATCAACCAATTTCATATTAATTCTCTGTCCTTAATCATTTATCCAACATTCAAACTCCTGTTTTAATTTATTCATACCCATATTAACACAAAAGATCTATTTATTCACATGAAGTAGTATTGCCAATCTACTAACTTTGTATATATAATGGTGGTGTAGATAATGAGACCTTCTTTAACAAACCATGGTTATAATTAATCCATACAACTTAGATTTTTACTAATCAAATCACATACAATTTGCACACCCACATTCCAATCAATTCATAGGTCAATGTCCAATTAAAAGCGTACTCTTATTAATATTTTTCATGCCTTATTCATTCAATTTAATCTAGCATGCATCCCTAGTTAGAATATAGAAAATTTTACCCACCTTGTATGGAGAGAAAATTCACTAGCAATCCCTAGACAAATATCCTTGCGACGAGAGTGCTCATCCTCCTTGAACACGCGCATACGAGCCTCCAAGCACCCAAACCGAGAGCCTCCTCTTCTTGTGGTAGCCGGCCTTCTCTCCTTCTTGAATGCAAGCACAACTCCCACACACAACTCAATCTTTTAACTCACACAAATATACTTTAGACTATAGATTTGGAAGAGAATAATTTTACACAAGAATAACTAGCCATGGGAGGGGGGGTATTTATACTAAAATCTTGATGGAATGGATGGCTATGATCAAGTAGTTGGTTGTAAGATGGAGGGCTAGGATGAAAGTAGGAGTTACATTAACTACCCACAACCTAGTAACCACCACACCATGATCACCACTCAAAAATTTGAGTTTCCCTCCAAAGAATGCAACCAGCCTACATAGGAGAGTGCATTTTGCACGTGTACGTGCAATGCACGTGCATGCAACTAGGTCCAAAATTGTACATTTTTATATAAAAATAAACTCTAGTTTGTATTCTACATTACAAGTTGCATTTAAAAATAAATTGACTCATGGGCTTTAGTTTATGGGCCAAAATAATTATTTTAAAATAAAATAAATGAATTACATTTTGGGCTTTTAAAAGAAAAGGCTTTTTAAAAGAAAGGGCTTTTCATCCATTTAAAAGAAGGCCTTTGTATAAAATAATTTGAAAGCACAAATTTAAATATTTATACCCATCACAATGAAAATAATTATAAGATTTAATTCAACCAAAATATTGCACGTGCACACTACGTGCAAAATAAAAGAATTTTTCATTAATGAAAAATCAGGGCATTACAACAAAAGTGCTTTAATATAAAATCCTAAATCATAAAACTATAGATCTTTGCTAAATCAAAAGAAGAAGAATATTAAAAGCGGAAGCACTAACCTGAAGCCAATGATGGAGATTGCACGGAGGGTTTTGGATCTTCCTATATGATACGGACTTCTATAAGAGGTCGTCTCTCTATTCTTCTGTTGATGGGATGACAGATGGAATAAAAAGATGCGTATATATAGGGGACTATAATCCTAATTGATAATTATTGATTTCCAATTTTGCCCATCACAAAATAAGAAATTTACTTTATGGTCTCTACACGTATTATTTCACACTTTAAATTATATGCTTTTAACCCATTACTTAATCTTAATTAGATCACTTTAATTTGGGTTAGACTTTAGAATAGCAATTATGCATTTAGTCACATATGTGAGCTCACATAGATTATTTTCCTACAGACTGTTTGTATCTCCAAGAAAATGAGAAATGATTGTTTGTATAATCAAGAAATTAAAGGAGAACTTATTTTTTATGGACTAATGCATAGAAGTACATTCGGTTCGGTTTCATCGGTTATTTGAAAGCCCCATCCAACAACCGAACCGGTTTAGTTGGTTATTGAAGATCAAGAACCGGTCCAACCCAAACCCCCAATTGGTTCGGTTAAAAACCAGTCGGTTCGGGTTGGATTGGTTCGGATTGGTCGGTTCGGATAATAGTTTTCCACCCCTAGATGAGCCCACAGTTTCTATGCAGGATAAAGAGATTGACAAGATTAAAGTATGCATGCTGCTTAAAGAATGTTTCAAGTGTTGTACTTTTTATTCATGTAATTATTGTAAATTGCTTCCGCTGTTTAAATGTAATTTAAGATGTAACTCTGATGTAATAAAAGTTTTAATTTCCTTGTAAAATTGTACGAAGAGAAGTGTAAAGATCCTGTGGAACTTCCAATTCAGTCTGTTTGGGAATTCAGGGTGTTACAGGTAGAGTAATTCTGTATTTGTGCAAATCATAGTCAGTGGCATGTGTAAGTTGAGTAACAAACAAAGCAACTGATAATAGTAGTTCTAATTCATGTAGTCATTGAATACGGCATGATAGGCTAGGACATGTGAACTATATGTTAAATTGTTTATTCTTGTTAAAACTCATAATTCTACTAAATGACACTTCATTAAATATGACAAATATGGAAGTTGTGCTCAGATTATGATCACTATCAAGTCATTTAGTATGGTCTCTAGGAGCACACAACTTCTTGAGTCAATACATCCTGATATTTGTGATCTCAGTAGCTTTGTGACTAGATGAGACGAAAATTGGTCAAAAGTATTTAATCACCTATGTAGAAGATTATGGAATATTTGTCATATATATGGAGGATGCAGCACTCGCTATTTTAATGAATAGAAATCTAGTTAAATGCTAAGATCAAAATGTTTCAGATTTGATAGAGGTGGTGAATATGTTTTAACAATTTTAAGAGAAGTTTGCATTTTACATATTCTCTAGTGTACTCTATTTACAACAGTCAAACGACATTGATAAAAGTTAGAATCAAACACTTAGTGAAATGTTGAATTCTATATTATTGATTATTGTTTGACTTTGTGTAATTATGGGTGATATTGTATTGTTAATCATATTCATAATATGTTACTACACTCTAAATTATTTATACCTTGTAGACTATGGGATAGAAACACAAATAGTTTTCTTAAAGTGAAAACGTGTGGTGCGGTATATTTGTTAGAGTACATGATCCTATAAGGCCTAAAGTATGACCTATAACAAATATTTGTGTGTGCTTAGAAAGTGGAGAATGCAATTCTGTGGACAGATGTTGGATCTATCTAATTTTTGTTAGAAGAATCTAGACTTGCTGAGTTCTTTGAGGATGTGTTCATCAAAGATAAATGTATGAAATTATCTAGTTCTACAGATACGGTCAATGATTCACTGTTGAAATCAAGAACCAGCCTTACTGACACTTAAAACTTCAACGGCAAATGAGCCAAGAAAAGTCTTTAGTAAATAATGAAATGAACTTGTGGTTATACAATAATATTTTGAATTAGTGATTTTTCGAGAGGGACTAAAACTATAGTAAGTGAGGTTTGTAGAAGAAATTTAATTTTGCAATGTGGGGAAGATTTGTTTGAAGTCTGCTCACATGTTTTTCGTATTGCAACAATAAGTATTCTTCTCAACCTTCCATCTATTGAAAATTTTGTTATTCATCAGAGATGTTTAAACAGTTTTGTACTAAAAGTTTTGTACCTAATATTTTATATTGAAAAGTTTTGTACTAAAGAGTTTTGTACTGAAAAGTTTGCACTAATATGTTTAGTGAACAAGATTTACAATTTAGTAAAATCATTGTATGTTTTTAAAACATGTATAGCTGACGAATAAATAATTTGACAAATTTCTTAAAGAGTCTAGCATATGAATCAAGTAATTCAGATTAATGCCTTTAATTTTGTGGTGTGTCAAATATAGTGGCTATTATTTACTTGTTCTGTTGACATGCTTGTTTCTGGAAGTGACCTCTCTATTTCAAATGAAGTTAAAATTGTGCTATCCAAAGAAATCAGCATGAAACACCTAGGTATTGTGGACACCATAGGTATAATGGTGAATTTCGGTTGGCAAGGAATAACCCTTAGTCAAACTCGTTAAATTAATAATGTGTTTCAAAAGTGGGATATAGTGATTGAAAGTGTGTTTTGAAACACCTTATGATTATGATAAAAGGTTGACACCTAATGATGGTGCAACTATGAGACAAGTAGATAATTCTAAAAGAATTGAAAGTATCATGTATACAAAGATCTGTACTAGAATAGACATAGCATTTGAGGTAGGTATGATCTGCAGATTCACTAATAATCTCATACACATTTGAGTGCCCTTAAGAGGCTAATGAGATACCTGAGTGGTACTCAAGAGTTTGCTTTGTGCTACTCAAATTTTAGTGAAAGTCGACAACTTGTGAATATGTGTTCACACTAGAAGGAGCAGAAAAATTATGGAGATTAAAAGGCAAACAAGCATTGCATTCCCATCTAAGAAATCAGATCTTTATGTGTTATCCTCTACAGGGAAGAGGCTGAGTAGATTGAATGACTTATTGCTAATCATCCATTGAGAAGTTTAACATAAATTCTCTAATTATGTTATGCAACTATCATGCTACAATGCACTGTAGCTCATAACTCGCTCTATAATAGTTAGAGGAGTATATTAAGGCTGAAAGAAGCCTAGTCAAACTTTCTCATAAATAAAGTGCAATTGAAATAAAATATGGCTAAGGCTCTTGCTAAGAGACTTGAAAGTGATCTAATTATCAAAACTGTGGGGAAAATGGAGTTAAAAGCTATTGACTCAAAAGCTTTAGCATCCTAATTGTTTTGAAATTTGGAATCCAATTGGAGCCATAGAGAAGTTCAAACTTAAGCATCAATTTTAGGCAGTTGGCATGCTTTAGATAATTTTAAAAGTTCAATGTAAATTTTGTTAATATATAATTTTATTCCAATTTTGATGATGCTATATTCTCATAATTTACTTAGAATCATCTTATTATTCCAAAAGAAAGTGTGAAAACTTGTCGATGTGTTTCGGATGTTTAGAATATCGTTATTTCATTCCAATTTTGATGAAATATTTCTTTTATGGATTCATATTTCATTCCAATTTTGATGATTCTGAATTTAACCATAATTGATTTGACTGTTCTATCATTCCAATATGAAACATAGTATAGTTCTTGTATAGAAACTGTAATATTTCTTGTTCTTTATTTTGTTAAAGAAACTTAATTGTGATGCTTGCGTTACATTTTGCTAAGCTGTCGTTGAATTGTACTAAGTTCTTTAGTTGAACTAGATACTTTATGAAATTCGCCAGAATTCTTAGAGATGCGTCTCTTGATATTCTTGTTTTCAATAAGCTAGCAAAGATGAGGAGTTGAATCTGTCAACATAGATTTCAAAATAATGATTTTCTCAAAATGGAGGAGTAAACATAAAACAGTATGCAAGTAGAGTTTTAGTTTAATTCTTTCGAGAATAAATTAGTCACTTGCTTGGTAAAACTTCTTTTTAGTTTAAGACTCTTGTGTTCATTAAGCTTAAAACTCTTATTTTGTTCTTGAAATTTATTTGCTTTGTTTGATTTTGAAACTATGACAGATTTCTCCAGTTGGTTTAATCATTGTGAACTATTCTGTTGTGATATGGTTTGGAAACTATTTAATTATTTTGGTTTAGTCTTTTTTGAACTATTCGGATTTATAATTGATTTAGTCCTTATGAACTGTACATTGAGTGATGCATTTCTTCTATTTAAAGACTGCTATCAGCCAGTCAGCTTCATGTTGAACTAATCAGATAATCCAGTACGTTTATATATTGAGAATATAGGAGGAGATTGTTGGATATATAGGTATATTCTCACTATATGAATAATATTATGTGTAATATTATTCTATGGGTAACACGTGTATTACACTTACTAGTTGTATGGATATCGGAACGCGGGTTGAGTGGGTTGAGAACCCAGTATCCAAACCGGTATTTATGCTATAAATATTGACTTGTGATAGTAGTTTAGGTATTCCAATTTTGATACTTAGGGTAAATATCTCAAGCACCTTAGTCTAAGATATTAACCCTAATTTCTATTGTTATAATCTAATTTCTATTGTTATAATCTCTCATAATCTCTAACAAAAACAAATATCGTCTACGAATATTGTGTAGTATATGAAAATGAACTGCCATTGTCTTTAGCAATGGTGTTTTCGCTAATACAAACTTCGTGAACACAAGCTCAAGCTTCAACGCCTGTCACTTTCTTAGTCTTATTGTTCGAAATTTATCAAATTGATGTTCTTCTGCTTCCAAAAAAACCTTCTTCAACTCCACCTTCCATATCGTAATTATAGCAGTGAAATTCGTGTTCTTGTATGTTGCGGCTGTCCCTTAGCTGGGAAAGAGTTATTTATGCTTTGAGGACTAATCCAAAATCTCCGGAGATGTTAACTAGTTAATTAGTTATTTCTCAGTATTGGAGGTTCCAGTGATTTCAAATCAAGCTCAAATCCTTCTAAACTGATACCAAGGATTTGGTTTCTATTACTGTATTACACAAGGAATAGGAGGAGAGGAATTGAGGTTTGTGAAGGACTAGCTAGTTTAAATATGATCTTTGGAGTCCTGAGGTTGCAGTCCAAGCTTTGTAAAAGAATTTTGTTTGATGGCAGAAATTATATTATAAATTAACTAGCAAAGAAAATATTGAATTGTCTAGACTCTAGTACACAAACTCTATCCTCTGCTTTTCTTCATCATACAGATTTCAGCATTGTTTACGTGAGGCGGCTAACACGCTTGCTGACCATCTTTGTGAGCTCGAATTAACTTCATCACTACAGCAAGAAGTCATCTTGCATTCAGATTTTCCACCGGACTTGTGCGAACTTTCTTTTAGATTTTCTTCTTTACATGTGCTTGCGCAAATCCAATACACAATTCAAACTACACTTGTTTATGCAGAGAGTCCATGCCAATAAGAATCTAGCTGTGTTTTGAACCTCTAGATAATTTCTTATCGTGCTTGCTTCATGTTTCTCTCACTACTATATGTGTTGCGAATTGAACTATCATCTTATGTGCTCCCTGTTCTACCTAAGTCGTAAAATGCATTGGTAGTTTGGAAATAGTTGGTATCTAAGAAGAGAAGAGCAAGGAACGCAACAGATAAGGTACAAGACTGAAATTTCAAAGACAGTCTGTTTTGCAACACTCGTTCGACTGTGATTTCCCATTAGCCAATTCAACTTTCTTTCTATCCACTCTGGACTCCTCGCCCCTAAAAGAGAGAGGGGTGGGGGGGGTGGTGGTGGTGGTGGTGGCGGCGGCGGCGGTTGCTCTATTTTGAAATTTTAGGAACAAGATCAGTAAGAAAAACAATTTAGAATGCCCTTTCATAGTTCTCATCTTTACACTCGAGGAAACAACAAAAACAGTTATAATAGCTAAAGATATAATAAAAACCTAAGCAACCTATTAAGTTATAAAAAAAAACCAGCCAATGTCGTAGAAAGTGAAAAGCAGGACAAAACAAAATGATGGGAGGAGTGCTTTTTAACATTATGATAGGGACCTTAGCAGAAAAGAAAATTCTAAGGACCATTTCAGAATTCTAAAGAAAATAGAAAATAAAAATCCATCTCAAATGTAGCAAAATCATAATAAAAGATCTATCTTAGGACAGTGCGTAACAAATCAAGCAACTCACAAACTTTAACACAAAAGTTTATATGTCAATATCAGGACCCGAAGCCCTGGTTGTTTGAAATTCGCCATGGACTCAAGAACTAGGGTTTGAGTTAGAGAATTTGTGGGAAAATCAGTTTCAATTTCATAAATTCCTCTTCTTCTTCCTTCTTACGTTTATAGGCAGTTATGCCCAGAACCGACAAGAACAGACAGCTAAGCACGTGCAGCTTTTGTACATATCATGAATTACAATCACAGACAGAATTAGTGCGTATTGCACGTAAAACCTGATACAATTCTACTGAAGAACCGTATCTTTGTGTATCAGTCCCTAGCCTTGGTATCAGTCCTTAGTTGTTTCTCTTTCTTCCGGGGGCTTATTCGAATAACTGGCTGTCTTTTTACATTAACCCCCTCTACTGTAGACCTTCTTCTTCTTCACCTTTCTTTTGTATTTGAGGTTCAGATGTATGTAAGTTTTTATGATGAATGAATATGAATTAAGCTCTATCCTCTATCTTCTTCTTCCTTCTCTTCTTCTTCTTCCTCCTTGCTCTGTTTTCTTCCTTTTTTCTGATTTGACTCATGGATGTTATTAGAAGTTACAATGATCCATCGCTCAATCGGATTGGGATCGTAACAAAACCCTGATACAAACATATACCCCACATTCTCTTCAGCTAACAACAGCAATTACAATTGCAAGCTCTTCAACTACACACCATAGCTTCCACCACTAGCTTCCATCCCTAACAACTCCATCTTCCTTTAGAGAGAACTTGTCCTAAGTTCAAATGAAGGAAAATTCCTGCGAAATTCATCAACAATTCTCCTCCGCTGTATCTGCCCACTTCACCAGCAATTGAATACCCATTTTATTCTTCTTCTCGAACTCCCTCCTATCCAGAATGGCTTCAGGGATGGAAGCAGAAGGTGAATCAACCCACCAATGAGGCAATTCTTCAAAGATTGTTGGAAAATGATGGCCATGGCACCTCTTCAACTTAGACACATGATGAAGGAGGCAATTCAAGCCTGTAAGCAACTTTGCCAATCCTCTTTAGTACTCTATAAGGTCCAAAAACTTTGTAGAAAGTTTTTGAGTTGAATTCTTCTAGGTGACTTGCCTGTAAGGCTGCAACCTCAACAAAACTAAATCTCCCACTATAAATTCTCTATGTCCTGTGTTTAACAGCAAATATCTTCATTCTCTCTTAAGCAGCAGTGATATTATCTTTTAAGAGTTCAAGAATAGTATCTCTACTAACCAGGGCATCTTCCACAGATTGCAGAGAAGCAGTACCTCTTACATAGAGTTTAGGAGTAGGAGGTTGTCTTCTATATAAGGCTTCAAAGGGTGAAATGTCTGTAGTAGAGTGCCAATTAGTGTCATACCAGAACTCTTCCAAGCTTAACCACTTCACCACTCCTTAGGCCTCTGTCCACACATACACTTGAGGTACATTTCAACAGCCTTGTTGTCAATCTCAGTCTGTCCATCATTTTGGGGGTGATAGGGTGTGGAATGGTTGAGTTTACTACCCTACAACTTAAAAAAACTCTTTCCAAAATGCACTGATGAAGATAGGATCCCTGTCACTCACTATACTTCTTGGCATGCCATGCAGCTTGTAAATATGATCAAGGAAAACTTGAACAATGGAAGGATGAGAAAGACCAAAAAAGTGGGCATACTTTGTAAGTCTATCAACAACTACCATGATCACAGTCTTGCCCATGCTTTTGGGTAGACCCTCAATAAAATCAAATAATATATCTTCCCATACTAATTTAGGACTTGGCAGTGGTTGTAACAATCCAGCTGGAAAAATAGTCCCTCCTTTATTCTTTTGACAGACCAAGCATTCCTTCACCATCAGCTTAACATCTCTGTTGATTCCTGCCCAAGTAAAGGATCTCTTAATCCTATGCAGTCTTATGAAACCCTGAGTGTCTTCCTATATTGGAGGAGGGATTATCCAAGAAGACCAACTTTTTCACAACTGCAGTTGGACTCAGGAGAATTCTTCCTTCGCAGTACCACACACCACCCAACAATCTATAGTTTGTTGCATGTAACTCCCCTTTATCCAATTTCTATTGCAAAGTAGGGAAGTAAGGGTTATGTAAAATTATAGTTTGTACTTCCTCCAAACATTGAGGAACAATAAATGTAATTTCACGGTGTATAGCTTGGTCATCTCTCCTCCTAGATAGCCCATCTGCCACAGTATTGTCCTTCCCTTTCTTATACTCTACTGTGAAATTGAAGCCCATCAATTTCCATAACCATTTCCCCTATATTTCTGTATTGATCCTCTGCTCTAAAACGTACTTGATACTCCTCTGATCAGTCTTAATAATAAATGTCCACCCTAAAAGATAATGTCTCCAATGCTTCACAGCATACTAAATAGCCAATACCTCTTTTTCATATGTAGATAAAAAGAGAGATTTACATTCTAATCATGTGCTCGTATAAACTACCTGCATAAGCACAGCTCCAAGCATCAGTCTCTAATATGAAATATTTAGATAAATCAGCCAACTTCAACACAAAAGTAGTAGTTAGTGCATTCTTCAATGAGGGGAAAACCTCAGATGCAGCAGATGTCCATTTAAACCCATTTTTCTTGAGAAATTGAGTCAAAGGAGCAGCAATTCCTCCATAATTGTTAACAAATTTCCTATAGTAACATTTCAATCCAAGGAATCCTCTCAATTCCTTCTTCACAGCAGCAGGTTCTAACCACTTCCCCACTGCTTCAATTTTGCTAGAATCCACTACAATCCCCTGTGCACTGATAATATGGCCTAAGTAGCTCACAGTTGATTGCCCAAAACAGCACTTGCTAGCTTTAGCTATCAATTGATTATTATTCAAGATATCCTGTGTTTGAGATAAATGGACTAAGTTGCTCTCCTATGTTTGGTTATAGACCAATATATCATCAAATGACACAAACATAAATTTCTTGAGATAAGCTTGAAATATATTATTCATGAGACATTGGAAAGTACTCGGTGCATTAATGAGTCCAAATGGCATAACTATAAACTCATAATGACCCTAATGATTCCTAAAAGCAGTCTTGGATATGTCATCTTCATGGACTCTAATTTGATGTTACCCAAACTTGAGATCAATCTTACAGAAGAACTTAGCTCCATTCAACTCATCCAAGAGCTCATCTATCACTCGGATAGGAAATTTAGCCTTGATAGTTTGAGCATTTAATGCCCTGTAATCTACACGTAGTCTCCAACTGCCATCAGTTTTCTTGACAAGGATAACTGGAGATGCATAAGGGCTATAGCTAGCTCTAATCAACCCAGTTGATAACATCTCTTTGCTTTGCTTTTCTATTTCATTCTTATGACAATAAGGATGTTTATTGGATCTAATACACACAAGTTTTGTCTACTCATAAGAGGAATTTGATGATCTAAACTTCTCTTTGGAGGATGACTTGTTTGATCTGCAAAAACTTCAGGGAATTGCTGCAAAACTTACTGCATACCAGGTGAGGAATGTGTAATTTGAGAAAATTGACATGTCACAGCTAGCACATTCTTCCACCTCTTGAATCTGTAGCATGAATGCTTGAGAAGAGCATTTTAAAGTCTTAGGTAACTCTGCAGCTTCCATCATCTGCATCTGTGGCTTAGTGATTCCCTGCAGCCTCCTAATTGAACCTGAGACCTTAAACTCCATTGTCATACAGCTGAAATCCATTGTAATTGTACCCAATGACCTCAACCAGTGCGCACCAAGCACCATTTGTGCAAGCACCAAGGGCAAGAGCAATAATTCAACTGTGAGAGTCACCCATTGGACAGAGAATTTGACATTTTCAATCTTCCCTTCATACATAGATTGTCCATTAGCAACTGTAACTCTAAACCTAAGTTCATTTAAAATCTTCAAGCCTGTCTTAATGGCAGTTTGTGGATCAAGATAGTTATGAGTAGACCATGTATCAATGAGAATATTCACCTCTCTACCATTGATCTTCTCTTTTATTCTCATGGTTTGAGGATAGACTTGAGTTCCCACAAGATCATGGAAAGATATCTCAGGTTGCATAACTATTTGCTTAACTTGTTCTTCTCAGTTACTACTCTTTCTTCTTCACAATCTACATCAATCATCTCCAAAAAAAAATTAAAAATTAAAAAATTAAAAAATTAAAAAATTAAAAAATTAAAAAATTAAAAAATTAAAAAAAAAAATTGAAATTTACACTAGTGGCCTTATGTGTACTCATCACAAATAAACATTATCCCTTGCCTTTCTCTCCCTAATTTCTTAAGGCTGCAGCTGCCTTGGAACAAATCCAGTAACAGAATTTGATTCATGTACATTAGGTGTTTGAGAATAACTTACAGGGTATGACACTTGTGCTTTAGGGACAAATGGAGTCTTGAAACTTTTTGACACAACTTCTCTTCATAACCCCTGCAAGACCAATTGCTTCATTACCATTCTTGGGTCTTTATGACTTCACATCCCACCTAATCTCATCTCTCAATCTACTAATAAAAGTATGTCCAATCTTCAACAAAGTTGGATACCTTGTCAAATTCTTGCACATACAACTCCAAATCCCTTTTTTTGTTAAAGCTTAGACAACATTCCTTCATAATCTTGGAATTCTATAGGACCGCATTGTAATCAATTCCTCTAAAAATTCCTACCAAGTAATTGTATGCCTCTTTGGTTTGATATGTCTTCTACACCATTGTACTGCTCTTCCATTCAAATTCAGCAATGCAAACCTCAACTTCTGTTAATCCGCAATCTCATAAAATTCAAGAAATTCGTCAACTCCTCAAATCCACTCAATCGGATCACCTTCTTGAAACATAACTCCATCTTGAAAGGAATACTTGGAAAATACACTTGCTCATTTCGTGCCTTGGAATTGAAGAGTTGAGTGAGGAATCGCTACCTCTTTTTGTGGATTGAGATGGGAAGAAGATGAAGCCCCCTATTGATAATTGTTGGAGCGATTGAGCATCAATCGTTGGAGCGATTGAGCGTCATCTCCTTCAGCTGCTCAACCACAAATACGAGCTGGAGCTGGTTCTGTACGGTAACCATTCGGCACTTCAACTCCTTCACCTCCGCTTCCACTGCCAACGTGCTTCCAACGTCTCGCTCGCTCGTCGCTATTGTCGACGACCTGCTCTGATATCAAGTTGTCAGGACCTGAAGCCCCGGGTTGTTTGGATTTCTCCATGGATTCAAGAACTTGGGTTTGAGCTAAAGAATTTTGGGAAAAAACAGTTTCAAATTCATAGATTCCCTCTTCTTCTTCCTTCTTACATTTATTATGCCCAGAACCGACAAGAACAGACAGCTAAGCACGTGTAACTTGTGTACAATTGGACGGCTAAGCACATGCAGGTTATGTACATATCATGAATTACAATCACAGACAGAATTAGTCAGAATTGGACGTAAAGCCCAGATGCAAACAAATACCACACAATCTCTTCAACTAACAATAGTAATTACAGTTGCAAGCTCTTCAACTACACACCATAGCTTCCATCCCGAACAGTCAAAACTGTAAAACAAAAGGGCGTTGAGAAACAACATTTGTTGTATATGTCAAAAATGTTAAAGCGCTCTCGAAAGTTTAAGCAAAAGCCAGAAGAAAATGTTGGGATTTTATTGGACTCTTTATAACAATGCATCCAACAGCACTCCAGAATTGTCACCTACAGTCAATGTCTCTAAGGATACCGATGAAATAAAGTAGAAGAAAAAAATTGATAGAACGGGGTGTTAGATTATCAATGATGAATGGAGCAAAATGTTTGACAACAAAGAAACTATGTCCAAAAAATGAGTGTAACGAAGATGAGGATACTAAGATGGATGTATGGTAAAATTATGAATGATAGAATTAGAAACAAGCATATACGAAACATGCTAAAGGTAACTTCTATCCAAAATTAGAGAAAATCACCTCAGCTGGTTTGGACATGTCACACATAGACCTACTAGTGTCCCCGTAATTTGACAAGTATTGAGAGTAGAGTTAGGAGTAGGAAAATACCTAAACTTGGATGAAAACGGTGAAAATAATTGTGAAAGCTTGTGACCTTACAGAAGATATTGCGCTAAACCGAGCGGAATGAAAAATAAGGATTCATGTAGCCAACCCCAACTAATTGGGAAAAAGGCTGTGTTGTTGTTGTTGTAGACTAACTTTCCTGATAACAATTAGTATAAAAAATCTTACAATCTTACAACCTCAAACACTATTGTTATGATAACCATGCTTTATTATGAGGTGGAAAGAAATTAAAACCACCAGATACTTTTGAAGCACATCAAGTAATCAAATACTTCCTCTCCAAAATAAGCAATGAAATACACAGATTATTGGGATGGCTTGAGAGATTTGGATGGTAAAACGCTATCAGGAAGTATGAGTTCTGGCGGGACTTCACGAACAACTCCGATCATCGAGTCATAATCCTCGTCTCTGCGAGCAAACTTCTTGCGAAGGAGCTTCTCGAGCTCAATCTCATCAAACGGCTTTGCATTCTCGGCAGCATGAACCCCTGCCAGGTTGACGTAGTTGGACGCTGACTGGGAAATGAAAGCAATCTCCTCTCCGGTGAGTTCCCTCAGGAACTTTGCCGGATTACCAGCCCAAACCTGTCATTTGAACTTTTAGATTTCATGCAAGGAGAATAAGAAGCTTAGAAATTCATAGTACAAAATAATCCCCAGATTTAAAATGGGACTCCCATTCTCCTATTGATTTTAGAATCCTATTTCGATGTTCTGTTTCCAACTGCCATATTTGAGGTAGAATGCTTACTCAAGATGGTAAATAATCTAGACTCTAAAAGTTGTTGTAAAACCCATATGTTTGGTATTGATTTTGGAGCACTTTTGAGATCTAAATGCACTTATAAGCTTAAAGTTTGTGTTTCGTAAAACAAGCTAAAACTATGTTGGGTTTAAAGCACCCGTTCAAAAATATGGTTTTTCGCTCTTTCTTCCCCCACCTGGTCTTATAACTTTTTTTGGAATAGATGTGCTTTTACCCCTTCAAAAAAAAACTCTCAATTGGACACGCTTCTTCTAAATGACACTTTCCAGTCACAACCCCTTTTGTTCATAGCAATACCAAATAGAAACTAAATACTCCTTAAGATATAAGGACATCAAATCACCTACAAAGAAAAATAAAATGGTATGTAAAAAGAAGAAATAATACTGAGTCCAAGAATCAGGCTACATAAAGGTATCTACCAAGATTATACAATATCAGTACCACTATATTTGTTCCTGAAATTGGTATCAATGATGGCTGTTTTGGAACACACCTGAACACTCTCAAACCATTTTCCTACTCTCTTATCATAGGGATGGCAATGGACCCATAGATCAGTTACCCTATCCATATCCAACACCAATTTTGGGTTTGGATCCTACCAAAGAATTAGTTGATAGTCAACTGGATCTTCAATAATCCTAAAAATCCCCAACCTAGACCTATTCAATGAGTTTTGATTAAAGTGGAACCTACGAAGTATTAATAGATCGACAAGTGGATATCATTGGAGCTGACTTGGATTCAGACCAAAAAGATCCAAATTTCTAAACCAAACCTCTCTTTCAAAGAGGATAAATTAGCAGATTTTAACTTTCCACTTACAGTAATGTGGTAGTAATTCAAAAAATACAAAGTTAATGGGTGTTTCGCAGATGAAGTCCATGTTTTTTTTTAAATGATCAAAACATGGTAGTGTTATGCAATTTAGACCCAAAAATACACACACACACACACACCCAAAAAAAAAAGGATTTAAGTGATTGGGGTAACCTGCCCACTAGGGATCCTTGTGTCCTGTTTCACGAGGGATCCAGCAGCAACCATGCCATGTTTTTCCACAACCACTCCATCAAGTAGTGTTGCTCCCATACCAACAAAAGCTTCATCCTCAATAGTGCACCCATGTATCACAGCACTATGACCTGATAGAAAAGAGCTCTATACAATCAGGCTACTTAACAATAAATATGTAGAGCCACTGCAGTGACTTCCTTTCTTTAGAAATTTGATTCAATTTTGTTGTTTTCCTACATTGTCTTAGAGATTATTTCCTCATATTAGGGGTTCAACAAATAGCAAAATCCTAATATTTATCAAGAGAAAGAAAAAAAAAGTTAACTTAAAAGTTAATGATCTACTGCACTTGAATTTACATATATATTGCATCTGATAGTGCTACAATGGACATTTGATTGCAATTATGCAACTATATGGTATAACTTTCAACATTCTGTTATTTGAGTTCTTGCAAGGATTTTGGATCTGCCCAAATTCATACACTTACAAAATTTTAAGTTCTGTGTTTAATAAATTTTGAAATTTGATGCGGTTAGTGGGTAGCCCATTCATAAAGCTTGAGTCAGACATATTTAATTACATAATTTATCGGGCAACTTAGATTTTAATTGACCCAATCTAGTCAAATTTTTCACATAGCCTTTTAATTTGGAATTTTGCTCTGTAGGCACCATATTAATAGGAAACCAAACTCCCTTTAATTATCTGCACACATATATTAAGTATTTGCTGATAAATTTGACAAGAGTACATAAGCATGTCAAATATAATTAAAAACATGTAATGATATTTCTCATAATTTTACTTTTATAAATAATAAGAAGATATATCATATTAATAAGAGATTAAATAATAGTGGCAGTCTATGTAAAAGAACGGAGAAGGGCATTAACATAGATGGTCTGAAGGACAACAGAGAACTGTGTACGGCCTGAAACATCATTCTCTAGTTGTAACTTGTAAGTTGTAACAATAAGATTACTTAGGTCTGATGAAACTCTGGAATATGAAATTATATAGTGACCTAGAAGCATTTCAAAGGCTTACCAGAATTGACTGACACACAAAAGTTCAAAAATTATTAACAACAGAGATTAGCAACAGGCTACTTACCAACAGTGACATTATCGCCAATGACGGTTGGTAAGACTTTCCCACTAAGATTAGATTTTGCTACATGAACTAAAGAGTTGTCCTGTATATTTGTTCCAGATCCGACCCTTATACTGTTTACATCACCTGTATCGAAAATAGTATGGTCGACATTCAGCACACCTTAAGACCTCACTCAAAAACATTCAATCTCTTAATAAGAAGCGTACCTCTTAAAACACATCCATACCAAATAGAAGATCCTCGTCCCACTTGAACGTCTCCCATAACAGAAGCGCTTGGAGCCACAAATGCATCCTTGTCAATGTTGGGTTCTTTGTCAAATATACTCATTATAGTTCGGTGCTTTGATACTGAAATAGCATAAAGAAAGAATTAACATATAAACCTTAACATCCATGAGTTCAAACACTGATACTAGTTAAATGCAATTCTGATAAATCATTATGTAATGCTAGCTTATCCTGTGCACCTCTTTTAATTCCATATGATGCTGAAACCATAAGCTTTAGTGACTAAAGCATTTGATAAAACTTTTAAATGCTACAAAATGGATGTAACATCTAAATATCCATCAGTATAAGAAACATGCATTTTGAAAGGGGCCACCATAAGGGGTCCTTTTATTTGATTGTTTTTTTTCCGAGCGGGAAAAAAAAAACTTGAACAAAATCAGCCACAGGTCCAATAATGAACTGGCTAAGAAGTATAAGAACTATGTAGCATATGTACTGAATTATAAACAATCAGCACTATTGATCATGATCTCCAGGCCATTACACCTTTGCATATAATAAACACGAGATTTGATGATTATTTATCCATTCATTGTGTGGTTGCAAAACAAATTGTTCTCAAATAACAGAGATAATTTCTTGATGTATGCAAGAGGTCTTCAAACTCTATTTTTAGAAGCGTTTGAAGCGCCCGCTTAAGCATCCGCTTAATCCGAAGCAGTGCTTGGAGCGCTGAAGTGGTGATTTGAAGCGAACATTACATCTTTTGAAGAAAGTCAATAAAAAATATATATTCAAAAAAAGCATGCTGGAAATGTCTCTCCATCAATTGTCGTCAAAAGCATCAAAAGCTACTACTCCTACATTGCAACCACCGCCACCATGAATCGGGAGAGATTAAGACAGAGAGGAAGTGATGGAAAGTAAAACCTAGCTCATTTAATTGGAGGTTGGATCTTATTTAACTAATATCCAAATTAGAGTCGGATATAACTTAAGGGGATGCGGACCTGATTCACAAAATAACTTGGGGGCTTCTTTTTTCTGTTCATGTTTCATGGCGGTGACAATATTTCTTGGTACTCTCGACGACCATTAGCTTCTTTTCATATGCCCTCAAGTTCTATTATTAAATTTCTTTCTCCATTTCCCTCTACAATTTATAACTTCCTTTAGGAATTTACAACTAATTACACCATTATAAAAGAAATTTAAATAGACTATTCAATGAAGCGTTCTGTGAGCGCTCTCTTAAGCAGTGAAGTGTGAAGCGGTCATGGGACCACTCTGCACCGCTTAACACTTTTGAAAACATTGTCTTCAAATCAGTTGACTATTTAATAGCACGTGTTTTGGCATAAGGACCATGATGAAAAAAGTGGTCTTTTGATAGTAATAGACATATGCATTACAAAGTGGAAAAAAGTAGAATGAATGTGAGACCTAATACTTAAAAGGAGATAATATGACTTTATAATATAAAATGATCAAAGAAGATACTGATAATACAAATGATGAAACCTATATTATGTCAAATTAAACATTTTGTTTAATTGGGTAAGTAGCATAGGAATTTTTTGGAGGATAGATTAGTACAAAGAAAAACGGTGGTATCATAAAGTCCAAAAAATAACCAAAACAAAGAATACATCACTTGAAAATGGCTGAACTGTAAGCAGAAGGAGAATCTTGAAAGCATAATGTAGCAAAGGAGGCTGAGAATGCAGTTGGTGAGGTTAAGAGCTTGAGACATTTACAAGAAGTTCCAAACAAAAGAGACGGAAAGCTATATTTATAAGCTTTGCTCAAATGATAGAATGGAGTTAGAGAGCTAGGAAATGTTAAGTGTATCAAGAGTGAAGATAAAAATTAAATTAAAAAAAATTAACAAAAAGGTCAATGAAAAAAGGAACTACTTTCACAAATAGTTTAATAATAGTAAGGGACTCACAAATTAAAAACCTGAGAGAAAATTAAAATATTGAACTCATAATATAACCTAAAACTATAGTCAAAACAAGGTCTACTAAATAGCAGAGTGCTTAGAAAAATAAATAGTTGAAACTCTGTCTGATCCAATGATGTCCCTTCTAATCCACAAAATATGTAACAGATGAGGGTTTAGAATGGATAAGTTATTTTATAAGCATCTAACTACCAAGAAATAGCAAGTCACTGTTGGAAAAGGATATTAGTGCATAATTTGAACATGTAAGAACAAGGAAAATGTCCAAAATGTAATGATGCCTAAATATTCAAGCAGCTAATACATCCTCCTTTGATACATCACCAAGTTCCACTTGTTAATAAAAAATACTGTACTTTACGGAGACTAAAAGCATTAAATTGTACTCTAGTAAACCTACAACAAAATGAGACTCCCATTTATTATTCTAAACATCACCTAGAATGTGTGAAATGTAGCCAATTTTTTCCTGCAGGACTAAAATGAAAATCAATAAACTAGCGATGTAGATACAAATAGGCAATTCACACATGTATCTAGCCACATTTGCCTCATCAACAAGTTTCCACTTGTTGGAGTTTGTTATCCATCAAACGGTGTGTTCAGGAACAAATGTAAGTTATCATAACCAGAGTTTTATGGATTATCTCACACAACATCTGTTATCACAATTATGGGCTGTTCAGAACCCTTTCTGGGTTTGAGATAACTACAGTTTAACACAGGAAAAGTGAGATAATCAAGCCTAATTGTATCTGCCTAATTTATCTTAACTGCAGATTTCCAAACGCTCGGTTAAACAATAACTGAAGTTATTTCTTAAGCGAGAGGCAAATGTCGAGTTAAATTACCTGTATCTCCACTTGATTATCCTAAGAGCATCCACATTCGTTTTTGCTTATTTGGCAATTTGGCAAAATAGCCAATGACTAAATGAGTGTTTCGCTGTAGTCATCGTTTGCTATAACTTGAGAAAACAATAAATTAAAAAAAGATGATCGGACGGAACATGTTGTTCCGTCTGAATTTTTTTGAAGTTTATAAAATGATTAAATTAGGTATTAGTTATTAAATTAGCTAAATTAATTATATTAAATATTAAATTAGACCCTAAATGAGCTAGATTAAGACATTAAACCATGCAGATGGCTAGGACGGGACATGTTGTCCCGTCCAAGCAAAAAATTGCTTCGAACAGGACAACGTGTTGTGTCCGTGCTCTTCATTTCATTTTCCATTTTTTGGGATGGTACATCATGTACCGTTCGATAATTTCTACATTTTAAAAAAAAATCCTAAGACGAAACAAGATGACGCATCCGATCCCTCAAAAAAAATATAAAAATTGAGACGAAACATCTTGTATCGTCTGCTATATTTAGCAATTGTCAAATTCGTTTCTCAAATATGAGAAGCTATTGTTCTTCGTTTGCTAAAATTTGGCAGCAAACGACCTGCAGCGCTATTTTGCTTCACATTTTGCCAAATTGGCAAAATAGCAAACGACTGTAGATGCTCTAACATTGATCCCAAACAGACCTAAAAACTAGTACAAGCATAACCAAATTGGACTTTTATAGGCTCAAATTGCCAAAAATATTCACCTGCACTACCCCAAAACATAACTAAATTCATCTAACTACACCAAAGATCAAATTTTGGCATTCTCAATTCATCCAAACCAATAACCACAGCCAATCTCCAAAATCCAACTCCCAACCCAACTCTACTCCAGCTCGGAATCCAACCAATCTACCAAAACCTAACCAAGATTCTAGCTTTAACGAGCTAAATAACAAACATTTATCGGGCAATTTCTTCATTTCTTGATTTCTTGATTGATTGAAGGAATATGGGGATCAGGGCTTCGACTTCTTACATTGCTCTTGGAGGTAGTAGCTGCCTTGGAGGCGGAGGCCAAGGAGATCAATGGCCTGCCCGGCGCCGCGGATCCACTTGCCGGCGGTAAAGATCACTTTCCCCAATGTGCCCATGGCTTTGATTTGATTTTGATTTGAGATTTGGGGGAAATGTTAGGGTTTTGGGAGGGAAGGAAGACGAAAAAAAGAGGGATTGATATTTCGGAGTGTTTTATTGTGCTTTGAGTGGAAGGTGCAAATTGGAGTTTGTAAGGGGGTGAATATGTAAATTTTGAGATATAGACAATTTATTATTGGACATCTTTATCACCTACTCTACACCTGCTCTACAAAAACCTTCACTACTAATATGCCACCTAAGGTTGTAGATGAAAAGGTTGTAAAATTGGTAGTGTATTTACAACCTTTTCATCTACAACCTTAGGTAGCACATTACTACTAGACATCTTTATCACCTACTTTACACCTACTTTACAAAAACTTCCACTACTAATGTGCCACCTAAGGTTGTAGATAAAAAGGTTGTAAAATTGGTAGTAGGTGTAGCATTACCCTTTGGGATGTTCGTTCAGCCAATCATTTTTTGTGTAAGGTGCTGCAGAAACTCCTTATTACAAAAATCACTCTAAAGTTTTTAAGGAAATGAATTAGGCTCTTATTTATCGACAGTGGAGGCGGTGTCATTAGCACTGTCACATTTACGCGATATCCGGATCCGACCCAGACCCGACATTGGATCGGAAGCGACCCAATCCATACGGGTCTGGGTCCGGGTCCTAAAATAAGACCCGATACACTTTCGGGCCCGGGTCCGCTTAAAATAGAACCGACTCGGACCCGAAAAAATACCCCAAAATATATAGAATTTGAATAATAAGGTTATAGGAATATACATATAAAAGTAATTGTTGAAGATAGATGTGTAAATATAATATTAATTCATGTACTTAAGTGCAAAAATTGTTAGAATCGTAAGGTATCGGATGCAAAAATACTTAAGTGCAAATATTTATTCTCTACTACCGGATTCAATGGGTAATTTTTTTAACTAGGACCCAGACCCGGACCCGGACCCGGACTCGGTTCTTGCAAGTCAAGGTCCAGGTCCAATTTTTGGACCCGTAAGGTACCGGGTCTGGGTCCGGGTAGTGGAGGACCTGATTCCAGCTCTAAGTGTCGTAGAGCTAGTGGGTGAATGGTGAACAGTTTGGTGAATCATGAACACAACTGGTTGGCAATGGCAGAGCACAGGAGTAGATTATTTTTCCACTAAATTTGGAAATAAAGTTTATTATTATAATTTGGTCAGCGCCTTATATAGACCTTGTCTTCCACCATCAGCATACACCATCCCCAAATATAAAAGCATAAGGGTCTCTTTGGTTCAAAGGAGGGGAAGGATTTTAATGGAGGGGAGAGGAGGGAAAGGGAGGGGAGGGATATTAATCAAGACTATGTTTGGTTCAAAAGAGTAGAGGGAAGGGGAGGAGAGGGAAAATAATTATCTTCTTGTTTGGTTCACAAGGGGAGGAAAGAAATTTTATAATTAAATTACTTTTATACCCTTCTACATTTTATGAGAGCCTATGCATTATTGTTTCTAATTCTAATTTGGTAATATAAAGAAAATAATGAAGACCAATAAAGGCAGATTGATTGATAGATATTGTTGTTATAGCAATCAATACAGATGTTTGGTAGTACTAGTGCCTTTAGCCTAAGAATGCTAAACTATGGATTCTATAACGATATCTCAAGGTGAAAATATATATTTTTTTAAGGTTGTATTTGCAGAATGTTGTTGGTGGTAAAGATGGCCAACAAGTCCCACTATGATCGTATTCAGGAGTTCAACTAGTATGTGGCTAATCTCAACCGACCTAATCTTCATCCTCGATGCAATGACAATGCTTTATGTGAGGGGGGGAAATACACAATAGGCATAATTGGGTCGCATGTGAATGAGAAATCTTAATGACCGTTCGAACATCAATTCAGCCTCAACCTTCAACTTTGTCTCATCGGGGGTGTCCGATGAACAAGCTGAATCTACTATGTGTCGTGATGCTGACCTTTTTCACAAATTTTCCGGTATGAAACATTAGTTAGTATTTCTCATTGACTTGTTCAACATTTCGTAGATCATGTTCTAATTTTTTTTTCCTCATGCATTATTAAAGTAGTAGAACGACAACCTTGTCCTCTGATGGTTTCAATATTACTTGCTCTTTTTTCATTATTGAATTTCAGATTCCTACACGGTTTGGACCTGAATCAGCAGATTCTACAAAAGAAAACCCTTTTCAATTGCCTGAGATTTATTTGGGATCCTTGAAGAAGCAAGTAAGTTGTCTTTGAACAATTCCACTTTACAGAAATTGCGCCATCTCAAATGGTTTTTCTTATCATGTACTTGTCTCTCATTAGCAAATTCTGACGCAAGTACTCTGTAAATCACTTTATTTTTCACTTGGCTCATTGATACTGTTTTAGTGATGCATTAAATGCAATGATTTTTTCTTTCAGCATTCAACCTTGGTTGAAACCCAACAAGCCTTAAGGGATTTGCAAGTTGACGAGAACTGCAAGCAAGACATAGCAAGTGCCCTCCATGCCCATTTCAAAGAATGGTTATATGGTAATTCTTACATTCTGTTTGCCTCTGGCACTTCAGCAATATTCTTCATGAAATCGCTTTTGCATGTATTACTTAATTAGATAATGAGTTTCACCTGCACAAATACATGACAAATCAATATACAATTTGGTGCTTTTCATTTTTAGTGAAAATGTTCATAGAACTTCTGAATATGCTCTGATATGTATTACCTTGCCTCATGTTTATTGACTAAATGTTAATGTCAAATATCAATTGCAACATCTGGGAACATCCGTCATCTTTATTGTCTACAGGGTGATTGAACTGCAACTCCTAGTGAGGCCTGTAAAGTAAGTTTTTGTAAGAGTAAGGTCATTCAAGGGTCCTCCATCGTTGGTCTATTGCCATAAAGGGCTTCTGAACTGTGGGGAATCAAATTGCTGTATTTTGCTCACTGAGAGATCTTAGGGATTTAGATCTAAAAGGGCAATTTAGTCCAATCATTTAAAAAAATTAGACCTACTTTCTCTTTCCTCCAAATCCTCCCAATATTGGAGGGGAGCCAAAATTGGCTTAGGAGGGATTTTGCACCCCTCCATTCCCCTCCCCTCCCCTCCTAAAAAATGAACCAAACAAGAAATGTTTTAAAAAATCCCTCTCCTCCCCTTTCCTCCTAAAAAATGAACCAAACAAGAAATGTTTTAAAAAAATCCCTCCCCTTCCCTCCCCTCCCCTCCATTCCCCTCCAACCAAACAAGTGGTTAATATCATCTTTTACATGGGTTTTAAGTTTTTGTGTTTTTGTGCAAAGTTTTAAATAGACCTTGTGCAAAGTTTTTTGTTAGAGAGTTTTACATATCAAAATAAAAAGTAATTACCACGTCAACAAACAAACTAGATTGGGTAAGGTTAAGACACGCTCTCACAATGCTTTCATGAATTGGATAATGTCTATGTGTGGTTTCCCGAATCCAAACCCAACTCTACATGTTGGGACATGCTTCCAATTTTGGGCTGGGTTTTTTCAAGTAGTTTAAGGTCAAACAAAATCAAAATTTAGAGGTCAAACAAGAAAATGACAATTTCTAAGGGATTGATATGAAATACCATACCTATTAAGGCCTTAAGCGAAAAAATTCCTTGTTGTGTTTGTTCATTAGTTTTCCTTGGCACACATTTTTTCCCATAACAGAAAATGATGCAAGCAAGACCTGAACTTCCGACCGCTCGCTCTCGCTCACTGACAGAAGAGATCCTAGCGGCACTTGCATATTGTGGTGTTTGTTAAATGCAAACAGGGGGGACATGATTACAATGTAAAATTACTCTTCCATGCTTTCCCTCCTAATTTCAGCCAAAAACTGACACTTCCCATTCGACATACTTTCTCCTATCCAAAAGGGTCAACAGTTGAAGAGAGAACAAAGAGTACAAGATATAATTAGGTTCTATTGCAGGTAGAGTTCCATAATGCAAACACAGTTTCTGCCCACCAGTTGCTTACTTACATGGCCAACTTAGAACAACAAATGCTTTTATCTGTAGTCGCACTACTGGTTCTGGCACCGTGGATCATCACGAGGATGGAACTTGCAGTCACAGGTGCTTGGTAAATGGTAATGGTACAAAGTACAAACAGGTATTAAGGACAGAAATCCCTATTAGTATGTATGAAATTTAACTCGTAGATACAAACTCTAATTGGAAGTACAAATTTTTTTTTCCTTTCTCCTCTTGTTGGATAATAAAATGGATGGAACAGATTGAAATCATGAACAAAATTCACATTGATACTAGGTAATCAGTTATTCACATATATGTACACTCACATTCAAACACATATATAGTGTTGAATATAGGTTGGAAATTTTCTGCTTACGAGAGTTTGAATATGGGCATACATAACACATCCAAATACGCCTTCCATCAAAAATTTAGGAATAACTCTCTTTAGACTGACTTATTGCAAATAGTTCTGACCGTTACTGTTAATTTTTTATAAATTGTATTCTATCTTCTTGGTGAATTAATCGTATGCTACTTCATGATATTCAAGGGTACCTATGGAACTCTCTGCTTTATATTAAGGTAGATATTTCCTTTTGTCAATTTTCCGATGAATGAAAATAACACTTGATATGGCTAAAAATGGGATTAAATCCGAACCGTTTAAATTGGGCACGAATCTTAAAGTTCACAAAGGCAAAACAGTAATCTCACCTACAGACGGGTCCGAAATGGGAACTGGGTCTCTTCTCTAGGGCCCAATTACCCCATGAACGGATCTGTTCAACTAGGTACGGGTTCCAACCGACGTCCTTGCCACCGACGTGGACTTCGGCAACATGTGCCAAGCATTCTTGCCACCTACGTCCAAATGTGAGAAAATCTCTCTCGGACCTCGGCAATGTGTGCCGAGAACTCTTGCCAACGATGTCCAAATGTGAGAAAAAATCTCTCTTGAACATCGGCAACGTGTACCGGGCACTCTTGCCACCGACGTCCAAATGTGAGAAAATCTCTTGGACCTTGGCAACGCGTGCCGAGCACTCTTGCCACCGACGTCCAAATGTGAGAAAACATCTATCCTGGACTTCGGCAACATGTGCCCAGCATTCATGCCACCGACGTCCAGACACGAGAAAACGCACTGACCAGTCAACGGTCAACTTGACACGTATCATCCCCTCGAGGTCCCTCTCGACTTCGGCAACATACACCGAACCCCTTCGACCTCAGCCTCCACCTAGACACATGTCATCCTCTTGAGGTCCCATTCGACTTCGGCAACATACGCAGAACCCCCTCGACCTCAGCCTCCACCCAGAAAACGTGTCAACCCACCGAAGTGGCTAAAGGGGGTCAGTGACTGGTGCCGAGCGTTCTTGCCACCGACCCCCAAACGAGGGGAAAAATGCCTTCATATCAAGGGAGCCGTCCAATCACTAAGAAGTTCTCGCCTGAGCCTGATGAGCGTCCCTGATTCAGCCACGTCACCAAAGTTCAGATCCACCCTCTAATCATTCAGATATTCACGCTAGCAAGCGATGGACGTTACAGATTCATCCACGTCGATAATACTGTAATTAAATTAATTTTTTATTTATTAATTCGAATTATATATTTAAAAATTGCAAAAAAAAGATTAAAAATTCAGAAAAATTAATTAAAAATTCTAAAAAATAATTATAAATTCGGGAAAATATTTTTGAGCCCTTGGGTAAATAATTATTGGTTAGAATAATTAATTAGTGCTCTCGGAAAATAAATCATCGCTTTGCAAAATTGAATAAATGATCTGAAAAATAATGTAAAAATCGAGAAAAATCACCAAAAATCCAGAAGAGCCTAAGAACAATCTTGGGGGTGTTACCAGCTCAGAAAAACACCGTTACTCCTCGAACAAGATTTGAACCCCCTTTAAGAACTCCAATAAAGTCCTATACGCCATCGAAACAGCAAAACTACTCCTCAAAGACTATAGCAAAACAGTCTTTAGGAGTGAGGGGCTCGTGATATGGCCAAAAATGGGATTAAATCGGAATCGTTCAAATTGGACATGAATCTTAAAGTTCACAGGGGCTAAACGGCAATCTCACCTACAGACGGGTTCAAAATGGGAACTGGGTCTCTTCTCTAGGGCCCAATAACCCATGAACGGATATGTTCAACTGGGTTCGGGTCCCAACCCGTTAAGAGCTAGTTCCGAAGGATATGGAGAAATCTTGATTCGTCTTTATCCTTAGGAGTTGGTTCTAACCACTTCTATCCAGCCACCCCAAGGAGTAGAGATTTGTTCTTATCTCAAAACAGATCCCCACAGCAACTATAAAAAACCCCTACCTCCTACCGTTACAAGGTGATCACTCTTTGCCAACCTAAAGCTCTTTCATATTCTTTCTGAGTACTGACAAGAGCGTCGGAGGGTTCGTCACCGGGATGAACCCCGGTGTTTTGAACTTTGTGCAGGTCAACGGGAGCAGCTAGAAGCCAGCCCAACAACGGTGGAAGTGGTCAGGTTTGACCCATTCGATTTCTCTCGAACTCACAAATTCATCTGATTGCCCCCACACCGAAATCAACAGCAACAGATTGGCACCGTCGGTGGAAAATCGAATAGTAATCCGACCCTACTCCATCAGCAAAAGCAGCTCCTAGCTATGCCTCCGAAGAAAGGAAAGTCTGCGGTCTCCAACCCTAGAACAACTTCCATCCCTCCTCCGCCTCCAGAGGATCTCCCTCCGCCCGTCCAGCCGGCCCAGCAGCTCGAACAACCGATCTCTCAACCCGTTCAGCAACCTCAAGGGCCTCAAGTGGCTGTTAGAGAACCATCTCGCCGAAGTCGCCAAAAGCAACCCCTTCATCAGGTCCATATCTCCGTACACAACCCTTCCTCAGACTCCATGGCCTCCTATAGCACTCCAACACCGAGGGATCTACGAGATGTTCTCAACAACTGGCAGAACGAGCCAGATCTTCGGATCCGCTTGGACGACAGCCAGACCCGTGATGGGAACCCTCGCTGGGAGCATTAGGGGGACCGATCACCCCACAGGACGGATCGCAGAGGGTCCAACTCTCCCAAGAGGCGCAGAGAGTCACCTCAGCACCGTTAGAGAAGAAGTTACTCCCCGGCTGGCCATCTGCCGCTCGGGCTCATCGGGACCAGAAAGCCCCCGTCACGAGGGCAAAGTTCCAACAGTTCCAGGAGGCAGTCCTGCGAGCACTCAACATCGCCCCCAACAACGACAAACGGGCTCCCAGTCCTCGGCCAGCTCCTAACCATCGCCGTCGCTCTCTCAGTCCTCAGCCGGCTCCGAGCCATCGCCGTCGCTCTTCCAGTCCTCAGCCAGCTCTGAGCCATCGTCGTCGCACCCCAGTCTACGACCTACTCAAAGCTATCATCGTCGCAGCCCCAGCCCGCTTATACATGAAGACGAGTCTCGGGGCTTTGCGGGGCATGACCGAAGGGAGGACTCGGTCTACCACTGTCTCCATGAGATGGAGAAGCGCCTCGACCAACTCGATAGAGACGAGGAACAATAGGTGAGGAACATCCGCCCGAGCAGACCCCCGTTCTCCCGTACTATCATGGAGGCCCCCGTCCTAGAGAACTTCAAGCTTCCGCACATTGAGTCTTATACCAGGGAGTCGGACCCCGCTGATCACATTGAGAGTTTCAAAACTCTCATGATGATCCACCATGCCTCCGACGCCTTTCACTGCAAAACATTCCCAGTCACGCTCAAGGGGCCCGCTCGGGAGTGGTATTCCAGACTTGCTCCAGCCTCCATTTTCTCCTTCGACCAGTTCGAAGGCCTCTTCCTCACCCACTTCGTGAGCAGCCGCTGCTCCGAAAAGACAAGCACCTCATTTCTCTTCCTCAGTCAAAGGAAGGGCGAACCGCTGAGGGACTACGTCAAGCTGTTCACGATGGATGCCAGATCTATCTCCTCTCTAGATCAGTCCGTGGCCTCGACAGCTTTCTAGTCCAATGTCATTAACCCCGACCTCAGGGCATCCCTGGCCAAGAAGCCTCCTCGGAACTTCTCAGAGCCCTTCTCAGGAGCGAGAAGTACATCCAAGCTGAAGAAGCTCTCAACCGCCCCACTCTTGAAGGGTCGTCTTTTGGGTACAAACGGAACAATGCGGAAGAAGAAGGAGCTAAGAAACTCCAAAAAGAAAACAGAGGTCAATGTCGCCCTCTTCCCCACTTCGAAAAGTTCACTCTGCTCAATACGAGCGTCTCCGCTAATTTGATGAAGATTGGGAACGAGGGTCTTCTACCACCACCTCCAAAGATGAACACCCCCAGAAAGAATAGAAATCGGGATAAGTGGTGTCGTTTTCACATGGACCACGGCCACGACACAGACGACTGTCAGGCCCTGAAGGACGAGATTGAGGCCCTCATCCAGAGAGGGCAGCTCACTAGGTTCGTGAGGAAGGATAGGGCTGATCCACCTCCGCCCCACAGGGGGGCTAACAGGTGAGCCAAACAACGTGCAGAGACCCCGGATGTCGAAGCTGAAGCCGTCATGCACCTCATACACGAAGGCCCAATGGGGGGAGATTCCAACTCCTCCCGAAAAGCCTTCGTTCGGGAAGTGAACGCCATGTAGAGCCACCCTCCTCCCAAGGGTCTGGGAGTTCCTGTTACGTTCTCTGATAGGGACCTGGAGGGCGTCCGGATGCCCCCATTGCGATGCCGGATGGCCAATTTTGACATACACCGGATCCTGGTGGACAATAACAGTTCGGTTAATATTCTTTTCTTGAAGGCGTTCAAGGGCCTCTAGCTGTCAAGAGATCGGCTCAAGCCAGCTGGTTACACTTTTCATGGATTCACCAGGGTGCCGGTGACGATCGAGGGAGTTATAACCCTTGACGTGACCACTGGCAAAACTCCGGTCACCCACACAGAGCCGATGGACTTCATGGTAGTAGATGTGAAAGTTGCCTATAATGTTATCCTGGGTCGCCCAGGTCTGGCCACTCTCCAGGCCATCCCATCGGTCTATCATATGAAAATGAAGTTCCCCACCCCTGCAGGAGTGGGAGAAGTAAGAGTGAGCCAGGAGGCGACTCGTAAGTGTTACCTGACCTCGATGGGAGGCCCGGTCCTCTCCCTTGAAGCCCTTAAACTCGCAAGAGAAAGTAGCCAGACCATCTCCGAGCCGGTGGACGAGCTGGAAGAAGTGACCTTCTCAAAAGAAAATGCCACCAAGACATTCCAGATCAACAAGGCCCTTTCCCCCTCCATCAAAAGGGACATCTCCCAATGCATAAGGGAGAACCGTAATCTTTTCGCCTGGACCGCGACGGATATGTCTGGGATCTCAGAAGAGCTCTTGATGCACCACCTCAGCGTTGCCCCAGGAGTCATGCCCATCCAGCAGAAGCGACGTAAATTCACTCCCGAGCACCAGCAGGCAATCAAAGAAGAGGTCGAGAAGCTTTTGAACGCTCGGTTCATCCAGGAGGTGAACTACCCCGAGTGGCTATCCAATGTGGTAATGGTTAAAAAGGACAACGGGAGCTGGAGGATATGCATCGACTTTACCAACCTCAACAAAGTGTGTCCGACGGACCCATTCCCCCTTCCGAGCATCGATGCTCTGATCGATGCGACCTCCGGCCACGAGCTCCTCAGCTTCATTGATGCCTTCTCGGGATATAACCAGATCCAGATGTTCCCTCCTGACATTCCGAAGACCTCATTCGTGACTGACTAAGGCCTGTACTACTACCGGGTCATGCCCTTTGGGCTGAAGAATGCGGGAGCTACATACCAGCGCCTAGTCAACAAGGTCTTTCGAGACCAGACTGGCCGTAACATGGAAGTCTATGTGGATGACATGTTGGTCAAGAGCATTCGGGGGCAGGAGCATGTCCTTGACCTCCAGGAAGCCTTTGGGGGTGTTGAGAAGGCACAACATGAGGTTGAATCCGAGCAAGTGCGCCTTCAGTGTCTCGTCCGGCAAATTCCTCAGATTCATGGTGAGCTAGAGGGGCATAGAAGCCAATCCTGAGAAGATTAAAACCATACTCAATATGGCCCCTCCCTCTAATATCAAAGAAGTGCAGAGGCTCACGGGACGCCTCACAGCTATAGGGCATTTTCTCTCCAAGTCAGGGGAGAAATGCCTTCCATTCTTCAAAGCCCTGAGGGGAGCGAAAGGCATTGAGTGGGGGCAACCACAACAAGAGTCCTTCGATCAACTGAAGGCTTACCTGGTAAACCCCCCACTCTTGAGCAAGTCGAAGCCTGCCGAAACCCTCTACATATACCTGGCAACTTCGGAGCAGACCCTTAGTGCCGTCCTGGTAAGAGAGGAGGAGAAGACGCAATGCCCCATATACTACGTGAGTAAGGTCCTTAGGGACGCAGAACTCCACTATCCGAAGGTGGAAAATATGGCATACGTGTTGGTCATGGCGGCAAGAAAACTTCGCTTGTATTTTCAGTCACATTCAGTGGTCGTTCTTATCGACCAGTCGCTGAAGCAAGTCCTCCATAAACTCGAGACATCAGGATGCTTAATGAAATGGTCCATAAAGCTGAGCCAGCACGACATCAGCTACCAACCCCGAACTGCTATCCAGGCACAAGCCTTAGCAGAATTCATTGTGGAGAGCACCATTCCTGACCCCTGCGAGTGGGTTGACGAACCCCTGGTCTGGACTGTTTATGTTGACAGATCTTCGTGCATCGACAGAAGCAGGTCTGGGGTCATCTTGACCGGCCCAGACGATTTCGTTCTGCAATACTCCCTCCATATAAACTTCCGTGCATCGAACAACGAAACCGAATACGAGGCCCTCTAGCGGGGCTCTGCTTGGCCCGCAAAGCAGAGGCCAAGCGTATCCAGGTCTTCAGTGATTTGCAACTCATCGTGAATTAAGTATCTGGGGAGTATGAAGCAAGAGATGAGCGCATGGCCAAGTACTTGGTGAAGGTAAAGGGACTACTGGCTTTATTTGAAGATGCTCGACTCCAGCAGGTCCCCCGAGAGGAAAATGCATAGGTGGATGCCCTCTCAAAGCTCGCCTCCTCCTCCCTCCAGGGTTCCTCCTGAGACTCAGTATTGAGAAAGAAAGCCTAAAGCCGATGGACACTATGCCCCTAACACTTGGGAAAAATTGAATGAAACCCCTGCTCGAGTACCTCAGAGACGAAGTTCTTCCAGCCGACCCAAGAGAGGATAGAAGAGTCAGCGGTATGAGCTGAGCGGTATGAGCTGAGCGGTACACTCTCCTTGATGGAGTCGTGTACAAATGCTCCTATACTCAGATCGATAGCAGACCATACCTAAAGTGTCTATCCCCCGAAGAAGCACACTATGATCTGAAGGAGGCCCACGACCGGATGTGTGGCGCGCACTTGGGAGCAAGATCCCTCGCCCGTAAACTTTTAAATTATGGTTACTTCTGGCGCACACTCCTTAGCGACTCCGAACAGTATATCCGCCAATGCGGTTCCTGCTAGAGATTCTCTCTGATCTGTCGCCTACCACAAACCCAGCTCTCCTCCTTGGCAAGTCCAATCCCTTTCGCAATGTGGGGGATGGACTTGCTCGGACCATTCCCCCCAATGCCAGGCCAACTGAAGTTCCTCATCGTGGCGAAAGATTACTTCTCCAAGTGGATCGAGGCCGAACCCCTTACAACGATTACGGAGAACAAGGTTCAGAAGTTCCTTTGGAAGAACATTATTTGTTAGTTCGGTGTACCCCGTATCCTCGTAACCGACAACGGAACCCAGTTCGCAGGGGCAACTTTTTGTAACTTCTGCACTGAACTCGGCGTCCAGCAGCAGTTCTCCTCAATATCCCGTCCCCAATCCAACGGCCAAGCGGAGAACGCTAATAGACAAATACTCTCCGGCCTAAAGAAGAGGCTCGATAAATCCACCAAGGGGTTATGGGTCGAACAGCTTCCTAACGTGCTATGGAGATATCACACCACGAAGAGAACTCCGACAGGGGAAAGCCCCTTCAATCCCACTTATGGCTCCGAAGCCATCACCCCCCTAGAGATTGACCTACCTTCGTCCCGATTGATCGCCTATAATGAAGAGCAGAATGCGAACCAGCTTCGCAACAGTTTGGACCTCATCGATGAGATCCGCGAAAGAGCTTCCATCTGACAAGAGACTTACCGACATAGGATAACTCAGTCCTACAATAAGAAAGTTCGTCCCACTAATATTAAAGAGGGGGACATAGTGCTCCAGAAACTGTCAATCTCTCTTCCAAGCAAGAAGGTCAAGCTATCGCCCAACTGGGAAGGTCCGTATAAGGTCTCCAGAGTTATTCGCCCAGACGCGTATCAACTCGAAGACCTAGGGGGCAGGAGAATATCGAGGACTTGGAATGTTGACCACTTAATGAAGTACCAAGAGGGTGTTGTAACACCGCTCCAAGCAACTTCAAGCAGTTCCTGAGTCGAGCAGCTTCTATTTGGTGTTTTTATCTACCTTGTTATTTTTCTTTTCAAAATGTAAAAGTGGCTTGCAACTCAGAAGCAGCCACTTAAGTCATCTTTAATAAAGGTGAGTTACTTCCTGGGAATTCTTTGTCTATTGGTTTGCTTTGAGATGCCCGAAACACTAAAAACAACAAGCTCAGAGTCCAACACTTGGTTCGATTCCGCTTCAACTACTTGCTCATAAGCGAGTACGAAGTGGTTCACCATTCGGAATTGCTCCTACAGCTGTTGATATTCTCTAAACGACATGCTCGAAGTCCAACACTTGGTTCGATTCTGCTTCAACTACTTGCTCATAAGCGAGTACGAAGTGGTTCACCATTCGAAATTGCTCCCACAGCTGTTGATATTCTCTAAACGACACGCTCGGAGTCCAACATTTGGTTCGATTCCGCTTCAACTACTTGCTTATAAGCGAGTACGGAGTGGTTCACCATTCGAAATTGCTCTCATAGCTGTTGATATTCTCTAACGACAAAGCTCGAAAGACATCCAAATACGAGAAAGATCAATCTCCTGGACTTCGGCAACGGGCGCCGAGCATTCTTGCCACCGACGTTTAAATACGAGAAAAATCAATCTCTTGGACTTCGGCAACGTGTGCCGAGCATTCTTGCCACCGACGTCCAAATGCAAGAAAAATCAATTTCTTGGACTTTGGCAACGTGTGCCGAGCATTCTTGCCACCGACGTCCGAATGCGAGAAAAATCAATCTCTTGGACTTCGGCAATGTGTGCCGAGCATTCTTACCACCGACGTCCAAATGCGAGAAAAATCTCTCTTGGACCTCGACAACGCGTGATGCTCCACAACTGTTGATACACTTGCAAACGATAGCGAAACACACATGTTCGAGAAATGAGTTCACTATTTCATTAAAATTTGAGGTACAAGTCTAACTATAGACCAACAACTCATCTTTACATCGAGGTACAAGACTCATACGAAACAAATATTACAAAATTACAAAGATCTGCCCTAACCCCTCCTAGGGAGTGGGATGCTTCTCTTAAGTGACAAACGAGGCCGGCGATCACCGTGTTGCTGTGGCCTTACTTCTGCGGAGGTCTCCAAACTGGCGAGTCGAGTTGCATCATCGACATCTGAGAGCCTAAGTGTTGCCCCAATAGATGCTCCACTCGACGAGCCAGCCACTCCGCTCTGCGCATCCCCAGAGCACCTGACGACGAGGGGCAAGCGTAGCGCCAACTCGTGGAACGACCTCCCTTGTGCGTACTCACCTCGGGGGCAGGAAGTGCTCCTGACATTACTCCCTTCGGAAAGCCATCGTAGCCGATGGTTCTCGACCTCTAGCTCTACGACCCATTCCTTCAGCGACTCATTCGTCACTCTGATCTTCGGGCATGGTATTCGCCTCGAGCTACTCGTGCGAGAAGCCTCGGTGATAGTCCTCCGAAGTTGTGCTGCCTTGAAGCCCTTCTCGAGTACCACATTCTTCAGCCCATCTCTCTCAGCCCTGATATCGAACAAAGACTGACGAAGGAATTTTAATCTTAAGCCCTAGCTAACGGCCATCAAGGGACATGTCTTCTCCCATTTGGGGGCACTTCGTGAGCCTTCTCCTTTAGCCGTTTCAGCTCAGAGGTTCGACGGGCCAACATCGGCTTGAGGTAGTTCAACTCCGACTCGGCTTTAAACAACCTCTCTCGAGTTCGAGCAAGGCCCAGATTTGTAACCCCAAGACCGGTCCGGAGTCGAGACACTTTGGCATTCTCAGATACTTCGACCAACTAAGATAGTTCGGCAATCTAAAAAAGCCAAGATACTAAGTTCAAACGGAACCACTATGAGACAACTCGGACGCAAATCAGAAGCAAATCACAAAGAACACTTAGCCAAAAGGATTTCAAAAAGTTTTGATTTCATTGAAATTCAAAAGTTACAAGCGGTGGCCAGTCTGCGATTAGGCAATACATTTCTTATCAAAACTATGAATTAAAAGTCAAGGCCGGACCTCTTTGCCGTGGCTGCCGGTCGTTGTAGGCTCCGACCCATACGTGGCGGCAACGATCGCCAAGGGTATGGCATCCGAGCCGGTCTCCACTTCGGCCTCGACGACCTCAACCTCCATGTCGTCGTCCCCATCTTCACCTTCCTCAGAGGCATCATCGAATCTCGGGATGTGGTCGGGGAAGAGGCTCCATCCGGAGCAGTCCACCTCTGGGTAGCTCTCCTTCACTTGCTCAAGGGCCCGGGCGTAGGCCTTCACCATGTTGACCGCGAGGAACCCCTGTGCCCTCTCCATTGCCTCGGCCTCGACCTCCTTGGCGACGAAGATCATAGCAGCCTCGACGGCCTCCTCCCTCTCCTTCGTTGCCGACTCCTTCTGTTGGAGCAGAACGGCGATGTCGGCCTCGAGCTTTGCCACGAGACCGTCGAGGTACTCCATCCTCGCCGTCTTCCCCTCGGCTTTGGCCTTCAATTGCTCGAGCTCCTTGGCGATCCGAGCCTTCTCTGCCCGAGCCCTATCCATCTCCTGCTTCAACTCTTTCTCTAGTTCGGTCATCTTTTCCATTAGATCACCGAAGTGGCAAGTTATCTGCAAAAAGAAAACAAAGTCGCATTGAGAACTAAGAAAGAGTACAAGTATACAACTAGCCAGTCTGCAATGCTTACTGATACTGCGGCTCGAGCGATCTTGAGCACGTCATCTCCTACTCCGCCGACGTCCATGGCGGCCCAGTCCTTCAGTGTCGCGAGATGCCGAACTGCGTGCATACTCGACGTCGAGTCGCCGAGGAACCTGTCGAGCTTCCGGACCTGCCAATCCGGGACGAAGATCTTTTTGTGTTCCTCGGTCAGGAACACCTCGGCCTTGGTCGTCAGAGGTGCGGCCTATACCCAAAGTGGCTGCTAAGTGAAAGGCCCCTGCCTCTACCGAGGCTGAAGTTGCTGCTGGAGTCGGTGGCTCTGGACCACAGTGGCCGACATCGCCTCCTGCTCTACTGCAGCAGTGACCGTCTTTGGCCTCGGTGAAGACGCTTTCGTGGCGACCTTCTTCCTCTTCCTTGGGACCTTGCTGCTCAGAACCCCGCGTTGCGCCAACATGGAGTTGAAGTCCATAGTTTCTGCACAAAAAGAAGGGGTGATTAAGTGCGAGTAAACCAAACTCAAAAATAACAAAAGAAAAAAAAAGTAGACCGCATACTGGGGTTTATGCGGCTGAGCCCCCCCCCCCCCCCGAAGAGCACCTCCTCGATCAGGTCCCTCCAGTCGAACTTCGGTCGGTCGAGAAGAATCAGAACCTTGTCTTCTTCATCGGGGTAAAGCACCGAACTCTCCTTCACTCTCTTCGACACCTTTTTGACCCAGGTCGTCGGGATGCTCCACAGCTCTCGACTCCGAATGAGAAAGTACTTGTCCCTCCAGTGCTTTATCGAGTCGGGGCAGCTCACGAGCCGGGCGCCATGCCTCGGAGCCAAGTAGAACCTAAACTCCGATTTCTGCTACTGGTGAAGTCGGTATAGGGTCCGGAGCACTCTCAGATCTGGCTCGATCTACGCTGCCTGACAGTGGAGGATGAACCCGTTGATCACCCTCCACCCATTCGGCATGAGCTGAATTGGGCTGATCCGGAACCACCGCAGCACCTCGACTGCAAAGGGGTGGAGAGGTAGCCGCGCCCCGGCTATGAAAGCGTCGACTGACCAGAAGCACATATTCACCGGCATCGATGAATTGGCCCTCACTCCAGGTCCAGGCAGCATCAGCTCGAACTCCTCGGGGATCTGAAAGCACTCTCGAACTGATGCCAAGTCAGCCTCGTTGAGTATAGAGATGGTATCGTCAACCTCCGAAGTCTCCCTTGCGGCATTCTTTTCGAAGCTCCGCCCCATGCCATACATGATACGTTCGGCGTGCTCCTCCGACAGTTCCCAAACCCTCTGAAGTCCGGTCAGAACCCTGGGCATCCTGCCGAACTCCCCCATCCTCCATAAGTCCTCAACTACAGTCGCCACTATGACCGAAGTTGGCCCTTCTACAGCTTTGCCTTTGTCAACTGGAGGAGCTTGGCTCGAGGTCGGCTCATGAGCAAGAGGGGGGGAGGTCTCTGTACTCAGAGGAGAATTAGACATTTTTTTAAAAATAAGCTAAGTATTGAGTTACCTTGAAGTAATAGTGACGGTCGGAAAGATCGCCGGAAATTAGTAAATTCTCGCCTGAAGCTCCCGCTAGTGAAAACAAGTCACCTGAGTAAAAACTAGAGAAATGAACAAGTGAGGAGTGGGGGTGAAGTTTTATAGAGGCTGCACACAAATCAAGAATAACGGGCTTCAAAAATTCAAAAGCCCGGCCCATATACCACAAGACGACAAGAAACTCAACAGGCGTTTGACTAGTCAATGGTTAGTGTGACACGTGCCAATCTCTTGGACTTTGCCAACCTGTGTCGAGCACTCTTGCCACCGACGTCCAAATGCGAGAAAATCAGTCTCTTGGACTCTGACAACGTGTGCTGAGCATTCTTGCCACCGACGTCCAAATGCGAGAAAAATCAACCTCTTGGACTTCAGCAACCTGCACCGAGCATTCTTGCCACCGACGTCCAAATGCTAGAAAAATCAACCTCTTGGACTTCGGCAACCTACGCCGAGCACTCTTGCCACCGACGTCCAAATGCAAGAAAATCAATCTCTTGCACTACGGCAACGTGTGCCGAGCATTCTTGTCACCAACATCCAAATGCGAGAAAATCAATCTCTTGGGCTCCGGCAACGTGTGCCGAGCATTCTTGCCACCGACGTCCAAATGCAAGAAAAATCAACCTCTTGGACTTCAGCAACGTGCGCCGATCACTCTTGCCACCGACGTCCAAATGCGAGAAAAATCAACCTCTTGGACTTCGGCAATCTACGCCGAGCACTCTTGCCACCGACGTCCAAATGCAAGAAAAATCAATCTCTCTTGGACTTCGGCAATGTGCGCCGAACATTCTTGCCACCGACGTCCAAATGTGAGAAAAAATCTCTCTTGGACTTCGGCAACGTGCGCCGAGCGTTCTTGCCACCGACGTTCAAATGTGAGAAAAAATCTCTCTTGGACTTCGGCAACATGCGTCGAGCATTCTTGCCACCGACGTCCAAATGTGAAAAAAAAACTCTCTTGGACTTGGCAACGTGTGTCGAGCGTTCTTGCCACCGACGTCCAAATGTGAGAAAATCTTTCTCGGACCTCGGCAATGTGTGCCGAGCACTCTTGCCACTGATGTCCAAATGTGAGAAAAAATCCTTCTTGGACCTCGGCAACGTGTGCCGAGCACTCTTGCCACGGACGTTCAAATGCGAGAAAATCTTTTGGACCTCGGCAACGCGTGCCGAGCACTTTTGCCACCGATGTCCAAATGTGAGAAAATATCTCTCCTGGACTTCGGAAACATGTGCCGAGCATTCGTGCCACCGACGTCCAGACACGAGAAAACGCAATAACCAGTCAATGGTCAACTCGACACGTGCCATCCTCTCGAGGTCCCTCTCGACTTCGGCAACATACGCCGAACCCCTTTGACCTCAGCCTCTACCCAGACACGTGTCATCCCCTCGAGGTCCCATTTGACTTCGACAACATACACCGAACCCCCTCGACCTCAGCCTCCACCCAGACACGTGTCAACCCATCGAAGTGGCTAAAGGGGGTCGACGACTGGTGCCGAGCGTTCTTGCCACTGACCCCCACATGAGGGGGAAAACGCCTTCGTATTAAGGGAGCCGTCCGATCACTTAGAAGTTCTCGCTTGAGCCTGATGAGCGTCCCTGGTTCAGCCATGTCACCAAAGCTCAGATCCACCCTCTGATCGTTCAGATATTCGCGCCAGCAAGCGATGGACGTTACATATTCGTCCACGTCGATAATACTATAATTAAATTTATTTTTTATTTATTAATTCGAATTATATATTTAAAAATTGCAAAAAAAAAATTAAAAATTCAAGAAAATTAATTAAAAATTCTAAAAAAATAATTATAAATTCAGGAAAATAATTTTGAGCCCTTGGGTAAATAATTATTGGTTAGAATAATTAATTAGTGCTCTCGAAAAATAAATCATCGCTTTGCAAAATTGAATAAATGATATGAAAAATAATATAAAAATCGAGAAAAATCACCAAAAATCCAGAAGAGCCTAAGAACAATCTTGGGCATGTTACCAGCTCAGAAAAATATCGTTACTCCTCGAACAAGATTCGAACCCCCTTTAAGAACTCCGATAAAGTCCTGTACGCCATTGAAACAGCAAAACTACTCCTCAAAAGCTTTAACGAACAGTCTTTAGAAGTGGGGGGCTCGTGATATGGCTAAAAATGGGATTAAATTGGAACCATTCCAATTGGACACGAATCTTAAAGTTCATTGGGGCAAAACGGTAATCTCACCTACAGACGAGTCCGAAATGGGAACTGGGTCTCTTCTCTAGGGCTCAATAACCCATGAACGGATCTGTTCAATTGGGTACGGGTCCCAACCCATTAAGAGCCAGTTCCGAAGGATATGGAGAAATCTTTATTCGTCCTTATCCTTAGGAGGTGGTTCTAACCACTTCTATCCAGCCACACCGGGGAGTACAGATTTGTTCTTATCTCGAAACAGATCCCCACGGCGACTATAAAATCCCCTTACAACCTACCGTTATAAGGTGATCAGACTTTGCCAACCTAAAGCTCTTTCATATTCTTTTCTGTGTACTGACAAGAGCATCGGAGGATTCGTCGCCGAGATTAACTCCGGTGTTTCGAACATTGTGCAGGTCAACGGGCTAGCCCAACAACAGTGGAAGTGGTCAGGTCTGACCCATTCGATTCCTCTCGAACTCACAAATTCATCTGATTGCCCCCACACCAAAATCAGCGGCAACAACACTCTTACAATGATGAGAGTTATTTCTTTATTCATTTGTTACAGGTATATACAAAAGGATCTTTACTTCGGTGATATTAATATTTCAGTGATATTAGTATTTGTTCACTCACAACAGTTATGGATACACTCCAGTTCTCACTTCTCATCTCTATAATACATAGGTTTCAATATATGTTATTTCATCCCTATATGCATATATATCTTTATGTGTGCATAAGCAAGTCTGTATGTACAAGCATGTATTTGAATTCTTCTTTGGGTTGCAAGTATATTTTATGTACAACCAAATTTTGCTGATTTATCAAAAAAGAATGATTTGTTAGGAAACACAATGTTTCACTATGAAGTTTGGGAAAATGGATTGCATGATTGAGGTTGGAAATTTAGAAGAAATGGACAAGATGTCTTTCTCATAAAATGGAAGTTTAAAAGTCTTCGATGATTTTTTTTTTTGCATGTATTACTATCAGGATGGCCTAATATTTTTGCTTATGCACTACTCTTCCCTGCAAAGAGGTGAAGTATCATCCCCTTTTTTGTTAGAACTCAAATTTTATAAATCTGAAAATCACTAACAATAATTGTGAAGAACAAAAAATTACAGGTATAAAATATAACAAACCAAAGCTTTATACAGAGTCGAGATTTAAGATCTTTCTTCTTCACAAAAACTATTAGAATTAGTGAGGAAAAAAATTTGCTTAAAGATTGTTAGAATTCAAATTTTATAAATCTGAAAATCACTAACAATAATTATGAAGAACAAAAAATTACAGGTATAAAAGGTAAGAGCATCCACAATGGCAGTTGCTATATTTTGGCAAAATGAAAAGAATAGGAATAGAACAGATTGCATCGTCTGCAATGGTCATTTCTCAAAATTTTCTTATTTCTTTCTGAGACGATACAAGATGTATCGTCACTTAAAAAAAATGAGTAAGACGAAACACCTTGTATCGTCCCTTTAAAAAAATTTCAAAAACCTCCTGCGACGATACATGATGTAACGTCGGAACAAAATTTTTTTTAGCGGGCCGAGACATGGTGTCTCATCCGCAAAGAAGTATTTAAAAAAAAAAAAATTAAGTTGGAACGGGACATGATGTCCCGTCCATATTCGCTGGCCACATTTTGGGGGATTAAAAATGTGGCGTGGGAATAATGTTTTCACTTTGAGTGTTGGAGAAGCCTATGTCTCCCACCTTTCCATGCCAAATCTCCATTTTACCCCCCTTTGTTTTGTGGTATAAAATGGAAGGTTGGCTCTCCGATAGAGTTAGCCTTCTCTTCTTTTAATTCCTTGTTCCTTACAAAATTGCTATACCCCATTCATACTGACCTCTCGGCATTTTAAAAAAATATCCCATTCAATCATTTATCAATCTCTCGGTCATCTTCAACAACCAAGCAAAATGTCTTCATCAATAAAGAGATTTATTGGCAAAGTGAAATCTAAGCGTTGGTCTGAGTCGGCCCCATCACAAAACAGAAGTGAAGAAGAAACAGCTCCGCCTCAGAATTTGCTCGACCCAACGGAGTGGGTCAGCGTAGTCGATGATGGACAACACCTACATAAAGTGATTACCGATGCTCCCATCGGTGGATTTGTTGTGTTTAGAGGAAATTGGAAAGGGCCGATAAAAGCTTCGAAGCTAGTTTCCCGTGTACCTCTAATCAAGGATTTGATCGACAAATCTGGGTGGGGACGTTTTTTCTCTATCGATACAGAGAAGTCCTCGGCGCACCTAGTCGAGGCTTTAGTTGAGAGATGGTGGGACATGACCCACACTTTCCATCTTCCAGGTTGTGAGATAGGATTTACCCCGTTAGACTGGGCAATATTAACGGGATTATGTATTGGAATCGGTGATGTGCCGCCATGTGACGATGATGCATACACCTTCAATGTTGTCCAATCTAGGTTCTTTGCAGAAATTAAACCGGAAGATTGGAAATCACAAGGTATACGCTGCTCATTCTTGAAGAAGTATTTTCAGAGTGAATGGATCGAGGAGGCTATGGAACATCCGGAAGTGGCGATGAAAGTTGCGAGAGCTTTCTTCCTATACTTTGTGGGTGAGTTTCTCATGCCCAATGCTTCTTCAGTAGTGAGATGCGGTTTTCTTGCGGCATTTGAAGATTTGAATCTAGTATGCACGCATGACTGGTCCAGTCCGGCACTGGCATTGCTGTATATGTCTTTGGATTCTTGTAGCAGACTAAAACTGAAATCATTTAATGGTCCGTGGCAAGTTCTTGAGGTAATCTTACAAATATAATTATTTGTTAATTTTTAGTATTTTCTCAAATACCAAATATTAATATCTTTTGATTGTTAATAATAGATTTTAATTTGTATCATTTTATTTCAGTACTGGGCATATGAATACACTAGTATTTGTGTGCCAATGTGTGATAGAAACATTGATTTTGATACTCAATTCTAAAAAGCGGATATTCGACCCAAAATTTCAAGGTGGAATCGCATAAATTTGGATCCAAGTAGAACTGACTTGGTTCGTTACAATATCTCCATTGCAAGGAGTCAACTAGAGATGAGGTCATCAGCATCTATCATATGGCAACCATATCATAGATCGTCATATGAGCGAGAGTATGATATTCAATGTGCGATCTTCTTATCCCGCCATCGTCTTATCTTACAATATGGCAGTCAGGTAATTGTTTAAACATTTATTATGTTCCAGTGCATAATTTACTTGAGATTTTTTGTGTGAAGTATTATTTCAATGTAGGGGGTTTGGTATCTCGGCGATCGATGTTATCGTCAAATAACTGGGGAAGTTGCTATACCCCAAATACCTCCTACTACTATGTCTCGAATGAAACCACATGAGTTCTCTAGCCCTATTGATGCTTCAACATTAGTCAGTATTGTTCCGCAGAATGTGTATGATCAGTATTGGGCTAAGGTATCAATTGGTCCTATTATGCCGAATCTATCACATGGAGCGAACATAGATTTCATAGGAGCAGCTAGTTGCAGTGATCCATCTACTCAATTGCCATGTCCAGCACCTCCTTTTTGGTTGCCCTCGCAATATCCTACACAATTGGCTCTTGAGAAACCGGCATTTTATGGTCAGCCTGTAGTAGAAGCACCTTTGTTCACGGGCGGTACAGTGACAAGAAACCTGGGCATGGAAACTTTTGTGTTTGAACAACGCGGCAGTCAATCATATGTAAGACATTAAAACTTTAAATTCATAACGGATGTTTATACTTATGTTTATAATTATGTTATCTTAATATCACAACTTCATTTGCAGGAGGAGTTGTACAGACAATGCCAGGAATTGTCAAGAAATAATTGTTTATTAAGAAAATTCATAACGGATGAAATGGTCCTACGAGAATCGGTTCCACCAATAGCAGTTTCAGGAAGGAGATCGGTATCAGGAAGGAGATCGGTATCTACATCGCGACAGTCACAATTATCTGGTTCTGAAGATGCCACACCGTCATTTGTAGCTAATAGCCAATATGATTAGTTTTAATGTTGTTCATTTGTAATAATTTGGACAAATGAACTTGGGAGGGTATTTTGGGTATTGTATTATTATTATTTAAAGACTTGTCTAGTTTGTTTTTGGATTGGAATCTTGCCTTTTGAATTTTTTGGCTTGTAGCATGGTCAAATCTCGTGAACCAATGTATTCCCATCACAACTTTATATTTTTTGGTATTTTGTGGATTCACGTGAAGGGCGAAATGAACCAATCTACTCTATTTAAGTGGATCCCCAAGAAAGAGTTATTCACCTCCTTCTGATAGAGCAACATTAGCCAAAAAAAAAATGTCTCAATATGATTCTTCTTCAACCTCCACTGACTCAGAGGATGAATGGGATCAAGAAGATGATATAGCAATAATGTTCAACAAACGTATGCAGCAACGAGCTTTATGTAATATTGCTTCAAAACGAGAAATGCATCGTCGTTATATTCGTCGAGAAAGAGTTGAAGGTCACAACCGTTTGATGCGGGATTATTTTTGTGAAAATTCTGTTTTTCCAGACACTATTTTCCGTCGTCGTTTTCGAATGCGACGGGTGCTATTCAATCGGATACTTGAAGCATGCGTTGGGTATGATCAATACTTCCAACAACGAGTAGATGCGACAAATGCCATTGGCTTGTCAAGTTATCAGAAAGTAACAGCTGCAATGCGTTGTTTAGCGTATGGTTCTTCTGCTGATGCAATCGACGAATATGTCAGAATTGGAGAAACGACAGTGCTAAACACGGTACGTAAATTTTGTATTGCGAATGTGAATATTTTTGGTCCGCAATATACAAGAAAACCCAATGCAGTTGATGTAAATAGACTTCTCGACGAGAATAAATCTCGTGGATTTCCTGGTATGTTGGGTAGTGTAGATTGCATGCACTGGGTTTGGAAAAATTGCCCTGCAGCTTGGCATGGACAATATACAGGTCATGTCCATGAGCCTACAATCATACTAGAAGCAGTCGCGTCCTATGATCTTTGGTTTTGGCATTCTTTTTTTGGGATGCCAGGTAGCAATAATGATTTGAACGTACTAAACCGCTCTACATTATTTAATGATATTCTGAATGGTTGTGCACCACCCGCTAATTACATTATCAACAATCATCATTACACTATGGGGTACTATTTGGCAGACGGAATATACCCCCCATTAGCCACTATAGTGAAAACCTATACTGCACCAGATACACAAAAAAAGAAAAAGTTCGCTCAAATGCAAGAAGGTGCACGGAAAGACGTCGAACGTGCTTTCGGGGTTTTACAGGCTAGATTTGCAATTGTCAAAGGCCCTGCTAGAATGTGGGATGCAGAAAGTTTATCTTATATAATGAAAACTTGTATTATTTTACATAATATGATTGTTGAAGATGAACGAGAAGAAGATGTACATGATTATGACTACGAACAAAGCTCGTCGACTACTGCGGTGACACCTACTACAACTCATCCAAGTGAACAAACAGCTCGTATGGCACGCAATGTTGTTTTACATGATCGACAACAACATCATATGCTCCGTCAAGATTTAGTCGACCATATTTGGAACGAATTTGGAGAAGCCGACTGACAATTGTAATAGATATTCAAGATGTGGTTTTTCTCATGTACTTTTTATTACTATGTTTAAGTGGAACAATTATGTTTGCAAGGGTTGTTAAAATTATGTTTGTGGTATTCGTAACTTTAAGTTTAAATTAAATCGCGTTTTTCTAATATTTTACTGTGCTATTCAAAGTTGCAATTTCAAATGAAAATAGACAATGTTTTATAATTCAATAAAAATTAAGCAGACAATACATTTTGAAATGGATACATAACTATTGAAAGGAACACTCCAATTAATCTAAAACTAGTACAAGAATAACTAGACTAACATGTCAATCCCTAATGAAACCTCTTTTTTGCATAATTTGGCGTTGTCTACATTGGAAATAGTAACGTTGCTCGTCAGAATATTGAGTCAAATCCAAACCCATTATTCGATCTTCCTCAGTTTGCTCATGGATTTCTTGATCTTTTTGCGAGTTTCATTTCTGTCGCACTTATCCTACGTTCTTGAGTATCAATATAGAAGGAATTAAATCTTTTGGTTTCTTCAAGCATAGCATCGTCAGAACTACCTGCGGCATTTTTAGCCTTTCTTTTTTCTGCTTTGCGTCCAGGTGGACGGGAGAGAGGTGTAGACGATTCACCACCTTGCCCTACATCCGAGTTCGGAGAGTCAATATTTAGAGGCGCACGTTGACTGCTACCACCTTCAGATGACTGTGTGCCGGAGCCATATTCGAACACATGTGTGGTACGTAAAGAAAATTTTGGCAAATCTTTCATTAATTGATAACACTCTTCAAATCGAAAAGCTTTTCCAGTTGATTGCATATATTCCGTTCTTGCTTCTCGTACCTAAATAATAGAGAACAACAACGTCGTTAAAAAATATTAACTTTGAAATTACATTTCAAATAAGTAAATGAAAAGTATCAAATCAACATACCTTATCAGCCTCGTTTGTTCCGCTCGCAGCTCTGTTTGTTACACTGGCCAGTTTAGCAACAAATAGAGAGACTTCTTTCGATATAATGTGAAATCTACTACTAAACGAATTCCACGTTCGATCGGTTGGAGTACCTAATAGAGCTTTGAATGTGTTAAAAACACGAAACCAAAATTGGCTACCTGATTGGTCCACACCAATCGTTGGATCTTGACTAATTGATATCCAGCTTTGACAAATAATCACATCTTCATTAGTGGTGTAGGCTCTGCCTCTTGAACCCTTGCTTGCCATTTTTCCAAATATATAATTTTCACAGCAAGTGAAGAAGGTGAAGAAGGCTTGTTGTTCTTTTTGATTTGTGTTGCTCTGTTTCATAGTTAGTATTTATGGAGGAGGTGAGATAGCCGTTGAAAATAAATATAGCCGTTTGATCCAAACGAATATAGCCATTCCAAATATCATACCGTTTGCTAATTTTCTCAAAAATAACCCAAGAGCCGTTGGAGGGGTAAAGTGGGAAGAAAATGAAAAAAAAAACCAAAACCAAAATAAAAGCATACCTCGGACGGGACATCATGTCCCGGCCGATCACAATTTGTGAACAACCGGGACATCATGTCCCGTTGGAGGTTGATGCCTTTATTTTTTTAGAAAATGGGAAGGACGATACATCTTGTATCGTCCGACCCATTTTAAAAAAAAATTAAAAATTAAAATTTTACGGGACGAGACAACTATTCCCGTCCGATTACAATAAAAAATAATTTAATCTTTGGAACGATGCATCATGTTCCGTCCTCTATTTTCCTATATTCGCTTCTCCACTTCTCATATATGAGAAATCACTGTTCACCTTTTGCTATTTTTTGAGAATATAGCAAACGATTGCAGGGGGTCAATTCTCAAATTTTTCTCAAATTATGAGAAAATAGAAATTATAGCAAACGACTGTGGATGCTCTAACAAACCAAAGGTTTATATAGAGTCGAGATTTAAGATCTCTCTCCTTAAAGCAAAATTCACCCCGTAGTGTGACGGTGGCTGGCGAATTGCCTCCGAGAATACAACTGTATATCTTCTCTGAAGAGCAGCACCCAAACTCCAGAGATCCCAGCGAACAGCACTGTATTGTACTATCAGTTTTTGATACAGAGGAGAAGAAGAAGAAGTATTAAAAAATCTGATTACCAAAAAAAAACTCTATCTCTGGCAGACAGCATTCAGTTGTCTTATAGGAGAAATAAAGACTCTTCAGAGGCACATTACTCTGTAACAGCAGAGTAATGGTCCTCTACTCTGCAATAACAGAGTGGTGGTTCAGATTCATAACCGGTGAGCATGGTCCACTACTCTGCAATAACAGAGTGGTGGTTCAGATTCATAACTGGTGAGCCATTACTCTGCTGTTACAGAGTAATGGTATCAGTTACCGAATGTGAACAGCCTCATCAGTGCACTGGGAAATTTTTTTTGACTGGGGCAAAAAAGAATTTAAGCCAAGCCAGACCAAGCCGGGGCCGGGCGCGCGCGCGTGTGTGTTTGTCATTTTGGCTAAGTCCTCTTTCCACTACACGTTAGTGGTAACCCCCGGGCCACGCCCTTTAGTCCCATTTTCTAGTATATATACTAGAAAAAATCTGTCCCAATTTTCGATATGGGACTATCTATTTTCTCCAAGTTTTCAAGTTAGTACATTTCAAGTACCCAACTTTGGACCAACATTTCTCATTCATACGGAATTCGTTTTTGGCAAATGAGTACACCACGGAATAGTACTCGATGAGAGGATCGCAATCCACTCATTTTCCGGTGCCGCCAGTGGCAGGAGCCTGCCGGAATCTGGCCCGAAAAACTGCAAAAATTAATTCCAACATTTTAAACATTTATTCCCAAAAAGAACTATATTCATTGCAATAAAGATTGAAGGAAGTCATGGAAGGAGCAGCCATATGTGCAGTCCTGCAAGTGATGTTTGAGAAGGTTGCTTCTCCTATCCCAAAGGAGTGTAGTTTATTATGGGGTGTCAACAAAGAGCTTGAGAAGCTTCACTGTATACTATTGGCCTTGCATTCTGTCCTTGAAGACTCTGATGAGTGTCAACCGATAGATAGTACAACAAAGAATTGGTTGGAAAAGCTCAGAGATGTAGCTTACGAAGTTGATGACATAGTAGATGAACTTAGAGCTGAAGGTCGATATGGGAGAAGCCATACTTTGAAGACGAAGGTATGCAAGTTCTTTTCATCCGATAATCCACGCTTTTATCGCTTAAGTATGAAGAATAGAATCAAGCGAGTTAGAGAGAGACTTGATGAAGTCGCATGGGAGAGGTATAAATTTCATTTGGGAGAGGGAGTAGTCTCGAAAAAGATTGAAATGGAAGAAATACATGAAACTCATTCTTTGTGTACAGATCTAAGGTTTATGGAAAGGAAGGCTTTGATATAAGGAAAGTCGCACGAGCAATTATTGAATCAACTAGCAGCGACAAATGTGAGTTATTAAGCATGGATACACATACACTCCAAACTCACCTTAAGGATTTATTGTGCAAGATGAGATATCACTACAACAAATATGACATTTGATAGCATTCATAAAATGCTATAGTAGACCTACGATAGCATTTTACAAACGCTATCAAAAGCCCCGCTATAATAACTCTATAGCGTTTTGACCAAACGCTATAGAATGTATAGCGTTTTCGGAACGCTATCGATTCTATAGCGTTTTACAAAATGCTATAGTTTCTATAGCATTTCGGAAACGCTATAGTTTCTATAGCGTTTTACAAAACGCTATAGATTCTATAGCGTTTTGTAAAACGCTATAGTTTCTATAGCGTTTTGTTAAAACGCTAAAAAATTTATAGCGTTTCGGCAACGCTATCGTTAGACAATCCAGTAATAGAATCAAACATACAACATTTTTAAAACGCTATCGTTTTGATATTTGTGGTTTTTTACAGCATTTTAGGAACGCTATTTCGTTTTAACTGTATACAAAAAAAATCTACAGATACAAATAAAAATCGATTTATCGAAAATGTCAATACACCATTATAACTATAAAATTTTCGCAAATTTGTGTACAAATATATAAAAACATACCAACATAGAAATATCTACACAATAAACTTATACAAAAGTTCATCCAATAAACTTAAAACTAACGACAAAAAATTCTTGAGTGCCTAACATCAACACAACTCGCACTCTTCGTTTCATCCACGACGTCTCCATTCTGCAAATGTAGAAGAAAAAATGACAAACATAAGATATAATAATGAAAAAAGAAGTTTTTTTTATAAATGTCAAATACAAATTATACCTTAAATAGTCAAGCATACAAGTAATTTTTTTTATTCACATACAGCAGATTAGTTAAAGTATAAGTATCAATCCAGTAATCAGAACTGGGCAAAATGTAAATAGACATATACTAAATAAAACATCCATACAATTGGAATAACCCAAAATCAAAAACCATATTTTGGGTTCCTGCATAAATACACAACTGCAAACAAACTCAAATTTAGAGCAGCTACCCTGCTAGGTTGACCCAAACTTTCTTCGTAACACTGATCCATTTGAATTCAAATTACAACATCAAAACAAAGTTTCACAAGTATTAGAATTATGCATCAACATTGTCTCTACATCTGTGTATTAAAGCTTAATTCAGAGAGGAGCTACACAATGCAGAAGAATTAATGGGGAAGCTAGACAGAGTCTCAATGGATTTATATTTAGACCATTTATCTCTTGAAGGATTTATTTGAGCTAAAAAATTTGATGTTTGCTCTCAATTGGTCAACTGCTACTAAATAGCTTTCCAGATCTGGCCCCTTCAAAATTTTAGCCTCAGCCTAAAGAAAGAAAATGCAATAGAAAGAAAATGCAATGAATCATGACATATCAATGCAGGTATCCTTCATGTAGAAACTAATTGAGTACCTTTATTAATTTATCTAGAAGGGTCCATGTTACTCAGATAACCATCATTAACCTAGGGCTTCAGTTTGGTTTCATTACAAATTAACAACTAAACATAGAAATAATGTTCAAATGGAAAGAGGAAGCTTAACAGTGTTAGAGACAGAAAGCCTGGAACTTCCCAAACGTTTGAATCAGCTGTAAGCCATGGAAATATGTTATCGTATTTACAACCTTTTTATTGATTGTACTAAAAATACTAACGCTCCCTGGAATTCATTCTTTCATCTAATACAGCAAAGTTCATAGCAGAGCAACACTAGTATATCATCTCTCTCTGTTTACACCATAAAAGAGAACAAGCCTTGGTTCATGGCAAAATGACATTTAATTTAGATCCACGCACATAACATAAAGTACTTCTGAAATGAACAGGGGATATAAGATTACGTATCTTAATTGAGCTCTCATATGTCCTTGGATATATATAGAATAGAACTATGATAATTGGTCTAAACTCTAACAATGATAATCAAATGATCATTTTTTCTTTTGTAGCTATCAAAAACTGAAGGAGGAGCAAATTCATATACAAGTTAAATAAACTTGGGGCTTTTATTTGATGGATCATTACCCTTATCTGCAGATGATAAAGAATGAATATCTCTATTTCGGTATAATGAATTAAACTATTTATTGTGATTATATTGTAAATCTAGAACTAGAAGTCAAGTTCATGATCGAACCTGATTTGACGTACACCAACTGATTCCTTCAACTCCTAAGTTTGATCATGTTGGGTTAGAAATGAATTGAACTGCGGTTAACATAAAATTATTGTGATTATATTGCGGTTAACATAAAATTATAATCGGCAATGCAAGAAAACATTTATCCTTCTTTAGACAGTTTAAAATTCAAGGAGAAAAGTTACTCACAGAAAAACCATTCACTTAAAGAAAATACTTTATTCCTTCTTAGATATTACGAAGAAAGAGATTGTGCACAAATATAGATATGATAACTGCAAAGTCGTGTCTTTCCACATGTTAGGATCTGAGTCAAGTAATTTCAAGGGAAAGGGGATTTATCCCAACAATTTAAGAAAGGGCTTACCAATTTCCAATCATCTTCAATGTGAGGAATGCACTAATGTCTCTGCAAAGTCAAACACAGTAATAGGCATAAGAAGATATTAAATGCACATGCAAAGCTCGAAAAAAGCTACAAGGTGAAAGAGATTCAAGCTAGTTTACCAGTGCTACATATTTGTTGTTAATGAACCATTACCAGTTGGTATATCCATGGTATAATGTGAAAACATGAGAAATTATAAATGAGAATATTATCAAAGATAACTAGACATGGGAGTCCTGTAAACTTATTCTCACTACTGAGTATATAAAACCACTTGAACTGATGTCTAACTAACTAGTCTCTAGTGCAGACTAGAAAGTATGTGAACATTATCTTTCTTCTTTTGCCACCAAATTTTTCATTCCAGCTAAAAAAGAATGACAAATGCAAAAAAAAATGATAGTATTACTAATAGAAGTTATAGCATATAATAATTAACTCTCAAGCACAAATAAACCCAGGCCAAGAGCCAAATAGAACATTACTAAATATCTTGACAACCCCCTAGTCTGATTGAAGCAAATAGATCAAATATGAAAAGAAGAAAGAGCAATCTGCCAAAAATAAAAATAAAAATGCTTTAAGAGATGGAATGTACTAGTGCAACAAATTCGTAATCAAGTTTAATTCTAGAAAATTATAAGCTAAACATATTGAGTTTTGAACAAATATCCGGTAAACTAAAATGAACTTTCTAATCTACACTAACTTCCTCACAACATTAAAAATAACAATCAGGAAATGACTATTTTGTCCTAAAGTAAATGTATGAAAAATGAAAGACAAGTTCCCCATCATGCAAATGTAGCAAATCAACTAATCACATGACACGTTCACTAAAAGTACAATAACAAATGGAAGTTTTTTCTAAAAATATGGAAGTATATGAAGTAGTTTGGTGCACTTTGTGATGTTCACAGTAGATGACCAAGAAAGTAGTGAAAGTTCATGTAGCATAACTAAGTAGAAATTTTAATAATACATGTAAAAGTCCAATAGTCTTCAAAGCACTAAAGCTATCAAATGAGAACAAATTCATGATTACTAAATTGTAGTTTAATATTCGGTAGCCTAGGAAAAGAAAAACTAAACCAACTAATAGAAATATCTAATAGAGCGCATACTAAGAACAAGGAATACATGAAAATGAGTACACACTAGCTTACCCTGAAGTAAACACAATGCAGTAATGCTTTTTAGACACCAACAACATTATATTTATCATCACAAGATTTGCTTGCCGGATTTGACTCTGTATGAATAACTTGACCATCATTCAATTGTTCACTAGATGGCTCGGATGTCATGCTTTTTAAATCAGTGTTTCTATCAGAGGAATGGAAGAAGGTATTTCCAATTTTCACCTCAATAGAATCCAGCTGGGAAGCCTGACTATTCAAGAAATCAGCTTCACTTTCATCATAGTGGTTATTCATATCTGATTGGTCATTTTTGTTGAAGAATTTTAAGAAGTCTACTGCAGAAAGAGAAAAAGAAAAGTAAATAAGAGAGCAACAATTACTACATCAAAACTCTAATGAAAGAACAGTCAAGAAAAACAGCATTTTCTACATCATCAAATAATCATCAATAAAGAAATGTAGACAGCACCTACCTAACATGAAGACAAAAACTAATGGCATGTTGAACTTGGCAGGAAAAAAAGGAAAACAATGAACCCAATCAAACAACTATATCCCAAGAGTCAGCAACAACTAAAACATGACACCAATCGACGAAGAGGGAGCCGAAGCAACATACATGTCGATGGAAACTACCAGCAAAGATTGAGAGAGAAATTGTACAAATTCGTTGAAAACTAATTCGCAACTCTAACCCTAACAATTTGATTGATGAAAAGAAGCGCCGAAGAGGGCGGGGTGGCGGCGATGGGGGAAGGGGAGGGGGAAGGCGGCGCCGAAGGGGGCGGGTCGCGGCGATGGGGGAAGGAGCGGCCATGGTGGAAGGGGATGGGGGCGGCGGTGTCAAAGGGGCAGGTAGCGGCGATGGGGGAAGGAGGACGAGGAAAATCATTTTTGGTTTTTAGGGGTGACTGAATTTGGGATGGAAACCCTAATTGGGATTGTGATAATTGAAGAAAAATAAGAGGAGGAGGAGAAAATGAACTGCTTTGAGAATAATTTGGATTTTAATTGGAATTTTCTTTTTTACCCTTACCACTTAAGTTTATTTACAGATATTATAGCATTTCTAAAACGCTGTAAAAAATACAGCATTTTAAAAACACTGTCGTAGCTAAGAATAAATTTAAAAATTAATCAAAGATAGCATTTTATTCAGAAATGCTATTATTGATCACTTTCAATATCATTTACACTTAAACGCTATAATAAATCCGCTATAGAAAGCCATATATGTTGTAGTGTATCTTCTTGTTCTAGATGATTTCTTGAATGATAATCACCGTAAATGGAGTGACTTCAAATCCTTGCTTATTGGTGGTGCTAAGGGAAGTATGCTTCATTGTAACTAGTCACAGTGAGAAGAAGGTTGGACTGATGATGAGTACCATTCCGCCCCACCATCTTAAAGCTTTATCAGACGATAATTGCTGGTTTCTGTTTAACCAACATGCATGTGGGGTGAAAGAAGCTGAAGAAAGACGAAATTTAGTAGCAAATGGAAAAGAGATTGTCAAAAGTGTCGGGGGGTCCCCTAAGCTGCCAAGGCGTTAGGTAGTCTACTTCGTTTTAAAAGCGAGGAAAGGGAATGGATGTTTGCAAGAGAAAGCATTGCTTATGGTCTACCAGAAGGTGAAGACGTAATATTACCTACTCTAAGGTCATGAGATTCAGAAGGAACAGTTGATCCAATTGTGGTTGGCTAACGAGTTTATTCCTTCCAAGGGAGGTTTGCAGCTGGAGTACGTTGGTCATGAAATCTTTGATGATCTATTACATAGGCCATTCTTTCAAGATGTGAAAGATGATCATGGAAATATAATAAAATGCAAAATGCATGACCTTGCTCAGTCTGTATGATCTAATGCATGACCTTGCTCAGTCTGTTACAATGGAGTATTTTACTGCAAATGTTGGCAACATAGATGATGTGCATTGTTAAATTCGACACATTTCACTTGTCTATGACACTGGCTCCCCATTCAGTATTAGTTGCCATTTGCATAGATTTACATCCTTGAGGACTTTCCTTCTGCCGCAAGCAAATGAAAGGGCTATCGAGAAAATTCCTCAATCTTTCTATTTAAAATTCGTACTCGAACAAAAAAGATTTCCTCTTCCATTAGTCACATGAGCCATCTGAGGTAACCTAGACCTAACTTACGCCGAAAATGAATTGCTTCCCAATTTCATAACAACACTTTCACATTTGGAGACTTTGAAACTGAACTGGTTTGATCCTACGTTACCCAATTCGCTCAAACCCCTACGTTTTCTGCTCCGGAACGTTCGCCCTGAAATGTGGTACGCTCACGTTACGGAACGGTGAAATTATCGTTTCGAAATTGAAAATGCCTAGATAGGATTCTGATCTATGTGAAAGTATCCAGCTTCAACAACTTATAAGAGAAAACTAAGGATGAAATCCTTTCTTCTAATCATGATAATGCATTATAGAAGAAAAGAAATTTGATAATTGTTTCAGAAATATTAGGGCAACTTGATTTCTTAGATCTTCTTTATTTTTAGGTTTTAGGAATGACTTGGTAGTAATTCCACTTAGCAACTTATTGTTAAGAGTCAACATTTGGAGTTTTTTATTTACTTTTGTGACTGATGACATTTGAAAATTTTAATTCGTCTATGACTGTTAGTGAAGTTGGGGCCGTTGTTTCATGAGTTATATATACTAGTAATTTACACGTGTGATGCACATTTTAATAATTTCAAAAAATAAAAATAAAAATTCTGACGTATGGAGGATTTGAACTGGAAACCTCCTTTATATTAGTTATGTACGTGCATTGCACATGTTGGTAGAATGACAAAATGACAAATGACACTAAGGTCTTCTCCTATTATAATATTATTATAGTAATTTACACGTGCGATGCACGTTTTAATAATTTTAAAAAATAAAAATAAAAATTCTGACGTAGGGAGGATTTGAACTGGAAACTTCCTTTATATTAGTTATGTACGTGCGTTGCACATGTTGGTAGAATGAAAAAATGACAAATAACACTAAGGTCTTCTCCCATTATAATATTAGAGATTAGAGATACTAGATTTGCCTGTAGGCACACGTGCCTACGGCATTTCTTCAGAACAATACAACATATGAAAAGCCTTATAAACAGTAAATCAATAATTATATAGCTCAAGTTTGAGTTTACACACACACACACACACACACACACACACACACACACACACACACATATATATATAGAGAGAGAGAGAGAGAGTTAAAGAGAATTAAATAAATAAAGGAGTTATTTTGGGGATTTGAATTTTAGTTTTGGGGGGAAACTTTTGAGGGAAAAATATGTTTTGTGAGATTAAATCTGGGCCTTTGATTTTTTGGGGAATGAAAGAGAGCCACTTGATAGCTTTCTTTGTGTTTTATTATATAGACTAGATTTGCCCATGGGTACGTGCCTACGGCACGTTTTCGGAACGATACAACATATGAAAGTCTTGTAAACAGTAAAATAACAATTATGTAGCTCAAGTTTGAATAGTAAAACAATAATTAGTTGTAAATAAAAGTCCATGTTTCCATTAGTATATGTTGAAAAATAATTATAAATGGGGGTGTAAAATCCAACTTCTTAAAACTTTGAGTGTGGAAAATGATGAAATTTAACTGTTGATAAGATATTTGCTATTTTCAATGTAACATGAGCAATAAAAAAATGCATAAAAAATCTGAAAATTTACAAACCTGAAATCTGAAAATATAAATTTCTGGGTAAATAGAGAGAGAATGAGAGAGAGAGAGAGAGAGAAATAAATAAATAAATAAAGGAGTTGTTTTGAGGGATTTGAATTTGAGTTTTGGGTTGGGGGGGGGGGGGAGAATTTTGGGCGAGAAATATGTTTTGTGAGGTTAGATCTACACCTTTGATTTCAATCCTATTGAATGGGAGCAACTAGATAGCTTTTTTGTGTTTTATTATATAGATATATATATAGCACCTTGCGTAAAACATTTTACAGTCCAGCTAAACGCATTCGCCATGACTAAGCCATCCGAAGAACGGTCATACCATGTTCCAACACAACTGGTGTTCCTCATACCCGTTTTCGTTCCACGTAACGAAGCGATATACATTCTAGGCAACTTAGGTGAGATTAATTGGAAATGCTATCGTAAAACCTTGCAGACATGTGTAGTCTTAGATATCCAAATACCAAAGGATGTGTATCTCTAGTTCAAACGCCCCCTCAAAATGGTCAGTTGGCATGCCTTCATACATTAACCGATTTCTTTGTTAGCAGAGTAATTGGTTGTCACAATGGTGAATTGAAGAACTTGTACCTCAGCGGAAAGGTTCGAATGAATAAACTAGAGAACGTTTTCAATGCAAAGGAAGCTAAGGAGTACAATTTGATGTTAAAAAGCAAGATTTTCCCATTGAGATTATCATGGACATACCTGTTGGGGTTTGTGGATCCAATACACGATAATGGGGTTGGAGAAGTCAGATGAGAAGAAGCAGTAAGCAGGTGCAAGAAAGTTGCGGTCGATCGTAGGTGGATAGTTGACCGCATCCGTACAGGCAAAAGTACAGTTGACCGTGCAGTCAACCGTCCTCTCTGGTTGGACCTTGGAGTCTTGAAAAGACGACCAGTCGACCGCGCATTCAACCGACCTACACTCTGTTGGAACCTGTACAATCGAAGGAGAGAACTGGTCGATCGACTTGGTGTTGCAGTCGACTATCCCGATGCTGTTTGATGAGCGGCTGAGATTGAAAGTTGAGAAATCATATATATATTATATTGTGTACGATTTTAGGGTTAAGTGAAAAGAAAATAGAGATCTACCAGCCGTCATTGAGAGAGAGGGAGATAGAGAGAAACCCTACACCATGGTGGTGAGTTCTTGAGAGATTTGTAAACCTATTGTTCATATTTCTAGTGGAAATCGCATGAGTGCCTCTGCGAGGGGAAGTAGCCATTGTTTTGGGTGAACCTTGAAAAAATCTATTCTTGTGTGTTGCTTTTGGTTATTCTTTGTTCTCTTGTTTTGATTCTATAGTTCTTGCATCTTCTCGTCGTTGTTGAGTTATTCCGCAGTTAGATATCAAAAAAGTGGTATCAGAGCTATAGGTTGGTAGTATTGATTGAGATGGAGGACAAGAGTAGAGTCAAGGAGTTCGATAGAACGGATTTCACAATGTGGAAGATCCAAATGATTGCGTATCTCCGACAGAAGGATCTAGATGATCTGTTGTTTGGTTTGAAGCCAGAAGGGACGGAGGTCGATCCGGTTGCATTGGCGGCTTGGAATAGATTGGACCAAACAGCACTTAGGCTGATTCAATTGTCGCTGAGCAGGAAGGCACTATTTTATATTGAGAAGGTAAAGACTGCAAAGGAGGCAATGGAGATATTGACAGACATGTTTGAGAAGCCGAATGCAGCGAACCAGATTCTTCACCTGAAGAAGTTGGTTAACTTGAAGTTTTCGGAAAGGGGTTCGATTGTTGAGCACATCAATAATTTCTGTATGGTTTACAATCAGATAGAATCGTCGGATTTAAAGTTTGAGGAGAGGGCACAATCATTGTTGTTGCTATCCAGTCTTCTCGATAGTTACGACACAGTAGAGCAGACTGTTACAAGAACCATGACTGATACGATAACCCTAAAGGATGTTATTAGCAGCATTATAAATGAGGATGCAAGGAGGAAGAGATATGGAGAGACTTTGGTGTCATATCCTAGCAATGTCGCGCTGTCAGTTGATAACCGTGCTAGAAGTAACAATAGAGGAAGATCACAAAGCTGGAATCACAAATACAAGTCAAGAACCGGACTCCGCAAAGATGAGTGTTGATACTGCAAGAAGCCAGGAGACAAGAGAGACCAATGTGAGAAGTATAAGAAAGCACAAGCAGGATCACAGGTAGCCAATGTGGTAAGTATTGAACCCCGCCTAGATGAATTGTGTTTATCTGCTGGATTTAATATTATGCAAGATGATTGGTGTATAGACTTATGTGCTTCTTATCATTGTATCCCCATAAGGGATGTTTTTGAGGATTACAAGACAGGTGATTTTGGTACAGTTTCAGTTGGGTAGATATGTCCAGTTGAAGGTAAAGACACTGTGAGAGTGAAGGCTCGCAATGGTGGAAAATTGGTCTTGAATGACACAAGACATATTCCGAGCTTGAAGAAAAACTTGATCTCAACTAGAAAAGTAGACAAAGAAGGGTTCACAACAACTTTTGGGCATGGAGAATGAAAGGTGACTACAGGTGTCAGGTTGGTGGCAAAAGGAAAGCGTGGTGACACACTGTACTTACTCAGAGGAGGTGATTCAAGTGATATCATTGCTACAGTATCAGTAGGTCGTTCTCCTTCAATTCTATGGCATGTCAAGTTGGGGGCACCTTGGTGAAAGGGGTGTTAAGCAGCTTTGTTCTAGGGATCTTTTGCTGGGACTGAAGAAGGTTGAGATGGATTTTTTTGAGAATAGTGTGATGGGCAAACAGAAATCAGTTAGTTTTCAGTTGGGTGGGCGTGAGAAGAAGCTTGAGAAGCTAGAGTTGGTACATACAGATTGTGGAGTCCAGCTCAGGATTTCTTTTATGGTGGTAAGAGATACTTCGTCACATTCATCGATGATGCTATAAAAAAGGTTTGGGTTTATGCAATTCGCAAGAAATCAGAAGTATTTGAGGCATTCAGAGCTTGGAAGGCCAGGGTTGAGAATGAGATAGGTTGCAAAGTGAAAGCAATAAAGTCAGACAACGGAGGTGAGTACATAAGCAAAGAGTTTGTTAACTATCTGGTAAAGAAAGGTATCAGAGGAATCAAGACAGTTCCTACGACTCTACAGAAGAATGGCATAGCAGAAAGAATGAACTACACGATACTCGAAAGGGCGAGATGCATGAGACTTCATGCAGGTCTTCCGGTCCATCTTTGGGCCGCTACAGTTGATACTGCAGTGTACTTGATTAATAGTTGCCCGTCTAGTGCCCTTAATGGGGCCATTCCCAAATAACTATGGTCAAGTAAAACTGTCAGTTATTCACATTTGAAAGTTTATGGTTATAAGGCATATGTACTAATTGACAGAGAAGAAAGAAAGAAGTTGGACTCTAAGTCCAGGAGGTGTGTGTTCATTGGCTACGGTGGCAATGAGTATGGTTACAGGCTTTGGGATTTTGTGGATAATAAGGTCATTCACAGCAGGAATATAGTATTCAATAAGGAGATCCTATACAAGGACAGGCACACAGGTCAAGACAGTCCAATCAGTTCAGAATCAGAATGGGGTTCAGACTCAGACTTAGATTCTAATTCTGAAGGCGACCCTAGCGGTGGGGGCCCTACAGTGCAGCAGTAGATACAGGTACCACAGGCACCACATGAGGTTCATGGTGAGCCTATTGGGAATGAACAAGTTATCCAAAATGAACAGGTATAGCCAGAACAGTTCAGGGAACCTGAACCGGTCAGTGAATCGGTACCCACGTTGAGGAGATCGACACGAGAGAGAAAGTCAACCAAGATATTTGATCCATCAGCTAGTGTTGTTCATGAGCATGTTCTATACACAGATTCAAGAGAGCCAAAGACTCATGAGGAGGCTTTGAGGGATGAGGTCCGAATTCAGTGTGAGTCAGCCATGAAGGACGAGATGAACTCCTTGGAACAGAACCAGACTTTGGAGTTGACCAAGTTACCTGCAGGGAAACACGCTCTTATGAACAAATGGGTTTTTAAAGTTAAAGATGAGGAGATGGCAGTAAGAGGTACAAGGCGAGGCTTGTTGTGAAAGGATTCTATCAAAGAGAATGTGTTGATTATAGTGAGATCTTTGCACTAGTTATGAAGATGGCTTCAATAGGGTTTTGTTTAGTATTGTGGAAGTTGAAGACTTGCACTTAGAGCAGTTGGATGTGAAGACAATATTTCTCCATGGTGATGTCGAAGCAGAGCTGTACATGTAATAACCCACAGGTTTTGAAGCAAAAGGGAAAGAAGACATGATGTGTCGATTGAAGAAGAGTCTTTTTGGGCTCAAACAAGCACCGCGGTAATAGTACTTGAAGTTTGATTGCTTTATGAGAGGAAAATGTTTCAATAGCTGAGAAACAGATCATTGTATGTATGTTCGTAGATATGAGGACAATGATATAATTACCTTGGCGTTGTATGTGGACGACATGTTAGCAGGTTCATGTATAGAGAAGATCTAGGAATTGAAAAAGGCGCTAGCTTCGGAGTTTTCAAAGAAGGACTTTGGTGAAGCAAAGCAAATTCTTGGCATGAAGATTAATAGAGACAGGAGAAGCAAGAAGCTTTGATTATCTCAAGCGGACTACGTGAAGAAGGTGTTGAAGAGATTCAACATGGATGGCGCGAGGCCAGTCACTTGTTCCTTGGCTGCTCACTTCAAGTTATCAATGGACTTGTGTCCTAAAACGGAGGTGGAGATGGAGGAAATGGCTGTTATTCCTTATGCCTCAGCCATTGAGAGTTTGATGTATGCGATGGTATCTACATGACCAGACACCGCACAAGCAGTGGGAGTTGTCAGCCGTTACATGAAGAATCCAGGTAAACAGCATTAGGATGTAGTAAGGTGGATTCTTAGATATCTAACAGATACTTTAGATCACTCTCTTTGTTTTGGGCGAGATTCTTTGCATATACATGGTTATATGGATGCTGATTTTTTAGGCGATCATGATGGTTGCAGAAGTACTACAGGGTATATATTTACAGTTGGAGGAACAACTGTTAGTTGGACTTTGCAGTTACAAAAGGTTATAGCACAGTCAACCACGGAGTCAGAGTATATGGCACTTACAGAAGCGACGAAAGATATGTTGTGAATTTTGGAGCTTATGAAACAGTTGGGCAGGAAGCAACCCATAGGTGAACTATGGTGTGACAGTCAAAGTGCAGTTTTCTTGGCAAAAAACTCGGCATATCACTCTAGGATTTGACATATTCAAATGTGGTATCATTTTATCAGAATGGCGGTTGAAAAGAAATGGTTGAAGCTAACTAAGATTCTTGACACTAAGAATCAGGCGGACATGCTCACTAAGGTCGTAGATAGCAGGAAACATCAGTTCTGCTATACCGCTAACGGATTGTCTCCGGGTTAATTGCTGAGGAGACTCGCAAAGGCACAGGCCTAGACAAGGCCAATGAAAGAATGAATAACAGGTTAGAAACTTCGTGTATATATCTCCAAGTGGGAGATTTTTGGGGTTTGTGGATCTAATACACGATAATGGGGGTGGAGAAGTCAGAAGAGAAAAAATAGCAAGCAGCTGCAGGCGAGTTGCGGTCGACCGTAGGTGGACAGTTGACCGCATTCGTACAAGCAAAAGTACGGTCGACCGTGCGGTTGTCCGTCTCTCTCTGGTTGGACCCTGCAGTCTTGAAGAGACGACCGGTCGACCGCACCGTCTACCGACCTACACTATGTTGGACCCTGTATAGTCGAAGGAGAGAACCGGTCGACCGACTTGGTGTTATGGTCGACCGTCCCGATGCTGTTTGATGAGCGGTTGAGATTGAAAGTTGAGAAATCCTATATATATTGTATTGTATACGAATTTAGGGTTAGGCGAAAATAAAATAGAGATCTACCAACCGTCATTGAGAGGGAGGGAGATAGAGAGAAACTCTACACCTTGGTGGTGAGTTTTTGAGTGATTTGTAAACCTATTCTTCATATTTCTAGTGGAAATCGCAGGAGTGCCTCGGCGAGGGGAAGTAGCCATTTTTTTGGGTGAACCTCGAAAAAATCTTGTGTGTTCTTGTGTGTTGCTTTTGGTTATTCTTTGTTCTCTTGTTTTGATTCTATAGTTCTTGCATCTCGTCGTCGTCGTTGAGTTATTCCGCAGTTAGAATTCAATAATACCTTGGTGCGAACTCAAACGAAAAAGTTGAGGAAAATTTTGAATTCCTTCAACCTCGCCTCGACCGTGACCCTCGCCTCGGTCATCGAGTCCGCAGCGGTCACCTTCCAGTCAGGGTAATATGTCATTGCCGTCTGGGAGGCGAGGTCCTCATGAGACTCGATGGTGAAGCCGGGGAGGGGAGCTTGAATGAGGTCGGCGGCAGCAAGTGTTAGGATTTGTGGACTCAAACACACAAGCACAAAGAGTTTGAAATTGAAGAAGAGAAGATACGAAGCAGTAAACAGAGGAGACATCAGCAGTATCAGCAGTCAATTGAGTGGAAACACAGTCGACCGACAATTGGGCAATTGGCACTCAACTGTTGGGTTCACAGCCGAGTGTGTAAACTCTATGTTTTTGTGAAACTTCATTGCAGTCCACCTCCATATATTGCATTCGACCACATCGAGTGCTGGCTGATTATTTGGGCTATGGGTATTTGTGTTTATCTTGTAGGGTTTACTTGAGGGATTATAAATATAGATGTAAATCCTAGGTTTTAGGTGTTGAAACCAATCATAACTTAAACAACTTCAAGTGAGTTCTTGTGCCGAGTGCTACAAAAGGAGAATGAGAGATTATAGTGAGTTCTCTTTGTCTCTTTGTATTTCTTAAGTAATAAGAAGTATTAGTTATCTATGCATATCGTTGTGTTCTTGTGTTTGTGAAATCTTGCATTTGTGATAGAATCTTGTTATTGGTGTGATGTGAATATTTGCAAGTGTACAAAATCGCACAAGTAATATAGTTAAATGAGTAGAGTGTCAAACCCACAGGGACTAGATATTTTACTGAGTACCGATATCACTAGATTAATCACTATTTGGAAGATCGAATTTAATTTAAGGATAAAACAACTAAATTAAATTAATCTAATTAAATCTAACTAAATTGGTGAAGAGGGAGAGGGCTGTGAAACTATGAAGCTCTTGTACTTTGTTTAATGGTAAAATTAGTTCTAGGGCTCTTGGTTCACCTCGTTTATCACACACACAAATTATAACTCCTTATGAATTAAAGATATTATCTTTCCCAAATTGTAGACCAAAATCCTAAAGAGATTAACCACTCTATCCACGTAGTCTAAAAATTATTCTCAACTAATTCTTCGCCTATCCATCAAATTATTAATTGAGAATTTGGATTTCTTAATGGTCACGTCCTCCAATATACGGTGTTAATTTTTATTAATCACAAATAACCTGTTCGGTCTCTTTATGATTTGAAAAATCATACAAATGTCTATCCACCATGTTGTACGCATAAATAATAAAAATTAAAACACAACCAGGAAAAATAAAATAAAAATAAGGAATTAAAATTTGTGCTCTACAAAACTCGGCTACATCTTAGCCTCTAGAACAATAAATTCAATTCATGTTCAATGTGCAACTAATAAAAATGTTTGGGATTGCATCTAAAAGAAGTTGGAGAAGAAAATGAGATACAAAAAGGAATACAAAATTTAATAATGCAAACCAGTCCTTCTCTCTCTCTTTCTGTCTCAAAAATCGAACCCAACTGTCGCCGTCAACAGTGGAGCCACGTCAGCGCGTCACGTCAGCAGTCAGAGGCAGCGTTCCCCACCTGTCACGTGGGACCGCTTGCTTGTCGCGTCAGATCGGCAGCACGGTGCCTCGAAGACCGCTCGCCACGTCAGCAGACAGGCCCGTCAACCCAGCAGTCTCCTTCGTCTGCTTCGATCTGCATGCGAGAGGGAAGAAGAAGAGGCCGCCACCTGTCACCGTGTGGGTCCGTGCACCTTCTCTCTTCCTTTGTTTCTTCTGAGCGGAAAGCAAGAGAGAGAGAGGCTGATGACTCTCTCTCTTACTTTTTATTATTTATTTATTTATTTATAATTTTTGTTTTGATTGAATTGGCAGCCGTCACCTCTTGAATTGTACTCTCTCCCTTTGGTTTGTATTTATAGAGACAGGAAGAGAGTTAGGGTTTGCACTTTTTGCAGAATAGTCCTTCTTCTTTTGTTTATTTCCTTCCTTATTTGATCTGAAATTTATTTCTTTCTCTTTTCTCCTTTTATTTCCTTTTCTTTCAACCACGTGCTTCTGCATACACAAAATAATAGCAGAAATTAGGATTTTTAAATAAAATAAAATTAATTAGTTTAAAATTAATTAAACTAACTACAAATTATATTAGCTTATTGATATGGCTAAAAATGGGGTTTAATCGGAACTGTCCAAATCAGGCCCGAATCTTGAAGCCCAGGGGCGAAACAGTAATTTCACCTACCAATGGGTCTGAAATGGGTACTGGATCTCTCCATCAAAGATCCAATAACCCACAAACGGATCCACCTCAATCGGGTGCGGGTTTCAACCAGCAGAAAACCCGATCCAGAGGGATAGGATCAGGATCTCTGATTAATATGAATCAACGACCCTGATTCACATCTATCCTTCCACTGTGAATTAGGGATTACATTCCTAATCTGTTTACATGGATTATATTCCTTATCAGATCACGGGGATTACATTCCTAATCTGATCCCTGAGACGCCTATAAATACCCCCATCCATCTCCATTAAGAGGTAATCAATCTTTTCCCAATTTACGCTCTTTCATAATCATTCCTGATTACTGACTTGAACATCGGAGGGTGCGTCGCCGGGAACAACCCCGGTGTCTCGCACTTTTTGCAGGTGTATGGCAGGAGTCAGCATCAAACTCCGACGGAACAGGTAACGGGTTTGCTATTCAGTTTCCCTAAGAATCCACAAATACTATCTGTTTGCCCCCACACTAGATTTAGCGGCAACAGATTGGCGCCGTCTGTGGAAAACTAACGAATAGCAACCTCTCCTCTTCCCATTGGTCAGATCTTCTCCAGCCATGCCTCCTAGGAAAGCCAGATCAAGAGGGTCCAACCGAGGATCCAACCCCGATCAGCAACAAGAAATTCCCATCCAACCCGCTCCGCAGCAGGGGCAAATTCCTCCTCAAGCAGAAGACCCACTCCAACAGGACCTGCCTCATCCTCAGAACCAACAACCTCCTAAGGGTCCCAATCCGCAGAAACAGCCTCTCCATCCGGACCACGTCTCCATCCACAATGCCTCTTCGGACTCTATGGCCTCCCATAATCCCCGAGCTTCCGACCTCCGCAACATCGTCCTCAATCGGCAGAAGGATGAGGATCTTCGCCGCCGTCTGGATGAAAAGCGAGCCCGAGAGGGAGCCTCCCGCCAACACCGTCCGGATGAGCGATCTCCTCACCACCGAGACAACAGAAGGTCCCCTATCCGAAGGGGGCGGAGAGAGTCCCCCGAGCATCACAGGAGAAGACCCCTTTTCCCTGCCGGTCGACACCATCATAGGAACGATGAGGCACCCATCACCCGTGCCGAGTTCCAGCAGTTTCAAGCAACCGTCCTACAAGCTCTCAATCTCCGTCCCAACACCAATGCTCCCAAGATCCCCTCTCCTCCTCCGGTCCGAAGTCCTCGCCGACGGTCCCCAACTCCTCCTCCAGCTCCTAGCAACTCTCGGCATAGGCGAAGTCCTCGCCTCTCCAGGAGCTAACGTCATCGTAGCCCCCGCTCTCCATCGTACGAAGACGAGTCTAGAGGCTCGGCCGATTACCATCGAAGGGATGACGCTGTATAACACCGTCTCCATGAGATGGAGAGGCGCTTGGGTCAGTTAGACCGAGAAGAAGAGCTTAGAGGAAGGACTCTTTGTCCTAGCAGACCTCCTTTTTCCCGAACCATAATGGATGCACCTGTACCAATCGGCTTCAAGCCTCCTCAATTCGAGACTTATTCCGGGGAAACTGACCCAGTCGATCACATCGAAAGCTTCAAGACCCTCATGCTCGTCCATCAAGCTTCCGATGCTCTTCTCTATAAAACCTTCCCCACAACTTTCAAGGGCCCAGCTCGAGAATGGTACTCTCGCCTTGCCCCATCCTCAATATTCTCCTTCGAGCAATTCGAGACCCTCTTCGTCACCCATTTCGTAAGTAGCCGTAGAACTGAGAAGACTAGCATCTCTCTACTGTACCTCCACCAGAAGAAGGGTGAAAAGCTAAGAGACTATGTGAAAAGGTTCACAGCTGAAGCCAGGTCCATAGCATTCCTCTACCAGTCAGTCGCTGCAGCAGCATTTCAATCCAATGTCCTCAACTCCAGCCTCCGCTCCTCCCTCGCCAAGAAGCCCCCACAGAACTTCTCTGACCTCCTCCTCCGAAGTGAAAAGTATATTCGGGCCGAAGAAGCTGAGCACCGCCCCAACTTGGAGGGGTCTTCCTCCGGGTTTAAGAGAAAGGGAACAGAAGAGGAAGGAGCCAAGAAGCTCCAGAAGGATAATACCGGCTAGCGCCGACCTCCCCCCAGATTCGAGAAATTTACTCCTCTCACCACCAATGTCTCTACCATTCTAATGGAAGTTGAGAAGGAAGGGATCATACCCCCTGCTCCGAGGATGAACACCCCCGCCAAGAAAAGGGATAAAGAGAAGAGGTGCCATTATCACCGGAACCATGGCCACGACACCAATGATTGTCGGGCCTTGAAGAATGAGATAGAAGCCCTCATCCAGAAGGGACAGCTGACCAGATTCGTGAGAAAGGACCGAGCCGAACTTCCTCCCCCGCCTCGGGGGGCTAATAAGCGTCCGGAACGCGATGAAACGCCCGACTTCGAAGAGGAGCGTGTCCTACACCTCATTCATGGAGGCCCAATGGGGGCTCCTCAAACTCCTCTCGAAAGGCGTTCATTAGGGAAGTCAATTCGGTTCGCGCCACCTCTCCTCCCAAAGGCCTCGGAGTGCCCGTCGCATTCTCAGACGAAGATCTTGAAGGTGTCCGCACCCCCCACTGTGACGCACTCGTCATCAACCTCCACATGGCGAACTTCAAAGTGGAGAGGATCCTAGTGGATAATGGCAACTCTGTTAACATCCTCTTCCTCGCCGCTTTTAAAGGCCTCAAGCTGTCCAGAGAAAGACTTAAGCCCGCCGGCTACACGCTCCATGGATTCACGGGAGTGCCACTGACTATTGAAGGGGTGATCACCCTCGATGTAACCGCTGGCAAGACTCCTACCACCCGAACGGAGTCGATGGATTTTATGGTTGTGGACGTCTCTGCAGCTTACAATGTCATCCTAGGCCGACCCAGCCTAGCAGCTCTAGAAGCCGTTCCTTCGCCGTGCCATCTCAAGATGAAATTCCCCACCCGGGCAGGAGTAGGGGAAGTAAAGGGCAATTAAGAAACGGCCCGCAAGTGCTACATGACCTCTACCCTCGGTCCAGTCCTCTCCCTAGAAACTCTGGAAATCCCCCAAGATGTTGCCCGACCAACATCCGAGCCGGTGGATGAGTTAGAGGAAGTGCTCTTCTCTGAGCAGGACCCAAGCCGAAAATTCTTTGTTAGCAAGAACCTCCCGTCCGCCCTATGCTCCAATATAGTCCAGTGCATCCGAAGGAACCGAGACCTCTTTGCTTGGTCAGCTGCAGACATGCCCGGAATTTTCGAAGAGCTCTTGGTCCACCACCTCAGCGTTGTCCCGGGGTCCAAACCGGTGCAACAGAAGAGGCGCAAGTTTGCCCCCGAGCGCCAGTTAGCTATAAAAGAGGAGGTGGACAAGCTCTTGAAGGCCCGGTTCATACAAGAGGTGAACTATCCCGAGTGGTTGTCGAATGTAGTAATGGTGAAGAAGTCCAATGGGACTTGGAGGATTTGTATCGATTTTACCGATCTCAACAAGGCCTGCCCCAAGGATCCCTTCCCTCTTCTGAGTATTGACACTCTGATTGATGCCACCTCGGGACATAAACTCCTCAGCTTCATGGACGCCTTCTCAGGCTACAACCAGATTCGGATGTTCCCTCCGGACATCCCGAAGACCTCATTCGTAACCGACCAGGGCCTCTACTGCTACAGGGTTATGCCCTTCGGTTTGAAGAATGCAGGCACAACATATCAACGCCTCGTCAACAAGGTTTTCCAAGCTCAAATTGGCCAGAATATGGAGGTGTATGTTGACGACATGCTCGTCAAAAGCATCCGAGGAGCCGATCATGTAACGGACCTACAGGAGGCGTTTGATGTTCTGAGAAAGCACAATATGAGACTCAATCCGAACAAGTGTGCGTTTGGTGTCTCGTCAGGAAAGTTCCTCAGCTTCATGGTCAGCCAACGAGGAATTGAAGCAAACCCTGAGAAAATCAAGGCCATATTAGACATGGCCCCTCCCAAGAATGTTAAAGAAGTTCAGAGGTTGACAGGCCACCTAGCCGCCATAGGGCAGTTTCTCTCGAAGTCCGGGGAGAAATGCCTCCCCTTCTTTAAGGCCCTCAGGGGGGCTAAAGGTTTCGAATGGCGCCGGCAACAACAGGAATCATTCGACCAGCTCAAGGCTTACCTCGTCAATCCTCCTCTCCTCAGCAAATCAATTCCTGGCGAACCCCTCTACCTCTACCTGGCAGCCTCCGAGCAGACCCTCAGTGCCATTTTGGTAAGGGAAGAAGACCGGGCTCAAAAGCTCATCTACTATGTGAGCAAGGTACTCCGGAATGCCGAGCTCCGCTATCCGAGAATAGAAAAGAAGGCTTATGCCCTAGTGATGGCCGCAAGAAAACTTCGCCCGTACTTTCAGTCCCATTTGGTGGTCGTTCTTACCGACCAACCGCTGAAGCAAGTCTTCCACAAGCCAGAGACCTCAGGCCGACTTATGAAGTGGTCTATCGAGCTGAGCCAGCATGATATAACCTATCAGCCTCGGACCGCGATCAAGGCTCAGGCCCTAGTAGAATTCATCGTTGAATGTACCATTCCCGAGTTTAGTCAAGCAATGAAGGGGCCACCTGTTTGGTCGGTCTATGTGGATGGATCCTCCTGTAACGAGGGAAGCGGAGCCGGGGTCATTCTGGCAGGCCCAGATAACTTCATCCTCCAATACTCCCTCCGTATCAACTTCAAGGCCTCGAACAACGAAGCATAATACGAGGCACTCATAGCCGGCCTTGGAATGGCTCGCAATGCAGGATTGCAATGCCTCCGGATCTTTAGCGACTCTCAACTAGTCGTAAATCAGGTCCTCGACGAGTATGAAGCACGTTACTACAGGATGGTTAAATACTTAGCCAAGGTCAGGAGCCTCATGGCACTGTTTGAAGAAGCTCTCATCCAACGAATACCCCAGGAAGAAAATGCTCAGGCCGATGCCCTCTCCAAACTAGCCTCTTCCTCCCTTCAAGGTCTCGAGCAGACCGTCTTGATAGAGATCCTCCTGAAGCCAAGTACAGAGGATGAAACTTCCGACTCTATAGAGTCGCTGCCTGTCCTTCTTGAAGATAACTGGATGAAACCCCTCGTCAAATTCTTAAGGGACGGGCTCCTCCCCGACGATGCCAAGGAAGCTCGAAGAGTGAAAACCCGAGCCGAGCATTACATACTGATTAGAGGCACCCTATATAAATGCTCCTTCACACAGGTAGATGGCAGGCCGTACCTGAGATGCCTCTCCCCCGGGCAAGCCGACTACGCCCTGCAAGAACTTCATGAGGGCATCGGCAGGGCACATTCGGGGTCCAGATCTCTAGCCCGCAAAGTGTTGAATTACGGATATTTCTGGCCCACTCTCCTACGAGACGCCGAACGGCGCGTTCGGTAATGCAGCTCTTGTCAGAAGTACTCCGACATCCGATGCCTCCCACAAGCTCCATTCACTTCCCTATCAAGTCCAATCCCCTTTGCAATGTGGGGGATAGATTTACTAGGGCCATTTCCACCAGCTCCCGGCCAGTTCAAATTCTTAGTCGTGGCAATCGACTACTTCTCAAAATGGATAGAGGTCGAGCCCTTGGCCACGATCACCGAGAACAAGGTAGTTCAGTTCTTTTGGAAGAGCGTAATCTGCCAATTCGGCATCCCTCGGGTCCTCATAACAGACAACGGAACCCAGTTCACCGGGGCTGCCTTCCGAGCTCTATGTGAAGACCTTGCCATCCAACACCGATTCTCCTCCGTTTCTCATCCCCAGTCGAATGGCCAAGTCAAAAATGCTAACCGACAGGTCCTCTCCGGCATTAAGAAGAGGTTGGATAAATGTTCCAAAGGCTTATGGGTCGATCAGCTTCCCAACGTGCTGTAGAACTACTGCACCACAAAACGGACCCCCACAGGAGAGTCTCCGTTCAATCTCACCTATAGGTCCGAAGCTATGATACCCCTAGAAGTTGGTATACCCTCTCCTCGTCTAATGGCTTATGAAGAAGAACAGAATGCCAGAGAGCTCCGAGCAAATCTAGACCTAATTGATGAGATCCGAGAAAGAGCCGCCATTCGTCAACAAAGCTACCGAAGAATGATCGAGTTAGCATACAACAAGAGAGTCCGTCCTACCGACCTCAAAGAAGGGGATTTGGTCCTCAGAAAGCTAGCCATCTCTTTTCCCAGTCAGAAAAGCAAACTGGCTCCAAATTGGGAGGGACCCTATAAGATCGCAAAAGTAGTTCGGCCCGGGACGTACAAACTAGAAGACCTCGAAGGCAGAGAGATCCCCAGGACCTGGAATGCCAACCATCTTCTGAAATACCAAGAGAAAGCACCAACGCCTCTCTAAGTATTCCGGGATGTCGAACCGTTCCTCTCCTATTACTTGTTTTGCTTTGCTTTTATTTTCCCTCTTGTAATAACGGCTTGCAACTTTAGAAGAAGCCAGCTATTAGTCATTAATAAAGAAAACTTTTTCATATTTTACTATTGTTTACATCTCTCTGCTTTTACTCTTCACTCTAATGATGGTTCGGAGTCCAACACTTGGCTCGATTCTACTTCGCAAGTTTGCTTCTAAGTGAGCAAGAAGTAGTTCGCCATTCGGAATTGCTCCCACAACCGTTGAACTACTCTAATGATAGTTCGGAGTCCAACACTTGGCTCGATTCTACTTCGCAAGTTCGCTTCTAAGCGAGCTAGAAGTAGTTCGCCATTCGGAATTGCTCCCACAACCGTTGAACTACTCTAATGATGGTTCGGAGTCCAATACTTGGCTCGATTCTACTTCGCAAGTTCGCTTCTAAGCGAGCTAGGAGTAGTTCGCCATTCGAAATTGCTCCCACAACCGTTGAACTACTCTAACGATGGTTCAAAGTCCAACACTTGGCTCGATTCTACTTCGCAAGTTCGCTTCTAAGCGAGCTAGAAGTAGTTCACCATTCGGAATTGCTGCCACAACCGTTGAACTACTCTAACGATGGTTCGGAGTCCAACACTTGGCTCGATTCTACTTCGCAAGTTCGCTTCTAAGCGAGCTAGAAGTAGTTCGCTATTCGGAATTGCTCCCACAACCGTTGAACTACTCTAACGATGGTTCGGAGTCCAACACTTGGCTCGATTCTACTTCGCAAGTTCGCTTCTAAGCGAGCTAGAAGTAGTTCGCCATTCGGAATTGCTCCCACAACCGTTGAACTACTCTAACGATGGTTCGGAGTCCAACACTTGGCTCATTCTACTTTACAAGTTCGCTTCTAAGCGAGCTAGAAGTAGTTTGCCATTCGGAATTGCTCCCACAACCGTTGAACTACTCTGACGATGGTTCGGAGTCCAACACTTGGCTCGATTCTACTTCGCAAGTTCGCTTCTAAGCGAGCTAGAAGTAGTTCGCCATTTGGAATTGCTCCCACAACTGTTGAACTACTCTAACGATGGTTCGGAGTCCAACACTTGGCTCGATTCTACTTCGCAAGTTTGCTTCTAAGCGAGCTAGAAGTAGTGCGCCATTCGGAATTGCTCCCACAACCGTTGAACTGCTCTAACGATGGTTCGGAGTCCAACACTTGGCTCGATTCTACTTTGCAAGTTCGCTTCTAAGCGAGCTAGAAGTAGTTCGCCATTCGGAATTGCTCCCACAACCGTTGAACTACTCTAACGATGGTTCGGAGTCCAACACTTGGCTCGATTCTACTTCGCAAGTTCGCTTCTAAGCGAGCTAGAAGTAGTTCGCCATTCGGAATTGCTCCCACAATCGTTGAACTACTCTAACGATGGTTTGGAGTCCAACACTTGGCTCGATTCTACTTCGCAAGTTCGCTTCTAAGCGACCTAGAAGTAGTTCGCCATTCGGAATTGCTCTCACAACCGTTGAACTACTCTAACGATGGTTCGGAGTCCAACACTTGGCTCGATTCTACTTCGCAAGTTCGCAAGATTAAATGACCGAAGCATAGCTCGGCACCACTTTCCAAACGCTTATGACGTCGACCCCCAAACGAGCAAAAGACCAGCTCAGGGACCTCGGTGCGATGAACACAGTCACAGACAAAATAACCACACAGAGCTACGAAAAACGCGCAACTCTTAGAAAGAAATATTATTAAGAATTGGGACGCAGTACAAGGCGCCTCTTCCATACAACAAGATTACAAGGCGTTAAAAAGCAAAAGTTACAATGCCGACTTGTTACGCTTAGGCTAAATACAAAGGCTTCAAAAACAAGATCTTCAACGCCTCCGCGGCACGGGGATGTTCTGCTTTAAGGACACTCGAGGGCGACGACGTTTGCCTCCGGAGCTCGACCCCAAACCAGCAAATTGAGACGTATCCTTGGCGCTGCTCCTGACAGCCGCTCCGACGGATGCTCCGCTCGATGAAATGGCCACAGCGCTTTGTGCATCTCTCGGACTAGGATGGCCGATGGGCAAACGAGTTACGAGCTCATAAAACATGATGCCCCGCTCGCTTTCTGCGCGAGTACACGAGGTGCCCCTCACATTGATCGGCCCCGAACGTGGTTTGAGGCGAGCCAGCTCCGCCTCCAGCTCTGAGATCCGTTCCCTCAGAGAGTCATCTTTTACATCGACCTTGAAGCGATGAGGTATCGCGGAGCTCGGGACGCCAGAGCGACTGGCGATAAGGCGGCGTAGATGGGTGACTTCGATGCTCTTGTCTACCGTCGCTCTTTTCAGTGCGTCGACCTCGGCCGACAGTTCGTCCCGTTCGGTCGTCAGTTTGTCCACCTCGGCCGTCAATCCCTCCCCCTCTGTCCGAAGCTCCGTCTCTACAGTTTGCAGGTGGCGAATCTCAGAAAGCAGATCGTCCCTCTCTGCTATTATTTTTGATAAAGTGTGGCGAATGCACTTGATCCGAAGGCCATAGCTAAAGGCGGTCGATGAACCATCATCCTCTCCTAAGGGAGCCATCTCGGCGATCTTGCTCTCCAGTTGCCGGATCTCGATGTCTCGCTGACCCAGGATGAGTTGAAGATGGTTCCGCTCGCTTACGGCTCTGCGCAATCCCAGCTCGACTTCGTAGAGCCGCTCTCGGCACCTCGTTAAGCACAGCCTCGTCGCCCCTAAGTCGACCTCGGGACGAGCGTTGTCCCCCGAGCAAGTAGGCTCGACGGCTTGAATCACCACCGCAAGCTGAAAAGAAGTCGAAGCAAACAACAAATTTTCAAACACGTTGCCGAACTCCTACACTTAGCCAAATTTCAAAAAAAATTTGAGAAAAGATAGAGAGACACATAGTCGAGCCCAAAAAGATGTTTTCATTCATTGCAAAAAAAGCGGTGGCCAGTCCACGATTAGGCATTACACAAAAAAAAAAAGAGAGAAGAAAAGAAAAAGCGAGCAGAGTCAGGGTGCGACCTCTTTCCCAGGGCGGCGAGAATGGGTGGGGGTCGACGTCTCTGAAGGGGTCACCACCGCCAGCGGGGTAACCACAGACCCTGGGACCTCGGCGACGACTTCGACTTCAGTCTCGACTTCGTCCTCCCCTTCTTCTTCTTCCCCCTCTGATTTGGGGTCGAAGCCTTCGACGTGGCCCGGGAACAATCTCCATCCCGAGCAGTCCACGTCAGGGTACGCCTTCGTCACCCGGGCGATGGCTTCGGCGTAGGCTTTGGCCATGTTCTGGGTGAGGAAACCCTGCGCCTTCTCCTTGGTCGCGTCCTCCGCCGCCTTCACAGTGGCAGCCTTGGCCTCCACCGCTTCGGCCAATTGCTTGGCCGCCTCCTCCTTCTGGCGAAGAAGATCGCCCTCCAGCTTCGTGACCTGAGCCTCGAGGGACTCGACCCTGGTCGACCGCCCTTCGAACTCGACCCTGAGCTTGTCGAGCTCGTTCCCCATCCGGGCCTTCTCCTTCCGAGCTTGGTCGGACTCTTGCTTCAGCTCCTTCTCCAGAGCCGTCAACCTCTCCGTGAGGTGACCAAAATGGATGATGATCTGCGATAAGAGACGAGGCATTAAAAGAGTTAGTGAAATTAGGCCTAAGAAGAATTAATGCACAGCAAAAATTCAACACTTACCGAGACCGCCGAGCGAGCAATCTCGATGACGTCGTCGCCTTCTTGCCCGACCTCCGTGGCGGCGCGATCCTTCGGCGTCGCCAGGTGCTTGACCGCCTGCATACTCGCCAAGGAGTTATCGAGGAATCCGTCATGTTTCCGAACTTGCCAGTCCGGAACATGGATCCTTTTGTGCTCTCGGTCAGGAGCTCCTCGGCCACCACCGACAGCGGGGGCGTCACCATCCCAAGGGCTGTGGCGATGGGGAACCGGCCGACCCCGGTTGACACCGAGGCACCTCCACCGGCACCGGCCGGGCTTCCGAGGGACTCCACATCCTCGGCCACCTCCGTGACCCTCGGAGTCTTGGCGGTCGGCAACTTGGTGGCCACCCTCTTGCGCTTCTTCGGCGCCTTACTGGTAAGGCCTGCTCTCAAAGCCAACACCGCGTCGTAGTCCATCGCCTCTGCATTAAAAACGAAGTTGATTAGCACAACACAAATCATGAAAAGTAAAGTACGAAAAACAAAGCACGAAAGCATAAAAGAAGCCGCGTACTGGGATCTACGCGGCAGAGCCCTCCCCTGAACAAGACATCCTCGGTCAGCTCCTTCCAATCATACTTCAGCCGATCGAGAAGTGTCCGAACTGCCTCTTCTTCTTCAGGGCGAAGCTTGGGCAGCGCCTTCAACCTCTTCGGCACCTCTTCCACCCAACTGGAAGGGATAGGCCAGGCCTCCGCACTCCGCACTATCAAGAACTTTTCATGCCAGTGCTTGATGGAGTCGGGGCATATGACGAGCCTACCGCCATGCCTCGGAGCCAAATAGTACCGGAACTCCAATCGGTTCCCTTGATGAAGTCGATAGATCGTCCGAAGTACATTCAGCTCCGGCTCGATCCCAGTAGCTTGGCAGTGAAGTACGAAGTCGTTTATGACTCTCCATGCGTTCGGCGTAAGTTGGATGGGGCTGACCCCAAACCACCTCAGAACGAGGATAGCGAACGGATGGAGAGGTAGCCGAGCCCCGGCGATAAAAGCGTCAACCAGCCAGCAACACATGGTCACTGGCAGCGGTGAGTTGGCCCTAACCCCGGGACCCGGCAGCATAAGCTCGTACTCCTCCGAGATGTGGAAACAGTCCCGGATCACTCCCAAGTCTTCTTCACGGAGGATCGACACCGTCTCATCCACCTCGGTCGTCTCTCGCGCCGCATTCTCCTCGAAAGTCCTCCCCCTCCCATGAACAATTCACTCGCCGTGCTCCTCCGGAAGCTCTCGAACTCTGTGAAGCCCGGTCAGTGACCCCGGTAACCTGCCGAAATCCTCCATGCGCTTCGGATCCTCCACGATTGTGTCTCGGCCAGATACCTTCTTGCCCTTATCTGGGCGACTCGGAGTCTGGGCTTCGACAACTTCAAGGGAGGGCTCGGACCAAGAAGAAGACGACTCGGAGACAGAGGGAAGAGACATATTTATACTCGAAAAAAGACTAAGTATAAATTACCTTAAAACGTGCTATCAGAAACTTCACCGGAAAACGAACGACGATCACCGGAATCACTCGCTTAGCACAAATAACCGCCTGAGTAAAAGAGAAGAGAAGTGAAAAATGAGAGAGGGGGTGGGGTTTTATAGAGCGAGGCGTGCAAAACGAGGTTAATGGGCCCATACTGCAGGCCCATTCACGCAAAACGATAAAAGTGACCTCAATCGTCGCCTTGTTTGCCACGCCAAGCCGTACATCGCATTAATTACTGTCCCATCTGGCAGAAGCTCAAAGATCACTGCATTAAATGTGTAACGCCCCGCCCCAATACTCAGAAAATTTTAATATTTTTAGAATACAAATTAGATACTATGTAGTACAACTGCCCACCACAGGCTGCCTCTCAAAAGGTGGTTAACCAATTAAGTGACTCTTGATCATTGGCTAATAGTATTTTTACTCAAATTAGTTTTTTGTATACTTCCCATGTGGGACTAAATTTCTCAATCCTTCTCATATCCATCTCAAATCCGCGCAGACCAGTCGACTGCTAATACTACCAGTCGACTGTTCGCTGCAGATCTGGGGTATTACATACACCCCCCCTTAGAAATCAGCGTCCTCGCAGAGTACAGGGCACGCATCTAGTGTAGACTGCCCTTTCTAGCCGATGTAGTATAGTCCTCGATCCCGGAGATAAATCACTCTCAACACCGCAGATCCTTTCCTGATCCCGGAGATAAGTGACTCTCAACACCGCAGATCTCCTGACCTCTTCTACACCCGGTGTCGAAAGTCGGCTCTGATACCATTTGTAACGCCCCGCCCCAGTACTCAGACAATTTTAATACTTTTAGAATACAAATTAGATACTATGTAGTACAACTGCCCACCACAGGCTGCCTCTCAAAAGGTGGTTAACCAATTAGGTGACTCTTGTTCATTGGCTAATAGTATTTATACTCAAATTAGTTTTTTGTATACTTCCCATGTGGGACTAAATTTCTCAATCCTTCTCAAATCCATCTCAAATCCGTGCAGACCAGTCGACTGTTCGCTGCAGATCTGGGGTATTACAAAATGAGTGTCTCATTCGTTAGAGCTGTCAGAAGTTCAAAAGCCATCACATTTAATGACTGCCACGTCTGCCAGGAGCGCAAAAGCCACCAACTCCGCAAGGCATTCTCCACCAGAAAATGATAAAGTCAAGGACTTCGGCACCAGCTGCCGAGCGCTCTTGACACCGACCATGTTACATGGAAAGTTGGGATTCGGCACCAGCTGCCGAGCGCTCTTGACACCGACCATATTACATGGAAAGTTGGGGTTCGGCACCAGCTGCCGAGCGCTCTTGACACCGACCGTGTTACATGGAAAGTTGGGGTTCGGTATCAGCTGCCGAGCGTTCTTAACACTGACCATGTTACATGGAAAGTTAGGGTTCGACACCAGCTGCCGAGCGTTCTTGACACCGACCATGTTATATGGAAAGTTGGGGTTCGGCACAAGCTGCCGAGCACTCTTGACACCGATCGTGTTACATGGAAAGTTGGGGTTCGGCACCAGCTGCCGAGCACTCTTGACACCGACCATGTTACATGGAAAGTTGGGGTTCGGCATCAGCTGCCGAGCACTCTTGACACCGACCATGTTACATGGAAAGTTGGGGTTCGGCATCAGCTGCCGAGCGTTCTTGACACCGATCATGTTACATGGAAAATTGGGGTTCGGCACCAGCTGCCGAGCTCTCTTGACACCAACCGTGTTACATGGAAAGTTGGGGTTCGGCACCAGCTGCCGAGCGCTCTTGACACCGACCATGTTACATGGAAAGTTGGGGTTCGGCACCAGCTGCGAGCGCTCTTGACACCGACCATGTTACATGGAAAGTTGGGGTTCGGCACCAGCTGCGAGCGCTCTTGACACCGACCATGTTACATGGAAAGTTGGGGTTCGGCACCAGCTGCCGAGCACTCTTGACACCGACCATGTTACATGGAAAGTTGGGGTTCGGCACCAGCAGCCGAGCGCTCTTGACACCGACCATGTTACATGGAAAGTTGGGGTTCGGCACCAGCTGCTGAGCGCACTTGACACCGACCAAGTTACATGGAAAGTTGGGGTTCGGCACCAGCTGCCGAGCGCTCTTGACACCGACCATGTTACATGGAAAGTTGGGGTTCGGCACCAGCTGCCGAGCGTTCTTGACACCGACCATATTACATGGAAAGTTGGGGTTCGGTACCAGCTGCCGAGCGTTCTTGACACCGACCATGTTACATGAAAAGTTGGGGTTCGGCACCAGCTGCCGAGCGCTCTTGACACCGACCATGTTACGTGGAAAGTTGGGGTTCGGCACCAGCTGCCGAGCATTCTTAACACCGACCATGTTACATGGAATGTTGGACCTCGGACCTCGCCGAACTCCCTCTCAGCACTCACAACCTCGTCGAGGTGCCTCTCTTCTTCGGAAGAAGGTGCCGAACCACCCACGGACCTCGGCCTCCTGGGCAGCGAGCGCTGGAAGGGGTCGGTAGTGTGATACCAGCGTGTGGGCCGCACAACGAAGGAAAACGACCGTGCCATTCGCCAAAAAATTGCGAAAAACAATTAAAAATTCGGGAAGTTAAGGAAGAACTCCTGGAAAGTAATCGTAAAGTTGGGGAAGCATTTTCTAATCCCAAAACAAGTAATTATTACCAAGAACAATCTTCTAAGACCCCCGAACGACGAATTGACACTTCGCAAAGATGAACGAAAACACCGCATGATCCGAAGAACTCAGGAACAACTCAAAGTGCAACCAACTTGAGAAATTACCACACTCCCTCCTTCAAGATTCAAAACCTCCCATATTGGACTCCGACACAACTCCACTAGCCATTAAAACAGTAAAACTACTCCTCAAAGGCTGACCAAGCTCAGTCTTCGGGAGTGGGGGCTTGTGATATGGCTAAAAATGGGGTTTAATCGGAACCGTCCAAATCAGGCGCGAATCTTGAAGCCCAGGGGCGAAACAGTAATTTCACCTACCAATGGGTCTGAAATGGGTACTGGATCTCTCCATCAAAGATCCAATAACCCACGAACGGATCCACCTCAATCGGGTGCGGGTTTCAACCAGTAGAACCCGATCTAGAGAGATAGGATCAGGATCTCTGATTAATACTAATCAACGACCCTGATTCACATCTATCCTTCCACTGGGAATTAGGGATTACATTCCTAATTTGTTTACAGGGATTATATTCCTTATCAGATCACGGGGATTACATTTCTAATCTGATCCCTAAGATGCCTATAAATACCCCCCATCCATCTCCATTAAGAGGTAATCAATCTTTTGCCAATTTACGCTCTTTCATAATCATTCCTGATTACTGACTTGAGCGTCGGAGGGTGCGTCGCCGGGAACAACCTCGGTGTCTCGCACTTTTTGTAGGTGTACGGCAGGAGTCAGCGTCAAACTCCGACGGAACAGGTAACGGGTTTGCTATTCAGTTTTCCTAAGAATCCACAAATACTATCTGTTTGCCCCCACACCAGATTTAGCGGCAACACTTATAAAAATCCTTTTTAAATTATTTGTCGCACTGTTAACTCAACAAAACAATAAAAAATGATAAATCCATTATTTTACTTTGTTTGTTGATTTTTTCCACAAATCTTTACTTTTTGCATCAAAAATATTATTTCTTCAAAAATAATTAATTAAATGAAATCCTATAGAAATAAGATGAATTATAGACAATATCAACGAAAACAAGCACTTTTAATTGGTAAATGAGTACAAATATTTGAATATAATTTAGACACATCAAATACCTCCAAACTTAAGATTTTGCTTGTCCTCGAGCAAAAAGTAGAATTATGAACAAGGGAATAATAATCAAGAGTAGGCTCAAACCATCACACCAAGAATTCTCATCATGCAAGCATCAAAATTTCAATTAAAAATATAAACAATAGCAAATAAAGTAAAACTAAGCATACCCACTTTCTCCAGTGCAATTATTTATTCATTATTCCGAACTCAATCATATTTGTCATGCAATTAATGTAATTATAGTATGCAACAATTCAATCTGTGATTATCCCTTCTCTCTACTACAAACCGAGTAGCAAACTAGAGTTTTTTTGTTTTTTTTTTTTTTTTTTTTAGAGAGTAAGTCTCTTCTCTAAGTTGTCACTTGCCTTTTGACGCGAATGCAAAATATTTGTGATAAATTCACCCGGTTACTCAACAAGTCACAAACTTAAAGTGCTTTGCATACATATATTTCAAGTTGTCGTTTTACGTAAGTGTAAACATTTGTGATGAATATCCCTAGTTACTAAGCAACTCAAAACATTGGAGTAGATTGAATTTATTCATAAATTTTTTTTTCTTTTCATTATTACTCTATTTACTTAAACCCTGTTTAGGACTAGATCAAAGGGGACAATCACAAGAAAAAGCATCACATTTGTCTTTTATGTATAATAGCATGACTCACACAATTTTGTAAGGAATTGTGAAACTCAATAATCCTAAAGTAATAAGTATGCTTACTCTTGCTTTATAAGCAATTGTCCATCCCAAAAATTTATTTCAATGCTCATCTCAATGAAGAACTCAAAAGTGTAATGGTGAGCTTAATTGAAATCCTTCTAAAATTTTGTTTTTCTTTTCTAAAAATAAATAATAAATTTGTAAACCTTCCCCCCAAACTTGAATATCACATTGTCCTCAATGAGAAAGAAAAAAAAAAACAAAAAGAATGCAAAAAGTTTAGAATTTCTCCCCTGATTCGTCTTTAAATTTCTGCACACGCAGCGTTTAGTATGTTGGCGATATCTGGAGCTGTAGATGTCGAAATGGGCTGATTTTTTTTTGCTGGAAAGCTAAGAAAATTGTCTACAACTTCTCTTTGAATCACTTTTCCAGATTCTGACTCCATACTGCTCAACAACAGCCATCAATGAAGGTGTTCAAAACAGCTCCGCCCGGCGACTTCCAAAATTTATGCAATCCTACAAGATAAAATCGAAAATTAAAATAAAATAAACTAAATGATAAATCAAAACTAAATGCTATAAAATAAAACATGGGTTGCCTCCCAAGAAGCGCTAAGTTTTAAGTCTTCAGCCAGACTTTCTTCAATTTTTCATTATTGTTTGGCCTTCTCGATGTGCATGATTTCCTTGCCAACTTCATTACCCATGTATGGCTTCAACCGCTGTCCATTCACCTTGAATGTCCCCTTTTGCTCATCATAAATTTCTATTGTTCCATATGGAAACACTCGTGTGACAACAAATGGACCCGTCCACCTAGATCGCAATTTCCTGGAAAATGTTTAAGTCTTGAATTAAATAACAATACTTTCTCCCCTTCCTTGAATTCTCTTCTCAAAATATGCTTATCGTGCCATCGTTTAGTCTTTTCTTTATAGATCTTGGCATTTTCATAAGCATCATTGCGAAACTCATCCATCTCATTTAGTTGCAACATTCTTTTTCCGCCAGCATCTTTCATGTCAAAATTTAGTGTCTTTATTGCCCAATAAGCGCGATGCTCAAGTTCAACTGGTAAGTGACATGCTTTACCATACACCAATCTATATGGAGACATTCCAATTGGTGTTTTAAATGCCGTCCTATAGGCCCATAATGCATCATCCAATTTTCTTGCCCAATCTGTTCGTGCCATATTCACTGTTTTCTCAAGTATTCGCTTCAACTCTCTATTTGAAACCTCCACTTGACCACTTGTTTGAGGATGATATGGTGTGGCCACATGATGAGTAACTCCATACTTAGCAAGTAAAGCATTAAATTGACGGTTGCAAAAATGTGTTCCTCCATCACTAATAATTGCCCTTGGAGCTCCAAATCGTGAACAGATATTTTTTCTAATGAAGTTCACCACTACTCTTGCATCATTTGTTGGTAGTGCAATAGCTTCCACCCACTTGGAGACATAATCTACAACAACCAAAATATATTTATTAGAAAATGAGGATGGAAAAGGACCCATAAAATCTATCCCCCAAACATCAAATAATTCAATCACTAAAATATTATTTAGAGGCATCTCATGTTTCCTAGAAATATTTCCCACCCTTTGGCAATTATCACATAATTTAACAAAATTAAAAGCATCTTTAAAAATTGAGGGCCAAAAGAATCCTGATTGTAAGATTTTTGCTGCTGTTTTTGTTCCACTAAAATGGCCACCACATTCCAATGTATGACAATGTTTGAGTATGCTTTCCATTTCCTCTTCAGGCACACATCTCCTTATTACCTGATCTGCACAATGGCGAAATAAGAAAGGTTCCTCCCAAAAATAATATTTCAAGTCAGAGAAAAATTTCTTCTGTTGTTGATAAGTAAAATCAGGAGGTAGAATTTTTTATACCAAATAATTTACTATATCGGCATACCATGGAGGAGTTTTTATCATCATCAAATACTCATCTGGAAATTCTTCATTGATTGGTGTAACCTGCAATTTGTTTTCATCTTTTGGTTCAATGCGAGATAAATGATCGGCAACCACATTTTCCACACCCTTTTTGTCTTTTATTTCCACATCAAATTCTTGTAAAAGTAGAATCCAACGAAGCAATCGAGGTTTGGCTTCCTTCTTTGCAAGCAAGTACTTGAGGGCTGAATGATCAGTGTACACAACCACCTTTGAACCTATCAAATAAGGTCGAAATTTGTCAAAAGCATATACAACAGCTAATAATTCTTTTTCAGTAGTAGCATAATCAAGCTGTGCTTCTGTCAAAATTCTACTTGCACAATAAATGGTGTGAAAACATTTATCTTTTCTTTGCCCCAAAACAGCACCTATTGCCACATCACTAGACTCACACATTAATTCAAAAGGCATATTCCAATCTGGTGCAATAATAATAGGTGCTGAAATCAATTTCTCTTTCAATATTTCAAAAGCATGTAAGCAATCATGAGAAAAATTAAAAGGTGTGTCTTTATTTAAAAGTTTGCAAAGAGGTTTAGTGATTAAAGAAAAATCTTTTATAAATCTTCGATAAAATCCTGCATGACCCAAGAAACTTCCCACTCCTTTAACATTAATTGGTGGTAGCTTTTCAATGACATCAATTTTAGCACGATCCACTTAAATTCCCTTAAAGGAAACTTTGTGCCCTAACACAATTCCTTCTTTCACCATAAAATGACATTTCTCCCAATTTAGAACAAAATTTGTTTCCTCGCAACGCTGCAAAACCAAAGATAAGTTAGATAAACAATTATCAAATGAATAACCAAAAACTGAAAAATCATCCATAAAAATTTCAATAAATTTCTCAACCATATCCGAAAAAATTGACATCATGCATCGTTGAAATGTGGCGAGGGCGTTACAAAGACCAAAAGGCATCCTTCTATATGCAAAAGTTCCATATGGGCAAGTAAAGGTTGTCTTTTCTTGATCTTCTGGTGCTATAGCAATTTGATTGTACACCGAATACCCATCAAGAAAACAATAGTAAGAATGGCCTGCAAGTCTTTCAAGCATTTGGTCAATGAAAGGTAATGGAAAATGATCTTTTCTAGTTGCATCATTTAGTCTTCGATAATCTATGCATACTCGCCATCCCGTGACTGTTCTTGTTGGTATTAGCTCATTATTATCATTTTCTACTACAGTTATTCCTCCTTTCTTTGGCACAACATGTATAGGATTTACCCATGCACTATCTGAAATTGGATAAATGATACCTGCATCTAAAAGCTTCAATACCTCCTTATGCACCACTTCTTGCATTAATGGATTTAATCTTCGCTGTGGCTGCACAATAGGTTTAAAATCATCCTCCATTAGAATTTTATGCATGCAAATTGAAGGGCGAATCCCTTTTATATCAGAAATGTTCCATCCCAAGGCAGTTTTATGTTTTCTCAAAACTCTCAACAATTTTTCTTCTTCAAGATTATTCAAAGAATCATTGATAATAACAGGAAAAGTGAAGTTTTGGCCTAAAGATGCATACCTCAAACTCGATGGGAGTTGTTTAAGCTCAAGTTGTTGTGGTGATGAAAAAATGAGTGGTGTATCTTCCAAATTTTTATCATAATCACAAATCTCTTCATTTTCTAATTTAAGTGTTTCTGCATTTGTTAAGCATTCTTCTAAATGTAATTTAGCAATTTCATCCAAATGTGTTTCTTCCATGACTTCACTTACTTGAAAGCATGCATGAACTTCTGAAGGAAACTCCATGGATTTAAATACATCAAATGTTACCTGTTCGTTGTCAACCCTTAGAATAAGTTTACCTTGTTGCACATCAATCAATGTTCTCCCTGTTGCAAGAAAAGTCTCCCCAAAATTAAAGGGATTTGTTCATCTTCCTCCATGTCAAGTACAATAAAATCAGCTGGAAATATGAATTTGTCAACTTTCACCAAAACATCTTCAACGACCTTTCGTGGATATTTGATTGACCTGTCTGCCAATTGCAAGGAAATTGTTGTAGGCTTTTGCTTCTCCAATACCTAGTTTCATGAAAACAGAATATGGCATGAGATTAATACTCGCTCCTAAATCACATAGTGCTTTATGAAAAGAAGAATTTCCAATAGTGCAAGGAATTGTAAAACTCTCTGGATCTTTAAGTTTATGTGGTAGCTTCTTTTGCAAAATTGCACTACTTTCTTCAGTTAACATCACCATCTCATGCTCTTCTAGCTTCCTCTTGTTTGATAAAATGTCCTTCAAAAATTTAGCATATTTAGGCATTTGTTCTAAAGCTTCAATAAGAGGAATATTAATATGCAATTGTTTGAAAATATTTAAAAATTTTGCAAATTGATTATCAAGCTTATTCTTTTTAAGTCTTTGTGGAAAAGGAATAGAATGATCACAAGGAGAATGAGTGCAAGTGTTAGAATTTAACTCCCCTGAAATGGTTTGACTTGACTCTCCTTTGTGCTGCGTTTGTTCTTCCATTGTTTGTTCCTTCTCACATTGTTTTTCATCCACATCTTGTTCTACATTTTTGATTTGTGGCTGCCCAATTGTTGCCCCACTTATAAGTGTTATTGCCTTCACATGCTCCTTGGGGTTTACAACTGTGTTGCTTGGTAATGTTCCTGCAGCTCTTTCATTAAGAATATTAGAAATTTGACTAATTTGTACCTCGAGATTGTGGATAGAAGCCGCAGTTGAATTTGCAACATTTTGAATTGCTTGATCTGTCTTTTGCATGTATTTCTTGAACATTTCTTCTAATGTTGGCTTCTTTTCTTGTTGTTGAAAATTTTGTTGTGGTCTAGCTCCTCCTTGATTATTGTTCCAAGAAAAATTGGGGTGATTTCTCCATCCTGGATTGTATGTGTTTGCATAAGGGTTGTTTTGCTTTTGAAAATTTGACACATAATTTGCTTGTTCTGCATTTGATGGAGCAAAAGGGTTCCCCACTTGGCAATCTGCACTAGAATGAGCTCCTGCACAATGATCACAAATGAAATGAGATTGAATAACATTAACATTCATATTACCTATTTGCTTAGATAAAACATCAATTTTTGCATTTAAATTAGAAATAAGGTCAAGTTCAAAAACTCCCGCCACTTTTCTTTGCACTGTTCTTTTTGAGGACCACTGATAATTATTAGATGCCATTTCTTCTAAAAGGTCATAAGCTGCTTCATGAGTTTTGCTCATTAAGGCACATCCAGCTGCTGCATCTACCATGGATCAATTTGTAGCCCCCAAACCGTTATAGAAAATTTGCACTTGTAGCCATTTTGGAAGTTCATGATGAGGACACTTTCTTAATAGATCTTTGTACCTCTCCCAAGCATCATATAATGACTCTGTCTCAAGTTGATTGAATGTTGTGATGTCATTTCTTAACTTTGCTGTTTTTTCTGGGGGGAAATACTTTGTCAAAAATTTTTGTGCTAAACCTTCCCAAGTTGTAATAGCTCCCTGTGGTAAAGAATTCAACCAAGTCTTTGCCCTATCTCTAAGTGAGAAAGGAAAAAGCCTAAGTCGAATAGCGTCATTCGAAACTCCATTGTGTTAGAAGGTATCACATATTTCGAGAAAGTTTGCGATGTGAATATTTGGATCATCATGTGCTAGTCCTCCAAATTGAACTGTTTGCTGAATCATCTGAATAATTGCGGGTTTGATTTCAAAATTGTTTGCTTCAATTACCGGCCTTGTGATACTTGATATCGTTCCTTCAACTGAGGGCATTGCATAATCCCTCAAAGCTTTGTTCTCCTCTCTGTTCGCCATGGATAAAGAGGATGTGGTCTTTTCTTTCTTTTCCTTTCTAATTTTTCGTAAGGTTCTTTCAATTTCTGAGTCAAAAAGTTTAGGCTCCAATGGGTTAGATCTGGGCATACACACCTAAACCCTGAAAAACAAGTAAATAAAGAGGAAAAAAAATTAAATAAATTAATAAATCAAAAGGATAAAGAAGTGAGAAAAATAAAAAAATAAAAATAAAGATAAAAATCCTAAGTCCTGAAATATAAAAATAGAAAACTAAATACAAATAAAAATAAAAAGAAAAATAAATAAAAGTAAAAGTTAGTAAAAAGAAAATAAAAGATGTAGAATAATAATAAAAATAATTACAGAAAATCCAAACTAGCAATAATCTAGCAATTTTCAATATCAATAAAAGAATAACTAATCTCCGACAACGGCACCAAAAACTTGATGTGAATATTTGCAAGTGTACAAAATCACACAAGTAATATAGTTAAATGAGTAGAGTGTCGAACCCACAGGGACTAGATATTTTACTGAGTACCGATATCACTAGATTAATCACTATTTGGAAAATCGAATTTTATAAATAATAAAACAACTAAATTACTTTAATCTAATTAAATCTAACTAAATTGGTGAAGAGGGAGAGGGCTGTGAAACTATGAAGCTCTTGTACTTTGTTTAATGGTAAAATTAGTTCTAGGGCTCTTGGTTCACCTCGTTTATCACACACACAAATTATAACTCCATATGAATTAAAGATATTATCTTTCCCAAATTGTAGACCAAAATCCGAAAGATATTAACCACTCTATCCACGTAGTCTAAAAATTATTCTCAACTAATTCTTCGCCTATCCATCAAATTATTAATTGAGAATTTGGATTTCTTAATGGTCACGTCCTCCAATATACGGTGTTAATTTTTATTAATCACAAATAACCTGTTCGGTCTCTTTATGATTTGAAAAATCATACAAATGTCTATCCACCATGTTGTACGCATAAATAATAAAAATTAAAACACAACCAGGAAAAATAAAATAAAAATAAGGAATTAAAATTTGTGCTCTACAAAACTCGGCTACATCTTAGCCTCTAGAACAATAAATTCAGTTCATGTTCAATGTGCAATTAATAAAAATGTTTGGGATTGCATCTAAAAGAAGTTGGAGAAGAAAATGAGATACAAAAAGGAATACAAATTTAATAATGCAAACCAGTCCTTTCTCACTCTCTTTCTGTCTCAAAAAAAAACCGAACCCAACTGTCGCCGTCAGCAGTGGAGCCACGTCAGCGCGTCACGTCAGCAGTCAGAGGCAGCGTTCCCCACCTTTCACGTGGGACCGCCTGCTTGTCGCGTCAGATCGGCAGCATGATGCCTCGAAGACCGCTCGCCACGTCAGCAGACAGGCCCGTCAACACAGCAGTCTCCTTCGTCTGCTTCGATCTGCACGCGAGAGGGAAGAAGAAGAGGCCGCCAGCTGTCACCGTGTGGGTCCGTGCACCTTCTCTCTTCCTTTGTTTCTTCTGAGCGGAAAGCAAGAGAGAGAGAGACTGATGACTCTCTCTCTTACTTTTTATTATTTATTTATTTATTTATAATTTTTGTTTTGATTGAATTGGCAGCCGTCACCTCTTGAATTGTACTCTCTCCCTTTGGTTTGTATTTATAGAGACGGGAAGAGAGTTAGGGTTTGCACTTTTTGCAGAATAGTCCTTCTTCTTTTGTTTATTTCCTTCCTTATTTGATCTGAAATTTCTTTATTTCTCTTTTCTCCTTTTATTTCCTTTTCTTTCAACCACGTGCTTCTGCATACACAAAATAATAGCAGAAATTAGGATGTTTAAATAAAATAAAATTAATTAGTTTAAAATTAATTAAACTAACTACAAATTATATTAGCTTATAAAAATCCTTTTAAAATAATTTGTCGCACTTTTAACTTAACAAAACAAAAAAAATTGATAAATCCATTATTTTACTTTGTTAGTTGATTTTTTCCACAAATCTTTACTTTTTGCATCAAAAATATTATTTCTTCAAAAATAATTAATTAAATGAAATCCCATAGAAATAAGATGAATTATAGACAATATCAACGAAAACAAGCACTTTTAATTGGTAAATGAGTATAAATATTTGTATATAATTTAGATACATCATGGTGCATCTAGGTCTTCTGGGCGTCCTTGGGCACTAAAAGTTGTTATCCCTAAAGGCCTATTAACTTTGGCCCACATAACCCAGATGGATAGACGATAACTTATTTATTGCCCTATATGGCCCCAAAAGGAATAATCCCTGTTAAGCCATATAGGGCAATAAATAATTTATCGTCTATTCATTTGGATAATGTAGACCAAAGTTAATGGGCCATTAGTGATTAGAAATGGTATCAGAGCCCATGATGAAGATATTGTGCTGATGTGGGGATATTATTTGAGTGTGAAGTAATTGTGTCAAGTCAGTTGGTGGCAGAGGCTTTGTCAAGTCATGAGGTTGGCAGCTATAATGTTGAGCAAAAAATGGCGGATGCAAGGCCAAGTCAACAATATTGGCGGAAGCACATGAAATAATGAAATATAATCTAAGGTGAAGACTATGAATCGCTGAAGTTCACCAAAGTTCAGGCTCGATGGTTGTCATCTCCTGCATTTGAGCCAATGTGAAGATTGTTGAGGTTATGGCTGGAATAATAGTCCCACATTGGAAAATCAATTAGATGGATAGATGGTTAAATTAGATTAGATCCAGAACTTCAATTAGGATTATTCATTTTAGGTCATATAGGGCAATGAATAATTTTTCATTTATCCACCTGAGTTTTGTGGGTCAAAGTTAATGGGCCTTTAGTGATGTTGATGTTAAGATAAAAGAGAGGCATGAAGGAAAAGATGAAAATTGATATTATGGGGCACCAAAGGCCAGTATATATAGGATACAGGGAATTATCTTAGTCGTACATCTCTAATAATATATCTAACATATATATCTAACACCCCTTCTCAAAATCACGATGGATCTACCGGTTTGAGTTTGCTTAAATATCGAATTTTTTAGACAGTATGGGATTTCGTGAAGAAGTATGTTTTCTCCAATGAAGAAGTTACAAAATGAAGTGAATAGTTCATGTCTCAAAGTGCTCACGTACATAGTGGCAATCAATCTCTATGTGTTTTGTCTGCTCTTGAAAGACCAAGTTTCTTGCAATGTGCAAGGCACTCTGGTTGTCACGATCAAGAGGAGTAGCTAATATAAGGCATTCATATCTGATAATAGCCATCAAACATGAACAATATCTCTGGGAGTAGCTGTCATTGCTAAGTACTCGGCCTCTGTGGAACAACATGCAACAACTGCTTATTTCTTGCTTCGCCATGAGATCAGCGAATCACCAAGTGATATGAAACCAAATCGGAACCATTCAAATCGGGCACGAATCTTACAACTCTCAGGGGTAAAATGGTAAATTTCACTAGAAATGTGTTCGTAAACGGGAGTTGGATCTCTTTCAAGCCCGACGACCCAAAAGGGATTTTTCTAACTGGTTTGCCATAATAGTCCAATATAAATGAGTTCATAATAATTTAAATATAATTTAAACTCATAATTATTTATAAGAGACAGTTCAAAAACCATATCTCTTATAAAGAGAAGAGTTTTAACTCTATCTCCACAATCGCTCTTATCTCTTCATGAAGAAGAGATAACCGAAGAGATAACCAACTCTATCAAAAACACCGGGAAGTAGAGATAAACCAATATCTTGAAACTGGTCCCAAAGCGACTATAAATACTCCTAAGACCTCCACATGAACCAGGTAATCAGTATTTTGCCACTAAAACTCTTATATATTTTATGAGTTCTGACTTAAGCGAGGGTATATTGTCGGGGCCGACCTCAGTGTTTCAGATTTTTGCAGGGCAATCGAAGCAATTGTCATAATCTAGATAAGATCCAGCATGAGTCAAGATCAGTTGGATATCATCAATATCGACGAGAATTAAATGGTCAGTTGTTTTTATTATTTCAAAAAGAATTAACATCATCTATTTTCTCCCACACAGAAAAAAGCAGCAACAGATTGATGTTTTCTGTGGGAACATAAAAAGCAATCCGACCAAAATTCGCTGGTAAAAAATTGTTTTCCGTCATGCCTCCAAAAGGAAAAGGGACGGTGGTGACCTCAAACCGACGAGTCAACCCTCTTCCTCCACCTCCTCATAATAAGGATGTCTCTCCTACCTCTTAGCAGGATCAACCCCCTTAACCAGATCAACCTCTTCAGCAGGAACAACCCCAAGCCTCCCTCTAGATAGGCTCCACCAGGGCCTCCTGAAGAAGTCAGTGCCCTGTGCAGCACATTGGCGAGAACAAAGGGTCGGTCCACACCTTCACGCCCTCTACGGTGCACCCTGAGACACCTCAAGCACAACAGAATCTCTGCCAGATCATAACCTACAGATAATAGGAGTCTGAATGCCAGGGCTGCTTGAGAGGATCTCGATCCTAGGATGAGCTACCCCATCCAGCAATCCAGGAAGGCACGATGGGCCTCTGTCCTTGAAACCAAGAATGCAGAAGAACCCTCTTTCCCAGAGGGTGAAGAAGCTATCACTCTCCAAGGGGACAAAGAAGGACTCCCCCTCGCTAGAGAAGGAACCCAACTCCAACAAGCCGATCAGCCCCCATGGGAGGTAGAGTGGAAGAAGCACCAGTCACCTGGGCTGAGTTTTGAGACTTCAAAGACAAGATCCTTCAAGCCCACAACATCTTTCCTAGCAGGATTAAACAAACTAGCCTTCACCGGTCCACTACTCCGTGACGTAAGGAGTCCCATGGGTCCACTAGATCCGAAGAGCAAGACAACATCGTCCTCCAGTACTTCCAAAATATGGAAGACCGTCTAGTACTACTGAAGCAAGAAGATGGAATACAAGAAGGAACATACCGCCCCATCCGACGCCCCTTCTCCAAAAAAATCATCGAGGCTCATGTGCTAGTCAACTTCAAAATTCCTGCCTGAGTTATACAACAAAGAGTTCGACCCAGTAAACCACATTGAGAGTTTCAAGACCCTTATGATGATCCACCAAGCAACTGACTCCCTCCTCTACCATACTTTTCCAACAAACCTGAAGGGATCAGCACAGGACTGGTTCTCTCGTCTCTCTCCGGGGTCCATTTTCTCCTTTAATTAGCTTGAAGAACTCTTCCTCACACACTTAATCACCAACCGTAAGACAGAGAAGACAAGTGCCTCCTTACTTGACTTGAAGCAAAGGAAATGGGAATCCCTCAAGAGTTATGTTCGGCGTTTCCCAGTCGAGTCCCTATCCATCCCCTCACTCAATTCAGCCGTAGCCTTGGCTGCCTTTACATACAATGTGAATTATGACCACCTTAAAGCTTATCTTGTCAAAAGACCCCTGATGAGTTGATTTTATACAAAATTTTTAGTACTCTTTCATGCATTAAAATTGCGAGTTCTTGGTTATTTTGTTGAAATTTATCTTATTTCTACTCATTATTATGTATTTGATTGATTTTGTAGGAATGAGATTTACAAGTGAAAAAAGATAAGAAATTTGGTAAAAATCAAAGAGGAAACAAGGATAAAGATTTTTAAATTCAGATTTATTTTTTGTGAAGATTTCTAGAAAATTTGAGCACTTAAATACATGTTTTTACAAATTGGCTCTTTGAAGAATTAATAAAAATATTATGGTCAACTAGAGGGTGCAATAATTTTTTTGAATAAAATTTAAAAAAAAATAAATAAATCAACATCACCTAATCTATTAATCTTAATTAATTATTTAAAATATATACTTATCATATTAATTACTTAATTATTTAATTATCCTAATAAACTAACCTAAACCTAATTACATCTCTCCTATTCTATTCCTATATATAAGTGCAGATGTGAAAAGGGTGTGTTGGCTGGGTGGCAGCTACAGGAAGGAAAGGTAGGTGGCACGAAATTCAAGGAGAGGCTCTGTTTTAGGTGGGTGGCAGCTGGAGATCCGAGAAAGAAAAAAAAAGGAAAAATAAAAATAAAAATAGAAAGCAATGAAGGCTCAAGGCGGCACGGAAATCAAGGCAGAGGAAAGAGAGAGGCTGGGCTTGAGTTGCGGTGCAAATCTCGAGTTGCTTCGATTTGGGATTTTCTACAAAAACGAGTTCTTTCTTTTTCTTCTCTAATTTTGATTATGCAATCGATGAACAAGTTTGTTAGTTGCAATTTTATTATAAACTAAATTAATTTTTTTAGGGTTAGGGCTTTTATGTAGCCTAGTTTTGAGAACACAATTTTTAATTCCATATTAGTTTTCTATTTTTCCATGGTTGTGTGTTTGATTTTTGTTCTTAATGCATACAATTGGTTGACCAACTTTTGTATGATCTATTAAATCATGGTGAGATCGAACTGGTAATTTGTGATTTAGAACTATAAAATTAAACACCATTGATTGAGCGAAATTAGAGATGATTTACCGCAATTGATGTGACTATAAAGAAATCCATAGAACTTAATGAGTCTTCAATTAATTAAATTTGAATAGAGATATGACAAACTGTTAGTTGAAGATATTTTTGGCGTTGTTCGAGAGAAAGCATTGAATACTTAGGAGATTTTGGTCTACAACTTGGAAAAATAATATTATTATTCCCATGGAATTATGAATTGTGTGGGATAAACTAGATGAAATCAAAAGCCCTAGAATTAATTTTGCAATTAATAAACAACAAAAATTTCAAATTCCGCTCCTTTTAATCGATTTAGTTAGTTCTTTAGATTAATTTAATTTGATTGTTGTCATTATTGAATTTCGATTTTCCAAATAATAGTTAATGTAGTAATTTTGGTACTCGATGAAATAATTAGTCCTTGTGGGTTCGACACTCTTTTCACTTAACTATACTATTTGTTGCGATTTTGTATACTTGCAAATATTCACATTAAGTTTTTGGCGCCGTTGACGATGACTAGTTATTCTTTTATTGATATTGAAAATTGCTAAGATTATTACTAGTTTGGATTTTTTTTTATTTTTTTGTTTTATTATTATTTTACCTCTTTATTTTCTTTTGACTTACTTATATTTTTATTTATTTATTTATTTTTTTAGTTTTTTTTAATACTTATATTTCAGGACATATAAGTACAGTATCATGGCGAACAATGAGGAAAACAGGGCTTTGAGAGATTATGTTATGCCCTCAATTCATGGAGCAACATCAAGCATAAAGAGGCCTGCTATTGAAGCAAACAACTTTGAAATTAAACCAGCAATTATTCAGATGATTCAACAGACTGTTCAATTTTGGGGACTATTGCACGAGGATCCTTATGTTCATATTGCAAACTTTCTAGAAATTTGTGACACTTTTAAGTACAACGGAGTATCAGATGATGCAATTCGATTGAGACTCTTTCCTTTTTCACTAAGAGATAAGGCGAAGACTTGGCTAAATTTTCTACCACCCGGTAGTATTACTACTTGGGAGGAACTTGTAAAAAAAATTCTGGCTAAGTATTTTCCGCCGGCAAAGACAACGAAGCTAAGGAATGATATTATCACCTTCTCTCAATTTGACACCAAGTATTTGTATGATGCATGGAAGAGGTACAAAGAGTTATTGAGAAAGTGTCCTTATCGTGAACTACCGAAATGGCTGCAAATTCAAATATTATATAATGGTTTGGGAGTTACAAATCGATCTATGGTTGACGCAGCAGCTGGAGGTGCACTAACGAGCAAAACTCACGAAGCAGCCTATGAACATTTAGAGGAGATGACATCTAATAGTTAACAGTGGTCTTCAGAGAGAATAATGCCAAGAAAAGTGGCTGGAGTTTTTGAACTTGATCATATTACTAATTTTGTAATGCCCCGGATCCCCATTACTGGACATCCGAGACAACCAGAATATTTGCCTTCAATGCATCTCAACACAGTAAATAACACAGAAATTTTAAAACTTTTATTGCCAAACAAGATCATTACATCAATAATTACAACCCTTATCTTGTTCTTGAACAAGGAATACAAATTATATAAACTTATTACAAATGCTTACAAAAATATCCAGATTCTACTTATGAAGCTATCAGCTGTCTTCTAGAGTGATGATCGACTGATCACCGCCGAACTTCGCTTAGTGGTCCTGCTGCTTTCTTGAGATGCGCCCCGTAGCTCGAATTTTTTGCTGCATTACTCTAATATTCCTGCATCTGCTCGAATAGTAGGCATGTACACTGCCATTCTACTTGAATGGCCTGATGGTCTTGGGTTCTCCTACACATGCAACCCGATATCCAATTACCTAAAAGTGGGGCATGTCAGTAATCCTACAGACGCAATGCTGATAAGAAAACAACGATCTCCAACTAGCAGTCATAATCCTTCTTGAATGGAAAAGAAACGTGCATCCAAACTTCCTAGTGTCTGTGTATGCCATTACCTGAGGTCTAATGCAATGTACAGAGTACAAAACAGATGCACACTCAATCTAATGTCAGCAAGAATCTGGACACAAATGCATCCCATACTACATGTGCCCCAGATCAAGCCGTTTCTCCAGTTTCAGGGATTCGAACCCTCGCCAAGCAATGCATTCTATTATTGTACACTTCCTGTTCCTGATAGTACAACATGATTGAGAAGGCATATAAAAAGAAATAATTCGGGGAGCTACCCTGTTGTCACCAATAATTGTTGCATCGGACCATCCTCAAAAGCCGTAACGAACTTACAGATATACAGCAGCATATCCATTGCGCAGAAGATCCATTATGATCCGTTCGTATCCACCAACATAGAACATGACGGCCTCGAAGGTCTAAAAACCCCCTATCTGCCAGGAAATCTCATCCCGTTCTTACCACGGTACTTCAGAAATCAACAGTGCAAGATACGAACAATAGCACGTATCTCTAATGACAGGAAGAGACAACCCTGGTTATCACCACCTAGTGCTGGCTCTTAAAACGAGTCGGATTATAGGGAATCACCCATAACACTAATTTTGTCTTCAAGCGAACAATAAAGAAAACCTAAACAATGTAGTTCACTGTGTCACTCAAATCAAACACGGTGTCGATCAAACAATGTCGAGCCTGATTGGTCTGTCAAAATAACAATAAATCACGGGAACCGCACTCACCGATTCCCAATACCTTCACAGGTCATCGACCGATAACCCCGGCCCGTGACCCTCAGTGAGTAGTCCAACAGCGCCCAAAACATGCATATAAATTGTGAATGAAGGTAAGCACACACAACCACCAATACTCAACTATTGACAGACTCAGGCATCAAGACACCAGTCACCAATCGATCATGGCTATCACCCAACTCACTCATGTCCAGCATGAGTACTAAACATAGGAACTTGTCCAAGTCCCAATGAAGTGCTAAACAACATCTTTAGAACTCAATAGCTCATGATCACCATACTGCGGTATGTAGAGAATTCCTCATTGATTGTCCAATCAAGCAGTTCAAGACGTAGCCATTGCTGCGACTTAGGCCACACTCATCGGAATCCCACAAAATCAGGTTTTCTAAAAGGGTAGGAGACTCTACTGCAATCCCCTAGTTGATAACTTTCTCAAATTCCTTATAGAACTCCGTTCCCTGGGTTAATACAAACCTGAAGTCAATCAGGATAGTAGGTTGCTAATCATGGAACATCCATAACTTCCAACATATAACTCGGAATCTCTTGATATTACCCATTCTGGAAATCTAAGATCCTAGGCTACAACTCTCCAGTTAATCATTTCCTCAAATTCAATCATCTTGATACGATAAAAATCCCATATACTCTCAGCTGTACATTCCTTCATGCACTCGCTGCACTTTTCCCATATCATAAAAATTTTCTCACTCATCGGAATCACTCGATTCCGGATTCTATGGAAAGGTGGGAGTGTCTACTAAAACTTTCTAGTAGAACACATCCTCAGATTCCATCACTAAAGTCCTCAAAAATACAAAATTCCATCAGGTGCACAAACAGGGAAGAATTTATTTATTTAGCCAACAATGTCTCCACTAAGACTGGATCTACCACAGTCTTTGGAAAATCATAACTTTCAACCTACAAACTGGAATTACAAAATTCTACATGTTTTGGAAATCTATGAATCCCTACTACAAATCTCTAGTTGATCAACCTTCCAAATTCTTAACAAATAATTCCAGAATTACTCATCTTCACACACTAGTCAATCTGAGTTATGCTGGAACTGGTCTACTTTGAAATTCAATAAGAAATCAACCACAAGTCCAAAGCTCATGAAATTTGAGATTCTTAAACAAAACATATAACATTTGTTTGTGTCCAAATTTTGCATCTAGGTTCATCTTACACAAAGAGCTATGACCCCTCAAATATAGCATAAATTTTAGCTGCTTCTTCAAGCAGGGTCCATACCACTATATAAGATTTATTTTTTGAAACCTCAAGCAAATGTCATCTAAAAATTCTAAAATTTGAGAATCATAAAATAGACACATGCCAAAAGCTACTGCAAAAGTTTCATAGCAATATCATGCACACACAACTAGTTATGGCCATGTAAACTTCTATCTAAAAACAATCAACTTCAGTTCTAACCTCCAGACCAGTCGGAGCTTAAAAATATTTTGAGGTATCAAATGACCTCAGAAAATTATGAAATTTAAGAATATGGTTGTAGACACATACAATAGTATCCACAAATATTTTCAGCTTAAAATACCCAGCCAATTTTGAGTTATGACTTCGGAAAGTTATAGCAATTCTCACACAGTCAGCAGTTTTTTGACTGCTTTCTGTACGAAATTGGACTAAGTGTTTGGGATAATAAATAGCTTCCAAATATTATGAAAAAAATCATGGGAGCTCTAGAATCATAGCAAAACAATCCCTAAAAAATTTAGTCCAAAATTCCGAACCGTTTGAGAGTTAGAAATTCTCAAACTCATATACTCATATATGTTTTCAACACAAGCATCATGAAAGAGTTGTTCTACCATTCAACTACCTTTTTCTTAGCATGCCACTATCATACATGATAATCAAAATTTCTTCAAACACTACCATATGCTAAAAAATCACATACTCATAAAGAAGACTAATTTTTAGAGTTAAGAGAATCACCCACCTGTAGTTGCAAGAAAACTCCTTGTAGCTTGGCTCCCTTCCTTTACTCCTAGCTCTTGTAGTACTTGGCTATCTCAATCTCCTACCACTCTTCTCTTCCACTACACCTTTTATTCAAAAAGACTTACATTTTCTTCTTCTCCTTCTCTACTTTTTTTTGAAGCAAAAACAAAACAAGAAGAAGGGATGAGAAGAGAATGGAGTGGGGTATTTTATAGGAAATGGGGAGTTAAGGTTTTTGGAAGTGTGTGGATGAGATAAGGCCAACACACACAAGTAGAAGCTTCTTGCAAGTTTCTCATTCTTCAAAAGTCAACACACATGGTGAATTGTTTCCACCATTGGATCTTCATTAAGATCCAGGCCATGATCACATGATGCTAGGGTCCTAATCCTAGGTTAGGTCAAGGAACCCTAGGTCACCATACCCTAACCCTAGTGCATAAATAGGCATGGTTATTCAATCCAATAATCATGCACCAAAACAATTCGAGCAATAACTTGGTTTTAAATAACCAATATATATATATATATATATATATATATATATATATATATATATATATATATATATATATATATATATATATATATATATATATATATATATATATATATATATACATATAATAATAATAATAATAATAATAATAATAATAATAATAATAATAATCTAATTTATTATTTTCTCCCAAAAATTGTCTGGTCAAAACAATTGGGATAATCTATAGTTTAATCGAGAGGATATCCCTAGTCTATCTCATCAGTGTTCAGAACAGCTCGTATATATGCAATTTCTCAATTAAAACTAATAGTTATTAGAAAAATACGTAATCGTGTGCAATATTCAATTGTGCACGGATACTATGCAAAAATAGCTATATGCTATTTTGCGGGGTATTATAACTTTAACTGCACAAATTGATATTTTATGTAAATAATTAGGTAATATGAATGTTAATTCTATTCAAACTAATATGATTTGTAATCTTTGTGCAGGAAATCACTCAAGTACAGATTGCCAAGTGGGAAACCCATTTGCTCACCTACAGTCCTATCAAGCAATTTACGTGCCCAATTTTCAACATTAAAACAATCCCTATTCGAACACGTATCATCAAGAATGGGGAAACACCCCCAATATTTCTTGGAACAACAATCAAGGAGAAATTAAACCGCCTCGAAATTTTTCACAACAAGAAAAGAAGCCGACACTTGAAGAGATGTTTATGCAATACATGCAGAAGACAGATTTGGCGATACAAAATAATTCGGCTTCAGTTCACAATCTTGAGGCTCAAATTGGCCAGCTTTCAAATATTTTTACAGAGAGAACAGCAGGAAACTTATCCCGCAACACCGTGACCAACTCCACGGAGCATGTCAAAGCAATAACACTAAGAAGCGGGAGGACAATTGAGCAACCACAAGAAGAAAATAGCGAACAAAATGTGGTTGAAAAGGAAGAAGAGTACGAACCAATTGTGGAGGAACAAACACAGCATGAGCAAGTAACTTTTGATGTCTGTAAATTCATGAAGTTTCCTACCGAAGAACAGTCATCTTTTCAAGTAAGTGAAACTGATTTAATTGTGAGCGGGAAACATAAGGCTGAAGTTGAAAATTTTCCAATCGAAGTATGTCCAATAAATTCAACAAGTCTTGAATCTAAAGAAGAAAATATTTTTGAATATGTTATGTATTTGGATGTTGCACCATCTATTCATCCATTTTCTCAACTGAAATTCAAAGAGGTAGGGATATTAAAGACATCATCTTCAAGAAAGAAATGACTCAAACTTGAGTTTGAACCTAATCCCCACTTGAAGAGAAGTATTAGAAAAGATGTTCTTATGTTGTTAGATCTTGGCGTCATATAACCATCACCGCTATCATGTCTGGCTGGAGACTTGAAACTTAACACTTCTTAGGAGGCAACCCATATTTTCTTTTACTGCATTTAGATTTGATTTTTCTTTTATTTTATTTTAATTTTAAAATCTGATTTTATTTTGTAGGATTGCACGAGTTTGGAAGTTGTCGGGCGGAGCTGTTTTCTACACCTACATTGATGGCTGTTTTTTTGCAGGATGGAGTCACAATATGGAAAAGTGTTTCAAAGTGCGATCGTAGAAAACTGTCTTAGCTTTCCAGATTAAAACGAATCAGGCCATTTGGACATCTACAGCTCCAGATATCACTGAAACAATGAACGTCGCGCGTGCAAAATTTTAACCCAAATCAGGAAAGAAATTATGAACTTTTTGCATTCTTTTTGTTTTTCTTTTTCCTTTCCCAATGAGGACAATGTGATATTCAAGTTTGGGGGATGGGTTACAAATTTATTTTTTATTTTATATATATTTGAAAAGAAAAAAAATAAAAGGGATTTCAATTAGGCTTACCATTACACTTTTGAGTTCTTTATTGTGCTAAAGCATTGAAATAATTTTTTTTAGGATAAACAATATCTTATAAAGTAAGATTAAGCATTCTTATTTACTTTAGGATTATTGAATTTCAAAATTCCTTACACGTTTGTGACAGTCATGTGATTACATTAAATAAAAATGTGATGTTTTTTTCTTGTGATTATCCCCTTTGATCTAGTCCTAAACAGAGTTTAAGTAAATAGAGTGAAAAAAAAATTATGAATAAAGTTCTATCTACTCCAATATTTTGAGTTGCTTAGTAACTAGGGTATTCATCACCAATGTTTACTTTTACGTCAAACGGCAACTTGAAATATAAGTATGTAAAGCACTCTAAGTTTGTGACTTGTTGAGTAACTGGGTGGATTCATCACAAATGTTTGCATTAGCGTCAAAACGCAAGTGAAAACTTAGAGAAGATAACTAAAAAAGAACTAAAAAAAACTATAAAAAAACTCTAGTTTACTACTCGGTTTGTAGTTCTGAGAAGGGGAAATCACAGATGAAGTTGTTACATACTATAATTACATTAATTGCATGACAAATTTGATTAGATTTGGAATTATATATGAATAATTGCACTGGAGAAAGTGAGTATGCTTGATTTTACTTTATTTGCTATTGTTTATATGTTTAATTGCAATTTTGATGCTTGCATAATAAGATCTCTTAGTGTGATGAGTTGAGCCTACTATTGATTATTATTCTTTGATTTATGGTTTTCTTTTTACTCGAGGACAAGCAAAATCTTAAGTTTGGGGGTATTTGATGTGTTTAATTTATACATAATTTTTAGTACTCTTTTATGCATTAAAATTGCGAGTTCTCGGTTATTTTGTTGAAATTTATCTTATTTCTACTCATTATTATGTATTTGATTGATTTTGTAGGAATGAGATTTATAAGTGCAAAAAGATATGAATTTTGGTAAAATTCAAAGAAGAAACAAGGATAAATATTTTTAAATTCAAATTTATTTTTTGTGAAGATTTCTAGAAAATTTGAGCACTCAAATATATGTTTTTACAAATTGGCTCTTTGAAGAATTAATAAAAATATTATGGTCAACTAGGGGGTGAAATATAATTTTGGAATAAAATTAAATAAAGCAACATCACCTAATCTATTAATCTTAATTAGTTATTTTAAATATATACTTATCATATTAATTACTTAATTAATTAATTATCCTAATAAACTAACCTAAACCTAATTACATCTCTCTTATTCTATTCCTATATATAAGTGCAGATGTGAAAAAGGGTGTGTTAGCTGGGTGGCGGCTACAGGAAGGAAAGGTAGGTGGCACGAAAATCAAGGAGAGACTCTGTTTTAGGTGGGTGGCGGCTGGAGATCCGAGAAAGAAAGAAAAAAAGGATAAAATAAAATAAAAATAGAAAGCAAAGAAGGCTAAAGGCGGTGCGGAAATCAAGGCAGAGGAAAGAGAGAGACTGGGCTTGATTTGCGGCGCGAATCTCGAGTTGCTTTGATTTGGGATTTTCTACAAAAACGAGTTCTTTCTTTTTCTTCTCTAATTTTTATTATGCAATCCATGAACAAGTTTGTTAGTTACAATTTTATTATGAACTAAATTAATTTTTCTAAGGCTAGGGCTTTGATGTAGCCTAGTTTTCATAACACAATTTTTAATTCCATATTATTTTTCTATTTTTGCATGGTTGTGTGTTTGATTTTTGTTCTTAATTCTTACAACTGGTTGTCCAACTTTTGTATGATCTATTAAATCACGGAGAGACCGAACTGGTAATTTGTAATTTAGAACTATAAAATTAAACACCAATATTGAGCGAAATTAGAGATGATTTACAGCGATTGATGTGACTATAAAGAAATCCATAGAACTTAATGAGTTTTCAATTAATTAAATTTGCATAGAGATATGACAAACTATTTGTTGGAAATATTTTTGGTGTTGTTCGAAAAAAAGCATTGAATACTTAGAGGATTTTGGTCTACAACTTGAAAAAATAATATTATTATTCGCATGGAATTATGAATTGTGTGGGATAAACTAGGTGAAATCAAAAGCCCTAGAATTAATTTTGCAATTAATAAATAACAAAAATTTCAAATTCCGCTCCTTTTAATTGATTTAGTTTGTTCTTTAGATTAATTTAATTTAACTGTTTTCTTTATTGAATTTCGATTTCCAAATAGTAGTTAATCTAGTAATTTCAGTACTCGATAAAATAATTAGTCCTTATGGGTTCGACACTCTTTTTACTTAATTATACTACTTGTTGCGATTTTGTACAATTGCAAATATTCACATCACCCCCCTCGAGAATTCTCCGACCTCCTCCAAAGAGTCAAGAAGTACATTTGAGTGGAAGATGTCATTCAACCCCAAGAACAGAAGGTGCCCTCATCAGGAACAAACAGAAGAGCACTAATAAAGACAGACCTAGGAAGACCTAGAAGGATGCCATAGGCCAGTGTCGTCCACCTCCATCTCGCTTTGAGAAGTAAACTCCGCTTAATGCCAACATCATTGCAATTCTCATGGAAGTTAACAAGGTGGGACTCCTTTAACCGCCTCCTAAGATGAACGCCTCAAGAAGGAGAAGGGATATGAACAAGGGGTGTGTTTCATACAGATCTTGTGCATCTCACATATGACCATCGAGCCCTGCTCCGCTAGGGATACCTCGCCAAGTTTGCCCAAAGAAACAATGCTGAACCTCCTCCTATAAGAGGAGCCAACAAGCGACCAGAGAGGCCTTCCGAATCCCACAGCTCAGGATGCTTGGAATTGTTACACTTCATCCATGGGGGACCTATGAGGGGATTGTCTAACATCTCAAGAAAAGCATTTCTACGTGAAGTGAACTCAATGTACAATATACCCCCTCCCAATAGCTAGGGAGTTCCAATCACATTCTCGGACCAAGACCTCAAAGGTGTTCGAACACCTCACTGGGACACAATTGTAATCAACATATTATGGAAAATCACAAGGCGTACCACGTCTGGTAAATAACGGTAACTCGGTAAACATCCTCTTCCTGAATCATTTCGAGGGCCTCAAGCTCAAGCGAGATGCCTTAAACCTGTCAGGTACACCCTCCATGGGTTCTCTGAAGCCACAGTTCAGATTGAAGGAATCGTCTCCCTTGACGTTAGTGTGGGAAGGCTCCAGCTACCCGCATGAAAGCACTAGATTTCATGGTTGTGGATATGAAGTCTGCCTACAATGCCATTTTTGGTCGCCCAGGGATAGTAGCCCTTCAATCGGTTGCCACGGCCTACCACATAAAGATGAAGTTTCCTACGGCAGTAGGAGTAGGGGAAGCTAAAGGAAGCCAAGAAGTTGCTTGAGCGTGTTACACCGTCACAATGGGGGCCTCGGTCCTCCCCCTCGATTCTATGGAACTCCTACAAGATAGGGGACAAGCCAGTTCTGAACCCATAGACGAACCAGAAAAAATTCCCTTCTCCCAAGAGGATTAAGCTAAGTGTTTTCGAGTAAGCAAGACACTCCCCGATCAAGTCAATGAGAAATTCATTATTTGTATTAGGGAGAAACGAGACCTTTTTGCTTGGACAGCCACAGACATGTTGGGCATATCCGAAGGTATAATCATGCACTGGTTAAGTGTGAACCCGGAAGTCAGGCCTATTCACTAGAAGAGCTGTAAGTTTTCCCCCGAAAGGCAGCAAACAATCAAGGAGGATGTCGAGAAGCTCCTAGCTGCCACTTCATTCAAGAAGTTAGCTACCCCGAGTGGCTAGCAAATGTGGTAACAGTCAATAAAGCCAATGGCAAATGGAGAATCTACATAGACTTCACCTACCTCAACAAAGCATGTCCGAAGGACCCCTTTCCTTTGCTGAGTATAGATGCCTTGATCGACGCCACCTCAGGCCATGAGCTCTTAGGCTTTATTGACGGCTTCTCGGGATACAGCCATATCTGAATGTTTCCACCTGGCATCCTGAAGTTGTCCTTCATCATCGACCAAGGACTCTATGCTATCAAGTCATTCCCTTCGGATTAAAGAATGTCGAAGTCACATATCAGTACTTGGTGAACCAAGTCTTCAAGGGGCAAATCGGCCGAAACATGGAGGTACATGTGGATGATATGCTCGTCAAGAGCTTCAAGAAAGAAGACCATGTGGCTGACCTCCAAGAAGCATTTGATGTACTGTGGAGACACAACATGAGACTGAATCCCTCGAAGTGCGCCTTCGGGGTCTCCTCCGGAATGTTTTTAGGGTTTATGTTAAGCCAAAGAGGAATCGAAGCCAACCATGAGAAGATCAAAGCCATACACGACATGTCTCTCCTGACTACCATCAAAGAAGTCCAAAAGCTCATTGATCACCTTGCAGCGATTAGACGCTTCCTCTCCAAGTCTGGGAAGAAGTGCCTCTCATTCTTCAAAGCTCTCCAAGGAGCAAAGAATTTTGAGTGGGGAGAAAAAACATGCAGCCTTCGAAAGTCTTAAAGCACACATTGTCAATCCTACACTCCTTAGCAAGCCCACACCAGGAGAGGTCCTCTACCTCTACGTGGCTACTTCAGATCAGATCCTCATTGTCGTCCTAGTAAGGGAAGAAACGGGCACATAAGCTGATCTACTACGAAAGCAAGGTACTCCACAATGCTGAACTTTGATACTCGAAGATGGAAAAGATGGCCTAGACACTAGTTACAACTACCCGAATGCTCCGACCCCACTTCCAAGCCCATTCTATCTCGGTCCTCACCGATCAGCCGCTCAAACAAGTCTTCTACAAGCCATAGAGCTTTAGAAGACTACTGAAGTGATCCATCGAGTTAATTCAACATGATAGAACTTATCGACCAAGAACAACAATCAAGGCCAAAACCTTGGAGGAATTCATCATCGAAAGCACCATTCCTGATCTCCCCGAGGAAGAAGACAACCCCCCACTTTGGAGTGTCTACGTGGATGGGTCATCTTGCCTTGAAGGCAGCAGAGCCAAAGTCATCGTGCTTGGTCCCGACGAGTTCACCTTTCAATACTTGCTGCGCCTCAACTTCCCAGCATCCAATAATGAGGCCGAGTATGAAGCCCTCATCGCTGGGCTTCTCTTAGCAAGGAAAGCAGGTGCACGAAGAGACTAAGTGTTAAGCGACTCCCAATTGGTAGTGAACCAAGTCCGGGGGGAATATGAGGCCAGAGATGACCGCATGATCAAGTACTTGACCTACGTAAAGAGACTTATGTCCACTTTCAAAGAAGCCAAAGTCACTTGCATTCCATGCGAGGAAAATGGGCAAGCAGATGCCCTCTCCAAGCTTGCCTCCTCATCGTTCGATAAACTTGACCATACTATGCTTATCGAAGTCCTACTCAAGCCAAGCATCGAAGAAGAGGCATTGAAGCTCATGTCCATCACCACCCGAACACCAGAAAATTGTTGGATGAAACCCTTGATCGACTTCATTGACAAGGGGGTCCTCCCTACGGACCCCAAAGAAGCAAGAAAGATCCGGGTAAGGGCTGAAAGATATACACTCGCCGAAGGAGTCCTCTACAAGCGCTCCTACACCCAAGTTGATGGCCGACCTTACCTACGATGCCTCTCTCCCGAAGAAGTCGATTACGCTCTCAAAGAGGTACATGAAGGAATATGAGGCATCACCTAGGCGTGAGGTCTCTTACACACAAAAAATTCAACCATGGATACTATTGGCCAACTCTCCTTAACGAAGCCCAATCATACGTCCATCGATGTATCCCCTGCCATAAATACTCCTCCATCAAGCGAGTACCCTAAGCCAACCTCAGCTCTATGTCAAGCCCCATTCCCTTCGCAATGTGAAGAATGGACATGCTCAGACCATTTCCTTCCGCCACAGGACAACGGATCTTCCTAGTGGTCGCCATCAACTACTTCATAAAGTGGATCATGGCATGACCACTTACGACCTTCACAAAGCATAAAATCCAACAATTCTTATAGACTAACGTAGTCTGCCGGTTCGGGATCCCCTGCACACTCTTCACTGACAATGGAACGCAGTTTTCTGGCAAGGGGTTTCGTATGTTTTGCACTGATCTGGGGGTTGAACAACGCTTTTCATCCATCTCGCACCCCAGACCAACGAACATGTCGAGAACGCCAATCGGTAAATCTTGGATGACCTCAAGAATAGACTTGGTGAAGCACAGAAGGGGCTATGGGTCGAAGAACTCCCAAGCGTGCTCTGGTCCTATAAAACCACAAAGAGAATCCCAACAGAAGAATCCCTATTCAACCTCACATTCGACACAGAAGCTCTTATCCTTCTGGAAGTAGAATTACATTCCCCTCGCCTTCTCTACTACAACAAATAGCAGAACTCAAATGACCACCGAGCCAATCTAGATCTCGTTCAAGAAGTCCAAGAGAAGTCTGTCATGCGATGACATATCTACCAGCAAAGGTTCGAGAAGTTCTACAATAAGAAGGCATGTCCGGCCAACCTCAAGGAGGGAGACCCCATCCTTTGAAAGCTTGAGATATCCGACCCATGCAAGAAAGGAAAGCTCGCCCCTAACTGGGAGAGACCATACAAGGTCTTACAAGTGGTCCGCCTGGGAGCTTACCGACTTGAAGACCTGGGGGGAAAGAAGATATCAAGGACTTAGAATGCCGAGCACCTGATGAAGTATAACGAGGTGCTTAACGCCATCCCCTAGTAGTTAGCTTCAAAACATGTAATAATGGCCGACACTTATAACAGTCACATAATGTAGTAAAGGCTAGCATCAAAGAAGTCGCTTATTTTTATTTTTATAAATTTTCAATCTTTTCTTTTGCAAAATTCTCATATATTTTAATCGGATGCAAACAATGAGTCAGACACATGGTCTGCCCCCGAGCAACACGATCTACTTACTAAGCATCCCAACGGACGAGTGTGGAGTCCATACTCATGTTTTTTAGAGTCATTCTAGCCACTTGCCACCGAGCAAGTATGCGGGGCAGGCCTCGCCATTTGATTGCTCCTAAAACTCATTGTCAATCCATTCGGAGTCAATCTTATGGTTCTTAGAGTCACTTTTGCCACTTGCCACCGAGCAAGTGCAAGGCACACCTCGCCATTCGATATGCTCCCAAAACGACCCATGAACAAATGCGAGTCCATACTCATGGTTCTTAGAGTTGCTCTAGCCACTTATCGCCGAACAAGTATGCGGAGCATGCCTCGCCATTCGATTGCTCCCGAAACTCGTCGTCAACCTGTTTAGAGTCCAAACTCATGGTTCTTAGAGTCGTTCTTGCCACTTACCACAGATCAAGTGCAAGGCACGCCTCACCATTCGATTTGCTCCAAAAACGAACCCTAGACAAGTGTGGAGTCCATACTCATGGTTCTTAGAGTCACTCTAACCACTTGCCATCGAGCAAGTGTGCGGGGCCCACCTCACCCTTCGATTGCTCCTAAAACTCGTCAACCCGTTCAAAGTCCATACTCATGGTTCTTAGAGTCACTCTTACCACTTGCCACCGAGAAAGTGCAAGGCATGCCTCGCCATTCGATTTGCTCTTAAAACGATTTGTGGACAAATACGAAGTCCATACTCATGGCTCTTAGAGTCGCTTTAGCCACTTGCCATCAAGCAAGTGTACAGAGCACGCCTCGTCATTTGATCCACAAAGCAAGGGCACATCCACGTTTCACCGTTTGATTGTTCACACAACCTCCCGCAACAAGGGCACAAGCGATTCAACCCTCCACTAGACTTGTCATAGCAACTCTAGCACAAAGAGCTATTACTCATAGAGAACAAGAGACAATGATTGAGCACTTAGAAGATTTTTATTTCACGCCAAAACTTTTGTTACAAGTTGAAAAGAAACAATCAACAAGATTACTAGTCTCCCTCAGAGTCATCTCTACTCCCTCGCGGCAAGGAGACATTCCTGTTAAGGGACACACACAGCTTACGGTCCCCTTGGGTCACCAAAGCTCCGCCTCGATCTCTCGAATGATCTGAAGGGAAGACCAAACCCACTGTCTGAGTTTGAGATGCATGATCGCCAACACGCGTCACCCCTCCAATCGAGGCAACACTTGATGAACCGACCTCCCTGCTTTGGGCATCTCCCAGATTCCTCGAGACATCATGCAGACGCAAAGCTAGCTCATGAAACGACCTCCCCTTATTTATCTCATCACGAGTGCAAGAAGTTCTCATGGTCCTAGTCTCGTTAAGAAGTCGCTTCAACCGATGAATCTCCACTTCTTGCTCGACACGACTCTCCTTGAGATATGCAACCCTCACCCTAATCTTCCAACAAACCATACTTGCGCACGCCGAACCATTCAGACGAGTCTCTCCCGAGAATTCAAGAACAGCTGTCCTCATATGAGCAACCTCTAAGCTCTTCTCAAGCACTACATTCTTCAACTCATTCCTCTTGGTAGGAGCCACAAGCACAGAACTACAAAGGGATTTAACTTCTGAGTTCCTCCCGGCCATCACCTCCTCAAGTGGCTGAGCTCGACTTCCGCCTTGGATAGCTTCTCCCATGAACAAGTAAGCCCCAACTCCACCATGCGAAGCTTGGCACGGAGATGGGAAATCTCGCCATCACGAGGATCACACCCAACATACACAACAACCAGCTAGTAGAAGAGAGCAGTGAATCACGACAACAGTGCAACCAAGACTACAGAATACGGAAAGACTCGAGTGTTCAAACCCAACACAAGCTATAAAAAAAACTTAACGAGTTTTCATTGCAATAAAAAATATACATTAAGCGGTGGTCAGTCCACTATAAGGCATCAATAAAAAAACTCAAAAGCAAAAACTAGAGGAAAAGAAAGAGGAGTCAAGGGTCCACCACAGCCGGTGAAGCCACGGGAGAGGGAGACCCATCTCCAACTCCCCCCTCCCCCCACAACTCCCGAACTCCCCAAGACTGTCATGGAAGGATCTGCCACAACGTTGCCTCCCTCCTCCTTGGCAGAAGCACTCCCGAACAAGTGATGCACCGTGTTATCAAAATCGGGGACTCGCTCGTAGATGTCCTGAAGGGCTCTAGCGTATGCCTTCTCCATGTTCGAGACCAGATACCTCTCCACCTCGGACTTCGCATGAGCCACCGCAACCTTCCTCTCCTTCATCGTGCTCAGTCTCTCTCTCACCGCCTCCTCCTTCTCCCTAGCCAAAGCTGCCTCCAGCAGCGCGATCCACTCCGCCTGAGCCTCTCTCCGATGCACCACCACATCCAGCTCCCTGGCGGCCTTCGCCCGCTCCATCTTCGCCTTATGGCCGCCACCTTCCACTCTTTCCCTCCTCCACCACATGTTTCAACAAGTTGCCAATGTGACAAGTGATCTGCACGAATAGAAAAAAAATCCAAAGTTACAAAGAAAAAGAATGACTACACTATAAAAGCAAAATGTAGGAAGGAAACTACAACCAAAGTGAGACGTATCGACAAAGCGGCTCAAGAGACCTCCAAGCCAAAATTGCCAGCAGACCCTGCGGCCATCGCGCTCTTATCCTTGGGGGTTGCGAGATGCTGAATCGCATGCATACAACTCTTCGAATCCACAAGGAAGCCGTCGATTCTTCTAACCTACCAGTCCAAAACAAAAATCTTCTTGTGCTCGTCCGTAAGGATCACCTCGGCTTCCATGGTGACCGGATGAGCGTCGAGTGCAAAAGCCGAAGCCGAAGAGAACCTACCGGTGACAGGAGTAGTCGATGAGGCGGGAGAAGATCCTAAGCCTGCTCCCGAGATAGTGCCTGTTGAACTTTTTGCAGCCTTAGAAGGCGTAGGCCTTGTGATGACTCTCTTTCTTTTCTTCTCATCAGAAACCTCGTCTACCTCGCCACAACCGCATCAAAATTCATGCCAGCTACCTGTGCAATAGGGAACACAAAGTGTTAAAATAAAAAAAGAAAATAACTCAAACAACAAGAATAAAATAAAACACAAAAGACAGCGCATACTAGGGTCAATCGAGCTGAGAACCCCCCTTCCCCCCCTCCTAAGCACCTCTCTCCACTTCATAGTCGGGAGATTCAAAAGAACGTCCTGCATATTTTCCTCCTCGAGACTCCATCCCGGATCTACCATCACCCTGTTCGGGACACTCTCCTTCCAAACAGCGGAATCCCCCACGGATCATGACTACGGATGATGAAGCACTTCTCCCCCTAATATTTAATTGAATCAGGATTATCGATAAACTTCACACTCGATCAAGGAGTGAAATAATTCCTGAACTCCATCTTGTTCTTCTGACGAAGCTTGCAGAGCCGCCTCAACACATTCAACCACGATTCAATTCCCGTCACTTGACAGTGCAATATGAAGTTGTTCACGAGCCTCCACATGTTCGGCATGTACTGGACAAGGATCAAAGTGTACCACCTTAAAACTTATTTAATAAGCAGATGAAGCGGTAGTTGGAGTCTTGCATGAAAAGCATCAAACGAGAAGCAACACAGCTCAGGAGAGATCGGGGAACAAGCTCTATCCCCAGGACCAGGCAACATCAAATCAAACTCCCACGGGATCCTGTAGCACTCCCGAATACGACCCAAATCCTCCTCAGTGAGGATTGAAGATATATTGTCTGCCTTAGAAGACTCACGATAGTCGGGCTCCTCATACTGAACATCGTGCTCAACCCAATCCCCCAAGTCGGCGTGATACTCACGAATGCGGGTGAGACACTTTAATGGGCTCGAATATCTCTCAAGATCGCCCGACCTCCTCTACTATTGTCTTTACAGCGACAGAAGATGACTGGGCTACCTTGTTCCCTTTATCTGCTATAGTAGAAAGCAGAAGAGAAGAATGCTTTTTGTCGCAGCTCGTAGGAGTGGTTTCATCTCCGAAGAAACCCTAGATATCTTATAAAATATTATATAAATTACATTTGACATGATTCGTACGGTTAGAAAGATCGCCGGAGAAGCAAAACGGTGGTCGGAATTCTTTTAGAGAGAAAATGGTCGGGAAGAAGAAGAAGATGGTGAAGTGAGAATAAGGAGGAGGGGATGGGGGCAGGGGGATTTATAGAAGCTCAAGCCGACTCTTGGGCTCCCGAGTATTAGGCCCCCAACCATCGGGGAAGCCCAACAGTCGGGGAAGCTCAAGTGCCACCCAAAAAAAAAGGTTGACCAAGTCAACGTTGATTGAGGTCAAAATAATCAAAAAAATATTTAGAAATTTTAGGATAATTAATTAAAATTTTGAAAATTAATTATTAAAATTCAGAAATTGAATAATTTTTTTGAAAAATAATTTTAAATTGAAAAAATTCAGAAAAAAATGGAATATCAAAAAAAATTCTAAAAATTCTAAAAATAATCCTGAGTATTTTACAAACTCAGAATAATACTGTTACACCTTTAGCAAGAGCCAAACGTCCTCGATAACTTTGAAAAGTTCTGCAGACCATTAAAAACGGGTGAACTACTCCTCAAAGGTTGTAAAACTCAGTCTACGGGAGTGGGGGCTGGTTATATGGATAAAAATAGAACCAAATTTGGAATGTTCAAATCGGACATGAATATTAAAGCTCTCAGGGGTAAAACGATAAATTTCACTAGAAAAGGAATCGTAAACAGGAATTGGGCCTCTTTCAAGCCCGATGACCCAAAAATGACTTGTCTAACTATGTTGTGATAACAGTACAATATAAATGAGTCCATAATTATTTAAATATGATTTAAACTCATAATTATCCATAAGAGATAGTTAAAAAATCCTATCTCTTATCAATAAAGAGTTTTCACTCTGTCTCCACAATCGTTCTTATCTCTTCTTGAAGAAGAGATAACCAACTTTATCAAAAACACCGGGAAGTAGAAATAAACCACTATCTTGAAACTGGAACCCAAAGCAACTATAAATACCCCATGACCTCCACAAGAACCAGGTAATCAGTATTTTGCCACTAAAACTCTCATATATTTTCTGAGTTCTGACTTAATCGTCGACGGTCTTTCGCCAGGGCCAACCCCAGTGTTTCAAAATTTTGCAGGTCAATCGGAGCATTCGTCACAATCCAAATCAGATCGAACGGTTCAAACGAGTCAGATTCATGAGTCAAGATCACTTGGACATAGTCAATATCGGCGAGAATTAAAAGGTCAGTTGTTTTTATTGTTTCAAAAAGAATTCACAATATCTATTTTCTCCCACACCAAAAAAAGCACCAACACAAGAAAGAGATAGAAACTTGTGGTAGACCGTCTGGTAATAGGGTCCCCTGTCCAATCTGAATCAGATTATGCACTAAGCTCTACTCTAGACGTAGAAGGCATGAAGAAAGAGCGAGTGATAGTTTCCCGAAGATATCTAAGGATCCGAAGAAGAGCATTGTGATGAGTTGATCAAGGAGCATAAACAAACTGGCTGGCAATACTGACTACATAAGCAATATCTAGTCTGGTCATGCATAAGTAAACAAGCTGTCCAACAATCTGTCTGTATCTAGTGGGATCGGGAAGGGAGCTTACTATCTGTGGGATGAAGCTTCACATGAAGATCTAAGGGAATATTAGCTGATCGACTATCCGCTTTCCAATATACAGAAACATGGGCGCGCAACTAAGGCCGAGCGAATGATACAAACATCATCCATAAGTTGTACGGTTATAAACTTAACAAGATATTCATAAACACTTCCACACAGGCAATAAAAGTGATCACATAAACAGGAAATGGAATAAAATAATCCTCAAAGAACCATCATCTGGAAAAACATAAACATAAACTTTGAGTCAAAATGCATGGGAGTACAATGTACTAGAATAAACTAGCTAGATAAAGTAATGACTGGAATTAAAAAAATGATACCATAGCAATTCCATCACGATCGTCTAGTAAATCTGCTCACCAAGTTCTTATGGTATAACACCATCGATACCTACAGAATCATCATCTAGAGTTATGTGGTGGGATGTTTGTTAGAGCAAGCTTCGGACGACAGTTAGTACCTAGGAGTACAATAACAAGGCAGTAAAACATGAAATGGAAGGGATGATGTGATCATGTACTATGTAAATAACAACTGTGAGATCATGCATTCATGACTATAAGATATAACAAATCAGTAATTAGGAATCATGCCAATTTTAAGTCTATCAGTTTCATTAACCTATCTAATGCACACAGTCCTGTATCACATACTACAGATTCAGGTGCATATATCAATCAAGTGAAGTGTGGACGTAAATGGTGAATTCTATATAATTATGTACTTGGGTCTTCCAGTGACAATATCAACAAACAAGACATATAATCAAGAATCACTATTACGGGAAACACGAGCCTCCTTCCGAGTACATTCACTTATGCTGTTCACTACTCGTACCTTTATGACCCCGTCTTGTTATTCTTTTACTATGATTAATCATGAACATGCAATCAGTGCAACCAGAGGGAATGGTGGTACCAAGACAGCCATATCACTTCTTAGGATATTGTATCATTGAGGTGCCCCTAACGGATTCTAGAGTTGGTCCCTGCAGATTCTAGAGGTGGCCCCCACAGATTCTAGAGGTAGCCCCCACAGATTCTAGATGTGGCCCTTGTCGATTCTTACGGCGTGAAACTTAGTTCTCCATGACACTTAGGTCAATGTGACAGTTATTTCCATGCGGCACTTAGTTCTGTCATAAAAGATAATAGCAATGACTGTAACAATAAATATGCATACAACGATAGTATCATGACGGTAATCAAGAAAATATCAAGGGCATTAATCATGAAATATCAAGGGTAATAATCCTGAGAGTATAAAGTGGTATATGTAAATGCATGATATAGAAACATTCTACCGATCTACTGTATCAATACAATTTATTAAGCAAGGATATATATATATATATATATATATATATATATATATATATATTGCTCCATTGCAAACGGGTCTGTTTGCACAAACCCGTTGCAAACCCCCATCTCAGCCGTTGGCTCAACTTCATCTTGATCCAATGGCTCAGATCGAGCCCCCCAACCCCCCCCCCCTCTCTCTCACTTAAGCACTTAGGGGTATTTTGGGGTTTTCATCCCATTAAACCCCTTCATTCCCCACTCACTCTCTCAAACTCTCTCCATGTTCTCTCTTCTGGCTCCCTTTCTCCTGCCCGAAACCCAAAACCCCAACTCTTATCTCTCTCTCGTTGCTATCACCTCCTCCCCCCTTCCTCAAATCCAACAGCCCAAGCCTCACTCACTTACTCACTCACTCACTCACTCTCTCTCCCTCTCCCTTGCTGCCTTTCTCCACTCCCGACTGAAGCCCAATAACCTGACACCTGTTGAAGAAGGTTTTTTTTGTTGTTGAAATTTTTAACTTAGGCCATTATTTGAAACAATGGCTTAAGACTAAGCAAAATTTGAGCCAAAAACTTTTGCTCTATGAAGTTTTTGTCTCAACAATGACTTTTTATAACCTAGGTCGTTGTTTGAAACAACAGCTTAAGAATAAGCAAAATTTGAGCAAAAGACTCGTGCTTTCTGAAGTCGTTGTCTCAAACAACGACTTCTTATAACCTAGATCATTGTTTGAAACCATGGCTTAAGGCTAAACAAATTTTGAGCCAATTGAAGTCGTTTGTTTCAATCAACAACTTTTTATAACCTAGTTCGTTGTTTGAAATAAAGGCTTAAAGGCGAAGCAAAATTTGAGCAAAAAACTTGCCCTTTGTATTTTTAATGTTTTTGTGTTTTGGGGAGGGATGGAGGGGGGGGGGGGGGGGTATTTATGAAGAGAGTGAAGAAATATATTTTTTGCATTTTTTATATTTTCAAAATGTGATGACATCTTAATATATCAATTTTCAGTTAACTCTCTCTTCCTTGTACGTTGTCTTCAATAAATCAGTGTCTTTCGGTTGAATAATTTAAATGGAGACTTTACCCTACAACAAGCAAGCCTAACCCAAACCTTAACCCTACCCTCCAACCCCTAACAATCTATAACCTAGGTCGTTTTTTTATTTTTTTGCTCATTAATGGAGATGTAATCTATAACCACACTTGTTAAGTTTTTTAAATCTCATAATTCCCAAAAAAAGGACTAGAGTCTCCATTAAATTTTATTTGCAAATCGTAGTGCTATTTCCCTAATTTATTCTGACTATAGACATTTTTTCAAACAACGACTTAGGTTATAGTTGGTCATTGTTTAAAACAACGACTATAATTGGTTTCTTTTTTTTTTAAAATGGGATTTAGATTTTATTTTTTTAATTTTTGGTTTTGTTTAATAAGAATTTTTTATTTAATTTAATGTTGATTTTGTACAAAATGTAAGCGAAGAATGCAAGGTTTTATATTATTATTGGACTGATGTAGTGTTAGTGGTAGGGTTTAGGGTTACGGTAAGGATATGGTAGGGGTTAAGGTGAGGGATGGATGGTAGGGTTAGGGTTAGGGTTAGGGTTAGAGGGTAAAGTTAGGGTTAGAGTTAGAAGGGTTAGGGTAGTGTTAATTCTCTATTTGAGAGTTTGGGTTCGGGAACGAGAGAGAATACGGATACTAAGAGTGACAGAGAGAAGATAGAACTCAAGCTCGAAAAGGAGAATTAACACTACCCCTAACCCTAACCCTACCCTATAACCCTAACCCTAATCCCTACCCTCACGGTAACCCTAAACCCTAATACTAACCCTACATAAGTCTGATAACAATATAAAACCTTTCCTTCTTCGTTTACATTTTGTAAATATCAACATCAAATTAAATAAAAAATTTCGTATTAAATACAACCAAAAATGAAAAAATAAAATCTAAATCCCAACAATTTTTTAAAAAAGAAACAAACTATAGCCGTAATTTTAAACAACAATCTACTATAATCTAAGTCGTTGTTTGAAACAACGGCTATAGGTTAGAATAAATTAGGGAAATAACACTACGATTTGAAAACTAATTTAATGGAGATTTAATGGAAATTCAAGTCCAATTTTTTTTTTATTTTTTGAATTTTGAGATGTAAAAAACTTAGCAACTGTGGTTACAAATTACATCTCTATTACATCTCCAATAATGAGCAAAAAATTAAAACACGACCTAGGTTATATATTGTTAGGGGTTGGAGGGTAGGGTTAGGGTTAAGGTTGGAGGGTAGATTTTGGGTTAGGCTTGCTTGTTGTAGGGTCAAGTCTCCATTTGAATTCTTCAACCGAAAGACTCTAATTTATTGGAGACAATGACTTAAGTAACTCCAACACCCGTTATTGGAGACTGCAATAAGTATAGTGAAGAGAGGGTTAATTGAAAATTAATAAAATAAGATGTCATGACATTTTGAAAATATAAAAAATGCAAAAATATATTTATTCACCCTCTTCATAACAACCCCCCCCCCCCCCCCCCCCCCCCCGCGGAAACACTAAGCGTGGCATCAGGCGGTAGACATAGTAATCAAGAATCAAACTCATATCGTCGCATTCCTTCCATTACTTTAATTCCACAAATAGATAGTGAAGAAACAATTGTTAATTTTGATACTATTCTCGATTTTCATGATATTCCACACACACACATGGAAGATGTAGTACTATAAGACATACAATCACAAGATGGAACAGGTGCACATAGGTGAACGCACTTAGCAGCTCGGGCGATCAGCTTCGTGCGCTCAGTGGGAGGGAGAATGATGAAACAAGTGCACCACCCAATGGTACAGACCAAACTGCAGTTTGGTATAGAGTGGTGAATTCATGTGGCGTGGTACCAGACAGGGTAGACGAGGGAGTGATGTTAATGTGGCTAACAGAAGTCATGACAACTTTAGCCCATAAAGTACAAGGAACAGAAGAAGATAGTAGAAGAGCGTGTAGCGCCCCGAATTTTCAATATGATATCTTAGAAATACATGGCACAATTTCCAGCATCAACTTCAATTGTAATATTAAACACAGTCCAAAAACACAGATAATTTTATTTCAACTTTTATTACAACAATCTTTACAAACACAGCGGAATACAAAACACCTTGAATAACAAACTTTCTTTTTACAACACTTCTTTTACAAAATTTACACAAAAGCTCTATTACATCAATTTATCTCAAACATCCAAACCCCAAGCTCTAAGCAACAACAACCTGTAAAATATAAGGCTAGAGATGATCCCTAACCCCAAAACTAAAGGGGCCAGCCATAAAGGTGTGAGCGACATAAAAACAAAGCAACATAATTAATCATAAAATACTGAGTCATCAACAACATGTATCATCAGCAAGAATAAAGGAATGAGAAATAACAAATAAGTAAAGCATGAAAACATCAAGGAATATAAGATAGTAGATAGTAATACATGAAAATGTCAAGTGATTCTAGACTAAGTGTCAAGTGTAGGAAAAACAGGAAAACACAAGCATAAAACCAAGTTAAGAAAACACAAGCTCTATATGCTGACTCTCTAATGCATACTTATCGGATTCTATGCATTCCATAGTACATAGGTCCGGTGCAAGCCCTTAACGATTTCCACTTATAGGGATAACCCCTCGTTATGCAACTAATCCTACTACGGTGATGGAAAACAAGATCCAGAATACTCCGCAAATAGGCACCACAGCTCTCGATGCGCAAGCATCATGTAACATAGCTCAAAAACAACCGGAGAATCATCTCCCAAACCCGTGTACCCCAAGAATAGGCTTGCAAGGCCCTCGACGTGCAGATACACCAAGTACATTCCGTGAATAGGCCTGCCGACCCTCGACATGCGAATACACCCTGCATGCTCCGTGAATAGGCCTGCAGACCCTCGACACGCGAACACACAAATGTCCTCTCGAGACAGAACACAACAAACAGCCCTGGAACGCATCCGTTGGACTAAACAAAACCATGAGCCTATACTTACGTTTCCCAAGTTCCATCACATCCCCACTAGTGCCTGTCCTTAAGTTGATTATTATTAAACCACCAAAAATCCTCATCTCTAGAGTCAGTGTATCCTGCCGGACTTAAATACTCAACAACAACTAAACCAAGACCCCCCAGATCTAACTCAACAAATCTCAACTGCCAGTTCACGGGACTCCCATTCAACCCTCTAGAGATCTCAACAAGACCAAAACTCACTAATCCATCGTCAAAACGATCAAAGGGAGAAACCTCTCCAATCAACAAAATCCATCTTTATAAAATTTCAAAATTCAAATCCAACAATGAAATATCTTGAAAACATATGTTCTGTAGTAACAGTAGTATTTAGAATAGTCAGTTATAGATCCAAAAATATTTAAAGAATCAACCATTTAAAGAATATCTGGAAAACTCAAGAAACCATCAGTAACAGTCGACTGTAAAAAATCATCAGTCGACTGTCCAGAGCGAAAAACCAACATCTTTAAGAAAATAAATTCTAAGTAGTAGCAGTCGACTGCTAATAGTCACCAGTCGACTGTCCAGAGCAAAAATCCAACACTTTGAGAAAATACAAAAATAGAGCAGAGACAGTCGACTGGAGAAATCGTCCTGTCGACTGTTCCGCACGATATTTCAAGAAAACGAGAAAACGCAGCAACCAGATAGCGACGGTCGACTGTCGAAACATACAAGTCGACTGCCTCACCTACAGACTGCAATTTGGGTTGTGCATAATTCAACCGATACGAAGATTTACTTTACAAAAACGAAATCTATAAAAAGTATATTTCTGGTATGATCAAATATAACTTATAGGATATACAAGGATTCATAAAAACCAATCAAAAACCACTTGAATTGATAAAATAACTTTTTGATGAACTTCTTCAAAATAAAATAGGAACATGTGCTTATATCAAAATTTGAGTTTTTAAGAATCAGTCGTACATCAAAATGGCTTTGTTTTATATTCCAAACCTTATCAGTACCAAAATAAGTTGAGATATAGTAAAATCCTTCGAAAATGCATAAAACTCATTTTCTTCTTAAACAACAAAACGACGATATTTAGGAAAAACGTTTGTGCATACTTGTGCACCAAAAGAGCTTCACAAATCCATAAACTAAAATAACAAAATATTCACATTTAAAAAACTTAGCATTTGAGAAATCCAAATTCGAACAATATCTTTCACAAAATCACAAATCCCCAAATTTAATCAAAAATGTATCAATCTCAAATTTTAGTCATCACAACTCAAATCCTCAAGACGTTGTCTTTTAATCCATTACTCATTCTTAAAATTCCTCAAACTCAATCTCAACTAACCTCAGTAGTTGAATCATAAATAAATGTATCATTTGCACGGCCAAGTTGTATTCATCCAACTCACCAATTGTCCAAAAATCTCATCTTTAATTAATTAATGCATAACATCCATCATACTCAATCAAATCAGCAATACTCCAAAAGAAATAGCCTACTCACAATTTATATTAGGTTTCCAACAATCTAAAATCATCCACATGCAATTCTACTCACAAATAACTAGGGTTCTTCTCAAGGATCCAATTTTTCATCCATCCAACATACATATTCATACCAAACCCTAGCATGCTTTCTAATAGATAAAATTCAATATTCAAGATCTATCAAAATATTCATATCATTCGCATACAACATACACAAATCAAAAGAAAACAAACAAGTCACTCACCTCAAATGAAGAATCCAATCGAATTATTGGAGAATAAGCAAAACCCTTCTTTACGAAATCCAAGATCTCCTCTTTAAATCTCCAAGAAAATAAAAATAATAAAACCTTTGTGTTGTGCAGCAAAAGACAGCTGCACACCACCTTTTAAATAGGCTGGAAATTGAAGGATTAGGGTTTTGAAACACATTTACAAAATAATCCTTTAACAAATTATTACTTTACATATATAAACCTTTCTTTATAAAGTAGTTAAAATAAGTTAAATAAATTTTTAAAAAAATCAAATCCATTTACTACTGAGTTGTCCAGCAATTCAGCACAGCTCGAAAATAAAGAAAATTCGGATTTGTACTCAGGGTGGCAATTTTGGACAAAAGTCCTTCTTTTTGTATATTTGCAAATACATCATAAAATATTCGTAAAATCCAAAAAATTCGAAAATAATATATAATAATGCATATTATATTTTCTAATTAAAATATCTAACTTTTACTTTCCAGAAAAATATTTGCACAAGATCCAACATAAATTCCATATATGCAAAAACACCATATTTGTTTAAATCTTTACCAAATCGACTCTAAATAAAATTTAAATATATTTTAATTTCAATGATAACCATGGAAAGCCCTAAATTCAGTAAAAATGAATTTTTATTATTTGTTTGAGATCCAAACGGCTTTTTACATAAAAGGCCCTCTCGTTCGAGGTATTTATAAAAATAGTTTCTTTAGTCAGAAAAATCCCAAAATTTAGAATATACTCTATTATAAGTAGGAAAATTTATTAAAAATTTAAAATTGGATATTTTTACCAAAAATATTTGCACGTGTTTTGCACGTGTAAAAAGATAAATCTTCATAAAATATTTATTAAATTTCCAGAAAATCATTTTAATTCATTTATACATCTTTAAAATTATATTTAAAAATACGGGGTACTACAGAGCGTGAGTCATCCCAGGAATGTGATGATGCTTGTATTTAGCTACACCATTCTGTTCATGTGTTGAGAACATGACTGTTGGAAAAGGGTGTCGTAAGATTGAAGAATCTATCGCATAGTAGTGGAAGTGTACTTATGAGCACCGTTTGAGCGAAAAATCTTGATGCATACACCGAACTGAGTGTGAATCATGGCAGTAAATGTTAGGAATCTCATATCGTTAGTGCATAAGGAAAACTCATGTGTATCGAGTGAAGTCATCTATGAAGGCAACATAATAGAAATAGACTTTACAATAAGATACATGAGAGGGGTCCCATATGTTAGAATGAATAAGCTGAAGATGATAAATGGTCTAAGAAGTGCTTTTGTTATTAGAAAGGAAGTGATATGTGTTTGGCTAACTTACAACCCTGACAAACAGACAAATGTGTAAAAGAAAGATGACCAAGGGCACCACTATAGGCTAAAACTCTTTAGGCAAGACTCGCTAATATGACCTAAATGTTTGTGCCACAGATCGGAATTAGAGGACAGAACACCAGCAAAACTAGAATGAAATCCATGTGCATGTAGAAAATTTAGATGATATAGATGATATATATGACTGTGTCAGCTAGTACGACCAATCTCCTATCTACTGTGGGGATCTTTTATAGAACAACCCAAAGAATTGAAGGTAATTGCAAGGCCACTATCGCACAGATCACTAATGGATATAAGGTTCATGGATAAATGGAGAGTATAAAGAACATAGGGCAATGTGAGAGTGAGAGAGCTAATAGATCATGAGTGTGTAGTGAGAATAGTGAGCCATCGGCTGTGTGAAGTGATGGAGAGTGAGAGGGAAGTGCAGTGGTGGTGGTGAGAAGTGTATAATCACTAGTAAGAAAATGTGATGCACTAGAATTCTAAAATCCATGAAGAATTCATACCGGGAGTAATAGAGAATGCAGGGGTAGAGGAGCCAGCATTGACAAACTGACCGAAGAACTTGAGTTCCAGCTGAATGAAGTGATGCTGAAGATTGACCTAATCAGCATGAGATGGAAAAGCTGGAGTAATAATCATGGCAGAAGATTTAGGGAAAGGAGTATGGCGAAGAAGAATGAGACTGGTGCTGCTGTGGTAGTGATCGAAATGAGGACAATGATGTTGCTGTTGTCGGAATCGGGATGGGAATTGGGATTTTACTATTTTTGCTGGCGTCGGGAGGATGAAGGAGTCATGGATAAGGATGATGCTGCTGTAGCTGAGGCTGAGATGAGGGAGGAGGCAGAAATCGGGATAAGGGCGACACTGTTGTTGTTGTCGAGATCTTGATGGGGATCAGGATGATGTTGTTGTTGTTAGCATCAGGAGGAGGGAGGAGGCATGGATCGAGATGGTGATGCTGTTGTTGACGCCGAGAGGAGGGATAAGTGAAGGAAAGATGTGGCAGTTGGGAAGTTGGTGGAGACGGGAAGGTAATGGCGAAGCTGATGCTTCATGGTGTAGGTGCAGTATTACAAAATATAATACAGAAAATAAAATAATAATAATATATTATTATTATTATGATTATTATTATTATTATTATTTTTTGTAACACCCCGCAAAATTGGAAATGTCAATTTTGTCCCTCGTGTGTTACGCACGTGCATTTTTTACCATTACGGGTAATATCCATAATCTATTTCACTATGTATTTTGAATTCGGACTATTTATGCATTTTTCGTCTTCTCAAAATTTATTTTATCCTATTTGAGTCAACTCAAATATAAATTTCAATCTCTGTATTTTTATGTGCTTTAAACGTGTTATCGATGCACGTATCGATTATGTATTTTTCCACCACAACGTGTAATATTCTCTATGTGTTACAATTAATTATTTTATGAATTATTCGGATTTTTTCATAAATAGAAATTCATTTTTTCTCCTATTTTGGATTAAAATATTATTATACGTGCGGTGCACATGTTTTCTATGTACGTATTGATTACGTTGTGAAATATATTTTCATATATTGTATTTCAATTATTTATGAACATTTTTCCATTGATAAAGTCAAATATTGTATTTTGATATTTTACATGCGATGCATGTGTTTGCGGTGCACGTGTTTGCGGTGCACGTAGTTAGGTGTATTCTTTTTCAAAGTAAAATTTTGAAGTATGCGTGTGTGTCTATTATATTCATGCATGAAAATTTTAATTTTTAATTAAACTAATTTTACATATATATTATATATATACATATATATATAACTTATGTTCTAATTTAAAAATAAAAATAGTTAATTTTTGTGAAGTGTACACAAAGCACGTGCACGTGCACACGTGCAATGTGCAATGTGCACACCACAAGAAGAGGACTGGCTGTTTTGGACTTGGAGGGAAAAGTATGCTTTTGAATTTGAGAGTGGATTAGTGGAGGATTTAGTGGACAATTAGTTATAATAACCACTCATTAAAATCGATACATACCCCCTAAACAATGCATTCTCTCCTCACCTCTTCCTTCTTTCTCCTCTCTGTCCATTTCCGAAACCAATCCACGAGCACACCCCTTTTTGCTTCTCCACCTACTTACCATACAATATATGTGTATGCATATAGAAAACTTATATACATATATACATAAATATGCACATATATATACGCAACTCCCTTTTTCAATCAAATAGAAACCAAACTAAAATCAAAGAGAGAAGGGTAGGCTTGGCTTTCGGGTGCGCTCTGCGTTTTTCACTGTTCATGGAGTTGTAGGTTCTCTTTGTGCACGGATTTCGAGGAGGTCAGTTGGGACTTCTTTTGGAGTTCAATTGCTAAGAAATCATATTTCTTTGGGTGGGTGTTTCTTAAATTCTTTCTAATTTTAGGAGTAGGTTGCATGCTAGATAATATATAATTTAATTGTTAAATTTTGATTAGTATGTTAAATGTAGATTGTATAATCCTAAACTATTTGTGTTATGATGTGTTGAAATAATATTGTGATTCATATAAATGTCTAGAACTTTTGTTGAATTTGAAAGAGAAATATTTATTATTGGAATGAAAATTTATGCATGGTAGAATTTATGCATGGTAGAATGAAAATTTATGAATTAGAAAGAGAAATATTTATTTGTCTAAATTCACGCTGAAAGACAAAACAGCTCCTCTCCCTGTTCGGGGGCCCAATTAGCATCCAGAGAAGGAGCCCGAGTCATCGAAGTCGGAGCAAGTGACAGTCAATCTTCTATTCCGTACATGGAGGAGCCATGAGGGGAGAGTCTAACTCCTCTAGGAAGGCGTTCGTCCGAGATGTGAACTCGGTGCATAATTTCCCTCCTCTAAGAAGTCCGGGAATGCCTGTCTCATTTTCATACGAAGATCTAGTGGGTGTCTGTATCCCTCATTGCAATGCTGTGGTGATCAGCCTTTGCATGACAAACCACGAGGTTAGTTGGATGCCTTCGAGGGACTCAAACTCTCCTGGGATAGGTTGAAACCAGTTGGTTATACCCTCCATGGCTTTTCCGAGGCATCGGTCTAGATCGATTGGATCATTACACTCGACGTCACCGCAGGGAAGTCTCTTGCAATTCGAACTGAGTCTATGGACTTCATGGTGGCCAATGTAAAGACCGCCTACAATGCCATCTTTGGGCGTCCCGAATTAACATATCTCTCTATATCGTTACTTCGGCGTATTATATGAAAACGAAGTTCCCTAGAAGAGTTGGGGTCGGAGTGGTTAAAGGTAGCCAGGAGGCAGCTCGGGCGTGCCATACCGGCACAATGGGGGGCTCGGCCCTCCCCCTCCATGCAGTGGAGCTCCTCTCAGAGAGAAGTCCAATCAACTCCAAACCAGTTGATGATTTAGAGGAAATCACCTTTTCGGGGGAAGACGGAGCAGAGAAATTCCGAGTAAGGTCCTTCCTCCTGAGCTCAAGGGGAAGGCCATTTGACTGTATTCGACGGAATCGAGATATGTTTGCCTAGAAGGCCTCCGATATGCTGGGAATTTCAGAGGAATTGATAATGCACAAACTGAGAGTCAACCCTGAAGTCAAGCCAGTGCAACAAATTTGCCGAAAATTTGCCCTTGACAGGCAACAAGCCGTGAAGGAAGAGCTCGACAAACTCCTTGCTGCCCAATTTATTCAGGAGGTTAGTTACCCTGAATAGTTGGCTAATGTTGTAATGTTCAAGAAAGCCAGCGACAAGTCGAGAATATGTGTTGACTTCATGGATCTCAAGTGGAGAATATGTATTGACTTCACGGATCTCAAGAGGCTGCCACTTAAGTTTGTTATCATCTATAAATAAAATCTATAGAATTTCAACATATTGTCAAAATCCGACTCTATTCACATGGCTCATCCCTAGGCATGGACTTTGAGCCATTCACAAAAGTTACTAAATTTCGCTTGGCCTCGTTCCCCGACATGGACTTTGAGCCACATGCAAAAAACTCCTAAAACGGCCGGACTACAGTTCGGATTACGACCCTTAGCTTTCCCTACAACTCGTTGACCAACGAGTTATGAGGGAGGCTTGCCGCTAGAAACTGGACCCACGACCAGTCGAAAATCCTTAACAATGGGTTCGGAGTCCAAACCTTGGTTTGATATACCTCGTCGCTTGGGCAAACAGGGCTCACCGGTCGGAACTACTCTAACAACCCATTATCTTTCAAGAAACAAGTTCGGAGTCCAACCCATGGTTCGATGCATTGATTGTGGCTCGCACAAAAGCAACCACAGAACAAACCACAACTCGAAACTGCTCCCGCAACCTATTGGTCCACTACCGAACGACACGACAAGTTACAAGTCCAACACATAATTTAAAGCCGAACCCCTGACTCGCAAACATGTGAATCTGAGGGTTGGGTTCGTCGTCCGCATTTGCTCTTACAATTTGTCAGATCTCCAAAGAGATTCAAGTCCCCAAGCATGATATACACTGGCCTTAGGGGGAGACAACGTATGATCTGAATGAACGAAAACATGAGTTTGAAAACTTGAGTGCTTTTCATTCCACAAACTGTTACATGCTCGAAAAACTGAGGGGGCATTCCCTATTGTTATATTTGGTACAAGTGGGCGAATACATACAGTTACAATCGACACAGTCGGGGTTATCCAACTAGTACAACATAAACTGAGGAAAATTGTCTAAGGAACCTCCTCATCGGGAACTCAACCCTTAGGACTCACACAGACCAAATGCAAGCTAATCGACCTGTTCTGTACCTCGGTTTTCCTATTCGGTCCCTCCTGGGTGCTAGCCATGCTAGACAACTCGGCCACCCCGCTCTGAGCATTCCCTGCATTCGCCGGTCTACTTCGAACAACTAAAGACAGACGTCGAATGGAAGTCCAACCGATAGGAAAATGGGAGCCCTAGACCCAACCACTTCGAACTCCATCGTTAACCGGTATATCCAGTGTTGTAAATGGCGTTAGGCGGTGGCGGTTCGCTCAAGAGGTGCCCAGCGCGGCACCTAGGCGGTTGAATTTTTTTTTGCCGATTTAGTTAATTTCAGCCTCTATCTTCAATCGTAAGTATAATTATGCAATCCAATTGTAAATATTCATCATGTTCTTGTGTAATATGTGTAATTAAACGTTGTTTATGCATAAAAATAGCTTCCTCGTGCAATTAATATGTGTAATATGTGCAATGTGTAATTAAAAATAATAATTGTCCAATTGTAATATGTGCAATATACCAATATGTGAAATGTGTAATATGAGTTATATATGCTATTTTAATGTGTAATAGGTGTAATATGTGCAATTCATCACCAATACTAAAAAGTAAAAAACAATTCTACTACTATTAATGATTCATACATAGTATATAATAGATTAATACTAGTTCTCTTTTACCAAAATTCCAAATTTGAAATTCAAAGTTTCAAGTCCAACAATGACTTGACTAAGCTTACTAGTTACCTAATCTTCTAAGTCTGCATATTCACCATCCTCCACGTTTATAATTCTCTCGTCATCATACTCAAATTCAACATCTTCATCTTTTTTGTGTTATTTTATGCGCGGGGTAATTTTCTTTTTTGTGTGTTATTTTATAGTATTAAAAAAAAATGCCTGAGCGTTGGACATTATGCGGACGCCTGATCGGCGCCACAACGCCTCCTCAACAAGATGGTCGTCTAATCGCCTCCGACCTCCTAGACCACCGCCTATGGCAAAGACGGTTCATTCTCCTCCATCTGAGCCCCTAGGTGCCGCCTAGGCGGCCAAGGCGGCTGCCATTTAGAACACATTACATGCTTTTCCTAAGATTCAAGCTCGGCATCGCGAGGGTTGGCAATCTAGTAAGAGAAGCAAAAGCACATTACACCGAGCCTCGGAGGATTAACAAATTCTAATGCTACAAAAAGTCCAAGTTATGAAACTCGGCAACAAAGGTTCAGAATACTCGGCAACAAAAGTTGTATCTAGTTCGGCATGCAACACGCAAAAGTCATGAAGTTCGGCCCAAAATAACTTTCATTCGATTCAAACAAATCAGAATACAGAAGAGCGATGGCCAGTCCGCAGTTGGAAAATATACAAAAGAAAGAAAAAGATAAATTTTCTACTACTTAGGTGGGTGAGGAACCTCTTCGACTTCGGTGGCATTAATCTCGGTGTGGACCTCAGTGGGGGCAACCTCTACCCCAGGAGACCTGGTGTCCTTACCACCCGAGGTGATCTCCCGAGGGGTCAGGGGGCCTTCATCGAACTTCATGGAGTAGGAGAAGCCTCTGAGGATGAGGTCGGGGTATCTCCGCTCTGCGTGCTCGATGGCCCTCTCATACCCCTGATCCTGGGCAAGAATGACCCTGTCAATGGCTTTCTGCCACCAACTCTTTCTCCTTCGCCTTCCAAATGGCCTTCTCCTTCTCCAACTTTTCCAACTTCTCCAACTTCTCCAACTTCTCCTTGCTAGAGGTCATGGAGGCCAGCTCGGCCTTGAGTGCCTTCTCGCTCATCTCCATGTCTTCGAACCTCAGCTTGAGGTCCTTATACTCCATCTCAGCTTGGGTTGCCCTCCGATTAGCGAGTTTGAGGTCGCGGTCGTACTGCCTCCTCATATTTGCTTCCTGGATAGTGGCCAGCGAAAATACATTGAAAAAATTTGAAGACAAATTTTGACTCATCGAGGATTGGAAGCTTACCACCATGTTCTCCTGAGCCCACTTCAAGGAGCGCGAGTCGAATGTCTTGGTGGCGAGACACTCCCTATCGCGAGTCATAGCAAGGTTGTTCACGACCTTCATGGTGGTCAGACCCTCCATTATCAAGTTTGCCACCTTCACGGCCCAGTCGGGCCTCCATGGTTCCAAGGTCTTGTCCCTGAGGTCTCTCTTGGCCTGGGGATGAATGGGAGGAAGGTTGGACCTTGAAAGCTCGGCTACCTTGAGGGTGCTCGAGTTTGAAGCTACCTTTTGCGAATCGTGGAAGTCATGGAGGGTCGACGCCCTCGATTTCTTGGCCCTCCCCTCTGAAGACCTGCCAGAGGCCGAAGCCAAAGCCGATGGCCTCTTCTTTCCCCTTGGCTATTCAGCAGCCTTCTTCTTGGCCAAGGCATCCTGCCTTACTGCGATCTCCTTCTCGTCAATCATCGTTGCAAAAAAGAAAAGAAAAGAGTTGTTAGGACAAAGCAAAAAAGTTAAATGAAAGAAACAAAGGATATACAAGGGTCGGCTGGGCTTAAGACCCCGGACGGAGTGTGGGTAGTCGTGTACAATGCACCTCCTGAGCCGAAGTGAGAAGAAATGTCGTCCCTCGCACAACTTAGCAATACAGAGGTCTAGGTACATCCGGAAGTACTTGAGCTTCAATGGCACACCCTTCTCCCCACACAGCATGATGAAGTTGACGAGCTATTTCCACGAGTTGGGCCCGTACTGCATTGGACTCACCCCGACCCAATTCAACACGTCCTTGACGAAAGGATGCATCGGTAGTCAGTATCCTGAGACGAAGGCATCTAGTGGGAACATGCAGAACCATGGCGCTAGGTTGTCGGTCAGTTGGAGCCTAGAGTTCGGAATCATTAGCTCAAACTCCCGAGGGATGAAGTAACCGGTCTGAATCAGTGGGAGGTCAGCCTTCACTAATGTGTTTGCCATCCTGTCTTCCTCGATCTTCTGACGACTGGGGGATGACGGTTGTATTCTGAAACTAATCAAGTCCAGGAGGTCGTCAGGGGACATCATTATTGATAAGGGCTCCTGGTAATAGGGGTTCTCAATGCCCCTTCGACTTGTACTCCATCTGCTAGGGCCCCGGGCTCGTGGGCAAAACGAAATTCCCTTTTCTCCTTGGCGGTCGAGGAACACGGGAGGAGCGGGTGTATGACCTTATCAGAATAACCCTCTTTGCACAAGGGAGCCTCCTCTTCATCAGATTGGACTACAACAGCTTTCGAGGCTTCACCCTTCGCTCCTTCCCTCCAAGACGACTCCGAAGGAACCTTATCCACCTTCTCTTCTAGGGTAGACCCCGAGGTGGACGGCGAGAGACGGTCATCGCGACCGGAGGTAGAGGCAGAGGCATCGGACTAAACACTTGACATAATTAAAATAGTACTCTACCTGGTTGTTCGTTGATGAAAGGTTAGTAGGAAAGATTGTCAGTGTTGGAAAAAGTTCTAGAGAGAGAAGCTCCATAAACTTGTAAGAGAAAATAAAGAATTAAATGAGATGGGGGTGGGGGATATGTAGGCGGGGAGAGACTCCTCAATAACCACAACGATGACTTGGAAGAATCCTAACCCTACGACTCCATCCAATGGCAGCGAGGAGAAAAACTCCTAAATTTTGCTTGGCCTCGTCCCTCGGCATGGACTTCGAGCCAGACATGAAAAACTCTTCAATTTTGCTTAGATTCGTCCCTCGGCATGAACTTCAAGCCACACGTGGAAAACTCATAAATTTTGCTTGGCCTCGTCCATCGGCGTGGACTTCGAGCCACACGGGAAAAATGCCTAAATTTTGCTCGACCTCATCTCGGCGCCCTGAGGCACTCAAGGTCGGCGCTCGGCATGGACTTCGAATCACGCTGGCTTGAGACCCAATGGTGATCGCCATATCTCCTCAAGGATCGCGGCCTTATCTGATTTTTGGTTAACATTCTGAAAAATAGTTAAAAATTGGAATAATTAATTAATTATTCTAAAAATAATTTAAAATTCTGAAAATTAATTTAAAATTTTCGAAAAATAATTATGAATTTAGAAAAGTTAATTTAAAATCCAATAAAGAATTTTTAATTTGGGAAAATAAATTGAAAAATTTGAAAATTAGTGCAGATCCGAGAAAATTACTTTGGAGCCCAAAAAAGATGATTACTGCCCACAATCCTAAACATCATCAGGAGAGAACTACTCGAAGGCTGTTCACCCAACCTTAAGGAATAGGGGGCTTATGATGTGGGTAAAAATTACAGTTAATCAGGGCCGTACGATCCTCACACGAATCTCAGGGGTTCCCGAGGGTAAATAGTAATCTTACAACAACTACAGGTCCACAATCAACACATGGACCATCCATAGGCCCACTATCTTGGATTAGCTCATAATGGGGCTGATTTGTAGCCCAACTAGGGGAGGTTGATCAGTCAATCATGGCTGGCAATCAAATCTCCTCAAATTAGGAGGATAATAACTGATTAGATCTCTTAATTTAAGGGATCTTTCAAATCAATTAAGGAATCTTCCTATTAATTGCTCCCTCTCATACCTATAAATATAGCCCTGCCTCCTCCATTACCAGATAATCAACATTTTGTTCGCAAAAACCCAGTTTATACTGCTGAGTTACAGACTTGATCGTCGGAGGGCCTGTCGCGGGAAAAACTCCCGGTGTTTCAGGCTTTTTTGCAGTTTTCTGGCGGTTCTCGGCCATCCATTCCAAATCCGTCCGCAAATAACAATCTCACATCGGATCTGATCAACGGTTAAGATCTAAGCTTTCCCTACTCTTCAAAACTCATTATCTGTTGCTCCCACACCGAAAAGGGCAACATTAAAAGTGTTTGTGAAAATTCCTTTGACGGTAGAAAAATTTTGGAGTAACATTTTGGTGAGTCAAATCATGAGGCCAATGATTGATAAATATGATGTTGGTTCCACAATGAGATCAGAGGCAAGACGTTCATGAAATAGGTGTTGATAATACTATGAATGTAGATGGTAGTAAGGGGATTGTTGCGTTGTGTTAGCCAAAATTAGATAAGAAATGGATTGAAGCGTCATACTGGGGAGAGCATGAGCCAAAAAAGACAATGTTGTAATTCCTTGTCAGACTCGATCAAAGAACAGATTCTTTGGAAAAGCCAACAGTTGGTGTAGTATAAAAGGGTGGTTTAACAACTTAACGAGAGAGCTTTTATACCTTGTCGGAAACCAAAGAAGATTGCAATATTTGTGCAAAGTAACAAAGTTGAAAGAGTTCCAGCCCCTAAAACATGTTCTTCTAATAGGGGATCAACGGAAGGTTAGGGCAGCCAAAGTGGTGCCTGTGAAGGTCGTTTATTGCAAAGATCCTTCAAAAAAGTGTTGTTGTGAAGAACCCCAGCAACAACGATTTCGAACGTGATTTTGACAATGTTGAACATTTTTCAAAAACTGAAGTCGCATTACCATAACAAACCCGAGCTTGCAGGGAAAAGAGAACTCGATCTCACTACCAAACAATTCAGAGGTTAATGGATATATCATTATCCGATTCGTAATCTTTAAAGGGGTCCATTGACTTTTCTTCATATTTTGCTTAAGGACATGCACTATAATGGAGATGTGATGAAAGTAATAGAAAAACACAAGTATGAGGGCATCGGATTCACCGTGTGAGAATTTTCACAGGCTGTCTACATAATGCATCATGTCATAACGTGAATCTATCTCCGGAATTATCGAGATCGTGGCGACGCTTATGGGGTGCTTGGTGACTACATAATGCCATCGTTCTATGACAGATGCGAATTGTCCATAGGTTGTCTGCATGATGTGTCATGTCATGATGTGGGATTCTCCTTCAGGCTGTCTGGGCATGGACTCGTAACTCATAAAATATCTAGGATACTTACCGTAGTTACAGTAGTAATTAAACTCATAACGAGGGATTCAACCCTACAAGATGTAGAATGGTTAAGGGCTTGCCCTCGGATTTATGTAGAATGGGATGCATAAATTCGAACAAGTGTGCATTAGTGTCATTTAATATAAGTAACTGTATTAAGGCTAAGTGTACAAGCACGCATGACATCAATAGGATAGTCCCTCTTTAGCTTTGTTTGTGATCAAGTTTGTGATTGTTATGTATTTAAGAATCGTTATACTTTCGGGATAGCGAGGATGGCTGTGTATAATATTTCGTCGGTTGTAAGCAACTGACGTGCCCACAGTTTCATATGCAAGACTTGGAGTTTACAAGATGAATTTGATGCTGATGATCATTTAAATGCTAAAATTGTTACAATTGTACATTTATCATTGTTGTATTTTATTTACTTTCCACTGCGTTGTGATGTAAAAAGATATTGTTGTATAAAAAGTTTTAAATTTATTGTAAAATTATATGAAGTGAAGTGTAAAGATCTTGTGAAACTTCGAATTCAGTCTTATTTAGAATTCGGGGTGTTACAATTTTGGATTTTTTTGAGATAGGAAGCCGGTCCGGTTGAGGTCGGGTTAGGTTTGGAGTTGGATTTGGATTAGGATTTTGGATTAGGGATTAGGAGTTGGTTCTGGATTTTGGACTAGGGATTAAGTGTTGGATCTGGATTAGGTTTTTGGATTAGGAGACGAGAGAGATTGGCAATAGAAAGGACTGCGGCATGAGAGCATGGTCTAGAGTTCGAGAGGGGATGTTGATTAGCGTGAGGGCGACGACGGCGGTGCAAAGGCGACGACATCGGGACTGGAGGAGGAGATGGAAGGTGAGAGCGGAGGAGGATGGCAGGGCTTCAGGATTAATGGAGATGATTAGATGGGATGATGATGGTGGTTTGCTGATTGTTTGGGCCGAGGATGGGATATATGAATTAGACTTTGGAGGCGGCACAAGGGGAATGACGACCGTCGGGAGTGGGATTAGGAATTAGGGAGATTAGGGTATGAGATTTGGATTTTGTTAATTACGAGATTAGGGTTGCTTTGATACCATGTTAAGATAAGAGAGAGATGTGAAGGGAAAAGATGAAAATTGATATTACTGGGCAGCAAAGGCCAGTACATATAGGATACAGAGAATGATCCTTAGCTGTACATCTCTAATAATATATCTAACATATATATCTAACAAGCGATAACAACAAGAAGAATGAGGCTCGGGGGCACCCTTGTTAGCTCGGCAAGAGAGTCCTCCACCACCACCATTGCCTTCTTCGAGGGTCGGGAGGTGGAGGTAGATACTGATGGCCTCTTTCGACCCTTCGGCTTATCAGCGACTCTCTTGTTACAGAGCTCGTCCCTCCGAGCATTAATCTTATCTTGGTTGATCATTTTTGTAAGAAAAATAGACAAGTTAAAAATGAGCTAAACATTTACGAAGAGGAACGAATAAATAACATACTAGGGTCCGCCGGACTCAATCCGAACTTAACCAAGTGCTTCTCCTTCAAGGATAACCAAAGCATCGATCCCTGGGCAAATATGCGCTCACATGCCTATAACTCTTCGTGACCAAACTCCTGTCCTTGGGAGCTTTCTCCCTCCCGATCGAAAACTAGTAAGCCCACTGCGTAGCCCCCGTGTTTAGACTTTGTGCTTATTCGTAGGACATTTTCAATCATCCAAATTTTGATCCAGATGTTCTCAACCATTCGATTCAGATTAAGGAGCCTTCACCCATCACCATTTAGATCTAATTGACGGTTCACATTGTAACTTTTCTTCCCAAAAACCTTATTATCTGATTTCTCCCGCACAGAAAAAATGCAGCAACAATAGTTAATCTGCTGCATTTACTGCTCATCCACTTTTGTAATAATATTTTTTGTAGAAACAATGATTGGTTTTGTAATAGTTTTAACTATGAACCAACAAATTGCTACTTTATTTCTTCGGTTTAGTTCAGTAATAACTTTCAGTAGAAACGGTTATGCTACTTTACTTCGGTTTTGTAATTGTTTTAACTAGGAATCGGCAAACTACTACTCTATTTCTTTGGTTTTGCATAGGGGTGGCAACGGGCCGGACTTGGGCCAGACTTATATAAGCCCGAGCCCGAGCCCGAGCCCGAAATTATTTTTTGGGTCCAAGCCCGGCCCGATTTTGCATCGGGCACCAAAATGCAGGCCCAATCCCGAGCCCGAATTAAACAAAAAAAAGCCCAAGCCCGGCCCGATTTACCCAATTTCAAGCATTTCAGAACTAATGATCAACAGAGAAATTAATAATCATTTATTGAACTAAAATTAACGAGCTAATAATCATTTAGAGTTCACTAAAATTAACGAACTAAAATTAACGAGCTAATACACATTTCAGAGTTCAATAAATAATCATTTATTGAACTAATAATCATTGCGTTGGAAAATGGAGTCATGATGGAAATTACAATGCCATGATGAAGGGACCCGGATTTAATTTTTTCACTTCAAGCAATTCATGTAATGGGGCTCGGATTTCAAGCAATTAATGCCTCATTTCATGTGAGAGAGATGAAGGGACAGGGAGTATTTATTAGACTTATATAAATCGGGTCGAATTCGGGTTGGACTCATACACACCCGAACCCGGCCCGAAAATGTAATCGGGCTTATTTGTTGAGCCCGGGTTCGAAAAAAAATGAAAAAATCAGGCCCAAGCCCTACTAAAAACGGATCGGATTTGATCGGGCTCGGATCGGGTTCGGGTCAATTGCCAGCCTTAGTTTTGCTTTTATAATAGCTTTCAGTATAAAAGGGAGCTACTGTTTTAATTAGACATTTGGTTGTAATAATTCTGAGAATTGATTATTGTTTTGTAATAAATCTGCAGGGACCAAGAAAGATCGTCAACAACGCAGCAGAAGCAATCAGATGGTTGGGTTGGCTGCATCGGCTCCGTTTTTGAATGGCAGTACATCTTGTAAATTGTAATATCGGCTACTTGTTACAATTTAGAAGGCCTATGTGACTATTGTTCCAAAACAAAACAAAACAAAACGAACCCACGATTTGACCTTTTTGAGATGCGAACAGCATAAAACCTCAACAGCCAATCAAATTAATTCCCTAACTCTCAAACTAAATCCTACTTTGGGTCCCACTAAATTATTTACATGTCGTGACTTCTTTGAAACATGGCTGCAATTTTAATTTGCGGTTAAGATAAAAATTAAGCCGTAAATCGCAGCAACTGTGGTATCCATTTATTTTTTTTTTATAAAAAAAATTGTTGGCAGATCGAATGTACACCTTGATTTGTACTTAGAGCATCTCCAACTATACTAGCTAAAATGACTAGTCAATTTGTTCAAATAGTATTTTTGCCTAGTGAATTTGACTAGTCATTTTGCTTCATCTCCAACCACACTTCTTCCTCTATATTTTGCCTCTTGCTTTCTATTTTGCTTCTTCATGTTCATGGATATGTCTAACCATTGTAGATACAAAATGACTGTGACTCTCCAAATATGACTATGCCCTTTTATTTTGGCTAGCCATTGAAGATGCTCTTATACTACAGTTAGAGCATCCACAGTCGTTTGCTATAATTCTCATATTCTCATATTTTGAGAATAATATGAGAATTGAGCCACTGCAATCGTTTGCTATTTTCTCAAAAAATAGCAAACGATGCACAGTGAATTCTCATATTTGAGAAGCCGAGAAGCGAATATAGAAATATAGAGGATGATACATGATGTATCGTTCCAGAGCGAAAATAATTTTTTATTATAGTCGGACGGGACTAGTTGTCTCGTCTCGTATTTTTTTTTTTTAAATCGTCTCGGACGATACATGATGTATCGTCCTTCCAAAAATTTTTTTCCCCATTTTTTCAAAGGAATCCAACGGATAAGATTCATCACAAAAAAAAAAACAAAACAAAACAAAACAAAATCCCCAACGGACGGGACAAGTTGTCCCGTCCAGGTTTGGGGGGATTATTAGAGGTAAGTTTAGGTGTTTAATAGAGTTCAGTATGTATTTAGTTAGGATTAGATAATATTTTAATATTTAATTTATTTAATTAAGATATTTTAATAGTTAATTGGTAATTAATTAAATCTGTAAAAAAAAAAAATCGGACGGGACAAGTTATTTCGTCCTACTCATATTTTAATAAAATATAGCAAACGATCACTGCACACCTTTCGATCTATTCCATTTCTATTCGTTCTATTTTGCCAAAAAATAAGAATCGCCCTTGTGGATGCTCTTATGGATAGTGGCATCTTAACATTGAGATCCCACTTGGAAATACTTTGGGTGAATACTCCCTGTGGGATTTAGTTTCAAGAAGAGGGTTATTATGGGAAAAAACTCCAGTCAGAGTCAATCACCATCTTCACTCCAATCTACGCACCCTCCCCTCGTTCTACCCATTTCCGCATAAAACACACCCTCCTCCCCACGTCACATCTGCACCGTTCAATTCGCCTTTGCGATGCGCGCATCTTCTAATGCAACGCCCACCCCATGCCCGCACCATACACTCTCACCCATACATTGACCTCCACTCCCCGTAGGGTTTTAGAAAAACCCCAAGACAACAAAGAAGAAAACCAGAGGGTTTTAGGAAATAGCAACAAACTAAGCGATAAAAATCTCCCCAAAATTGCAACCCTACCACTCTCCTCCCCTTCCAAAACGGCGCCCCGCTCTCTCTTCCTCGCCGTTGGCGGCGTTGGCGGCGCGAGGCTGAGCCGAGTCGCCGGAGCCATGAAGATGCGCTCCCCGCTCTCCTCCTTATCTGGTCCAACCCTAACCCGACCTGATATCCGCCCGTCAAGGTGCTCCCCCCTCCAAATCCCCCCCAACCTCCAAGGCCGCCAAGACCACAACTTCCAATGGAAGAATGAGACGCTGATGCTCAGGTTGAACAAGTACGAGATCAAGAACGACACCGACCCCCAAAAGATCCAATCTTGGCGTTCAGTTGCGAAGTTCGGCGAAGAGGTCCAAGATTTTAGCGAATTTGGTGGAGAAAGGCGAGAGCTTTCGTCGAATTCTGTGATTTCCCCCAAATTGGAAATGTTGGAGTGCAGTTGTGTAGTTCAGAGGGATGTGGAGGAGGAGAAATTGAGTGAAAAAATGGAAGAATTTTCATTGGAATCTGAGGCTTCCTCAAATGGGAAGAGTTCTTATAGGTATGGGGTTGAGGGGGTGGGTGGAGGGAAAGGGGGTTGGGCTGGTGAGAAGCAGGAGGTGGAGGTGAAGAAGAAGGTGTTGAGACTTTATGAGAAGGTGGTTGTGGTGGATGATGTGGAGAAAGCGAGGGAGGTTGTGGGGATGCTTACCACGAAGTATAGGGATCGGATACATGCGTGTGATACGGAGGTGTGTTTTCATGCGTTTTTAGGCCATGTTTGGAAACACAGTTAAGTTATGATAACTGAAGTTACCTCCTTAACTTTAAAAAGCCACAGTTATCCTAACTTTTACCTGTTTGGCACCCATTTTAGAGTTGAGATAATTGCAGTTATCGAAATTCCACTCTAACCTCTTGTTTCTTAAAGAGGGTGGTCTCTTTCTTTCTCTTCTATCAAATGTAGTTAAGATAACTTTGGGTGTCTTCCCAAACACCAAGTTTAAATTGTAGGTAAAGTTAACTTTAAGTTGGAGGTAAAGGTAATGTAACCAAAGTTGGCATACCTTTCCCTCCGAAGTTAAGATAACTTTAAATTTAGTTATCTTAACGTTGTTTCCAAACAGGGACCTAGTTTTTTTTATTTATAATGGTGGACGCTTGTTTTATGTAGATATGCACATAAGTGGAGGAAAAATCTCGGATGTGTGAAGTATTAGTCCTGGATACCTGGATTTATGTCAACTCCAAAAGGCATGATTGTTTGAGGTGGTGGTAGATACCAGATATTGGGGCCAATTGTGCCCCTTTATTTGTGAAAAAATTGGATAGGAGTACTAGGTTATGAAAGTAAAACATACCTACTTATTGGAGAATACATGGAGTTATTTTTCAAATGTTTTTTGTGAGGGTGATTATATGGTTATATGGGGTTATTCTGTATACTGTATACTTAATGTTTTAAGTGTACAGTCCCTCTTTCAATGCATTTCAGATATGATTTTTGACTCATTTTTTTTTTCACTCTAAAAATTTTAAGTATACTTTTGAGCATAGAGAAATTTCTATGCACACTGGTTTTGACCTGTTTGAAGAAAATCTTTCCTTGCCTTGTGACCTAGGTGTGGAATTTTTCACTTAAAAACTTATGATAAATATAGGTTTCTTTTGTTGTCCATGAGGAACTATCTGAAAAGGATAAATGAGTGATTGCATGTTTGCTAGAAGATCATGCCAAAAAAATAGTCCACTGCTCGGTGGATGTAGCTAATGTGGAGTCCCATCTTTCTGCGTTGTTGTTTCTTTTTTAGCTTATCTTTTTTATCATTGTTATATTTGTTACTTTTATTGAATGAGTAGCTTATCAGAATCGGAACTCTCAACTTTGCATATAGATTCATTGCACAACTAATGTTGGCAATTGATATTTATTGTAAATTTTATATTGGTTTTGTCAATATTAGATATGAGGATTCATTTATTAGAGATGAATATTGAACTCTATAGAGTTATGATTATTTCATAGGATGAGGAGGCCGTACAAAATTATTCGAGAGCTATTTACAATGTTTATTTCTCCTTGAGGTGTTAAATATCCACCTAGCAACCTTTCAATACTTATCATAGATTCAATATCTTTTCAACCTACTCAAAAGATTTTGAGCCTTGTATGATATTGTTGTGCATTCAAGCAAATGATAATTGGTATTTACAGTAAATTTATATTGGTTTGTCAATATTAGATATGAGGATTCATTTACTAGAGATGAATATTGATCTCTTTAGAGTTCTGATTATCTCGTAGGATGAGGCCTTAGGAAATTATTGGAAAACTATTTACATTGTTCATTTCTTTTCGAGGTTTTAAATATCCACCTAACATCTTTTCCATACTTTTTGTAGATCCAATTTTTTTTTCCACCTACTTAAAGATTTTCAACCTTTTATGATATTGTTGGGAATTCAGTCAAATGTTGATGGATTATCTTATTTTATTTTATTTTACAGGTAGCTAAGATTGATGTGACTAACGCAACTCCTGTTGGGCATGGAGAAATTATATGCTTTAGTATCTATTCTGGTTCAGAAGCAGATTTTGGTAATGGGAAATCTTGTATTTGGGTGGATGTGCTTGACGGGGGAACTAGCGTTTTAATGGAGTTTGCCCCATTCTTTGAAGATCCATCTATCAAGAAGGTGACATTCCATCATAACTTTAAGCGCTGAGCACCTACTTAAAATATTTTTGCCAATAATTTATTTTCAAAGTATAACATCCATGATTTCTTAAGTAAGCTTTTTTTTTTCCCTTGCTGTTCGTATGATTTTGATCTCTCCATACTGAAATGCTTGGTCGCAGGTCTGGAACTATCTGACTGGTATCCTAACTATACGTTTTCTGTCTATATTAAATCTTACAAAAAAAATCGGTCTTACATTTAGCGGATGGGAATAACACTCATAAAGTTGAGCTCCCATCTTCGGGAGGCGACTAGAAAAGTTGGAGACTAGGGAAAAATCAACTGACTAAAAGAACAAATCAGGGAACGTGCGGACACATAGATGCATCAGGGAGATACTTTGGGAGTTAAATTTATAATTTATAATACAAACATAAAGTTATAATTTATAATACTAGCTTATTGCTCCTTCACTTTTCTTTTTCATGTGCCAGAAAAGAATCTCACTACGTAGAAAACTAGTTACTGCTTTGTGTTCTCATCTCTTGGAGACCATGTTCTTGCTATTATTCATGTTTCTCTTGGTGAACTAAGAGTAGTGTATTTAATACGGTTATAACAGTCGAGCTACATGTGTACTCAGATGATGGTATAGTTGGCAATTGCTTTAGACATTATGTGCTTGACAATTGATAGATAGATGGGAATGGAAGTATGAACAGTGAACTTGCTTTCCTACAAAGATGAATTGGCTTGAGCAGAAATCATAAGTAAGATTAATAATGATAAAAGCTGCAGTTGTGGTCTTGTTCTGTTGCTTAGCGTATGAAATAACAAATCATGTTATTGGTTAAGTATTGAACTGGTGACTGGAAAGGTAAGTTATTTATATGTTATGATTGAAGATTCTATGCCTTTGGTTTGTTATTATTCTTATATTTTCAGTCTTTTTGTTGTCAACAGTAAGTATCACACGCCTATTGGTATTGACTATCTTTCACGGCTTTTTATATCTTTCATATCTTTTGTCCCAAACTACAGCGTTATGAAGATTTTGTGGGTTCTTTCTGTAGGTATGGCACAATTATAGCTTTGATAGTCATGTCATTGAAAACTACGGGATCAAGCTTTCTGGGTTTTATGCAGATACAATGCATCTTGCTCGGCTGTGGGACTCTTCTAGAAGAGCTGAAGGTGGATATTCACTTGAAGCACTTACATGCGATCCAAAAGTCACAACTAGAGACCCATCATCTCCTCTTGATGACAGTAATGTCTGGAAGATATCAATGAAATCTATTTTTGGCAAGAAAAAGGTGAAGAAAGATGGATCGGAAGGGAAATTTGAAACAGTTGCTCCTGTAGAAGTGCTCCAAAGAGAAGAGCGAATGCCTTGGATTTCGTATTCGGCCTTAGATTCAATGAGTACCTTAAATCTTTTTGATAGCTTGAAAACAAAGCTTAAGCAAATGGAGTGGGTACTCAGTGGTACTCATAAAGGAGATATGTTTGATTTCTATGAAGAATATTGGCGCCCATTTGGTCTTCTTTTAGTCAAAATGGAAAGGGAGGGAATGTTTATTGATCGAGATCATCTTTCGAAGATAGAAGAAGTTGCTAAAACAGAGCAGCAAAAAGCTGGGGAGAGATTCCGTGATTGGGCATCTAGGATTTGCCCGGATGCTAAGTACATGAACGTGGGAAGTGATACTCAAGTACTACAGCTACTTTTTGGTGGGATTACTACTAGGTATCTTCCATACCTTCTTAATGCAAACCTTTCGTAAAATTAATTGTTCTGATTGTCTTTTGTTCTCTGTTTTATACTTCTGCAACCATTTTCTTTGTCCTCTCGAATTATAATTTGATGTTGAAGATTGTCATTATTATTTGGTAAATAGTTTATGCACATTATCTTAGAACAGAATGCATATTTTCCTGTGAATATGCTCAAGAAAAGTTCAATATGTAAAAAAAAGTTTGATTCGCTGTAGGATAAACTTAGGTGGTTATAGGCGAACCCACACTGATTTTATGATTTTAGATGGTCAAATTGATTTGTTTCTCAGGTTTCATGTATAGTATTCACTGAGGTTGAGTATAAACTCCATATCCTGAAGGTAAGAGACTATGATTTGTACAACCGTATTTATGATGAAATTATTTAATAAACGATAGGACATTTTTGGGATTGTAAGTAATATTATGAGTTCATTTGGATGTAAGAAACATTGTTATATTGATTTTCCATTTAAGTCCTTCAGATTTTGTGGTTACTAACAGATAGAAGGATTTGTGTAATTAGTTTAGTGGCTGCATTCTGATTGGCTTTAGCTGTTTCGATTCTGCATGGTGTAGAAAAAGGATAAGTTGATGCTCTGGTAAAAGATATCCATAGGTAGCATAATGATTGAAAAGGAAAGGATGAACACAATAAAAATTTCCTCTGTTAATGGAAGAGAGTGTTGTGTTTGTATTGTATGTATGCATTAGATGTGAGAAGGCACTGGCTTTGACCAAGGATGTTCAATCAAATATTTTGTTATTTCTGATAGATAGAAAAAGGGTTTGTGTAATTAGGAAAGATGTCAGGGCTCAATTGTGATATGCCCTAGTGTCACAATCAAAATTTTCCTTTATTATTGTAAGTGTGTTGTTTGAGCCATATGTTGTGTTGTTTGAGTGCATGAAGTGTTCGAAGGCGCGCTGGCTTTGACCAAGGATGTTGAGTCAAATATTTTTTGGATTATTGACACCTCCTTCCCTTATCTCTTGGTTGTACGTAAAGAGATATGGAGAGGAGCAGGGGTGTTTAATAAGTTCATGGTATATTAAGGAATTCAGTTGGAATGTAAAGGAATGTAAAGGAGCGGGGGCGGGGCAGTGATGTTTGAATATTAAAGTAAGTTTTTTCTGGAAAAATATTAAGTTAGAGAAGGTTAACTGTGATAATGGTTCTTGTTTACACTTCTCTATGGGAGCATTTGGTATGCAGTAATATGTAAGGGAATCTGAGATCTACCATGGATTACCTAGTTTGGTTAGGGTCAAGCATATTTCCAACGGGGATCAAAATCCTTTGTTGAGAAGGATTTTGCATTCCCCTCAAAGAGAATGGGATTGTTGATGACTTGATTCCCCCATATAAAATAACAGAATACCCAAAACTCCTCTGGATTTTCCATGATCTTTCTCTTGTTGTATTCATGCTCTCAATTTTCTCCCCTTTCATTGCATCCCTCTCGAAAAGAAAAAACCATCCCCCCCCTCCCCCCCCCCCCCCCCCAAAAAAAAAAAATAAAAAATACATACTTCTATCTTTCCCCCTTCTTCCCTTTTATTATCATTATCCCAAGCATTAAAAATAGCAATTTGTATAATTTATTTATCTTTAATTTCTGCTGTACATTTTCTTATAAAAAATTGATTGCATGCAGACTACCATTAATGCACTGTTACCTTATGCAGTTATACTTATTTTATTTTTATATCTAATTAATTCTTTTCTTCCTTTCATAATTATATATACTTCTGTTCTGTATCTTACTAGTTAAAGCTTTAGAAGCCATTATCTGATATCTGTACGTATTTGTTCATTTCCCTTTGATGTCATATGTTTACAGAAAAGGGCAAAAGCTGCCTGAAGAAAGGACCTTTAAAGTGCTTAACACTGAGAACATAATTGAGGAGGGTAAGAATTGTACTTCAAAATATCGGACCATTACATTACGCAGTGTTCGTAGTCTTGGTGTTGATTTGCAAACAGAAATGTATACACCCAGTGGTCGGCCTTCCGTGAGTGCAGAGGCTTTGAAAGTATTTGCTGGAAAGATTTCCACGGACCACATTTATTCAGATGAATGTAAATATGAATCTTATTCAGACTCTGATATAGAAAATGCTCCCGAGAGATGTGCATATGGAACTGCATATGATGCATTTGGAAGAGGCATAAAAGGGTGGGAGGCTTGCCGTGCTATTGCGGCTCTTTGTGAAGTCTGCTATGTTGATTCTTTGATATCCAACTTCATTCTTCCTCTCCAGGTGAACTTATGCTTTTGTCTTTATTTGGTAGCTCTTTTAAGAGGGCGTTTGGTACGCGGATTGGAGAATTCCTTAGAATGGGCATATTCCTGGAAATTTGAGGGTAGGAATCATGATTCTGAGGAACGTTACAATCCAACGTTTAGTACAAGACATTGCATTCCAAGGAATATTTTGTTATTGTCTTTGATATAGACCAATTCATTCTCATCAATCTTTTGCTATAATAGACATTACCAAAAGTACCCTTTTGCCTTTATTTCTTAAAAAACCAATATAACTATCGATGCATATGCATGACACGTACAGAATTAATATTGATATATATCTTATAAAACCTGAGTACAATAACAAATAGATGATTCAAAAAGTTACATTATGATTGTAATATATTTCAACTAGGTAGATAAAAATATAACAAAAAGAAAAAAAATGAAATGTTCGTAGTATAAACACATGATCTTAGGCATGCAAGGATTATAATTATCAATGAAATATATTATTTATGACTTAGTAGACAAGGTTTCCCCTTCAATTTTTTAATGAATAATGGTGAGTACTATTGTTAAAATTGATGCATTATACTGAATATGCACATTATACTTATTTAATTCTGTTTAATCTCTAATTGGACGACCTCTATATATAAATATGCACAAATCCCACATTAATAAGGCAGAGTAACAAATTTGTTGGAGGGAACATAGAGTGACAATATGATAAGATAGAAAGATTATTAAAAATCTGGAGGATGATTAAGTAATGTGATAATCTCAGTTATTTTTTATGTGGAGGAATTCACAAATTCCACCATTTTAAAGATAAATGTATATCCTTCCCAACAAAGGATTTTGATTCCCATGGGAAATAAAAAATTCTTCCAAAACTATACTAATATCTTACCAAACCAGGTAATAGGGTAATTCTAGATTCCCTTGTACATTACCTCGTACCAAACGCCCTCTAAATGTACATTAGACTGGTTTACATATTTTTATGAAAATGGATTGCATTGGCAACTACAATGCACATGCAGATATGGTCTAAGTATACTTATATGGAAGTTTAGGCTAGCACATTCCTGCAGAGGAACACTTTTTGTTTCTTTGGCCTCACAGTTGAATTTAGTTCATTAAAAAATATCAATATTTTCTACCTTTCTCCTAGACTTTTAACACATGTAGGAGAATTTCGGGTACATTACCTCGTCATTTACGACTATAAGGTTCCCCAACCTTACCATAAAATTGTTGCTAGTAAGAGTTTCTTTATGTCAAGTGAGCTGCTCATAAAATTGTTGTAATCCTGGAGTTTTTGCTCAATCTGACTTCATTACTTGAATTGATGAGATTTAGGGTTCATATTCTTATATATCCAACTGAGTTGTTTGTTGGCTGTCTGATACTAGTATAACTCTCTTTTTTCTTAGCTTGTGACATAGTGGAACAGAAAGAAGAAAACAAAGGCACTAGATGCCCAACATCATGGCACACAATGCCTTATTACAAAGACCAAAGCCAATCATCATGACACACAACTGAAATGACGATCTAAAACAAAGACACTCAATACGACAACACAAAGAAGAAAAGAAAACACAAAGGCACCAGATGCCCAACATCATGGCACACAATGCCTTATTACAAAGACCAAAGCCAATCAGGTCTGAACGGGATCCAAACCGCCATCCACCAAATCAAACTCCAGGCCTGCAACCGGGTCTTCCTCGGGAGATGCTGGAAACATAGTGACATCCGAGAGGTCGATGTTGGTAAACTACTCCCTGACACGGTTCAGGGTAAGGTTAAATCCCCTTTCAATGTAGGGAACACACTTTGTCTCTAAGTCGTCCTGATACTCTGTAGAGGCCTCGTAATTGGCCATAGTCTCGTCTCTTTCCTTGGCCAAATCCTCCCGCGCCTCCAGTTAGGCCCCAAACCAGACTAAGCTCTTTCTCCTTCAACTTTAGTTGAACCACCTTCTCTTCATCAACTTTCTTAAGCTCAGCTATTTCTGCATTAAGCGTGGCAACCTGACTTTGGACTTTCTTGCAACTGGCCTTAAGCCTACATGTATTCTCAGCGAACCAGCCTACGGTCTGTCTGTGAAGAAAAGACAACAAGTGATAAGAAATTTTCTGAAGTGAAAAGAAATATTGGAGCCAAGATATTAAAAGATCGGGTACTAATATTAGCCATGGGCTGACAACTGGACTTCATCACACTGCTCATCCGCCATCTGTTCAAGATAATCCATGTGACACTACGGGAGGCAGTTGTATATGTAACGCCCCGAGCCCCGCGCAGCTGCTCATGCGACTACACATGCGCACACGCGAAAAATAGATCATAACAACGGCCCAGCACAAGCTTGCCTTACAAAAGGTGCTATAGCTATTTGGTACCCCTTGATCTTAGACAAATCTATATATTCACTCATTTCTCTTATATCTTTTCCGATGTGGGATTAATCACAACTCCAACCCCACTTCCCATGCAACCTCACGTGAGCCATGCATGAGACACCCCCACTTCATGCACCCGGACCCCACCCAAGACACATAACCACTTCTTTCTCATATTCTTTTCTTATATATGGTCCATTTTCCATTCATCCTAAGCCATAATCATCCTATAGGACTACATTAATCCATATATACTTATATATATACATGTAATATATTCCGATCGAAGGAATAGGGGACAAGGTACTCGACCAACTAATCAGTATTCGGGAGAACTAATCTATAAGTACGGGGTGTTACACCACCCCTCTTAAGAACTCAGCGTTCTCGCTGGGCCCGGAACATGCAACCTGATTCAGAATTGCTTTTCTAGCCGTGGAGTGGAATACCTTGATTCTACTAGTGTACTATCCCTGGTCTCTCTACCAGCATACTGTCCTAGCTCTATCTCAGGCGTACCTCTAACCCACTCTTACCCACGGTCGGTGTCGAAAGTTGGCTTTGACACCATTTTGTAATGCCCCGAGTCCCGCTCAGATGCGCATGCGACTACACGTGCGCGCATGCAAAAATAGATCCTAACAACAGTCCACCACAGACTTGCCTTACAAAAGGTGCCATAGCTATTTGGTACCTCTATATCTTAGGCAAATCTATATATTCACTCATTTCTCTCATTTCTTTTCCGATGTGGGATTAATCATAACTCCAACCCCACTTTCCTGTTGATTCTTGGTTTTGATGACTACAACACAATGCAAAGTTGTGCTACTTATATATTGCAAGATGTATCAATGTCAATACCATGTGTGATACACAAAGGCAAAGTTGATCCAATGAAGCTCTCAAAGAAAATTTGATCAAGCTACAAAGTTCGAAGTTCAAGACAAGATTGATCAAACAAGCTTCAACAACTGAAGACAATGGCTCAAGCTCAAATTCAAGACTAAAGATCAAGACAAGATTCAGTGCTTCAATGTGTTTTATTAAATGTCTTGTAAACAATTGTAATTTTATTTCTTTGAATCTTAGATTGATGTAATAGCCTTGTCACACACACACTCACATATATCTTTATAATTGAGTGTTTTTCACAAGTTTAAAGGTCGAAACAAAGCTTGATTAAGATCAGCTCTTGAGTACTAGTCGACTGCCGTTTGGCAGCAGTCAACTGTACTGGTACGAAACTGTCTGAACTTTTTCAAACTCTGGCCAGTCGACTCATCATGGCAACCCGGTCGACTGTTCAAGTCGTTTCGACAGATTTCAGAATTTAAAACTTGTTTTTCGAATTCAAAACTTTTATATCCGTTTTAAATCATTTTTATTAACTGTTTTACAATGTCCTAGTGATTCCTTTCTATAAATAGAGCCTAGGAATCACCATGGAAAGGTCCCAAGCATTTTGATAAAAGTTTAAGTTTTTGCTTTTGAAAAAGAGAACAAGTATTCAAACAAGCATTCACAATCTTCTAAGTCTTGGTTCTCTGAAATCAGTCTAGTATAACAGTGAATTCGTTTTAGATTGATTTCGGAAGTTGACCTATTAGCCTCCATACAAAAATCACAATCACAAGGCTATAGGTTGTTGTAACTCTTTTATTGTTTTCTTTCACTCTCGGGTTGTGAGAGTGGTCCTTTCGGTTGGAGAGTGGGGCTCTAGGTTGTAGAGTTAGGTTTTCACTCTTGGTTGAAGAGTGGGTTTGCTCTCTAGTGGTGAGAGAGGTTTACGGGTTGGACAAGGTTGTTGTGTAAACGCCGTAAGGTATTCTTATATTTTTTCAAGAATAGTGGAAAATCTCAAGTGGGTTGCTTGGGGACTGGATGTAGGTCGGGAGGACCGAACCAGGATACATCGCTATGTACTCTGTGGTTGATTCTCTCTGTGGTTGTATTTTCTTTACTTGATTTTTAATATCTCTGCGAAACTTGTTTGGCAAGTCGACTGTCGCTCATCTATAAGTCGACTGATCAGACTGGTATAACATATTCTTCGAAAACTTTTCTGACAAGTCGACTGAGTTCCGTTATAAGTCGACTGGTCAGACTTGTATAAAATACTCTTCTATTCTGACGCCCCAATCGACTGTATTCCCTTTTCAAGTCGTCTGGACAGTAAGAAAAAGTTCAATTTCGTTATTAGTTTTTATACAACACTATTCACCCCCCTCTAGTGTTTCTTGTCTTGCCTACAGGATCCAACACTTGGTATCAGAGCCAAGTTAAGTGCAATGGCAACTACTTCTAATGCAAGCCAATACCATGAAGGCCAATCCACACAAAGGCCATCCCTATTCGATGGAACCAATTACAACTATTGAAAGTGTAGAATGAAGATCTACCTTAAGTCCATCAATTATGAGATATGGAACATAACGGAGACCGAGTACACCGCTCCTACCATTCCATATGCACAATGGAACGACGACATGAAGAGCGAAACAATGAACAATGCAAAGACGATGAACGCTCTATTTTGTGCCCTTACCAAGGAGGAGTTCAATCGTGTGTCCAATGCAACAACGCATCAAATTTGGCACACACTCGAGGTAACTCATGAAGGAACTAATAAAGTTTGAGTCTAAAATATCTGTTCTTGTTCACAGGTTTGAAATGTTCCGCATGAAGGAGAACGAGAATGTGTCTGAAATGATCACAAGGTTCACGGATATTACAAACTCTTTTGTGGCACTTGGAAAGACGTACACTCAAGCCGAAATGTTGAGGAAAGTACTTCGTGCACTAATACCCGAATGGGAGAAGAAGACCACCGCCATAGAAGAGGCCAACGATTTAAGACAACTCTCTCTTGAGAATCTTGTGGGAAATCTTATGGCGTATGAGGGTCAACTTGAAAAACACAAGAAGGATCTAGAACCTCAACAATCAAAGAAAAAGACTAGCATTCAAGGCCATGTCGGACTCTGAGGATGAAGAAGATGAGGAAGAGATAGCCATGTTCACAAGAAAGTTCAAAAAGTTTCTAAGGAAAGGTAAACTTAATTCAAAATCTAAGGATACTAATGAACTTTCAACTTATTTCAAGTGTAACAAGACAGGACATATGAAGAAGGATTGCCCACTAGAGAATGCGAAATCTAAAGGAAAGGCTTTTAACCTGAAGAAGGAGAAGTACACCAAGAACAAGAACATGAAGAACAAAAAGACGTATCAAGCAACTTGGGACGATAGCGACTCTTCATCGGAAGATGAAAATGAAGAGACAAATGAGGTTGCTAATATATGCTTTATGGCTTCACAAAATCAAGTAAGTAATGATTATGATTCGAATGATCTATTAGATGCTTTCAATGAGATTTTTTAAGAGCTTAAAAAGGAAAAAATTAAAACTAAAAACTTGGAGAAAGTAAATCAAACACTTTCTCAAGAGAATCTTGACTTAGATAAAGAAGTCGAGTCTTTAAATTCTCAACTTTCTAGTTTGGATATAGATCTTGTATCTCTTAAGAAAAATTATGAAGAGATATCCAAGAATGTATCTAAATTTACTAAAGGGAAGGAGAATTTAAATGATGTTCTCCAAAATCAAGTTCAATCTAATAAGAGATTTGGACTTGGTTTTCAAAAGTCTCTTGAAAAACCTCATGTTACTAAGAACACTAGTGTAAATAAGCATGAATCTATTTCTAGTGTTAAGAATAAACTATATGATTTTTTTGAAAAACCTATAACTGTAGTTTTTAATGAAAAAAGCAATTATGTAGTTCAGACTAGTCGACTGAATCCAAATTTCAGTTGCCTATCCAGAGGTTTCGAGTCTTATTCAACTAGACGAAAACCTCAGATAAGTCAACCTATTACACCTCCCAGTTGACTGTATTTCAGTAACAGTCGACTAAAAGGTTCGATAAAGTCGACTGGACAGAGCAAAAATATATGGGTTCCAGTCAATCTGAGTTAGAAAGATATAGTTACTTATACAAAATCATATATTCTTGTTGTATGTAATTCTGTAGATTATATTCCTGCATTTGGTGGAAAATCAAACTCACTTTGGGTTTGGTTTCCCAAAAACTAATATCTTTTGGATCCAATGAAAATGGTACCATATTCATATTGTAAATTTTATAGGTACCTAAAAGAGAACGTTGGATACTTGACAGCGGATGTTCAAAGCACATGACTGGTCATGCCAACCTCCTATCTTCCATTCAAGAGATTGATGGAGGAACAATCACATTCGGTGACAACAACAAAGCACACTAACCCTTCAATAGAAGATGTTTTACTTGTTAATGGTCTTAAGCATAATTTATTAAATATTAGCCAATTGTGTGATAAGGGATATAAAATTATTTTTGAAAAAGATGCATTCTTAATTTATGACTCTACCATGCAAAATATAATTTTTCAAGGAATTAGGAAGATTAATATTTATGAATTGTGTTTAAAATCAATTGAATTTTCGAATGATTTTTGCTTAGTAGTTTCTAATAATGATTCTTGGCTTTGGTATAAGCGATTTGGCCATGTGAACATGAAAATTATTGCTAAATTGTCTAAATACAACCTAGTTATAAGGCTGCCAATACTATTCTATAAAAAGGATAAGTTATGTGATGCATGTCAACTAGGTAAACAAATCAAATCTACTTTTAAGACAAAAGAAGTAATTTCTACTAGTAGGCCTCTCGAATTAATCCACATAGATTTATTTGGCCCTACTAGAGTTGCTTCTTTAAATAAAAGTAGGTATGTATTTGTTTTAGTAGATGATTTTTCATGATTCACTTGGGTTTTCTTTTTAAAACATAAGAATGATGCTTTTGATGAATTTGCAAATTTTTGTAAACAGATTCAAAATCAAAAGTCTCTAACGATAGTCACTATTAGAAGTGATCATGGTGCATAATTAGAAAATGAAACGTTTTCAGAATATTGCAACAAGAATGGTATAACACATTCATTTGCATTTCCTTGAGCTTCACCACAAAATGGAGTGGTCGAAAGAAAGAATAGGACTTTGCAAGAGTGTGCACGTACCATGCTTGTTGAAAGCAATTTACTTAAGTATTTTTGGGCTGAAGCTGTTGCTACAGTTTGTTATGTTTTAAATAGAATTTTGAATAGGCCTAAGCTTACGAAAACATGTTATGAACTATTTTTTGATAAAATTTCTAAAGTATCTTATTTCAAAATATTTGGATGTAAGTGTTTCATTTTAAACACTAAAGATAATTTAGATAAGTTCGATCCTAGATCTAATGAAGGTATCTTCATTGGATACTCAAATAGGAGTAAGGCATATAGGATCTTCAATAAGTCAACTTTGACTATTGAAGAATTCATGCATGTTTTATTTGATGAATCTCTGACATCATCTGCTATTATTAAAGATGATGAAACTGATTGTTAAATAACGTCATTAAATCTTTAGAGCAGACTACCCTAGCGGATAAGTCGACCGATAAGGAAATCAAGTTGACTGATGTGAATCAGCGGCTGATGGACAAGTCAAGTCGACTGATCTTGTTGTGATGACTCAAACTTTACCAAAATCTTTTTTTGAAGTTAGAGATCATCCTCATGACTTAATAATTGGTGACATCTCACATGGTATTCAAACCAGATCTCATGTTAACATGATTTCTCATACGGCTTTCTTGTCAGATTTTGAACCTAAAAATATACAAGAAGTCTGTGAGAATGAGTTTTGGATGAATGCCATGCAAGATGAATTAAACCAATTTATAAGAAATGATGTATAGGATTTTGTTCCACAACCTCCAGACCATACTATAATTGGTACCAAATGGGTATTCAAGAATAAATTAGATGAATCAGGACAAGTCGTTAGGAACAAAGCTAGATTAGTTGCTCAAGGGTTTAATCAAGAAGAAGGCATAGATTTCGATGAAACATATGCTCCTGTTGCTAGATTAGAATCAATTAGGATATTGTTATCTTTTGCTTGTTTTATGAACTTTACACTTTTCCAAATGAATGTTAAAATTGATTTTCTTAATGGTTTTATAAATGAAGATGTTTATGTTAAGCAACCACCTGGTTTTGAACATGAACAATTTCCAAACCATGTTTTTAATTTGAAAAAGGCTTTATATGGTCTTGAACAAGCACCTCGTGCTTGGTATGATCGATTGAAGACTTTTCTTTTAGAAACTGGTTTTGAAATAGGTAAAGTAGATACTACTTTGTTTATTAGGAGAAAAGAGACGGATATTTTGATCATACAAATATATGTAGATGACATAATCTTTGGTTCTACTGATAGTAATCTATGTCAAGAGTTTGCTAATACCATGAAAAATGAGTTTGAGATCAGTCACATGGGTGAACTCAATTATTTCCTTGGACTACAAATTATGCAGTCACCAAATGGCATATTTATTAATCAAGAAAAATATGCTAAGGAATTACTCAAACGGTTTGGCATGGATAACACGAGTAGTAAAACCACACCTGTGGCTACTACCACTACCCTTGACAAAGATGAATTAGGTAAGAGTGTCGATCAAAAACTCTATCGAGATATGATTGGCTCACTCTTATGTATAACTGCTAATAGACCAGACATTATGTTTAGTGTATGTTTGTGTGCTAGATATCAGTCAAGTCCTAAAGAGTCACTTAAAAGTTGTGAAATGTATTTTAAGATACATTGAAGGCACATCTGTGTATGGTCTATTTTATCCTCGCACCGATAATTTTCAACTTTTGTCGTATAGTGACGCTGATTTTGCTGGCAGTAAAACTGACCGCAAAAGTACTAGTGGAACATGTCACTTTTTGGGACACTCCCTAGTCTCTTGGTGCAGTAAGAAGCAAAATTCGGTATCTCTATCTACTACAGAAGCTGAATATATTGCTACAAGTTTGGCTTGTGCTCAAATTTTGTGGATGAAACAAACTCTATTAGATTTTGGTATTTCATTTTTAGAACCTGCAATATTGTGTGATAATACCAGTGCCATCAATTTATCTAAAAATTCGGTTCAACATTCACGTACAAAACACATTGATATTAGACATCATTTTCTATGTGATCATGTTTTAAAGGGAGATTTATCTTTAGACTTTATTTCTACTGATAAACAAGTAGCAGATATCTTTACTAAATCACTTAAGGAAGACACACTTATCACCTTAAGAAGAGATCTAGGAATTTGCAGTTTGTATGATATTTCTTGATTTTTTTTATTTGGTAAGTCGACTTAGAAATAATTTTCGGTCGACTTCCCAAATATTTTTCGAGATTTATTTTTTCCGAGTTTTTTAGTGCTCTGGACAATCGACTGTGAACAGTACTCAGTCGACTGCCAGAAGTATTACTTGAGTTTTTTTTTATTTTTTATTATTTGCTCTCGACTAAGTCGACTGTTCCTCAAAACCAGTCAACTATCGCGCTTCAGTCTATTTTTAGATTCGAAAACGGCACACCTTTTGAGGCGATTTCTTTTACTCTTTCTTACCCTTTAACCGATCTGATCCCTTGATTACTCCTAGACTCTCGGTTGCAAGAATTTTGTCGTATAACATTATCCCTAAAACGGGGAGTTGCAATCAATTTCCCTTGAGTTGCAACAAGCTGTCTATGCAATTTTTGGCAACATTCAAGTAAATTGGAGTCGAGTCATTTTCAATCGTCTTCATAAGGCTCATACTTTTTTTCTTCCTTTTGGTGCAATACTTACTCATGTTTTCAATTTCTATGAAGTTGATCTTACTTCTGAGTCTAGTGTTACTCATTATGAGTCTTTTGATCGTGCGAGTTTAGCTCGTATGAAGATTCTTCACTCTCCTCCTCAAAGAAATACCCCTCCTATCCCCTTAGCCACTTCAGCTCGTCGGTCTTCTGCTTCTAGTTCATCTCGTCCTCATGCTGATTTTGATGATCCTAGGAGTCTTTATACTTCTGTAAATTATCTCATGGATCGTCAGGACACCCTTGAAGCCAGTATTTTCCATCTTACTCATTTGTTCACTTTCCAGTTTCCACCTCCGCCTCCTTCTCAAGGTACCGCAAACGATGATGAAGACGAAGATTGATTAGCTATATTTTTTTCTATATTTTTCTACTTTTTATGTATTTTCTATTTTATGTTGTCTTTTGAATATGTCTAAATTTGCTTTGGTTTTGACATGTGTTTGTTCTCTTGCAATATGTTCTTTATTTTTCTCCTTCTATTTTTTTGTTGATGCCAAAGGGGGAGAAAAAGCTTGTGTATGTTATATGTGTATATGTTGTATGTATATATGTTATATGTGTATATGTTGTATGTATATATGTTGTTTGCATTTGGTGCATGTTTTTGTGCATGTTTTTAACTTATGCATATTGTACATTAGTAAGGGGGAGCATTTGTATTTTTATTATTATTGTAAGCTATTGTGTTGTCATCATCAAAAAAAAGGAGAATGTTGATTCTTGGTTTGATGACTACAACATAATGCAAAGTTGTGCTACTTCTTATATATTGCAGGATGTGTCAATGTCAATACCATGTGTGATACACAAAGGCAAAGTTGATCCAATGAAGCTCTCAAAGAAAATTTGATCAAGCTACAAAGTTCTAAGTTCAAGACAAGATTGATCAAGTAAGCTTCAACAACTGAAGACAATGGCTCAAGCTCAAATTCAAGACTCAAGATCAAGACAAGATTCAGTGCTTCAATGTTTTTTATTAAATGTCTTGTAAACAATTGTAATTTTAATTTTTTGAGTCTTAGATTGATGTAATAGCCTTGTCACACACACACATTCACACATCTTTATAATTGAGTGTTTTTCACAAGTTTAAAGGTCGAAACAAGCTTGATTAAGATCAGCTGTTGAGCACCAGTGGACTGCTGTTTGGCAGCAGTCAACTGTACTGGTACGAAACTGTCTGAACTTTTTCAAACTCTGGCCAGTTGACTCATCATGGCAACCCAGTGAACTGTTCAAGTCGTTTCGACAGATTTCAGAATTTAAAATTGTTTTTCGAATTCAAAAGTTTTATATCCGTTTTAAATCAGTTTTATTAACTATTTTACAACGTCCCAGTGATTCCTCTCTATAAATGGAGCCTAGGAATCACTATGGAAAGGTCCCAAGCATTTTCATAAAAGTTTAAGTTTTTGCTTTTGAAAAAGAGAACAAGTATTCAAACAAGCATTCACAATCTTCTAAGTCTTGGTTCTCTGAAATCAGTCTAGTATAACAGTGAATTCGTTTTAGACTGATTTCGGAAGTTGACCTATTAGCCTCCATACAAAAATCACAATCACAACAAGGCTATAGGTTGTTGTAACTCTTTTATTGTTTTCTTTCACTCTCGGATTGTGAGAGTGGTTCTCTCGGTTGGAGAGTAGGGCTCTAGGTTGTAGAGTCAGGTTTTCACTCTTGGTTGAAGAGTAGGTTTGCTCTCTCTAGTGGTGAGAGAAGTCTACGAGTTGGACAAGGTTGTTGTCTAAACGTCGTAGGGTATTCTTGTATTTTTTCAAGAATAGTGGAAAATCTCAAGTGAGTTGCTTGGGGACTGGATGTTGGTCGGGAGGACCGATCCAGGATACATCGCTGTGTACTCTGTGGTTGATTCTCTCTATGGTTGTATTTTCTTTACTTGATTTTTAACATCTCTGTGAAACTTGTTTGGCAAGTCGACTGTCCATTTTTTATAAGTCGACTGATCAGACTAGTATAACATATTCCTCGAAAACTTTTCTGACAAGTCGACTGAGTTCCGCTATAAGTCGACTGGTCAGACTTGTATAAAATGCTCTTCTATTTTGGCGCCCTAGTCAATTGTATTTCCTTTTCAAGTCGACTGGACAGTAAGAAAAAGTTCAATTTCGTTATTATTTTTTATACAATACTATTCACCTCCCTTCTAGTGTTTCTTGCCCTGCCTACAGGATCCAACATTCCCATGCACCCTCACGTGAGCCATGTGTGAGACACCCCCACTTCATGCACCCGGGCTCCACTCAAGACACACATGCACTTCTTTCTCATTTTCGTTTCTTATGTATGGCCTTTTTCCCATACAACCAAAGCCCATAAACCATAATCATCCTATTGGCCCATTACATTAATCCATATATATATATATATATATATATATATATATATAATGTACTCTTAAGTACGGGGTGTTACAGTATATAAACTGCTTGGAGGCTCGGGTGCCTCCCATGACTGAGTCACAATACGTATTCCCCAATTAGGATAGAAAGGTCGCTTCTCCCCTCCGATTTCCACTGAATCTAGGCCTACCCCCGTGAGGACAAGGGTTGTTTCAAGCCAGTACAGTCCGTAACCTAACAATTTTGGGGGAGATGCCAAGAAAATCATCCGTGGCGGACGTGGCATGCCTCTTTCTAGGCACAGGGTTGGCCCTCGGCGTGCTTGTAGAGGTCTTGGCCTTTGCCTTGCTCAAAACATTTTTGAGAAAAGCATCGCATGCGCACTGTTATGAAAGGATTATTGAACAAACTCGACTATATAAAACCGAGACAATAAAAAAGTTTGACATCTTATGGAGGCCAAGTTTGTAGCGCCCTGTATCCCCTTACTGGCGATCCGTGACACAGACCAGAATCTTTCCTTCAAACAGTTACAATACAGGAAAATGCAAGAAAAATTTAAACAAATTTTATTCCATGATGTACAAGTTCAAGTGTTACAATTTTACACTGTTTCAGAAATTACAAATCAGAGTTTACAAAAATAACAAAAATGTAAAGAATGAACACTTGATACTGTCACTTGGGCACACCATCTGGCTTGGGCTTCCTGGGCTACCCGGGTCGGCAATCTAGCACCTAAAAGAGTGGGCACGTCAATAATTCTACTGACGCGAGGCTGATAAAAGCAGCGATCTCCAAACTAGACAAATCAAGATTGAATGCAAATAGAAGTGACTAAAAGAAAGGAAGGTGGAGTCGGGTCCAAGGTATCCGTGTATGACATGCCCTAGTAATCTAATGCACAGGTCAAAATGTACTTAATCTAATGCAAGCGAGACTTTGGAAATGTATGCATCCCATACTACATACTTTTCAAATCATGCCGTTGTCTCCAAGTTCAGGATTTTGAACCCTCACCATGCAACCCACTCTTGTACTCGTCCTGTTCCTGATAGATAGATCGTGGTTGATGAGGTTGCAGATTAATCGGTCCCCATCCATTTCTGCAGTCACTTGGTGATGTCTCAGTTTGCCACTAGTGCCCGACGCCTGGACCCCACTCAAAAACTGTGAAGAACTGGAAGATACACCGCAGCATACCTATGGCGCCGAAGATTCACAGAATTGGCAGCCCTTATGATCTGTTCGTGTCCACCAGCATAGAACTTGACGGCCTCGAAGGTCTAATCCCCCTATCTGCTAGGAAATTCCATCTCGTTCTTACCACGGTACTTTAGGAATCAACAGTGCAAGATACGCACCACAGCACATATCCCTAATGACAGAAGAGTACATTACCTGATTACTAGTTCGCTAGAAACTAATGCAGTTATAAGTGACGGCAAAACTAACTAATATTAAGTCTACCTAGACGTGTTACAAGGACATGGTCACCAACTGATTCCTAGTCTAAGTTATGCCTAGTCTCAAGCGGTTTTCCTACTAGAAACTCTCCTTCCCGCCTATCAACCTACGGCTCCTGCGACGTGATCACTATGCTCGCCACTTCCCCCATTGAGTTTCGTCCTCAACTCGGCCAATGATCATCTCCCATGATTTCGTCGGTTCTCGAGTTAGTCACCTTCAATCGTTAAGGCGGAAGTCCCCAAGTTGGCCTAATGGTTGATAAGTGTAGGCAACTAACTTAGACAAGGTCGACGACTCAAATGTCGCTCAAGTCTCTACCTGTGTCTTAAACAACCTAAGACACAAAATAACCAAGTATTGGGGTATAGAAATACCCCTAATTCTCAATTCAACACTTGAGAGTAGAGAACAAGTCACGCACATGCAAAGTGACAACTTCTAAGGGTGGCTGGATCTGTCAAATCATATCAATTACTACACAACTTGGAATTACAAGTTCCTGGATTTTTTGGAAAGCTTAGAGTCTCTACTACAAGTCCCTAGTTCATCACTTTGGCAAATTCCAAACACATTTTTCAAGATACAGACTATGCAATCAACACCAAGTATTGAACACAGTCTAGTCTAAATTCCATATAAAATCAACCCCTTGTCCAAAGCTCATGAAATTTAAGAATCTATTACTAGACATACACAACTACATTGTGTCCAAAAATTGCATCTAAACTCCTACGCAGAGAGTTATGACTCTTCAAATACAACACAAAATTTTTACTGTTTTTCAGATAAGGTTTTTACTTCCACTTGCAATTTATTTTTAAATCCTCATAAAATGCAACCTAAAAATTCCAAAATTTTTGAATCATGTTATAGATACAAACGAAAAGCCACTGCAAAAATTTCATTGCAATCTCATGTATACATAAGTAGTTTTGCATATATGAACTTCAGTTCCCAAACAGACAACTTCAGTTCTGTCTTCTCAAACCAGTTGGAACTTAGCATTTTTTTGAGGCATCAAACAACTTGAGAAAAATGTAAAATTTGGGATTATGGTTGTAGACACATACAAGAGCATCCATGAAAATTTTCAGCTAAAAATACCCAACCGATATTTAGTTATGATTTTTGGAAGCACGACAGAATTTCTCAAAATAGCAGCTTCTGCAGTTGGCTGCTGTCCGAAATTGGGACTGGTGTTTGGGTTATTAGATGGCTTCCAAATATTATGAAAAAATTCGTGTGAGCTCTAGATCCATAGCAAAACAAGTCCCAAAAATTTGAGTTCAAGATTCCAAACCGTTTATGAGTTAGAAATTCCTACGCTACACATTCCATGCATGTTTCTTCAACAAGAATCTTTAAATGAGGTTGTTCTACAATACAACTTATTTTTTCTTAACAAGTTAATATTCACACATAGCAACCCAACTTTTCTTAACTCCTACTACAAGCTAAATTACACACAAAAAGAAAAGACTAATCTTTTGAGTTTAGAGTTTACCTACTTTTGTTGTTTGCAAGAGTTCCTTGTAAGCTTTGCTCCTTGCTCCTTGAGATTGCACCTTGCTCTCTACTTCACCTCTACTACTCTTCTACAACTACTAAAATCTCTATAACTTCTTACTTAAAAACTCTAGCTTTTTCTTCTTTTCTTTCTTTCTGTCTTTTTTTTTTTGAAACCACAAGGTGAAAAAATGAGAATGAGAAGCAGGGGATTGATTTTTATACATAGGAGGGAGAGAGAGGAAGAAGGGGTGGCTGAATTTGTATAGGTGGAGGGTTGGGCTGGAGATGGGGTAGGATTGGTAGGAGGGAGGGTGGATGTGAGTGCCAACACACAATTCTAGAGTCTTCTTGAATTCTCTTGGAAATTCATGAAGAACTCTTCATGAATTGATTCTAGTCCATTAGATCTCATCAAGATTTGGTCCAAAGTTCACAATCATGATGAGGGTTAGCTTTAACCCTAGGTCACCAAACCCTAGGTCTCCATACCCTAGCCCTAACCCTAGTGCACAAATGTGCCTGGTTATTAATAATCATGCACCAATCCATTCAAGTCTTAACTTAGTAAAAAAATAAATAAATAATGTATATATATATATATATATATATATATATATATATATATATAAAATAAAATATTTTATCTTATCCTGGGATATTACAAAGTTAAACCTCTTATCTCGGCAAAGTTAGCTAAAATATTTTGACCTCCTATGTAGGCAGAGTATGCTAAATTTTTTTTGACCTTTTATAGAGACCAAGTTACCAAAAAACTTGGACCTCTTGTCTTGGCAAAGTTAGCTAAAAAATTTGACCTCCTGTATGGGCAAAATATAGCAAATTTTTTTGACCTCTACAAAGGCCAAGTTAGCTAAAAACTTTGACCTCCGGTGTAGGTAAAGTATGACTAAAAACTTTGACCTCTTAATTGGCCAAGTTAGCTTTAAAAAAATAGACTTAGACCTTTTATCACGGCAAAGTTAGCTAAAAAACTTTGACCTCTATTGAGGCCAAGTTAGCTAAAAAAAATTTGACCTCCTATGCATGCAAAGTATGACAAACCTTTGACCTCAGATAGAGGCCAAGTTACCTTAAAAAAACTTGGACCTCTTATTTCGACAAAGTTAGCAAAAAACTTGACCTTCTATGTAGGGAAAGTATGCTAAATTTTTTTGACCTCTTATAAAGGCCAAGTTACCTTTAGGATAAAAAAATTGGACCTCTGTCTGTGCAAAGTTAGCTAAAAAACTTTGACCTCATATGTAGGCAAAGTATGTAAAAAACTTACCTCTGATAGAGGCCATGTTAGCTAAGCAGTTAAAATTAGAAAAATCAGCGATTAATCGCTAATCAGACCTGAGACGGTTAATTTTATAGCGATTTACAATATTCCTATCAGTAGCGATTTTATCGAGAATAATAGCTGATTAAGTTGGTAATTGGCCGATAATCAGTTAATCTGATTAATCGATTAAATAGGTACTATGTTTTACTTTGTTATGGTCTTTTGTGTTTTGGTATTAAACATGACAATGAGTGGAAAATTAGAAATGTTTATTTATATTTACTTATTTAGTTCTTTTTGGTATGTCACATTAAACGTGAATTATGAATATGTAGATGGTGTGTATGCGACATTAAATATGAATTATAAATATGAAGATGAGTGTGGATTGTTTACTATTTATTTATATTTCGAACGTGTTCTCTGAATTTTAAGTTATGCTTACTTAATTAGAAACGTTAAAATTGATATTTCACGTGTTAACTTATCTTTCAAAACTTAAGATCCTCTTGATTATATACTTGAGAGATGATAGATCATATTTTAAAAAAAATCATGTATATATATATATACACACGATTTTTCCGATTTAATTCCCGATTATTATCCGATTTACTTATTTAGTTCTTTTTGGTATGTCACATTAAACGTGAATTATGAATATGTAGATGGTGTGTATGCGACATTAAATATGAATTATAAATATGAAGATGAGTGTGGATTGTTTACTATTTATTTATATTTCGAACGTGTTCTCTGAATTTTAAGTTATGCTTACTTAATTAGAAACGTTAAAATTGATATTTCACGTGTTAACTTATCTTTCAAAACTTAAGATCCTCTTGATTATATACTTGAGAGATGATAGATCATATTTTAAAAAAAATCATGTATATATATATATACACACGATTTTTCCGATTTAATTCCCGATTATTATCCGAATAACTGATTAATCATTAATCGCTCGCTCATAGACCGATTAGTCATGAAAACCGATTTTAACTGCATTGCATGTTTGCTAAAAAACTTTGACCTCCTATGTAGGCAAAGTATGGCCAAAAACTTGAACTCTTGAAGAAGCCAAGTTACCTAAAAAATTGGTCCTCTTATCTCAGCAAAGTTAGCTAAAAAACTTTGACCTCCTGTGTAAACTTTGACCTCTTAAGAGGCCAAGTTAGCTTTAAAAAAACTTAAACCTCTTGTGTCGGCAAAGTTAGTTGGACCTTTTATGTAGGAAAAATGAGCTAAAAAAACTTTGACCACTTATAGAGGCTAAGTTAACTATAAAAAAAACTTGGATCTCTTATCTCGGCGAAATCCGCTAAAAAACTTTGACCACCTATGACAAAGTATGACAAAAAACATTGACCTCTATTCACATTGTTTTTGAATGCCTTGTGACAACACAGTAGAATCGACTCCTACCATATTGGCCATTGTACTCCTTGGAGCCTTTCGTAAGACTCCAATGAGTTGGGGGCTATATTTGTTGGGCAGATATTAGTTACTTAGTTTACAACACAATAACTTAGGCTTAGGTCCACGCAGGTCAAACATAATTTAAAGTCTCGGATAGGTCAAAGGTATATTAGATTGTAAAATTTGCACCCGAAACCCGTTGACATATGCAAAGTTGTTGGATAATATCAATCTCACTGATCTTCGCCTAACTCCTTAATCAGATCCAAACCCTGTATCAATGTGAGATAAGGTGGTCAGATTCTTCTCAACCAAGCCTGCAAAAGATGGGAAGAGATATTTCTCTCCTAACCGAGGCTCATGAGATAAGGATGAAAAACCTTCCCAATCTCCTATAAAAGATCTCCTCTAAGGCAAGGTACGACATAATAACCATCATTAAAAAAGATATGTTCTTTTTTATATTCTGCCTCGCTAACTTGAGCGTCAGAGACCCTTTCGCTGGAGACAACTCTGATGTGGGTTCTTTTTAGGTGGCAAAGGCAGACCATTCCCAAATTTCCATAAAAAAGCCTCTTTCTTGACGACCAATATCCCCTTTCCTCCGAACTCACATCTGTTGCGGCCACATAGAAAAATGCAGAAATAGTGTAAGTATTAAACTGTAACTCTATTGGCACAAGACTGGCTTAGGTCATGAAAATAATCTATCATGCAAAAGTTTTACTTAAAATCTGAATACTGCTAATAATCTGAAATATCCTACCTAATAACAACCACACTAGTACCTTCTCATCCATCTCATTCATCTCATCCCAAATTTTTTTTTGTAACGTCTTGTTCTTATACTAGATTTTCTCCCTTTTCTTTAGATTTAAATATAAAATGTAGAGACAAGGATGCTATAACTTGTCAATTTATTTTATTTAGTTCTTTATAGGAGGTTTAGATAGCAACGTGTCAAGTTTTGAGTAGATATCCTAAAATAAAGTTGGATTGTGTTTGGATCTTGTAGATTGGCCAAAATTAAATCCATTCTTGACTATTTGCTCTGAAGTAGTGGTATATAAATAGATTCTGGGTTAATGTAAATACTAAATATCTTCTTAGTGGGAGTCGAGGAGTTAGCATCAGGACTTGAGGAGGATACATTGAGATTTGTAAATACAATTTTTTTCTTGGAGATTTTAACAGCCCAAGAGCCTTAACTTCCGCATAATTTGATGTAAATGCTGACAACATTATTGGCTCAAGTGATGTCCCATTTCTCATTAGGGAAAATAATTTTTTTGTGGCTTTTGTTTACATTTTCTTATTGTTTTTATCATAGGAAGGCCACATATCAGGTAGCAATGGACGCATTCATTGTTCCTTAAACATCAATACTGAAACTGGACGCTTATCAGCACGGAGGCCAAATTTGCAGGTAACTCTATGATTTTTTTATTTTTAAAATAATAGTTCTCAGTAGTGATATTATTTTTGTTCGGTTAAGGTATTTTTAAACAATGATACCATGGATTAAAAAAAAGTGAAGAAGATTAAAAGGATATTAGCCATATTTTCCACATACATATGTACGTGCAGGGAGGCAAGGAGGGAGAGAGAGAGTGAGCAAGAGGGACAGAGACATATTTTTGAGTCGATTGTCCACACACATATGGCAAATTAAAAATCCTACCTCCTCCCAAATGATTGATCCGCACCGTTCAAAGTGTTCAACGTGCAAGGTTGTAAACGGCGTCAGGCGGTGGCGGTTCGGCCAAGGACCGCCTACCGCCTAGGACGCCTAGGCATTTTGTTTTTATTTTTTAAATATTAATATATTAACCTTTTAAAAGTTACATTTCTCTATTTTGCTTGTAGTCTAAATCTTTTTGTGAAGTTGGAACTTTGGTGCTTGTAGTTTAAATGATTTTGTGAACTCTTTAATCTTTATCCTAATGTGATTGAATGATTCTTAATCTTAAAACAAACCATTTATTGGAGTTACTGCGATCAAGGACAACTAATCTTCCTGAAGAAAATGGCCAGGCCATGGAATTAAATGTATCACAATTCACAAGTGATGCTAGGCCATAATGATTTTAGAAGTTCAACAACGATTATGGTGTAAACTTTAGATTCATAATGACATAAATAATAATCAGTCATATAAAATTTTAAATATAACGTGAACTAGTAACACCTTAATGTAAAGATGAAGAGGCTTTTTACTGTTGAAGATGAAGAGGCTTTTTTCTATTGAAGATGAAGAGACTATTTTAAAGAATTTGAAAAAAAAATTACAAAAAAAATCTGTTAGCCGCCTGATCGATTTCGGCCATCTAGGCGCCGCCTGGTCCGCCTTGGCCGCCTAGGCGCCGCCAAATCGACGCCTTATACGCCTAACTGCCATCTCAACGTCTAGAGTACCGCCTATTGCATATGCGGTTCGTTCTCCTCTTTTTGAGCACCTAGGCACCGCCTAGGCGTCCGATGCGGACGCCATTTAGAACACTATCAACGTGTCATATCATCAAAGTTGAACATGTTTTGCCCATGCATTAATTGGTCACAATTGTTTTATTACTGAAAAACCATTCATTTTACAATCTTATGATGGATGTGCTAAACATGTTCAAACATAGTGATTTTACATTACTCTTTTGTTATGTTATGAAGATATGGTCAAACAGTGAGGATCGGTAGTAGAGTTTGGATTTAGCACGCCATAGGAGGAAATTTCCTCCTATGCTACTTGACCCACTTGACCCCGCTTGACCTTCTGTATCCTTATATATATATATATATATATATATATTAGAGAGAGAGAGAGAGTAATGTGAGCCTCATATTTGTACGAGAAAATTTTTCTCATACAAAGTGATTAAATTCATTTGGTGGGGCCCTCATGGAAGATACACTCCGTCCATCATATTTATTATGCCAATGGATGTATGTGTAGAAAAAATCAAGTGGTTTGGAGATCATTCACCCATGCATCATGTGGGTCCAATTTGTGGTTCGATTTGTATTATAGTTGAAATCGTTCAATGTTCAACCACATGATGCATGAGTGAATGATCTTCCAACCACTTGATTTTTCTACACATCCATTAGCATGATAAACATGGACATAGTGGATCTTCCATAATGGTCCCACCAAGTGCGTATAATGATTTTGTACGAGGAAAATTTCCTCTATATGAGGCTCACTTTTCACACACACACACACACACACACACACACACACACACACACATATATATATATATAATAGAATAATGCTAATATGAGATGGGTGAGATGGAAATATTTTTTTTGAGAGATGAGCGATTTGAGTCATCTGAATCTCGATCACACTGTTCACATCACTCTACATGTCATGTAGATGGTGTGTACAAAATTTCAAGTGATTTGGAGACCTCTAGTCTAATCAAAACGTTCAACACGTCATGAAGATGGTACGAAATATATATATATGCATTTATTTCAACGTCTTGATGCATAGGCTATAGGTCTCTGAATTGCTTGAAATTTGGCACACATCATCTTGATGACATGTAGAGTGATGTGAACAGTGTGATCAAGATTCGGATGATTCAAATCGCTTATCTCTCAAAAAACATTTTCATCTCACCCATCTCACCGTCTCATAATAGCATGACTATATGTATATATACATATACTAGATTTGCCTATGGGCACGTGCGTACGGCACGTCTTCGGAACGATACAACATATGAAAGTCTTGTAAACAGTAAAACAACAATTATGTAGCTCAAGTTTCAATAGTAAAACAATACTTGTAAATAAAAGTCCATGTTTCCATTAGTATATGTTGAAGAATAATTATAAATGAGGTTGTAAAATCCAACTTCTTAGAACTTTGAGTTTGGAAAATGATGAAATTTAACTGTTGATGAGATATTTTCTATTTTCAATGTAACGTGAGCAATAAAAAATGTATAAAAAATCTAAAATTTTACAAATTTGAAATCTGAAAATATAAATTTCTAAGGAAAGGAGAGAGAGAGAGAGAGAGAGAGAGAGAGAGAGAGAGAAATAAATACATAAATAAATAAAGGAGTTGTTTTGGGAGGATTTGAATTTGAATTTTGGGGAAAACTTTTGGGCGGGAAAATATGTTTTGTGAGGTTAGATCTGGACCATTGATTTCAACCCTATTGAATGAGAGCCACTTGATAGCTTTCTTTTTGTTTTGTTATATATATATATATATATATATATATGCAAGGCTAAAATTTTAAAAAACACCTCTTAACCATCGGCCTTTCAATTAAAGCACTCTACTATTTTAAAAAAGAAACCCTCCAGACTCAATTTCTCACTTTGACCCACAAAACATGCAAGTGTATAATAATTTGTGTGCGTCATCCGTTAACTCCATCTGACTCCGTATGGTGGCCGAAGTAAAAAAAAAACTGAGTTTAAGGGGGGGTTTAAATAATAAAATAGTTGAGGGTTGTTTTAATTAAAGGCTAATAGTCGTCGGATGTTTTTAAAATTTAGTCTATATACAATCCACTCAATAAATCAATTATAGATTTATAACCTTCTTCATATTTAATCTCTCTCTCTCTCTCTCTCTCTCCATATATATATATATATATATATATATATATATATATATATATATATATATATATATAGGGAGAGGATACAGTATATCAGCCTCCCTAGGAAGAAATTTCCTCCTACGACATGCTTAAAACCCAATTTCCTCACTTGATTATATGCAGTATATATATGTGAGAAAACTGACCATTTGCTAGCACTGGTGGAAATTTTCTCATATGGCAAGCTAAAACCATATTTCCTTCTAAACGAATGATCCACCCTGTTTAAAGTGTTGTTCATGTCATCTATATTACATTAAAAAGTAGGAATTTTGGCACATTTCAAAAAGATCTTTCAAGAGATAATCCGCATAATTGATATTTAATCAATATAAAAAATTAAGATTAGTATAACAAGGGAGTTGGAGATTTGTGTAAATCAATCAACACTTAAATCTTAACCTTACATTTTAAAGTCAAAAGTTATATCAGCTATCCGTTAAAATATGTCTTAGCAAAACAGGTGCTTTTAAATCCATCATTATCGTCAAAGAAAATCTCATCCATAAACTTTAAGTCTAATTATGTCGACCATCCATTTAACATGTAGCCTAAAAAAAACTGCTCATATTTTTTAGGAAAAAAACCCTACCCATCCACTTAAGGCTAGCCTTCCACGTGCTCAATTACTAGTGATACATAAGAAGGACGAATTATTACAAAGGTTGAACATGTATTTCCCATGCATCAAGTGGCACCATTTGTTCTATTGTTGAAAGCCATTCATTTTTCCAATGAATAGGGAAAACATGTGATCTAATGATTTCACATCACCCTATGTTTAATGATAAGAAGATATACTTGAACAATGGTATATGTATATAAGGGTCTCGAAGTGAGCACCAGCTTTATGGGCATACTTTAAGCACTAGTTATAAAAACACCCATGAAAAAATCAAACCATTCATTTTATGATGTGAATTCTAGTTATTTCGAGTTTGTTTGCTTAAGCTCCAAAGCTTTACAAAATTCTATGGCTGAAGATTCTTTTTGACGATATGATCTAATGGGCAAATGGATTTCAGATAACTTGATTATTCATTCTTAAACCATCCCAGGCATGTAGACCAAGATGAACAAACAGTTTGGATCTTTCATGGAGTGTTTCTACGATCAGGTATATGCTTAAAGACTCTTATATATATGCATGAGAGCCTTCAGGTGAGCAATCATTGGTAGGAACACTCCATGGAACATCTTGAACCCTTTAACTTGTTCTACATGCCAAGATAAAAATGTGAAATCAAGTTATATGAAGTTTGTTTATTTATGCTTTGGAAACATTACAAAAGTGTATTGCAGATTTTTTTTTTATATTTTAACAACATGATCGATGAAAAAATGGATTTGAATATCTTGATTTCACATCCTTTGTAATGCCCCAAGTCCCATATAGAGGGAACTCATGACACAACCCAAGATCTCTGCTCTAAATGAGTACAGGACACGGGAAAGAAATCACAGGAATTTTAAAACTTACATTGTACAAGGAAAACTATACCCGTCATTTGGATGCTCCACAGCTCGAATCTCTTGCTCTTACGATCGGTCCTACAACTATCAACTGTGGGCACGTCAGTTGAATGCAACTGATGCAAACGGATGAAAATTCTCAGCGAACAACATTAATGCAGAAAGAAATGTGGAAATCATATTATAGAAGTATCGGTGCATGCCATAACCTAGGATCTAATGCACAACTGATATGCACACGATGCTCTCATTCTAATGCATACTTGATTTGGAAACATATGCATCCCATACTACATATTTTCCAGTCAAGCTTGAGCGTACATCAGATTATAGGGTTCACTCCCTCGCAATGCAGACCTACTCTTGTACTCTTTCTTGTTCCTGATATTTATTTAGTGACCGGCAAAGCTGCAGTATATACTGTCTATTCTGTCTACTGCATCGGATCGGTGGTCTCTCTCCACTCCTGAAGGTCGGTAATCACTCCGAGCGATCAGAATCGATGGTCTCTCTCCACTCCGCCCGACCGGTGGTCTCTCCCCACTCCCGACAGGCTGGTGATCATTCAGCTCGGCTGTAGTCCTATCGGAACTTTCTCCACACCCGGACTCTACCATAAGTTATCCGAACATACGGCGAATCGGCAGGCCTTCCCCTACTCCACTAAAGACTAAGAGTTGCGCTCTAACTCCTTGTTCGTATGGATAACTTCGAATATAGACGTACTCATAAGGGTTCATTTCCCTAGATTTTGATATTTCTGATAACTAAATCTCAGAAATTAACAGTCGAGACCTCGCCGCACGTGTTCCAGACGAGACGACACCGCACGTGTTTCCATGATAGGTGAGTACACTCCCAACTAGTGTCTGTCCTTATATTATTGGTCACGTGATCACGAGCTACTATAAACTAGGTTTAGTAAATACAGTTGCACCATGTTTTTTCCCGATTCTACAGGCTATTTTTTCTTTTATCATTTACAAATCCATAACTAGTTAGTTTCTTACTCAATAATGGTTGAATGCTAGGTAAATTTAACATAGTCCCAAAAGTTAGTCTTGTCTTACAACAAATTTATCTTAACCCAAATTTGGATTCAACCCAACTTTCGAACTAATCTAAGAGTCGGCTCAACATACATCCTCAACATACACCAAACTAGTGCACTTAATATGCACTAGGCATCACCGTATGCACACATATAAGTGTACTTATACCTCATTGCAACTTTAATTCTTTCCATCTTGAGTTTTACTAACCTTTCAATGACATATCTACTAGCTTCTAGTTACCCATGTATACTTACTGATTCTATTCTCTTATACAAAATTCTACTCAAAAACATAACATAAGTATTTATTTTATACCATTGTTGTGCATCTACTCATTTAGGATTATGGACTTTAACATGAAGTTGTTCTACACATGAATTATCAGAGTTATTCTAGTCTCCCTTCTACCACTACAATATGAACTTAACATGAAATTAAGCATAGGGTTATTCTAATCACTTCCTTACGATTACTTCATGAACTTTAATACATACCCATAAACTCCACCATACTCTTCTACTATCACAAGTGCTACTATAAGTAGACACTACAAGAAGTCCATTACAAGTAATTCACTACAAGTAGTCAACTACAATAAAAACATGAATTACTATATATAGAATTTACTACATATAAATCACTACTTCTACCTATAGATTACTACATGTAAAATTACTACATAAAAATTACTACTACCACATATAAGCATATAAGTTGCTACAACTTACTGCATACAAATTACTACTACAACATACAACTATTTCAACCATAACTAACAAATAGTTAATCATACTAAAAAGTAAAACATGAATTGCAAACAAGCATACCACACCAACAATTCTTCTAGTAGATTTCTTTTCTTGCTATGTTTATTTTATATGATCCTAAACATGAACTTAAGCATATGATAATTTCAATCAACACCCTCATTCATATGAGTAAACTAGCAACTATTAGGATAAAGAAATTACCTACTTTGGTTTAGCAAGCTTCCAAAATATTCTTGGCTTCAAGCTTCCTTCTCCTCCTTGCACCTTTGGCTTTTCTCCACTTTAGCTTACTATGGACAAAATAGCTCCTAGGAATTATATATATATATATATATATATATATATATATATATATATATATATATATATATATATATATTTATGATGCTTGGAAATGGAAAATATAGAGAATGAGAAGGGGATGGTATGTAGAAAATAAGCTAGGGTTTCATCTAAAAATGAATTAGGGTTTCATTTAACTCTCATATAAATAGAAAGAGATGAAGGGGAGGGGTTGGCCGGCCATTTCAAAGGCTAGGGGTTGGTGGAGAAGTGTGGGTGTGTGTAGAAGGCTCTAGGTGAGCTTAGGTGTCCCATAGATTTACACATAACCCCTTAGGTTTTAATCAATTACACTTAACCCCTTATCTAAGTCAACATTTGTAGGCTATAGTATAGTAGTGTATGCATAGATTATGGAATGTGTGTATATAATAGTAGTGTAGTATTTAGTATATATATTCAATGAACATTATATATGGTTAGGCTTAACCATGCAAATGTATGCAAATGTAATGGATTGGGCCAACATATACTATATAACAATACATTCAATGTAAAAAAAAATATTAGTAAATTGTGGCAAAAAAAATTATCAATTATTTTTTGGGGGTATTACATCCTTAGTTTGATTTGGTCATGTAGAACAAGATGGACAGTTTGGATCTTTCATGGTATAGGGTGTTTCTATAATCAGGTGCTCACATAGGTGTTCACTTGAAGACTCCCCTATGTATGAGGATTTGGGTACCAAGTGGCATAGGAGGAAATTTTTTCCTGTTGCAGTCTAAACACCCAATTTTCACATTCCCTATTCACGATCCATGTTGTTCAAGTTGATCTTCGTATCATAGAACACGGGATGATGTAGAATAACAACATATTTTGCCATTCATCATGTGGTTGCAAAAATGATCCGTCTTTTAGCAATAGAACAAATAGGAGAACTTAATGCTTGGGCAAAGCTCGTTCAACCCTTGTGATATTCCGTCCTCTTATGTTGTGAGAAATCTAAAACATTTTGAACGGTGTCAATCATACTTTTTCGGAGGACGAGGAGTTTTTAACTTGACTTAGGAGGAAATTTCCATTTGATAGTCTGCTCTCTCTCTCTCTTACTCTGTGCATAGACACATACACACATATTTAGGTTTAATGGGTTGGAAGTGACTTTACATGTTCAAAGTGATATCACGAGGGTTGAACATGTTTTGCTCATGTATTAAGTTGTTTGTTTTATCTCTGAAAAACTGTTCTTTTGCAACCACATAATCAATGGACAAAACCTGTGTAAGCTGAATTATTTGACAGCATCCGCCGATGACATTTCTCTTTTTCATCCTTATTCTGTCGCCATCTGACGGGTGCTGTGTAAGGTGGCACCTCACACCCATTAAACCATGTATACATATGCTATGCAACAGTTGTTTAATAGGTGTTTTTCCTTTTTGTTCTCTCTTCTCTTGTTTTCATTTGATTTTATGTATTTGTCTAATCCTTTCCACTCTCCCTCCCTGTCTTCCCCCTTCGTTTTTCAAATGTACATTACATATAGTGAAAAGTCTTTGACTTAGTTTAAGCTGATCGGCATCCTTGCAACAATTGTTTTTTTTTTCTTTTTTCTTCTCTTCGTTATCATTTTCATTGGGTTTTATATGTTTGTCTAAGTTTTCCCTTCCTTTCTCTACATCTTTACGCTTAGTTTGTCTTACCTACATTGCATATAAGAAAAATATTTTGACTTAGTTTACACCAATCGCAATTAGGTGTCTGCAATTTCTTTGATTGAAGAAATCCATTCATAGTATTCCCTAACTCTATCGTAGTATGATGATCAACATTGGGTCAGATTGAATATAGTTTATTGTTATAGGTAGAACTGTATACTGATGATGATTATTTAAATTTAATCTTCAGTAACTGCACTTAAATTGTAGTCGACTAAACGTAATCATCGCCATATTTTGATGCAACATTACATAATTTCTTTTAATGGCCTTTTGTGTCATTTTCCAATTTGGTTAAGTATAAATGCTCATATAGGTAGTTTGGACCAAGTTTGCTTTTCCTGTTGCAGTAACTGAATGGAAGATTATCAGTCTGTTGTTTCTGCACTTATAGATATATTGGCATATATAAGAAACAAAGTGTTTTAAAAGACCCTCTCCTCTGCAGTTGTTACTTTTACTTTTGTGGGAGCTCGTGTCTATTGTTTTCTTATTTAAGAATGTTATAATTTATCAAATGTTAAAAAAATTGTAGAGTTCTTATTTTTTAAAACTTCACTTTTTTACAGTATTAGTTACTTACCTAATGCACTTGGGCTGCTTTTCCCTGTCTTTATGTCTCTAGCACCTTTTAGGCTGCTACCACTGCAAATGCTCTTGCTAATATTCAGATTGTTTATATTTCTGCCCCTTCAATTAGAATCAACCTGCTTTAGAGAAGGATAGATATAAGATTCGGCAGGCTTTTATTGCAGAGCCTGGAAATTCCCTCATTGTTGCTGATTACGGTCAGGTTAGTATTATTGAAGTCCTTTGATGAAAATACGAAGTCCGATATATTCTTTCACTATTGACATATATTTTGTGTAGTTGGAGCTAAGAATATTAGCTCATCTGGCAAACTGCAAAAGCATGCTAGATGCCTTCAAAGCTGGTGGAGATTTCCATTCAAGGACAGCTATGAATATGTATGAGCATATTCGCAAGGCTGTAGAAGAGAAGAATGTACTTCTCGAGTGGCATCCCCAACATGGTGAGGAGAAACCTCCTGTTCCTTTATTAAAGGTATGTCCATATGTGTGGATTTAACCTTTGTTTCTTTACAGCTTGAATCATAAAAAAATGTAATTTGGGTTACAGAATATAGCGTATTAGAGTATATGGAGTGTTTTTTTAAAAATATGGAGCTATTTAATTTAGCGAGGTGGAAAAATTAGGAGATGGATGTGGTGGCCTCTCTTATATTGTATCCCTTCCTCTTATTTAGTTAAATCGATCTCTTCTCTCATTCTCCTATTTTATACTTGTGACATTGAGCAATCCTGATTGACGAGTATAGAGCTCTTTTTTCTTGGAGAAGATTTAGGGTTTTTTGTCGTTCCTGGTATGATACCATATTCATTGCCAAAGTTGAGGAACAAAGCACAGATTTATTAATTGAAAGAGAACAAGGTACAATAAATATGGTAATTTCCACCTCATTTCTCATAAAAGTTTACCCAATATGGGACCAAACTGAATAGTCTATACAATAGATTGAGAGAAAAACTATGTACTCTAGTAAGAATTAATTCTGGTAGAGATTGTTTAAAAAGGAATATAACTTTCTTTCTCCCATGGTTCATTGGCATTGGTTATCTGTGTGTGAACGTTAGTATTAGAGTTTATTTATCTCTGTTCATGTCTTATAATCTGCCATGATGGTCTATGGTCGATGTAGGTCAACTGCTGACACTGAACCATGATGTTTGAAGATATTTAATTCATGATGAATGAAATGAAATCATCTATTATGATGCCTAGAACTTTAATGAAGAGGTCTCTACAATTGTATTGACAAGAACTGGTCATATAAGGAAGTTGCCAATAAATGACTTTCCATTTATAGATCTTCTATAACATTATAACTATGTGGATTACAGAACTTGATTACCATCCACTCCCCCTCCCCCACCCCCATTTTCCTTCATCTTCTCCCTCCATGTGAAAGGAAAACTAACATTTTATATAAAAAATTATTTTCACAGGATGCTTTTGCTGCTGAAAGAAGGAAAGCCAAAATGCTCAATTTTTCAATTGCCTATGGAATGACTCCTGTTGGGTTATCGCGGGAATGGAAGGTACTTTTTCCTGCATTAACTCTTATCTATAATCACTTCCACATAATGTCGATGGCCAGAAGTGCAACTAAGCCTATTCTAGTTTAGTGGTTATGAGTAGAAATTTTTTGTACTAGAGTCTGATTTCCAACCTTCGTAGATGCTACTAATTGGTTGGATAATTTTCAACATTTTTTTCATTTGTAGGCATTTTAAATGGTTGTCTGCATGTGAGTGCCTAAAAAATGGTTAAGCATATGGAAATTTTTCATGCTATCAATCTTATGTACCCAAACAGAGAACTGTATGATATGAGGGACTGCAGAAGAGGATAGAGGAATATTAATCTTCCATAGTTTTGCTTGAAATGCACTACCGTAGAGCACAAAATTCTTGTTACAGGGAAGGAAACCACCAAAACTGAATCATGAATCTACCTGTTGGAATTAGAAGTAATTAGTATTGAGAATTGTAGCATTTATATTCATGTACCTAGATAGTCATGGATCTAGGAAATATCATACATGCACCTAGGAAGTAGCATTATTAATAATCTCCTTGTAAATGTAAATTGTATTTATTCCTAGAGTGCATATAAATAGAGGATCAAGCATTTCACAACCTCTAGTCTCTTCAATATGGTATCAGAGCCACTTTGTTTGTTCCTTAAATAAAAAAAAAAAATTCTGCATCTGGTCAGCAAAACCTAAAGTCACTCAACATCCAAAAATCCCCAAACCACTTCCTGGTCACCTTCCCCGGCTAGCTCCGGCCAACCCCATCTCCGGCGACCATCCCTCCTTAGTCGCCGACTTCCCTGTCGTCGATCCCCAACGTCGGCACACCCCATAACTCCCCCCGTCTCCTCTTTCCCTGTCTCGACGTCAATAGCAAAACCCCAAACCGACCTTCTCCTCTGCTCCCAGTTCGACCGCCGGCGACCTTCCCCCTCCCGTCGCGCCACCCCGTGGCGAGCGTTACCACAGCGGCGCCGCTCAGCGCTCGTCGACCTCGGCCGGAGATCAGATCGCCGGCCTCTCCTCCTTCTTCCTAGGTGCTGAAATGGCTTCAAGCTCTCAAAAAATTGATGGTCTTGTCTTCTCTTTCTCTGGAATGCCAACAATCACTTCGGAAAAATTGAATGGCAAAAATTATCTTGCATGGTCAGCCTCTGTTGAACTTTGGTTTCTTGGCCAAGGTTATCATGAACATCTGGAGCAATCCTCGGAAAATATTTCAGAAGACAAACACGAGCAGTGGAAGAAACTTGATTATCAGCTCTGTGCTCTCTTATGGCAATCTGTTGAGCCAACTATATTGACAAATTTCAGAGCCTTCAAAACTTGTCATTCTTTCTGGAAGAAGGCACAAAGTGTTTTTGCTAATGACATTCAACAATTATATGATGCTGCTAAAAAATTGGCCACTCTTAAACAAACTGATCATGACATGGTTGCCTATGTTTCGAAAGCCCAATCTGCGGTAGAGGAGTTAAAATTATCATTGGAAGCCGATAAACTTGAAGACGTGAAGACGAAACTTGATAATCTATATATGGTGTTGGTACTACGTGGGATGCATCCAGATTTTGATCACATTCGTGACCAAGTCTTAACCAGCCAAGAAGTTCCTTCTCTAGAGAGTCTAATTACCCGGCTCCTTCGAGTTCCCTCACCAAAAACAGAAGGAAGTTCATTTGACAGTATTGAAACTTCTGCCATGGTTTCTAATCGAGGGGGACGAGGTGGTCATGGAAGCCGAGGAGGACGAGGTGGAAGAGGTCGCCCTCAATGTTCTTACTGCAAGAGAGTGGGCCACACACAAGACACTTGCTACTCTATTCACGGATTCCCCGGAAAATTTGTGAATATTTCAAAGTCTGAAACATCTGAGACAAAGTTTTTGAAAACTGACTATCAAGAGTACCTCCAGCTAAAAGCTGCCAAGGAATCTCAAACATCATCTGCTATAAGTGGTCATAACTCTACTGCTTGCATTTCCAAATCTGGTAACAATCAAAGTCCATGGATAATTGATTCAGGTGCTTCTGATCACATTGCTGGTAATAGTTCTTTATTTTCATCCATCTCTCCTCCTAAAATTCCTCATTTCATTAATTTAGCAGACGGTTCTAGAGTTGCAGCAACAGGAATCGGCAAAGTATCACCCACTTCTTTTTTGTCTTTAAACTCTGTTTTGCTCATACCTGATTGTCCTTTCAATTTAATCTCTCTTAGTCAACTTACTCGTTCTCATAATTGTTCAGTAACATTTGATGCCAACTCCTTTGTCATACAGGAACGTGGTACGGGTCGAACGATTGGCATAGGACATGAATCTAATGGTCTTTACTACCTCAAGCCTAGCCTTTCTTGGATTTGCAGTGCTGCTACATCACCAAAGCTCCTTCATGAACGTTTGGGACACCCACATTTATCTAAACTAAAAATAATGGTTCCGAGTCTTGAAAAAATAAAGAACCTGTTTTGTGAGTCATGTCAACTAGGAAAGCATGTTTGTTCTTCTTTTGCTAGGCATGTTGAAAGTCGTGTTGATTCCCCTTTTTCAGTTACTCACTCTGATATATGGGGTCCTAGTCGTGTTTCTTCTATGATTATAGATATTTTGTTACTTTCATTGATGAATTTTCTCGATGCACCTGGGTTTTCTTAATGAAAGAACGGTCTGAAATTTTGTCCATTCTCACTTCTTTTGTTAATGAAATTAAAACTCAGTTTGGTAAGACAATTAAGATCCTTAGAAGTGATAATGCAAAAGAATACTTTTCTTCTGCTATTTCTTCCTTTTTGTCGGCACAGGGCATTCTCCATCAGTCCTCTTGTCCTCATACTCCTCAACAGAATGACATTGCTGAAAGGAAGAATAGACATCTTGTTGAGACTGCTCGGACATTATTACTTCATGCCAATGTACCTGTCCGACACTGGGGTGATGCTGTTTTAACAGCCTGTTTTTTGATAAATCGGATGCCTTCCTCTATTGAGAATAAAATACCACATTCCATTCTGTTTCTTAAAGAACCATTGTTTCATGTTGATCCACGTATTTTTGGTTGCACCTGTTTTGTTCATAACTTGTCTCCAGGTCTTGATAAGCTTGCTGCTCGAGCCATCAAATGTGTCTTCCTTGGATATTCCAGATTACAGAAAGGTTACCGATGTTACTCTCCTGTTCACAATCGTTATTATATCTCTGCAGATGTAACATTTTTTGAAGAAAAGCCATACTTTGCTCCCTCCATGGTTGAGTCCAATACTCTTCAAGAAGTCTTTCCTATTCCCTATCTTGGTCCACCTTCTTTGCAGGAATCAGAGTCAATTGTAGATATTCCTGACAATCCTCCACCTGAGCAGACTCAAAGATCACCCATCGTATATCGGCGTCGTCCTCGAATTCCTAATACAGAACTTGAAGGTAATGAAAGACCAGCTGAATCATGTCCTACTCCAGCAGACAACCCGACCGCGGACCTACTCGAAGAGAATCTTGACTTGCCCATTGCTCTTAGGAAAGGTACTCGTTCTACACGTAAACCTTATCCTATTTTTGACTTCTTAAGTTATCATCGTCTCACTCCATACCATTCTTTTGTTTCATCTTTATCTTCTGTTTCTCTTCCTAAAAATCTTTGTGAAGCACTTGATCATCCAGGATGGCGACAAGCCATGATTGATGAAATGCAGGCTTTGGAGCATAATGGTACTTGGGAGCTGGTTCCTCTTCCTCCAGGCAAGAAACCTGTTGGCTGTCGATGGCCGATGGAAAGATTGATCGCCTCAAAGCTCGCTTGGTTGCCAAAGGTTATATCCAGATTTATGGCCTAGATTATGGAGATACTTTCTCCCCTGTGGCTAAAATTACTTCTGTTCGACTCCTTATTGCCATAGCAGCCATCCGTCATTGGCCACTGTATCAATTGGATATTAAAAATGCATTCCTGCATGGTGAATTAGAAGAGGAGATTTATATGGAGCAACCACCAGGATTTGTTGCTCATGGGGAGTCTAGCTTGGTTTGCAAACTGCGACGGTCTCTTTATGGACTCAAACAATCCCCACGAGCTTGGTTTGGAAAATTCAGCTCCGTTGTTCAGGCTTTTGGAATGAAACGAAGTGAAGCAGACCATTCAGTTTTTTATTGTCATACCTCTCCGAATAGATGTGTTTACTTGGTGGTCTATGTAGATGATATAGTCATCACAGGAAATGACCAAGGAAAAATTGCCCAACTGAAGGAACATCTATTTAGTCATTTTCAGACTAAGGATTTGGGAAAGCTTAAATATTTTCTTGGAATAGAAGTTGCTCAGTCAAAAGATGGGATTATCATCTCACAAAGGAAGTATGCGTTAGACATACTTAAAGAAACTGGTATGTCAGATTGTGGACCAGTTGATAGTCCCATGGATCCAAATAAAAAATTGCTACCAAATCAGGGGGAGCCTTATTCTGATCCTGAAAGATATCGGAGATTGGTTGGGAAGCTATCTACCTCACTATTACAAGGCCAGATATTTCCTTTGCAGTTGGAGTGGTGAGTTAATTCATGCAATCTCATAATAATCATTGGGATGCAGTAATTCGAATTCTGAGATACATCAAAAGGACCCCAGGACAAGGCCTACTCTATGAAGACAAAGGAAGCACTCAAGTAGTTGGATTTTGTGATGCAGATTGGGCAGGATCACCCATTGATAGGCGATCCACTTCAGGATATTGTGTATCTATTGGAGGAAATCTCGTCTCATGGAAGAGTAAGAAGCAAAATGTTGTTGCAAGGTCTAGTGCAGAGGCTGAATATAGAGCTATGGCTGTAGCCACGTGTGAGCTCATTTGGATTAAACAACTTCTTCAAGAATTGAAGTTTGGAGATACTCAACAAATGAAACTATGTTGTGATAATCAGGCAGCTCTGCATATAGCTTCCAATCCGGTATTCCATGAAAGAACTAAACATATCGAGATTGATTGTCATTTTGTCCGTGAGAAAGTTCTTTCTAAAGAAGTTATCACTGAATCTGTTACCTCTAATGATCAACTGGCAGACGTCTTCACAAAATCCCTAAGAGGACCGAGAATTCAATATATTTGTTCCAAGCTTGGAGCGTTCGACATATATGCTCCAGCTTGAGGGGGAGTGTTGGAATTAGAAGTAATTAGTATTGAGAATTGTAGCATTTATATTCATGTACCTAGATAGTCATGTATCTAAGAAATATCATACATGCACCTAGGAAGTAGCATTATTAATAATCTCCTTGTAAATGTAAATTGTATTTATTCTTAGAGTTCATATAAATAAAGGATCAGCTGAGTGCAAATTACTCAAACATTTCACAACCTCTAGTCTCGTCAATACTACCAAGTAAGATAATGCTACAACTCTTTTGATTAAAAAAGAAAAAAACTTCTTAAAGTTGTTTTATGTCGGTTTAATACAAATGAGAAGTTCTTTTTCTTTGACCTTCTCTATTTAATCTTTGGGGACAAGTATGTTAACTGTAACCTTCCTTTACGATTCTCGAAATAGTGATTAGCTCCGCTTTCTTTTTTTACATGTTTAGGACAACATAACTGACCTGTTTGAGTATGTACTTGTTTTAGTGTTTTTTAAGGGAAATTTTTTAGGTAAGTGTCATTAAGACAAGCTGATGTTTATGGATTATTTATTCAAGTGTTAGCAATTGATCGTGAAGAAAAGTGGAAAGTGGCAAGTGGAAACTGGGAAAACTCAGATGCAAAATGTAGAGTTTCAGAATTACTATGGTGAGTCATTTGCAACATTGAACTTGATCAATACTTTAATACTGTTCAAGCATGACTGATCAAGTGGCTTGAAAAATTTTCAACTAAAAATTAATTAATTCGAAATACATTTCAGAAAGGGACAATACCAGTGGGTATTTTTTATAATGATTTCTCATTCACTATACAAGCTTATAAACTGTCAACAGCCTGGATTTTCCAATAATTGACCCACCAATATGATTTCAAAGTTAGAGAGGATTCTTCTTTCTCCCTTATTTTGTGTTTTTTTTCTGTCTTTCAGGGTAATAGAATCAAATGATACAATATATATGTAAAAGAACATACTCATTTTAGTTTAAAGGAGATGTGGAAATGGGAGGTGATGTAAAAAAAGACAATGGGATGCGCCTTAAGTACATGGAGGTACTCCAAATAGTATAGGTGAGGAGAGGGTTGGTGGTTAAGTTTCCACTTTTCAATAATTGAATAGACTTATCACTTTGTAGATCACGTTAGTGAGGGACCTAGTGTGACCCATTAGAATTATTTCACTAAAATGATCTTTAAGATGATATTTAACATGACCTTTAGAATGATCCTTTGAGATGAGTAATTTTGCAGCCCTAATCTTTTGCCCTTTGGATGGTATCACTCTTCAAAGCAGCATGGTTCTCAGATATCTTTTACCTGCTTTTTAAAATTTTGTGCTCTCATGCATCTCATCATGCAGAAATGTGGCTAATTTGATTGGCAGTCATCTTCTGCTGTAAATTGAAAGCCTACTGCTGTTGATAAAGCACGCTTCCAACCTTTCAAAGATGTCAGATGGATGCTTGGATGGCCGGTGCCTTTTGTAGTTTGGTTTTGTGTTAACAAATCGCCAAGGATGGTATGTGTCGTGAATCCTACTTACCACCCATCTTCCTCGAGTGCACAATTTCGCATTCGTTGTCCTGTTGCGTTGATGGCTATGGTTTGATCCGTCCCACTTTTCCATGGAGCACAGACCAATTTGCCTATCCCTCATTTGGAGCAAGTTTCAACTTCACGTGTGCCTTCACTTGGCCATGGTGAGAATAGTGGCCCTCATCATCCAGGATTTAGGTTTCCTAGGTGCCCAAAAAATGGTCTGGAGACTGAGGGGCCAGGCCCATCCTTCTTTCCAATTTTTATTATTTCCAAAAATGCGGTGGGCCCAACCCAAAACGAAAAAACCCATTTAATCATCCCCTATATTTTCTTCTTGTGTCTCCAAATTTTAATTAAAAAGGAAAGCCATCCTCCGAAACTTTGGTGTCTTTAAATTCTCTCATAAATAATGATTTAGACATTTTCCCTTCCAAAGACTTGACATACACCTAGTCCCTTATCTCCATTCTCCTTTAGAATTTTTGTTGTTGTTGGTGGTGGTGGTGTTGTGGGCAAGGATAAGCAAAAAGGTGAAGTGGCGTGGTGGCTTGTGTACGACAAGCATTGGGATTGTATCCTCTCGTCATTCACACATTCGAGACTTCTCTTCTCCGGAGCAAATTGAGGCCATTCCCTATTCGTCTCCCCTGTTTCATCAATTAACGGAGGTACTAACTTGAAACTCTCGTCAATAATTAGAATGGAGTTTGTTCACTCTGATAACCCAGAGGTATGCCCAAATCCCTAATTTTTGATTTCTCAAATTCCGTGGAGAAAATTCTCATGAAGATTGATTTGGGTAAAAATTAAAGCTAATCAGGGTCGTACGATCCCTGCACGAATCTCGGGTTCCCGAGGGCGAAACAGTAATCTTATAGTAACTACATGCCTACTATCTTGAATCAGCCTACAAAGGGGGCTGATTTGCAGCCCAACTGGGGAGATTGACCAGTCAATCATGGCTGGCAATTAATTTTTCTTAAATTAGGAATATAATAACTGATTAGATCCCTTGATTTAGGGGATCTTCCAAATCAGTTAAGGAATCTTCCTATTAACTACTCAATTTCAGCCCGATAAATACAGCTTTACCTCCATTACCAGGCAATCAACATTTTGTCAACAAAAATTTAGTTTATATTGCTGATTACTGACTTGATCGTCGGAGGGCCTATTGTCGGGAAAACTCTGTGTTCCAGGCTTTTTGTAGGTTTCTAGCAGTATCTCGGCCATCTATTCCAAATTCATCCACAGATATCAGTCTCACATCGGATTTGATCAATGGGTAAGATCTAAGTTTTCCATTATCTTCAAAAAACTCATTATTTGTTGCCCCCACACTGAAAAAAGCAGCATCAAATTGACATCGTCTGGGGAAAACCATAGATTCAGCCCTCTGGACAGATCCACGATCAGGAGCCTCTTCCAATCATGGCCCCCAAAAATAAGAAGGCAACGGCCCCGAGTCGCCAGTTAGATTTGCCTCCTCTGCCGCCGAGACCCTCCCTCAATAGGGTCGTGACCCAAGGGTTTCAGAGGCGAAGAAAACGAGTGCCTCCCTCTTAAGCTTAAGGCAAAAGGATGGTGAATCACTCAGAGACTTTGTATAGAAGTTCACAACGTAGGCCCGATCCATTCCCTTTCTTAATTCGGGGGTTGCTACGGCTGCCTTCAGGCACATCAACTGACACGACCTTCTCAAATCCTCCCTTGCCAAGAAGCCGCCCTCGAATTTCTCCAACCTCCTTCAAAGCGAAAAGTACTTTCGGGCCAAGGAGGCCTTCCACCCGGGGGGCAAGGAATCCTTGCCGAGAGGAAAGCAGAAGATTGATGTCACCGAAGTTGCCAAAAAGTCTCAGAAAGATGCTTCCGGTCATAGGCACCCTCCTCCTGTTCCTCGGTTTGAGAAATTTACCCAACTCCCAGCTAGTATCTCGGCAGTGCTCATGGAAGTGGAGGAAGAGAGATTCCTCCGTCCCCTACCTTGAATGAATCCCCCTAGGAAGAAGAGGGACAAGAGGTTTTTGTTTCTCTTCCACCGTGATCACGGGCACGAAACAGACAATTGATGGACCCTCAAAAATGAGATTGAGGCCTTGATCCATCGAGGCTATTTGTCTAAATTCACTCTGAAGGACAAAGCCGCTCCTTTCCCCGTTTGGGGGCCCAATTAGCATCTGGAGAAGGAGCCCGAGTCATCGGAGTCGGAGCAAGTGACAGTCAATCTTCTATTCCATACATGGAGGATCCATGCAGGGAGAGTCTTAACTCCTCTAGGAAGGCGTTCGTCCGAGATGTGAACTCGGTGCATAATTGCCCTCCTCTAAGAAGTTCGGAAATGCCTGTCTCATTTTTAGACGAAGATCTGGAGGGTGTCTGTATCCCTCATTGCGATGCCCTGGTGATCAGCCTTTGCCTGACGAACCACGAGGTTAGTTGGATGCCTTCGAGGGTTTCATACTCTCTAGGGATAGGTTGAAACCAGTTGGTTATACCCTCCATGGCTCTTCCGAGGCATCGGTCTAGATCGATTGGATCATTACACTCGACGTCACCACAGGGAAGTCTCTTGCAATTCGAACTGAGTCTATGGACTTCATAGTGGTCAATGTAACGACCGACTACAATGCCATCTTAACATATCTCCAGATCGTTACCTTGGCCTATTATATGAAAACGAAGTTCCCTACAAGAGTTGGGGTTGGAGTGGTTAAAGGTAGCCAGGAGGTAGCTCAGGCGTGCTATACCGGCAAATGGGGGGCTCGGCCCTCCCCTCGATGTAGTGGAGCTCCTCTCAGAGAGAAGTCCAATCAACTCCAAACCAGTTGATGATTTAGAGGAAATCACCTTTTCGGGGGAAGACGGAGTAGAGAAATTTCGAGTACGGTCCTTCCTCCTAAGCTCAAGGGGAAGGCGCTTGACTGTATTCGATGGAATCGAGATATGTTTGCCTAGAAGGCCTCCGATATGCTAGGAATTTCAGAGGAATTGATAATGCACAAACTGAGAGTCAACCCTGAAGTCAAGCCAGTGCAACAGATTTGCCGAAAATTTGCCCTTGACAGGCAACAAGCCGTGAAGGAAGAGCTCGACAAACTCCTTGTTGCCCAATTTATTCAAGAGGTTAGTTACCCTGAATAGTTAGCTAATGTTGTAATGTTCAAGAAAGCCAGTGACAAGTGGAGAATATGTATTGACTTTACGGATCTCAAAAAAGCGTGCCCAAAGGACCCCTTTCCGCTCCCAAGCATTGTCACTCTGATCGATGCAACGTCCGGACATGGACTCAGCTTCATGGACGCTTTCTCAGGGTACAATTAGATTCTAATGTTTCCTACAGACATCCCTAAGACTTCCTTTATCACTGACCAGGGGCTCTATTGTTACAAAGTCATGCCCTTCGAATTGAAGCATGCAAGTGCCACCTATCTCATATATGACGCTGAGGCCGTAATCCCTATGGAAGTTAGACTCCCTTCCTTCTGAGTCCTGACTAATGACCTTTGATGAAGGAACCAACTCCAAAGGACTCCGGGGCAAGCTTGACTTGGTTGAGGAAGTGCGAAAAAATTCTGCCCTCCTAGGGAATATCTATCAACAGAGGGTGGAAATGCTTTACAATAAGAAGGTCCTGCTTGTCAATATCAAAGCAGGGGACTTGGTTTTGAGGAAGCTTGAAATTTCTGACTCCCGTAGAAAGGGGAAGTTTGCTCCAAATTAAGAAGGGCCTTATAAGGTCTCCGAAGTGGTTCGCCTAGGTACTTACCGACTTAAAGACCTGGGGGGCTAGGAAATATCGATGACGTGCAATGCAGATCACCTGATGAAGTTCTATGAGAGTGACTAAAGCTTTGCAAGCTCCAGGAAAATTGAGACGAGGCCTTGAAGCCCAACGAATGTAATAAACGCTCGTCGAGAGGCATCCGCTTAAGTTTATTATTGTAATAAGTCTTTGAAGCCTGGTGAATATAGTAAATACCCGCCAAGAGGCTGCCATTTAAGTTTGTTATCATCTATGAATAAAATCTATAGAATTTCAACATATTTTCAAAATCCGACTTTATTCACATGGCTCATCCCTAGGCATGGACTTTGAGCCATTCACGAAAAGTTACTAAATTTCGCTTGGCTTCGTTCCTCGTCATGGACTTCGAGCCACACGCGAAAAACTCCTAAAATGGCTGGACTAGAGTCCGGACTACGACCCTTAGCTTCCCCTACAACTCGTTGACCAACGAGTTAGGAGGGAGGCTTGCCGCTAGAAACCGAGCCCACGACCAGTCGAAAATCCTCAACAATGGGTTCGGAGTCTAAACCATGGTTTGATATACCCCGTCGCTTGGGCAAATAGGGCTCACCGGTCGGAACTACTCTAACACCCATTATCTTTCAAGAAACAAGTTTTGAGTCCAACCCAAGGTTCGATGCTTTGATCATGGCTCGCACAAAAGCAGCCACAGAACAAACCTCAACATTTGAAACTGCTCTCGCAACCTGTCGGTCCACTAGCGAACGACACAACAAGTTACAAGTCCAACACACAATTCAAAGCCGAACCTCTGACTCGCAAACATGTGAATCTGAGGGTTGGGCGCGCCATCCGCATTTGCTCTTACAATTTGTCAGATCTCCAAAGAGATTCAAGTCCCCAAGCTTGATATACACTGACCTTAGGGGGAGACAACGTATGATCTGAACGAACGAAAACACGAGTTTGAAAACTTGAGTGCTTTTTATTCCACAAACTGTTACATGCTCGAAAAACCGAGGGGGCATTCCATATTGTTTTATTCGGTACAAGTGGGCGAATACATACTGTTACAATTGACACAGTCAGGGTTATCCAACTAGTACAATATAAACTGAGGAAAATTGTCTAAGGAACCTCATTGGGAACTCAACTCTTCGGACTCACACGAACCAAATGCAAGCTAATCGACCTGGTTTGTACCTCGGTTTTCCTATTCGGTCCCTCCTGGGTGCTAGCCATACTAGACATCTCGGCCACCCCGCTCTGAGCATCCCCTGCATCATTCGCCGGTCTACTCCGAACAACTGAAGACAGATGTCGAATGGAAGTCCAACCAATAGGAAAATGGGAGCCCTCGACCCAACCTCCGAACTCCATTGTTAACCGGTATATCCAGTGTTGTAAATGACGTTAGGCGGTGGCGGTTCGCTCAAGAGGTGCCTAGCGCGGCACCGAGGCGGTTTTTGCCGATTTAGTTAATTTCAGCCTCTATTCTTCAATCGTAAGTATAATTATGCAATCCAATTGTAAATATTCATCATGTTCTTGTGTAATGTGTAATTAAACATTGTTTATGCATAAAAATAGCTTCCTCGTGCAATTAATTAATGTGTAATATGTGCAATGTGTAATTAAAAAAATAATTGTCCAATTGTAATATGTGCAATATGCCAATGTGTGAAATGTGTAATATGAGTTATATGTGCTATTTTAATGTGTAATAGGTGTAATATGTGTAATATGTGCAATTCATCACCAATACTAAAAAGTATAAAACAATTCTACTACTATTAATGATTCATACATAGTATATAATAGATTAATATTAGTTCTCTTTTACCAAAATACCAAATTTGAAATTCAAAGTTTCAAGTCCAACAATGACTTGACTAAGCTTACTAGGTACCTAATCTTCTAAGTCTACATATTCACCATCCGCCACGTTCATAATTCTCTCGTCATCAGACTCAAATTCAACATCTTCATCTTTTTTGTGTTATTTTATGCGCGGGGTAATTTTCTTTTTTGTGTGTTATTTTATAGTATTAAAAAAATAGAAAACGCCTGGGCGTTGGACATCATGGGGACGCTTGATCGGCGCCACGACACCTCCTCAACAAGATGGCCGTCTAATCGCCTCCGATCGCCTAGAATACCGCCTATGACAAAGACGGTTCGTTCTCCTCCATCTGAGCACTTAGGTGCCGCCTAGACGGCCAAGGCGGCTGCCATTTAGAACACTGGGTATATGCCCAACTCTTTCTCTATCGGCAATTTCCGAAGGAAAGAGTTCGCCGACTGAATAGCCACCTCCAAGGGAGGTGTTGGGACGACCAACTGGGAAAGGTTACTTGGGCTCCAGCTAACCCCAAGCCTTTCTCGACCATCACCTCTTTCAGATGAGTGAGCTCAATGTTTACTTGGTGTGACCTTCGGATATGCCATGAGAAAGCTCCCTCCTTGTCCTTCGACTATTTTCGGTAACGAGCCAAACTCCACTCCGCTATCCACAGGCTTTTCCTAAGATTCAAGCTCGGCATCGCGAGGGTTGGCAATCTAGTAAGAGAAGCAAAAGCCACATTACACCAAGCCTCGGAGGATTAACAAATTCTAATGCTACAAAAAGTCCAAGTTACGAAACTCGGCAACAAAGGTTCAGGAAACTCGGCAACAAAAGTTGTATCTTGTTCGGCAAGCAACACGCAAAAAGTCAAGAAGTTCGGCCCAAAATAACTTTCATTCGATTCAAACAAATCTGAATACAGAAGAGCGGTGGCCAGTCCGCAGTTGGAAAATATACAAAAGAAAGTAAAAGATAAATTTTCTACTACTTAGGTGGGGGAGGCACCTCTTCGACTTCGGTGGCATTGATCTCGGTGTGGACCTAAGTAGGGGCGACCTCTACCCCAGGAGACCTGGTGTCCTGACCACCTGAGGTGATCTCCCGAGGGGTCAGGGGGCCTTCATCGAACTTCATGGAGTAGGAGAAGCCTTTGAGGATGAGGTCGGGGTATCTCCGCTCTGCGTGCTCAATGGCCCTCTCATACCCCTGATCCTGGGCAAGGATGACCCTGTCAATGGCTTTCAGCTACCAACTCTTTCTCCTTCCCCTTCCAACTAGCCTTCTCCTTCTCCAACTTCTCCGACTTCTCCTTGCGAGAGGTCATGGAGGCCAGCTCGGCCTTGAGCGCCTTCTCTCTCATTTCCATGTCTTCGAACCTCAGCTTGAGGTCCTTATACTCCATCGCAACCCAGGTCGCCCTCCGATTGGTGAGTTTGAGGTCGCGGTCGTACTGCCTCCTCATATTTGCTTCTTGGATAGTGGACTGCGAAAATACGTTGAAAAAAATTTGAAGACAAATTTTGACCCATCGAGGATTGGATGCTTACCACCACATTCGCCTGAGCCCACTTCAAGGAGCGCGAGTCGAATGTCTCGGTGGCGAGACACTCCTTGTCGCGAGGCATAGCGAGGTTGTTCACGACCTCCATGGCGGTCAGACCCTCCATTATCAAGTTTGCCACCTTCACGGCCCAGTCGGGCCTCCATGGTTCCAAGGTTTTGTCCCCGAGGTCTCTCTTGGCCTGGGGATGAATGGGAGGAAGGCCGGACCTTGAAAGCTCTGCTACCTTGAGGGTGCACGAGCTTGAAGCTACCTTTTGCGAATTGTGGAAGTCATGGAGGGTCGATGCCCTCGATTTCTTGGCCCTCCCCTCCGAAGACCTGTCAGAGGTCGAAGCCAAAGCCGATGGCCTCTTTTTGCCCCTTGGCTGTTCAGCAACCTTCTTCTTGGCCAAGGCATCCTGCCTTACTGCGATCTCCTTCTCATCAAGCATCATTGCAACAAAAAGAAAGGAGTTGTTAGAACGAAGCAAAAAAGTTAAATGAAAGAAACAAAGGATATACAAGGGTCGGCTGGGCTTAAGATTCCGAATGGAGTGTGGGTAGTCGTGTACAATGTACCTCCTGAGCCGAAGTGAGAAGAAACGTCGTCCCTCATACAACTTACCAATACAGAGGTCTAGGTACATCCGGAAGTACTTGAGCTTTACCGGCACACCATTCTCCCCGCCCAACATGATGAAATTGACGAGCTATTTCCACGAGTTGGGCCCGTACTGCATTGGACTCACCCCGGCCCAATTCAACATGTCCTTGACGAAAGGATGCATCGGCAGTCAGTGTCTTGAGACGAAGGTATCTAGTGGGAACATGCAGAACCATGGCACTAGGTTGTCGGTCAGTTGGAGCCTGGGGTTCGGAATCATTAGCTCGAACTCCCGAAGGATGAAGTAACCGATCTGAATCAGAAGGAGGTCAACCTTCACTAATGTGTTCGCCATCCTGTCTTCCTCGATCTTCTGATGGCTGGGGGATGACGGTTGTATTCTGAAACTAATCAAGTCCAGGAGGTTGTCAGGGTACATCCTTATTGATAAGGGCTCCTGGTAGTAGGGGTGCTCAAAGCCCCATCGACTTGTACTCCATCTGCTTGGGCTCCGGGCTCGTGGGCCAAGCGAAATTCCCCTTTCTCCTTAGCGGTTGAGGAACACGGGAGGAGCGGGTGTATTACCTTATCAGAATAACCCTCTTTGCACAAGGGAACCTCCTCTTCATTAGATTGGACTACAACCGCTTCCGAGGCTTCACCGTTCTCTCCTTCCCTCCAAGACGACTCCGAGGGAACCTTATCCACCTTCTCTTCTAGGGTAGACCACGAGGTGGATGGCGAGAGACGGTCGTCGCGACCGGAGGTAGAGGCAGAGGCATCGGACTGAACCCTTGACATAATTAAAATAATACTTTACCTAGTTGTTTGTTGACGGAAAGTTAGTAGGAAAGATTGCCAGTGTTGAAAAAAGTTCTAGAGAGAGAAGCTCCATAAACTAGTAAGAGAAAATAAAGAATTAAATGAGATGGGGGTGGGGGATATATAGGCGGGGAGAGACTCCTCAATAACCACAACGTCGGACTTGGAAGAATCCTAACCCTACGACTCCATCCAATGGCTGCGAGAAGAAAAACTCCTAAATTTTGCTTGGTCTCGTCCCTCGGCATGGACTTCGAGCCATACATGAAAAACTCTTCAATATTGTTGGGATTCGTCCCTCGGCATGAACTTCGAGCCACACATGAAAAACTCATAAATTTTGCTTGTCCTCGTCCGTCAGCGTGGACTTCGAGCCACACGAGAAAAATGCCTAAATTTCGCTTGACCTCGTCTCGGCGCCCTGAGGCACTCAAGGTCGGCGCTCGGCTTGGACTTCGAGTCACGCTGGCATGAGACCCAATGGTGATCGCCATATCTCCTCAAGGATCGCGGCCTTATCTGATTTTTGGTTAACATTCCGAAAATAGTTAAAAATTGGAATAATTAATTAAAAATTCTAAAAAATAATTAAAAATTCTAAAAATTAATTTAAAATTTTCAAAAAATAATTATGAATTTAGAAAAATTAATTTAAAATCCAATAAAGAATTTTTAATTTGGGAAAACAAATTGAAAAATCTGAAAATTAATGCAGATCCGAGAAAATTACTTTGGAGCCCTCAAAAGATGATTACTGCCCAGAATCCTAAACGTCATCAGGAGAGAACTACTCGAAGGCTGTTCACCCAACTTTAAGGAGTAGGGGGCTTATGATGTGGGTAAAAATTACAGTTAATCAGGGCCGTACGATCCTCACACGAATCTCGGGGGTTCCTGAGGGTAAATAGTAATCTTACAACAACTACAGGTCCACAATCAACACATGGACCATCCATAGGCCCACTATCTTGGATTAGCCCATAATGGGGCTGATTTGTAGCCCAACTGGGGGAGGTTGATCAGTCAATCATGGCTGGCAATCAAATCTCCTCAAATTAGGAGGATAATAACTGATTAGTTCTCTTAATTTAGGGGATCTTTCAAATCAATTAAGGAATCTTCCTATTAATTGCTCCCTCTCATACCTATAAATATAGCCCTGCCTCCTCCATTACCAGATAATCAACATTTTGTTCGCAAAAACCCAGTTTATACTGCTGAGTTACAGACTTGATCGTCGGAGGGCCTGTCGCGGGAAAAACTCCCGGTGTTTCAGGCTTTTTTGCAGTTTTCTGGCGGTTCTCGGCCATCCATTCCAAATCCGTCCGCAAATAACAATCTCACATCGGATCTGGTCAACGGTTAAGATCTAAGCTTTCCCTAGTTTTCAAAAAACTCATAATCTGTTGCTCCCACACTGAAAAGGGCAGCATTAGAAGTGTTTGTGAAAATTCCTTTGATGGTAGAAAAATTTGGGAGTAACATTTTGGTGAGTCAAATCATGAGGCCAATGATTGATAAATATGATGTTGGTTCCACGACGGGATCAGAGGCAAGACGTTGGCGAAATACGTGTTGATAATACTATGAATGTAGATGGTAGTAAGGGGATTGTTGCGTTGTGTTGGCCAAAATTAGATAAGAAATGGATTGAAGCTTCATACTAGGGAGAGCATGACACTTGTTTGTGAGTTGAGTACTGCCAAACAAGACAAGGTTGTAATTCCTTGTCAGACTCGATCAAGAACAGATTCTTTGGAAAAGCCAATAGTTGGTGTAGTAGAAAGGGGTGGTTTAACAACTTAACGAGAGAGCTTTTATACCTTGTCGGAAACCAAAGAAGATTGCAACATTTGTGCAAAGTAACAAAGCTGAAAGAGTTCCAGCCCCTAAAACATGTTCTTCTAATAAGGGATCAATGGAAGGTTAGGGCAGCCAAAGTGGTGCCTGTGAAGGTCATTTATTGCAAAGATCCTTCAGAAAAAGGGTTGTCGTGAAGAACCCAGCAATAACGTTTTCGAACGTGATTTTGACAATGTTGAACATTTTTCAAAAACTGAAGTCGCATTACCATAACAAACCCGAGCTTGCAGGGAAAAGAGAACTCGATCTCACTACCAAACAATTCAGAGGTTACTGGATATATCTTTATCCGATTCGTAATCTTTAAAGGGGTCCATTGACTTTTCTTCATATTTTGCTTTGTGTTTGATTTCACTTTTGCACCTATCAACCCATATGAAATGCTTTGTTTTTCAGCCTACTCGAAACTCATACTTCAAATGCCATTAGGAGTTATTATGTCAGGGATTTGGTAAGTTACCATCATTAAAGAGAAAGAGGACGCATGATTGGGTATTTAGAGATTTCTTCTCCCTTCGTTTATTTGGCTTAAACATCAGCTTTTTGATGCAGTCGCATTTAGAATTTATTTGGTAACTTTCATTGCGATAACCCAAGTTGGAGAGTTAGGGACCACTCTTTAAAATATGGCATAGATGACTCGTCTTCTGATACATGGTAAAAAGGTCAGGTCGGACCTCGTAAGTACAAGTATAAAGTTGAGACCAATTGCTACTTATTATCTTGGCATGAAAGCTTTTGAAATCCCCCATCGCCTATCATAGCATCATCTGCCTTTTCTTTGACTGCAAGAGAAGTTTCTTTTGACAGGAACTGTTTCTGTCTTGATGGGAAAGCTACCGATTATCATATGTAAGCATTTCTCATATGACTCATTCTTGTGTTTACTTGAGATTCTTATTCGGGCATCAAAGTGTGATTCAAGACAATCCCCCCCCCCCCCCCAAAAAAAAAAAAAAACAAAAAAACAAAAAAAAAAACAATTTACATCAATTAGAGCAGTAGAGATATCCTTTCGTGGGTGAGGCCAAGGGGCGGGAGGCATCTCCTGTCGTTCTCGGATTTGACGATGATAGCTACTCATCAACTGTGGTGCATGACTTGTATCGCATTCCAACCAAATGTTTGTCTTGGAAGAATTTTCACCCGCAGCAATCTCGGGATAGTTAGCCCAAAAGTCCGGTAAAGATCTCACACTCCCACACTATCTTTCATGGTGTCCGGTAAAGAACTCATGAAGTTGACGACATGCGAAAGAAGAAAAAAACTTCTTATACCAATCCAACAATCTCAAGAATTCCTTTCGGGGCTCCAAGACAATCCCCCCCCCCAAAAAAAAAAAATTCAATTTACATCAATTAGAGTAGTAGAGATATCCTTTCGTGGGTGAGGCCAAGGGGCGGGAGGCATATCATGTCGTTCTCGGATTTGATGACGATAGCTACTCATCAACTGTGGTGCATGACTTGTATCGCATTCCAACCAAATGTTCGTCTTGGAAGAATTTTCACCCGCAGCAATCTCGGGATAGTTAGCCCAAAAGTCCGGTAAAGATCTCACACTCCCACACTATCTTTCATGGTGTCAAGAATATCCACGGTCTTGCAGTACACTTTTGTAACCAAACTTCGGTAGGAGAGTTTATCGCCCCATCTTGCAGTTCGGGAAAAGAACAATCTCGCTTCCATGATTCAGAATAGAGCCTTCTCTAGAAATACTTGTATAACAATAGCGAGAAGAACTTGGAAGACATAAATTTATTGTCTAACCATCTCTAAATTCTCGCACTTGACACAGAAAAGTGCACCCCCACGAGAAATTGTTAACATTTTTTAACCCAACCCAACCATAAGTGGAAAGAATCACATATTGATGCTCGAATCACTAGTCAACGCACTAATATGGCATATAAGAATTGCATGCATCTGGCAATCTACTGCTTTCTCCTTCAGACTGAAATGGATCTTGCCACCAGAAAACTTCTCTTGCAGCCAGTGCAAAGCAGGCGAAGCTAGGATGGATGATGAGGCATTTTAGAAACTTCTATGCCCAGATAATAAAGTAACAGTTTCCTCAATTTTTTACTTGTACTTCTGATTTGCCGCTCGACCTACCATGTATCCGAAGATAGGTAAGCAACGCCACATCTAGAAGAGTGATCCCAAACTCTCTACATGGATAATTTCGATGTTACGGATTGGGATGCAACCGTATCAAACAAGTCGGTGTTTAAGCCAAATGGACGAATGTGCAAGAATTCTCTAAATCCCCAATCATGCGCCCTCTTTCTCTGAAATCATGGTAACCTACAATACCACTCGCTTATTAACTCCCAATGGCATCTGGAGTATGGGTTGTGAGTAGGCTATAAAGCAAAATATTTAATATGAATTGGTAGGTGCAATGTCAAATCAAACACAAAGAAAAACAAGGAAGAAAACGTCAATAGAGTTTACCCCTCTAATGATATTTGGAAGTAGGTTCAACATCATCAATATGACCGTCAAAATTACTTCTGCAGGGGTCCTTCACAACAGTCCTCTTTCTGAACGATCTTCGCAATAACAGATTTTTTAGGACACCACTTTGACTGCCTTCACCTTCCATATAACCCCTCTTAGAAAAATGGCTCTTAGGGGCTGGAACCCTTCCAACTTCATTACTTTCCACATATGATGCATTCTTCTTTGGTTTATGATAAGGTTTAGAAGTTGTCTTGCTGGAATCACTCCCTTATACTACACCAACTACTGTCTTTTAAAAGTACCTATGCTTGATCGAGTCCGTCGAGGAATTACAACCTTGTGTTTTTTTGGGAGTACTCACCATGCAGACTAGTGTCATATTCTCCCCAATATCAACCCTCACAACAACTTCCATTTTTTCTTTATTTTTGTCAACACCACCTTTCAAGAAACGTCATGTTACCATCTACATTCATAGTATCATCACCAGCTATGCTGCCAACGTCTACCTCCAATCCCGTCAGAGAACCCACACCTTTTTTGTCAGTCAATGGCCTCATGGTGGGACTCGCCAAAATGCCACTCCCTAATTTTGGCACTTTCATAGGAATTTTCACAAACACCTTCATTACAATCTTATCTTTGGAATTTAAGAAATCAAAATTTAGGGATTTGGGCATACCTCTAGTTTATTGGAGTCGACAAACTTCGTTATTATTATTGACGAGATTTTCAAGTCAGTACCACTGCCGCCGTGTAGATTGTTGTTGTCGATGCGTGGACCTCCGTCATTGATGAAGCATGGCCTTGAGTTGCTCCAGAAACGGAAAAGAAGCAAAAAAAAAGGGAAAGGGAGAGGGAGAGGGAGAGGAATTCTCTCTAAATTTGAAATCATGTTTTTGGATCATTTATGGAATATCGAGACTTTTGACAATTTATGTGCTAATACAGTGGATGAGAAATTGTTAAAATAAATACCCTTGCACCAAGTTTTATTGTCTTTTTTCGACATTATTAGTTTACATTAATTAACCTTTTAGTTGAAAATTTTTCAAGCCACTTCATCTGTCATGTTTGAATTGTTTAAAGTATTGTGCTCAAGTTCAATGCTGCGAATGACTCACCACAGCGATTTGAAACTCTACGTTCCATGTCTGAGTTTCTTCTACTTCACAACCCACATGCAAAACATGACATAAGAGAATTCTTTCCTCCTGGAAATACATTATTCTCATATACTGTGTGAGCACTGCTTTTATATGGGCAAGATGTTCTTAGTCATATGGTGATAAACTAGTGAGTCACCCTATGATGTGATGCTTTAAATACTTTAATATAGAAAAACTTGGAATGGTGAGCATATTCTTATGCTCCTGTGATCCATATCTGTTCATTTTGCAATAATTTGATAGATATGGGAGTGATATATGTTCATGATTTTTGTGCACAATATGTCGAGATTTTGTGCTATGATGATAATGATGGAAGACACGATGAATTATCCGTGTGTGTATAAATACCTATTCTTTCAATTATATAGTCTTAATGATTTAAGGTTTGGACCATTGGTCCCAAAAAATTTAATAATGTGCTTCGGTGTAAGGTATTATTACTATGCCCTCATATCTTCACTTCGTATGGTTGCAGCGTGCTGGTACTCTGTGCTTAAACTTTCCAGTACATACATCTTACTTTTTGGGGAAATTAATATACATATGACTCTACATCCCTAAGTACATATGCTTAAATCCAAATGATTATATTAGACAAGGGTAAATCTTTTTGACTTTCTGTGACTAACTGCCCACTTCCCTTGCTCTATAGAAGTTATCTCCACAGTCTGTATATTTACATTGTATTTTTTTCTTTTCATTACAATTTTATATTCAAAACGTGCATTGTATTAGGTTTCTTTAAAGGAAGCTAAGCAAACAGTTCAACTATGGTATAAAGAGAGAAAAGAAGTTGAGAACTGGCAAAAGGAACGCAAGGAGGAGGCAGCGCGGACACACTGTGTACATACTTTACTAGGACGAGCTCGCCGTTTCCCTAAAATGAATGAAGTTACTAATATGCAGAGTGGTCACATTGAAAGAGCTGCTATTAATACTCCTGTGCAGGTACTTTATTGTGCATATTGCATCCATATCAGAAGCCTGGTTCTTGCCTTTCCTTTTGTGGAACAAGGCTGTAGCTACACAGCCACACACTTTTTTTGCCCATAAAGGGTAATAGTGCAAGCAGGATTCGAACAACTCCTGACTTCTCGCTTACTAACGAACAGGCTGACCACTAAACCCTAGCGGAACTTGCCTTTGTTAGTTTTCACTTAGTAACTTCTGCCTCTTCATTATGTTAATTTGAGTATTTGTTTTTATGTTTTCGGAACACAGAGAGAAGTTTAAGTTTGCATTAAGCTTTTAATACTATAAAGTATAAACATCTAAGACCTAACATTTTCTGTCTTCTTGTTGGACAATCCTGTGGAAAACAGAAAGCGGGAAGGCAAGTCTTAGGCTGCTAAGGCTTTAGTGGCAAAAACACAACATTTATTTAAATTTTAAAAACGAAAATGCATAATTATAAATAAAGAGAATTCTAACATATACAACAACAAAAAACAACAACAATGCCTTTTTCCCAACTAGTTGGGGTCGGCATGAATCCTGGTTTTCCATTCTGCTCGGTTTAGTGCAATATCTTCTGTAAGGTCACAAGCTATCATATCTTTTTTTACCGTTTTCATGCAAGTTAGTTTAGGTCTTCCTCTACCTCTAACTCATCCCTCAATACTAATCAAATCACTCTTTCTAATGGGGGCACTACTAGGTCTACGTGTGACATGTTCAAACCACCTGAGGCGATTTTCTCTTAACTTATCTTGGATTGGAGCTACCTTTAGCATGTCTCGTATATGCTCGTTTCTAATTCTATCCTTGGTTTACCACACATCCATCTTAGCATCTTCATCTCAGCTATACTCATTTTTTGGACATGTTTCTTTGTTGCCCAACACTCTGCTCCATACATCATTGCTGGTCTAACAGCCGTTTTATAAAATTTTTCCTTCAACTTCAAAGGTATACGTTTGTCACACAAAATACCACTGGCACTTCTCTACTTAAGCTACCCTGCTTGGATCTTATGTGTAACATCTTCACAAATCACCCCATCTCTTTATATAATCGAGCCTAAATATCGGAAACGGTCTCTCTCAGGTATTTCTTGGCCATCAAGCTTCACTACTTCCTCAATTGTGTTCCGAATATCACTAAAATTACACGCCATATACTTGGTTTTAGTTCTGCTTATTTTAAAGTCTCTAGCTTCCAAAGTTTCTCTCCATAATTCTAATTTAGTATTGACTCTTGCTCCAGTTTCGTCAACTAAAACGATGTCATCGGCAAAAAGCATACACCAAGGCACTTCATCTTGTATTCTTCGCGTCAATTCATTCATAACTAAAGTAAAGAGGTAGGGGCTTAAAGCCGAACCTTGGTGTAAATCTACTGTAATAGGAAAATCGCTGGTCTCTCCTGTGGTTGTTCTAATTGTGGTTGTTGCCCCTTCATACATATCCTTAATTACCTCAATATACCAAATAGTTACTCGTTTATTATTTAACACCCACCATACTATGTCTCTAGGGACTTTATCATATGCAGAATGTAAACTCTTAACATATGAAGAACGTAAATTCTATATCTAGTCCTGAATTCATAAAATTAACACTTAACATTTGAGATGTAATTATAAAGAACAATGGTAGATGACAACTTAGATTGTCAATCTTTAGGTCGGGATAATGATTTTTATGAAGATTAAGCAAAATGGGAAGTAAAGAAAGGGCTTTAGCGAGCTTTCTACACGAATAGACACAACATGGTCACATTTGCATTTGTTGTTACTTGTTGGGTAAATTTACCCTTGTCCTAGTTCAGGAACCTTTTAAGGATGTTGATTCCTCTTCGTTGCTGCTGTCCATCTTGATTTTTTTTTTTTTTTGTTGATAGCGAAGGAGAGGAAAGAAAAGGGAGGAAAATGGATTTTCTTCCATTTTATTGCTGAAGGAAGTTGAACAGTGTTACATCTATTGTGTTGAATGAAGCAATTCGCCTTGTTTTGTTGCTAGGTTGGTAAGGGTGAACATAATCACTAACTGTAAGTTGGTAAGGGTGAACATAATTTCATTGGCATTTTAAGTGGGCAAATATGCGTCACCATTCACATAACAGGTCTATGGTATCTGCAGCTGTAACCCACCCCACTATGGATAGCTTATATCTGAGAAATGTTCAACTATCCTCCATGTCTCCTCATATCTGCTAATGATCCTGATTCCTAAACCATTTTTTACCTAACAAAGGGTATCGTGTTCTCACAATTTTCATTGTATTTAAGATTGACTCAGAAATGGATATCACCAGATAGGGCGACCCCCCTTTGTGGCTTGTTTGTGGAGGCAACTGAACTTGATGAATGAGGTGATAGACAACCTAGTGCACGAGCAGAATTGGGATACATATGATTAGGGTTGTTAATGAGCTCAACAAGATGGGTTGTTCATTTATTTAGTCAGCTTAGACATTTGTTGAAACTTTGTTTGTTTAAGTGCTTAGCTGAGTCTTGAGCTTTTTCGAGCATTCTGAAATTTTTAATACAACTGCTAGCATAAATGTCTAATTAGTAAAAGGCGGTAATTTTTGCAGCAATCGTATATTACACTGATTGTCTGAAGAATTTTGTAGTAGCTAAAATATTGACATGCGGAAATAAAAGAGAAATCTTCTACCAGAAGTTAAAAAGAAAGCTAATTAGATTATGAATTATATATATATATATATATATATATAGGGAAAAAGGGGTATGAGCAACTTGCTCATTTAGTAAATAAGCAATTGATGATGTGGCATACATGTGATTGGAAATGCCTTTAAAGAGTTAGTTGTCCAATGTATCACATGCATGCCACATAATCAATTGCTCATTTACTAAATGAGCAAGTTGCTCATATCTCTTTTACCCATATATATATATATATATAATTAGGTTGTGTACAATAAAGACACATTTCTCATCAGAAGTTAAAAAGAGAAATAAATCGGATTGTGAAAAAAAAAATACATTTTTCATCCAAAGTTACACGGAAACCAAAATATAAACACGACATTTTGCTCTCTTATCTCTCTGTTAAAGAATCTTTACTTCTCACTTCCTTATTTCATTTTCACTTACATAGAACAATATCTTTTTCATTATAGGAAATTTATTTTTATCACATTTTACAATAATCACTTGATGACGATAGTTCTATCACATTTTACAATAAATACTTGATGACAATAATTATATCATTATATGCATGTATCATGTAGGGTAGTGCAGCAGATGTTGCCATGTGTGCGATGCTCGAGATAGATCGAAACCCTCAACTGAAGAAGCTTGGATGGAGACTGCTGTTGCAGGTTTGTTGAATTGTAGTTCTTTCTTTTTTGTTTCTTTTCAGAAAATAATTATAACTACACTTCTGCAAGTTGTGGACGATTTAACATCAATTAAGAGCAACTCAAGAGTTGCATAAAACAGTGAAGGCAATAGAGACATCAATGCATTATCCACAATGCAAGTATGAGTAGGGTCTCGTGGTAAAGCCTCTTTGCTATTGAGCAAGAGCAGGAGTTTGAGTCCTGCTTTTGCCAGTTTTCTTATGGAGTAAAAAGTGTGCGTATGTGGGTCTTACAGGCATTGTCAACAAAAAGCATTTACCACAATTTGGATCTCTGAAGCACGGACACTCCATGTAGGGCACCGTACCTGTATCTCGTACGTATCCATTACGGAATACGGCGGGACACGTTTTCTGGGTCAAAATGCAAAAAAAAAATCGTGGGGGTTTAAAATGTAAAAAAAATCTGGGGGTTTAAAACAAAAAAAAGAAATATCAGCATCGGATTTCTCTCTCTCACTCACAAATCCCTAATTACCAAATCTGATTTCCCCCCCCAAACCCGTCACCGCTTCTCTCTGCCATCGCCGCCTCCTCTCTCCGCGGCTAGTCTCTCTCTTCCGTCGCCGCTACTCTCACCTTCGTCGCCGCCTTCTCTCTCCGCTCCTCTCTCTCTCTGATTCTACTCTTTCTCTGCCATCGCCGTCGTCTTCTTTTCTCTGCCGTCGGCCGCCGCTGCCGTCTCCCACCATCGTCGCCTCCTACTCTCTCCTCCGTCGCCGCCTCCTCTCTCCGCTCCTCTTTCTCCACCATCGCCGCCCGTCGTCCTGCTTTCTCCACAGTCAGCCACTGCTGCCACCGTCACCTGCCATCGCTGATTCCTCTCTTATAAGTCACAAGTCACAACAAACCCTATGTATGAAAATTTTTCACTGTTACAAGATGTACCAATTTTCAAAATTTCAAGATGCATCCTTTTTACATACAAGATGCTTGCTTGCTGTCGACTTACAACATTAGAATTTTTTCTTTGCTTGCTTGCTTGCTATCATTTTGCTGTGAAATTTGCTTGCTATAATTTGTTGTGATTTTTTCCAATCAGGAGTATAAAATCTTATATTTCTTCCAATGAATTGCTTGCTGTGAATTCTTCCCAAATCTTCTAATGCTTGCTTGTTGTGAATTCCTGTAAAAAATAGAAGAAAGAAAAATTAATTAATAGATGAATTTGCTAACTGTGAATTCCCAAATCACCATTTTTATGTAAATGCTAAGTTACTCACCAGTTGGATGCATTCCAATTTAGGTTGATCATTGATGGATAGCATGAACTCTACCGGCGGAACCCAACGAATTTCCGTCTATTCCATACTGCTTGTGACATATGTTATATTGCTTATGAACTTGCTTTGTTTACTTATGTCTTATGTTATTGTTTATGCTTATGAACAATTATTGTAGCATTTATGGATTATCTTATTTATGTTTAATGAATGATATTTACCATTTCCTTATTAACAAGAGATATTATTTTGTTATATATATCAGATATTATTTCGTTATGTATATATATAGAGAGCCGTATCCATGTCGTGTCCCGTATCCTACTTTTTTGATTGGCGTATCCCTCGTACCCGTGTCCCCGTATCCGTATCGCCATACCCGTATCGGTGCTTCCTAGATTAGGATGTAACCGATACAAACTATCCAGTCCGATTTGGCTTTTTTTCCAATTACTGGATCTGTTATTCATCTGTGCATAAATGGATATAAATACATATTTGAATAGATCCAAAGAATCTTTATTGTTACACTCATCTTTTTCATGCAAATCGTTGGTTATTTTATTAATATCTAGCTGTAACAATTTGAACCCGAATTTGATATATGGATATTAAGAGCGTCTATCTCCGCTAGAAGCAATTAAATTTTGACCGCAATAATGCCTTTAACTGTTCTATTTACACCCATAAACTTAATGAAGTATGTGGAGTATGCCAAATAGTTTTAAGAGTATTAAAACTATAACCTCTTTGGATGTTGGATGAAAGCTAAGATAACAAGAAGCTTATGTGAAGACATCTCACATTCATAAGTATCTGAACTTTGCCTGGTTTGGGATTAATCATAGAGTTGAGATACCTTCAGTTATTCGGCCTCTGGCCCAAAGTTGAGATTTTTGGAGGTTTCTGAACCCACTCCACTTAGACCACATTTTTTTCTTACCTTCAGACTCTGTTTCTCACTCTTTACCTTGACTTTCCAGAGAGGTATGGATAGGATTAAATTTTGAGTGGAGGCAAACTTCAGGTGTTTTACCTCTACCACAAACTTTCTACAAGATTGGCCACAGTTATCATAATTCTGCATCAAGCTGACCCTCGTTTATTTAAAAAAGTCATCTCAGTTTTTTTCCTGAGATGAGCGTTCTTATGATCAGTGGCAGAGCCAGAACTTTTATTTTCGTCAAGGTGAGTGAAAGTAATAGTAACAATTTTTAACTGAGAAGAACCCAAATACAATACAATACAAATAATTTCAAGAAAATCCAAGTACATGTAACATCTGTTACAAACAGAAATTAAGATTAAGGTTGGCAAAGTAGTCCATTTGTTTTCTTCTTAAATCGAGTTAATTAGTTTACTTGATCTTAGTTTGTTGTTTATTAAAGAGAGTAAGCAAAATGAACTTAAGACTTGATTTTCCCTTGCCTGACAATATTTTTTTTTATCTATTGAAGTTTCAAGGGTTGCAAACTCGCAATTGCCCACGATACGTGGGTTTTGGCTCCACCCCTGCCTATGACATTGGGTGTGAGTACAGGACTTATCAATTTGTAAAAGTTGGACATAATGATATATGGTCCTAATATTATATGCCTAAGCATAAATTTGATCCAGTTGACATCAGAAGATTATGTTTTATTTTACATAATCAAATTACAGATATATCATCCATAGAAATATCATAATACAAATTGTGAATACAACATTACAAATTACAAGAATCTTCGTAGTCAGTACAGAAGTAATAAGAGTTTACTAGTTTAACAAATGTGAAGTATGTTTCGATACCAATGATTATTGTTCAAAAAGTATATGACAAGTGTCTAAGAAGTGCCCTAAATATAAGATTGCCGCATCCACGAATGTGTTGGTGTCCGACATGTATCCAACCCTAGTACATCTCTATGATATAATTGTCTTTGCTACATGGTATTTAACATTCCATTGGGAGCAGGTACATGATGAAGTTATACTCGAAGGGCCCACGGAGTCTGCTGAAATTGCTAAGGCAATCGTTGTGGAGTGCATGTCCAAACCCTTCAATGCCAAAAATATCCTCAAAGTCGATCTTGCTGTTGACGCCAAGTGTGCAAAGAGCTGGTATGCAGCTAAGTAAATGGCGCAATGACTCGTAGAGCTCGGCTCAATTTACGAGCCCCATGTTCTGCATCCTCCTGGTTTTGTCCTTTGAATAGCATGAGATACACTCATCAGCAGATGCATGAGATATTCTGGTCAAAGATTTTGAGCAAACAAGGCAAGTCCTGGTGTAACGGTAGATTCAAAAGGTCAAGCTTCATATAAGAATGTGATTGGAGCCGGCTTTGGGCTACATGAATGTATATAGTACTGAGTCTCTTTGTAATATCTTGTAGTACATTCAATTATTTGTATTTGAACACAACTGACCAGAAGTAACGAAAATTTTTATGATAGTAGAAGGAGAAACAAATTCACCATGGTTCATCTCTAATTTGTAAATCTTTTCAATCTGGTATTTTCTGTTATATTGATATTTGATGTGGTTTGTTTTGGGGGGGTGGTTGCACCAGGTGTGAGTGCTTCTCAATTTGTATTTTTGTGGAAGCTTTGGTACTGACGGTACATCCGATCCTCAGCTGAGGGAACGGCTCGAGAGTAGGCGGGAGTGAGGTGGAGGTCAGATGCTCGGTTCGGATCTGGAAGCTTGGATCCGGAAGTCTCGTGTACCTGCACTCGGCCTAGGAACATTGGGGTTGATCCCGGTGGTAGGTCTTCCGACGGTCTAGTCAGTCACTGGAGAGTAACAATAACTAGGGTTTTGAGAGGATAGAGATTGATTACATTTTGAAGGGGTAGGGGGCCTGGTATTTATAGGCAGTGCCAACTGGGTCTGGATCCGGTCGCCCCTCGGCCTGACGTGGCGGAAGCCCAGGAGATTTAGGGCTGATCTGGTAGTCCTGATGATCGGGGGTGAACGGCTTTTGAGGGGATCCTGTGGCCCATGAGGGGCCACGTCATCTGATCCATATCAGGAGCCCCCCACTTCTGGAGGGCTGGGTAATCCAGCTGTGTAGGAGTGGTTTTTTTGCCTCTGTAGGAAGAGCTGGGTAGGATGAAGGGGAACCTCACTTGGAGTCACGAGGGGTGTCGGGTGCAGAAGCGTCGGAGCTCGGTGCGCTGAGCATCTAGGGTCGGCAGGCGAGCCCCTCACTGGTTGGAAATAGCAAGGGAGCGTCGAGATCCGTGGAGTAGGTCTTCTTGCCGAGCGTTTAGGGTTGGCAGGCGAGCCCCCTCACTGGTTGGAAAAGCAAGGGAGCGTCGAGATCCGTGGAGTAGGCCTTCTTGCCGAGCTTCTAGGGTCGGTCGGCGAGCCCCTCACTTGTTGGGGGATAGTTTGGGGCTCATGGTGACATCCGAGCGTCGACCCCGAGGTCGCTTGGCAGATCGTGGGGGTCGGTAGGTGAGCCCCCTCACTTGTTGGAAAAACAAGGGGACGTAGGAGTCTGTGGAGGTGTCCTTCTTGCCGAGCGTCGAGGGTCGGGAGACGAACCCCTCACCGATTAGGGGGGTAATTTGGGGTTCGCGGTGGCATCCGAGCGTCGAGTCCCAAACCGTTAGAAGAAACTTTTTGGGGCTCGCGGTGACATCCGAGCGTCGACCCTGAAGCTGTTGAGAGAAACATTTTCTGGCTCGCAGTGTCATCCGAGCGTCGAGGTCCAAGCTGTTTAGAAGAAACTTTTTGGGGCTCGACTTGACATCCGAGTGTCGACCCAGAAGCCGTTGAGCAAAACTTTTTTGGGGCTCGCGGTGTCATCCGAGCGTCGAGGCCCAAGCAGTTTAGGAGAAACTTTTTGGGGCTCGTGGTGATATCTGAGCGTCGACCCTGAAGCCGTTGAGAGAAACTTTTCTGGCTCGCGGTGTCATCCGAGCACCGAGGTCCAAGCAGTTTAGGAGAAACTTTTCAGGGCTCGATGTGACATCCGAGCGTCGACCCTGAAGCCGTTGAGAGAAACTTTTTTTGGGGCTTGCGGTGTCATCCGAGCGTCGAGCCCCAAGCAGTTTAGGAGAAACTTTTTGGGGCTCGCAGTGACATCCGAGCGTCGACCCTGAAGCCGTTGAGAGAAATTTTTTCTAGCTCGCAGTGACATCCGAGCAGCGAGACCCAAGCAGTTTAGGAAAAACTTTTTGGGACTCGACGTGACATCCGAGCATCGACCCTGAAGCCGTTGAGAGAAACTTTTTTTGGGCTCGCGGTGTCATTCGAGCGTCGAGGTCCAAGCAGTTTAGGAGAAACTTTTTGGGGCTCGCGGTGACATCAGAGCGTCAACCCTGAAGCCGTTGAGAGAAAATTTTTTGGGGCTCGCGGTGTCATCCGAGCGTCGAGGCCCAAGCAGTTTAGGAGAAACTTTTTACGGGCTTGTGGTGACATCCGAGCGTCGACCTTGAAGTCGTTTAGAGAAACTTCTTCTGGCTCGCGGTGTCATCCGAGCGTCGAGGTCCAAGCAGTTCAGGAGAAACTTTTTGGGGCTCGACGTGACATCCGAGCGTCGACCCTAAAGCCGTTGAGAGAAACTTTTTTTGGGGCTCGCGGTGTCTTTCGAGCGTCGAGGCTCAAGCAGTTTAAGAGAAACTTTTTGGGGCTCGCGATGACATCCGAGCGTCGACCCTGAAGTCATTGAGAGAAACTTTTTCTAGCTCGCAGTGACATCCAAACGTCGAGACCTATGCAGTTTGGGAAAAACTTTTTGGGGCTCGCGGTGACATCCGAGCGTCGACCCTGAAGCCGTTGAGAGAAACTTTTTGGGGCTCGCAGTGATATCCGAGCGTCAACCCTGAAGCCGTTGAGAGAAACTTTTTGGGGCTCGCGGTGATATCCGAGCATCAACCCTGAAGCCGTTGAGAGAAACTTTTTGGGGCTCGCGGTGACATCCGAGCGTCGACCCTGAAGCCGTTGAGTGAAACTTTTTTCTAGCTCGCGGAGAACGCGGTGACATCCGAGCGTCCACCCTGAAGCCATTGAAAGAAACTTTTTCTGGCTCGCGGTGTCATCCGAGCGCCAAGGTCCAAACAGTTTAAGAGAAACTTTTTGGGGCTCGCGGTGACATCCGAGCGTCGACCCTGAAGCCATTGAGAGAAACTTTTTTAGGCTCGCGGTGTCATCCGAGCGTCGAGGCCCAAGTAGTTTAGGAGAAACTTTTTGGAGCTCGCGGTGACATCAGAGCGTCGAGGCCCAAGCAGTTTAAGAGAACCTTTTAGGGTGGAACTTGGGTGAATAAAGGTGAAGTGCCCGAGAGGTTGACCCTGCACACCGAGCCGCCGTGTTGGTCGACAGAGCCGAGGGTAAGAAGGTATTTTTTGTGCTCTAAGCCGACGTCATCAAGATCTTAATGGCCGTTAGGTCTTGATGATGAAGATCAGATGACCAGATCTCTTTGCAGAATTCGAGGAGTCCCCTCTGCGCTTATAAATCTCCCCCCCCCCCCCCACCCCACTTCTTCACTTCGCTTTCATCCTCTTTATAACAGAAATTTTCTTGTACACCGCCGGCGACCGCTTTCCGTTGATCTTTGCGTACTCCGGGGAACCAGGTTAGTACTTTTGCTTTGAAAATGTCACGGTCTCAGTCCGGCTCCGAGGCAGGTACTTCAGGTCGCGTCGAGGAGGAGGTTCATTCGTCTTTGATATCTTTTTCGTCGGGTGACTTGCGCCAGGTTAAGGAGGACGGTTCTTTCAGTTGGGGGTCGGATAGCGAGGGCGACGTAGCTTTCATTGTAGAGCCTTTGCAATTCCGTAGGCCAGGTAAAGAGCCTACAGAGGTGGAGCACGAAGATGGGGACCCCGAGGGAGAGGGGCTTGTGGAGGAGGAGAATGAGTCCAGGGAAGGAGGCCCGGAAGAAGAGGAGCAGGTCGAGGGGGGCGATGATCAGGAGGGGTCGGAGCGAGGGACTGAAGGTGGTGGTGGTCGTGGCGAGGTCGGAGGGACCGCGAAAAAAAGTAGAGGAAGAAGAGACAGACCTCCCACCGTTGCCTCCCCCAGCAACCCTTGCCCCTGATAGGAAGGATCGTCCCCGAGGGAGGAAGAGAAAGTGGATACGACCCGACAGTCAGACCGAGAAGGATAAGTATGAGTATGGCTCCGGGTTTACGTACCCCCATCTTTGTAGCAAAAATCCATGGTCGATCAGGATGTACCCTGACGACGTGGAGGATCTTCTGGCGTATACCTCGCTGTTGAGGGACGAGGGCCAGGTCCATGATCAAGATGGATAGTGTGAAGTGCACCCTGCATAGGGACTATATGCCTATCTTGAGGACGACTTATTTCATTCCGTGGGAGTTCGAGCTTCTTGTGCCGAACCCAAGAATCCGCCCGACCACCGCGCTTGAGTTGAGCTTCTGCATGTTCCTGAGGATGCTTTCGTCTCGAGGTTGAGACTTCTGCTGCACCCGTTCGTCAAGAGGGTGCTAAATTGGGGGGAGCTGAGCCCCATGCAGTATGGTCCCAACTCTTGGAAACACTTGGTGTGTTTCATTTTGAAGTGTCAGGAGAAGGGGATTACGCCGAGGCTGACTTACTTCCTAGCCATTCTGGGAAGCCAGAGATGGGCATAGATGCAGGTCGTCGTCGAGCGTAAAGGTCGCGTGGCTTTGAAAATAGCCAAGGCCTTGCTCGAGGTCGATGCCGAGCCCCCACACCTGTTCTCGGGTAGATAGCATGGGTGTAGCTGACGGTCATCGCCGAGCGCATAGGTTGGTGGGTTTAAACAGCCCAAACCATGCTCGAGGTCGATGTCGAGCCCCCATGCCTAAGAGAAACCAGTGATGGGCGTAGCTGCAGGTCGTCGCTGAGCGTAAAGGTCGCGTGGCTTTGAAAAAAACCAAGGCCTTGCTCGAGGTCGACGCCGAGCCCCCGTACCTGTTCTCGGGTAGATAGCGCGTGTGTAGCTGACGGTCATCGCCGAGCGTATAGGTTGATGAGTTTGAACAAGCCCCAAATCATGCTCAAGGTCGATGCCGAGCCCCCATGCCTAAGAGAAGCCAGTGATGGGCGTAGCTGCAGGTCGTCGCCGAGCGTAAATGTCGCGTGGCTTTGAAAAAAGTCATGGCCTTGCTCGAGGTCGACGCCGAGCCCCCACACATGTTCTCGGGTAGATAGTACGGGTGTAGCTGACGGTCATCGCCGAGCGCATAGGTTGATGGACTTGAACAAGCCCAAACCATGCTCGAGGTCGATGCCGAGCTCCCATACCTTAGAGAAGCCAGTGATGGACGTAGCTGTAGGTCATCGCCGAGCGTAAAGATCGCGTGGCTTTGAAAAATGCCAAGGCCTTGCTCGAGGTCGACGCTGAGCCCCCACACCTGTTCTCGGGCAGATAGCACGGGTGTAGCTGGCGGTCATCACCGAGCGCATAGGTTGATGGGCTTGAACAAGCCCTAACCATGCTCGGGGTCGATCCCGAGCTTCCTTACCTTAGAGGTGACTTTTTCTGGCTCGAGGTGCCGTCCGAGGGCCGAGCCCCAGGCTTGTATGAGAAGCATTTTGTGGGTTGCGGTTTCTTCCGAACGCCGAGCTCCAAGCTTGTAAGGGAAGCTTTTTGTGGCTCGCAGTTTCTTCCGAACGCCGAACCCCAAGCTTGTAAGGGAAGCTTTTTGTGGCTCGCGGTTTCTTCTGAACGCCGAACCCCAAGCTTGTAAGGGAAGCTTTTTGTGGCTCGCGGTTTCTTCCAAAGGTCGAGCCCGATACATGTTTCTTAAGAGAGCTAATACGAAGCCGAACCTTGTTTTAAGAAAGCTGACATAATTACAACATATTTTGACTTTACAAAATAAGGCACGACGTACCGATTACTTTTTTTGTAATTTACATGGGGGCATCTGCAGAGGCTAATCCCCTCCTTCGAGGAATTTGATGAGGTGCTCTGCGTTCCAGGGCCTCTGGACAGCCTTGCCCTCTGGGTCGGTGAAACGGTACGTGCCCGGGCATACGACCTCAGAAACCTTGTACGGGCCCTCCCAGTTTGGGGCCAGTTTCCTCTATAGGCCGGGGTTTGATACTGCCAGCTTCCGGAGGACGAGGTCCCCTTAGCTTAATGTCGATGGGATGCACCTTTTTGTTGTAGAAACCTTTCGATCCTCTGCTGGTATGTGTTCCTTCTGATGGCAGACTTCTCCCGGATCTTGTCTATGAGATCCAGGTCGGCACGTAGCTGTGCCGAGTTGCTTGCTTCGTCGAAGGTCATGATCCAGGGTGAAGGGAGCCCGATCTCCAGGGGAATTACGGCCTCCGTGCCGTATGTCAGATTGAATGGCGACTCTACCGTGGGGATTCTTTTCGTCGTTCGGTGGGCCCAGAGAACGCTTGGCAGCTCGTCGACCCATAAACCCTTGGAAGAGTTATCAAGTCATTTTTTGAGACCGTCAAGAATTTGGCTGTTTGCGTTCTCGGCCTGGCCGTTCGACTGTGGGTGGCATACCGAAGAAATGCACTGCTGGATCCCGAGATCCTCACAAAACTTTCGGAAATTCTTACCCGCGAATTGAGTCCCATTATCTGTGATGAGTATGTGTGGAATCCCGAATCGGCAGACGATGTGTTTCCAGAAAAATTGTTGGGTCTACTGCTCGGTGATCGTGGCCAGGAGCTCGGCCTCGATCCACTTCGTGAAGTAGTCGATTGCCACTATAAGAAACTTTCTTTGGCCCGTTGCCTTCGAAAATGGGCCTACCAGATCCATCCCCCACATAGCAAAGGGGGTCGGACTGGCCAGGGAACGGAGGTTTGTTTGCGGAGCTCTTTTCACCCAGGAGAACCTTTGACAAGGGCCGCACTTCTTTACCAGGGCCAGGGCGTCTTGCAGCATGGTGGGCCAGTAGTACCCGTGATTCAGAGCCTTTCGCGCAAGCGATCGGCTTCCCATATGGCACCCGCCAATTCCTTCATGGTGCTCCTTGAGAGCGTACTTTGCTTCGTTGGGGGTTAGGCAACGGAGGTAGGGCCTTCCGTCCATCGTGGTGTAAGACCGTTTGAAGAGGGTCTCGCTAATCACTGCGAACCTTTCCGAACGGACCTAACCGAAGTTTTTTTAAAGAGTTCGGTTCGGTTTTTGGTTGGCTTCTAAATAAACCGAACCGAACAAAAAACCGAACTTTTTTTGGACCAAAAGAAATTTACCACTTCTTCCATTTAATGTCGAGAATGTTAATGCTTCTCTAACGTTCATTCTTAAAATTGGTTATACTGCATCTCAGAGAGGCTGTAGAATTCAACGGTCGAACAATATTCATATTTGAAGCAGTATGTGTATTGTCAAGCTGTACAAAAACCATGAGATGGGTAGGAGCCATAAGGCCAACACTGATTGCAAGCTTCTCAACATAGACTCAATTAAATGAATGAAGACTTGGTATCTGGCATAAAACCCTGCTTCTCTGATCGTAGCTATCAATATCTTGAGCTCTCTATAAATTATACAGAAATAAGAATTCATCTCATTGCAGACTAAGAACTTGAAAATTTTGTCCCTTGCCTCTGTAATTCCATAATCAGGTGCATTCTTCACTCTTGTCCTCTTCCTAAAAAACTGAAGAGGTGCAAATATTTGACAGTGAATTCTAATGATCTGGCCTCTTGGTTACAAACTCAGAACCGACTTCCTATCAACTCTACAAGTCTTGCATCAGCCTCCGTAAAGCCAACTCAAGCATTTCCACCAAACAACTTCTCGTCACTAACCCAACTTTTCCTTACATTACACACTATTGCATATTTAATGCAAACTTCTTATCATTTACGCAATTCAACAGCCTCTCTGAGATGCAGTATAACAAATTGAAGAATGTAGGTCTGTATTGGGTCCTTCATTTCTTTTAAAATTTCGGTTAGTTCGGTTATTAACCGAACCGAACCGATATAAAATTCGGTTAGTTCGGTTATAAAATTCGGTTCGGTTCAAACCAAATTTTATCAATTTCGGTTTGGATTTCGGTTTTAAATTTACCAAACCGAAAATTTCGGTTCGGTTCGGTTATTTTCGGTTCGGTTCGGTTTTGCACCGATGAACAGCCCTACCTGACCCGCCTTGCTTTGGCTCGATCTTCGAGGAGCTCTCCTTTGATTAGAAACTTTCTGATGGGAGTGGTCCAATCGTCGGGATGAGCTCCGTCTTCGATGCAGAGGGTCTCGGGGAGGTCGGTACTCGGCTTCAGGAGTACTTCGATCAGGACGAGGTCGAGATCTTCGAAGGACGAGGAGGCTAACTTTAACAGAGCGTTGGCCTGGGCATTCTGCTCTCTGAGGATCCTTAAGACTGCAGATTCATCAAAAAACGTCAAGAGCCGCTGGACCAAAGCCAAGTATCGGATCATCCGATCGTCACGGGCTTCGTACTCTCCGGTGATCTGATTGACCACGAGCTGCGAGTCGCTAAAAGGCCTTGATCTGTCTGGCGCCTGCCTGATGTACCAGGGTGAGCCCGGCAATCACGGCCTCATATTCGGTCTCGCTGTTGGAGGCTGGAAAGTTGAGGCGGAGGCAATATTGAAGAAGGAAGTTGTCAGGTCCTCGCAAAATGATGCCCGCACCATTCCCCGCTTCGCAGGAAGAGCCGTCGACGTAAACTTCCCACGTCTGGTTGGCCTCATCACTTTCGGGTTGCTCGGAGATGGTGCATTCCATGATGAATTCGACGAGGGCCTGCCCCTTGGTGGACGTTCTTGGCTGATAGCCGATGTCGTATTGACTGAACTTGATCGATCATTTGACCAGTCGACCGAAGCTCTCGGGTTTGTAGAGTACGGCCTTCATGGGCTGGTCTATGAGGATCTGGATTGGGTGCGATTGGAAATAGGGGCGGAGCTTCCGCGCGGCCATAACTAGGGCGTAGGCCACCTTCTCCATTTTTGAGTATCTGGTCTCGGCGGCGAGCAGAACCTTGCTCACATAGTACAACGGCTTTTGGACTCCGTCCTCTTCTCGAACGAGAACAGCACTAAGCATATATTCCGAAGCCGAAAGATAAAGCCAGAGGGGCTCGCCTGGTTCGGACTTGCTTAGGAGAGGAGGGTTGGCGAGATACTCTTTCAATTGGGCGAACGCCTTTTGCTGCTGAGTACCCCACTCGAAGCCTCTGGTTCCGCGTAAAGCTTTGAAGAACGGGAGAGACTTCTCTTCGGACTTGGAGAGGAAATGGCCGATGGCCGCTAGTCTTTCCGTGAGCCTCTGGACTTCTTTGATGTTTCTAGGAGGGGCCATGTCTATTTTGGCCCAGATCTTCTCGGGGTTCGCCTCGATGCCATGCTGGCTGACGATGAACCCTAGGAATTTCTCTAAGAGACACCGAACGCACACTTCGCCGGATTGAGTCTCATATTGTGGGTCTGAAGGACCCCAAAGGTTTCCTCCAGGTCGGCGACGTGGTCCTGCCCCCACTGGCTCTCGACGAGCATATCATCGACGTATACCTCCATGTTGCGATCGATTTGATCCTTGAAGACTCGGTTGTCGAGCCTCTGATAAGTAGCACCGGCATTTTTCAGCCCGAAGGGCATAACCCGGTAGCAATAGAGACCTTGGTCCGTGACGAAGGACGTCTTCACTTTATCAGGGGGAACATTCGGATCTGGTTGTAGCCTGAGAAGGCATCCATGAAAAAAGGAGCTCGTGATCCGACGTTGCGTCGATAAGAGCGTCGATGCTGGGGAAAGGGAACGGATCTTTGGGGCACGCCTTGTTGAGGTCAGTAAAGTCTATGCAGATCCTCTAGCTCCCGCTCGCCTTTCTGACCATCACGACGTTCGCCAGCCACTCAGGGTAGCTGACCTCCTGTATGAAATGGGCGGACAAGAGTTTGTCCACCTCCGTTTTCACTGCATACTGCCTCTCTGGGGCGAACTTACGTCGCTTCTGGACGATCGGCTTCGAGTCGGGGATCACGCTGAGTTTGTGCATGATCAGGTTTTCAGAAATCCCAAGCATATCGGAGGGCTTCCAGGCTGTAACACTCCGAATTCCAAAAACAGCTGAATTCGGGATATCCACAGGATCTTTACACTTCATTCGTACAATTTTACAAAGAATTTAAAACTTTTATTTCAACAATGATTACATCAGAGTCTTTTACATTAATATGCAGCGGAATCAATAAAATATAACAATGATGAATGTACAATTGTTACACTTTAACATTTAAGTAATTAACAGCATCAAATCATCTTTATATCTTCATGTAACTCCAAATCCTGCATATAAAACTGTGGGCGCGTCAGTTGCTGACAACTGACGAAATATTATATACGGCCATCCTCTCTATGCCGGAAACAGTATAACGATTCTTAAATACTTTAGCAAACACAAGCTTGATCACAAACAAAGCTACAAAGGGACTATCCTGTTGATGTCGTGTTGTGCGGTGCACTTAGTCCTTAATGCAGTTATTATATTACATGACACTAATGCGCACTTGTTCGGATTCTATGCATCCCATACTACATAGGTCCAAGGGCAAGCCCTTAATCGTTCTTCATCTTTGTAGGGTTCAATCCCTCGTTATGACTTAATCTACTACTGTAATTACGGTAGGAATCTTAGATGATCTATGAGTACAAGCACGTGTACAGAAAATTCTGGAGGGGAATCCCACGTCATGTCACGACGCATCGTGAAGACAGCCTGTGGCAATTCAGCCTCACTTCATGGCACACGATCCTCTTGTAGTCACCAAACATCCCACAAGCGTCGCCACCGGGACGATAATTCTGGAGTAGTGCACACGCCATGTCTTGACGCATCAAGAAGGCAACCTGTGGATCACTCTCACACCGCCAATCCGATGGCCCTCATACTCGTGTTTTTCTCCTACTTTCATCACGTCTTCACTATGTATCTCTCTATAATTTCGGTAAGTATCATAGATGTTCTATGATTACAAGCACGTGTACAGAAAACCTGGAGGGGAATCCCACGTCATGTCACGACGCATCGTGAAGACAGCCTATGGCAATTTCAGCCTCCTTCATGGCACACGATCCTCTTGCAGCCACCAAACATCCCACAAGTACTGCTACCAGGATGGTACTCTGGAGTAGTATCCACGTCTTGTCAAGACGCATCGTGAAGACAGCATGTGCATACCCTCACAACACCCATCCAAAGGCCCTCATACTTGTGTTTTTCTCTTACTTTCATCACAGCCTTACAAGTTTGTTTTAAAAGAAAATCATCACAACCTAGAGCTAGCTTGCCCTACCGGACTTAAATCAAAACAACAGAGACAGTCAGCCTACCTGGCTACTTCTCAAGAGACACTCAACCCTCAACGGTTAGCTCTCAAAATCATAAATGATACTGCCGGTCACTAGGTCTCGCCTAGCCTCTAGATTCCAACAACTATCTCTTTCTAAAGATCCACAATATTTCATAACTAATCTCAAATAATCATTTCCATTTCTTTTGTCCACAAACTCTTTTTCAAAACATTTTTTTTATAATCTCATAACATGAGGACAATTCAATTTGGTATCTTTATCAATTTCACCATTCATATCCTGGTGTGCATTTCGAAATAAACCTTAATCAAGTATTAATAATCATAAAATCTCGTATTCAAACTTATTTAACTTTCATTTGTCAAAATCAAATCCAAACTCAGGAACCAAAAACCAGTTCGGTTCAGTCGACTGGTGACAGTATCAGTTGACTGTTCTGCGAATATCGAAACATCACAGTCGGTTCAGTCGACTGTTGACAAGGAACCAGTCGGCTGTTCCACTAATACTTTGAAAGCTCAACACCAAGCAGCAGTCGACTGTGAACGTAGACAGTCGGCTGTTCTGCGAAACTTTGAAACATCAAAAACAACAGTCAGTTCGGTTCAGTCGACTGTGAAAGAAGATAGTCGACTGTTCCGCCGACGAAAAACAAATTATTATACTTGCCAATCCACTGTGGAAATAGACAGTCGACTGTCAATTACACCAATAGCAACTTGCATATATTTTTCTACCTTTTAATTGATTTGTACTTCCATAAAAATATAGATCATTTCCAGAATGTATTCTCTTAAAAACAATATCGTATAGGTGTTCAAATTCCCCAGTTTCTCGTCTTTCAATAAAAATCCTTTAAAATGCATAAAAAAAACATATACAATCAATTTCCCAAATAGAATATTGTCTTTTATCAAAAATTACTTTATAAAAATCTCCATACTCAAAAATAGATATTTTGAAGTTAGAACCACACTTCTTTGCCATATTAACAACAAACAATTCTTTTATACACATTGCATTATTTTTACCAAAGTCTCAACATGCATCAATTTCATACAAATAATTTCAATTCTAGTATTTCAACTAGCAATCATAACAATTTAGGGAAATAGAATAGCAATTTGCATCTACCACACCAATCAAAATTTAACGATTCATTTCTACATTAATTTGCATGCAATCTCATAACACCAATGCAAATTCAACAAATAAATTGTATATCATCTATCATGTAAATTCTACTCATAAATTAGAAAGCATTCAAGAAACACCCACCTAAAGTTGAAGAAACACGAATAGAAAGCTCCTAGAAAAATCCCTTAGAATGCACGAATAGATCCTTCTCCTCCTAGCTCCTTGCCAACACCGAAAGCTTCAAATGGGGTTGTATAGCCGGCCTCCAATGGAAAAAGTCAAACTAGAAACTATTCAATCTTCTCCTCACTCTAATCTTTTCTCTTATCAACTTTTCTATTGTACCAAGATGAGAAGAAATTTGGGGGTATTTATATATAATTTTGGGTGGATTGAATGGCTAGGATTAGATCACTAGTTTGGAATTAAAGGCTAGGATGAGTTTGGAAGTTGCCATAACCCCCCATGACTTGAGAAACTACCTCATCACTACTCCCATTTTCAAAATTTAAACTTGCTTTCCCTCCTACTTTAAAAATCCAAAATTTTGTTCTTTCCCTCTTTTATGAACAGCCCGGCCCCCAACAATGTGTTCACATCGCACGTGTGCGCGTGCACGTGCTTTGTGTACACCCAAAAATAAATTATTTAATTAATCCTTTTAAAACAACTATTTATATATGTAATAAATATAAAAATTATACTTCTCATGCACAATTAAAATAGACACACATAATTTCATGAAGTTCATTTTGAAAGAATAATACGCTTAAAACACGTACACCAAAACACATGCGTCGCCCGAAAATCTCAAAAATACAAAATTGACTTTATCATCCTGAAAAATATTTATAATTAATTGGAATGCAACATAAGAATATATTTAATATACATATATGATAATGTACTCAAACGTATAGAAAACACGTGTATTGCACGTAAAATTTATTTTAATAAAAATAGACAAAAATTGAATTCTATTTACAAAAATGAATTTAAACAAGTTTATAAAAATAATTAATTGAAATCCATTGAAAACTTTGCACGTAACGGTGGAATATCCGAAATCGACACGTGCATCGATAATACGTAAAAAGCACGAAAAAACTCAAGGATTGAAATTTTGCATTTGAGTTGTCTCAAATGGGATTTTGAGAATACGGGATTGCATAAATAATCGAAATTCAAAATGCATATTAAAATGTGTTATGGATATCATCAATAACAGTACAAAATACACGTGCGTAACACCCGAGGGCAAAATTGTCATTTAAATTTTGCGGGGTGTTACACAGGCGAAGAGTCGACATTGTGGTGAATGCAGTCGATCAGGTCGGACTTGAGGTTGGGAGCGAGGGAGCAGCTCACGCAGAACCACTTCGACATGTCCCCTGTCTTGAACGAGACTTCCTCTAATTTGCCTATCGGCTCAGGCTCGGGCTGGCTTCTTTCGGGTTGTAGCTCGATGGCGTCTAGGGGAAGCACACCGCCCCCGACTGCCATCATATAGCACGACAGTGCTGCTTCTTGGTTGGCCGAGGATGGCGTTGTAGGCTGCCTTGACGTTTACAACCATGAAGTCCATCGACTCGGTCCATCTGTGAGGGGTCGTACCGGCGATGATGTTTAAGGTCACGATCCCCTCTATTGGCACCAGGACACCGGAGAACCCGTGCAGGGTGTACCCGGCTAGCTTCAGCTTATCACGGGAGAGCTTGAGGTTCTCAAATGCTTCCAGGAAAAGGATGTTCACCGAGATCCCGTTGTCCACGAGGATCCGACGGGCCTCGTAGTTCGCCATGCTGAGGCTGATGACTAGCGCATCGCAGTGCAGAAATCGGACTCCCTCCAGGCCTTCTCCTGAGAAGGAGACGGGGAGCTGCTGGACCTGGGGGGAAAGGGAGGCCTTGAATGGCATTTACCTCTCGGACGAATGCCTTACGAGAAGTGTTGGACTCTTCTCCCATGGGCCCCCCCATGGATGCAATGCAGGATGGCTTGACCTTCAGTTTCTTCAGCCTCGGGATTCTGCTCGGGACGTGATTTAGGGGCGCGAGGAGGGGAAGGCCTCCAGTTCCTCATGTCTCTTCGGTCTCGGACATCTTCTCGTGTGAATTCACGGAGGTACCCTCGTTAGATGAGGGTCTTGATTTCGTCTTTCAGGGCCCGGCAGTAGTCGGTGTCATGCTTGTTGTCCCGGTGGAAGCGACAGTAGAACCGCTGATCTCTTTTCTTGTTGTTGGTCGACCGAGGCGGCATCTGGACGAGGTCCATGTCCTTGATCGCTAAGAGGATAGCCGACACGTTCTGTGTCAGTGGCGTGTACCTTTCGAAGCGCAGAATCGTAGGGACCTTCTTCATGATGGTTCCGTCTTTTGGGACCTTGTTTGCTGGCTCCGCCTCGTCGGCCTTGCACTTCCCCTTTCCCTGAGTCTCCTTGGTGTCCTTGGGATTTAGGGTCTCTTCGGCCCGGATATACTTTTCGACCTGATTGAGCAAGTCAGGGAAATCGGGGGGAGGTTTCTTCGCCAAGGGATGCCTTCAGCTGGCTATGCCGAACGTTGTGTCGGAACACTGCCGAGGTGACCCCAACGTTGAAGGAGGAGACTGGCCTTGCCTCCGTGGTGAACCTCCGGACGAACTGCCGGAGTGACTCCCCATCCTTCTGTCGAAGGTCTAGTAAGGACATGCTCGTCTTCTCGGCTCTGCTGGTCACGAAGTGTGCTAGGAAATTGGCCTCCAGCGGGTCGAACGAGTAGACCGAGCTGGGGACGAGCTTGGAGAACCATTCCCGAGTCGGACCCCGGAGGGTGGTAGGGAAGGCACGGCATAGGAGGGGATCCAAAGCGTTGTGAATCATCATGAGGGTCTTGAAACCCTCCATGTGATCAGCAGGATCCACTAGTAGAAAACCTTGCAATAATAATGGATTATTTGCAAGCACAAAAAATTCCTTGTTGGTGCTATTATCAACAATAAATTAATCACAACAAACTCATCCATTGCAAATGTTTTAACATCCGCAAGAGATTCTATTGAATTGTTGCAGGTGTTGATAATTACAAGGCAACAATTGTAACAAACAATATTCCATTACCAAAGTAGTAATAAAATATTTATTTTTAAAAATAAATTAGATATAAACACGTGCATTACATAGATAATTTTGCCACTCAACAGTTTGATGTTAAAAAATTATCCTTACTTCTCAAAATACTGAGCGGGTAAAAAGAAAAAAAAAATCAATAAACACATTCTTCTTTCCCGGGCTAAAATCGAAAAGCGAAAAAAAATCAGAAACCCCGCGACCTTGCCCTAAAACATAAACCCTGATTCCCCCCCTCCCCCCCCCCCCCCCCCCCCCCCCCCCCCCGCCCGCATCCCACCAAAAATTGCAACTTTCTTCATCCAGCCTCCTCGTCGCCGCTCGTCGCCGCTCATCGTCGCGCCTGCCCGCTCATCGTCGCCCCTACCCGCTCCTCGTCGCCCCTACTCCTTGTCGCCGCTCCTTGCCGCCGCCGCCGCCTCCTCCACGCCTCCTTTTCAATGTCAATACTCGCTTACTGGAGGGTGGACTTCTACCATCATCATCCTCTCCAAAGTCTCCCAGATTATCAGATGGAATCTTCAAGTATTTATGTGCAATATACGGTCAGATCTAATAAATTATTGAACAACTCTTACTTGTATGTGTCCACCTTAACGCTGTTGCATACAACAGCACTTAGAAGTAGTGTACAAACAGCCATCGAGTAATCTAGATCTTTATGGGTTTAGTTTTGAAATCTTTACCTATCTTAAGATATAAGATACAATTAAAGGATGCAAACCTTAAAGTTCGGGTCAGATTTGTTTCAGCTTATTGGATTATAGGGCTCCGTTGCCACCCCTAACTATAGTATAAATACATCATGCCAACCTGGCATCATTGTTTGAACCTGACTTGATTGTTGTATTTGTCACGGTGCTGTTCAGATTTCTTGTATTGGATAAGGACTTCCTGGTAGAGAACCGACGGACATTGAGAGCCATGTAAGTTTTAATTTCTCTGAAGTTCCCATGTCAGAGTACTTGTTAAGTAGTTGGTAAGCGATTCTATTTACCGGATTTCAGGTCAGAATTCGGAACTTTTTTGATTTATTATTACATCTGTGACCGTACAGATATCTTTGGTGAGTCCACAAAGATGAGTTTAATTCAATTAAAACATGTTTTAACTTTTAGTTTGAAAATGTAAAGGACAACTAATTCACTTAAATGTAACAATAACTATAAGGAAAATGCAACTTTTTGATTGCTTGACGAAAACTTAATGAGCACTCCTAACTACCCAATCGTTAATGTATTATGAGATGGATAATGTTAACTCTTTGATTTGGATGATTGGTTATACTAGCATACTATGAGATATTAAATTTTAGCTCACCATCTCATTTATCGCTCATATACATCTACTCTAGTTGTATGTCATATATTCACCAATCTTCTGTACTATGATGGTTTTATTGGGTAGAACATTGTGATGTCTCAATAATAACGATAGCAATCATTAGTTCATTACTTCTCACATTATCAGAATACTCCCCAATTGTTCTTCTGTCCTCGTTATAATGAATGATAAGTTAATAGCGGTTAACTGCTTGCAGGTGTACAATAGAGACCTTTTCCTATTTCTTTGCTTTCTTCTCATCATCGTGGCAGCAATTACTTCTTTTAGGGTTCACCATGAAACGTCGCAAGTTACTGGAAAATCTGTACTTTGTCTGAATCGGCATCAGACTGAGGAATGGAAAGGGTGGATGCAGGTTAGTTGTCCTTTAAAACTGGGTTTCCTCTTTAAGAGGGCCTAATTTCCTATCATCATAACAATATTTTCCAAATTGTTCTATTCCTTATGTTATATTTAGAATTTTTCATTGCCATATGTCGTATCATTTCTATGTGATCTTGCTTCTTAGTCTTCGAGATTTTATAGTTAGCAACATGAATGGATGGTCACTTTCATTTACCAGGTATTATTCGTGATGTATCACTACTTCAATGCGGGAGAAATGTACAATGCAATCCGTATATTCATTGCTGGATATGTCTGGATGACTGGATTCGGGAACTTCTCTTATTATTATGTTCGAAAGGATTTCAGCTTTGCGCGATTTGCTCAGGTGACTAATTTCTTTCACCTACAATGCCAACAGATATTTATAGAAGTTTTGGTCACACGGACAAGTTTGTCTCGAAATAAGGTCACCAAAAAATTACGCTTTTCATACAGGGGCAAATTTAACACATGGAATTCATTTGGAATATTCTAATTTATGTATATTGTATAGTACAAATACTGATAAGAAATCATGCATGTCAAACAGATGATGTGGCGTCTGAATTTTTTTGTTGCTTTTTGCTGCATTGTTCTCAATAACCACTACATGTTTAAGAACCAACTATATTAAGAACCAACTACAGGTTTAAGAACCAACTATATTAAGAACCAACTATATGTTGTTTCGTCCGTTGGATTGTCTTCTAAAGAATCATGTCTCACATGTTGTCTTGTCTCATAGCCCATTTAAAGCTATTCACTCTCGAATCCACCATAATAACTGTGTTTTGTTTTTGTTGAATATTTCTGTTTTAATATGCATTTTGGTGGATCCAAAGTTAATTCTAGGTTTATCTGAACGCCTATAGAAATCATAATTTTATCTTAATTTGTACAGTGTATCTATATTCTATTTATCACACTTGTTTACTGTGGCTTGAAGTTTTCTTGTTTGTTTATTAAGTGCATATATATCTCGTCTTTACTTTCTGTTTTAATTATTATTCTGACTCTTCAGTATCATGTAGTGAATGTTGATTCAATTACTAGTAATCCATTATCTTTTAGTTTCTAGTCACTATTGTTAGAAATAAAGAATAAATGCATGAACTTTTTGTGCAGAATCTAGTTTTAAAAGGTCATGATACTGAGAACTCCCAAGAAGCTCTGCAAGTTCTTGATATAATCCTAAGACAGCATGCAGCTAAGCAGTATGTAATTCAAATAATTTTTTACAAGAAATATATTTGTTTATAAAGTCATTCCTTTTAATGGCTTTGTTTGTTGTAGGGGGTGTTTGCTTGTGAGGCAATCTTTTTTCCATAACAACCCAGCGAATTTCACTGAAATTGGTGGAGGTGTTATAGGCTGCAGAGGATTTCATTCAAGTTTTCGAACATCTCAGGGTAGGCTCTCCCTAAACATTGGTAATTATCTTTGTTTCCCTGGAGCTATCATTGTCTGTGTTAAATCATGTTGGATAGCCTCTTTCTTTCTCTTGCTGTGCTTTTGCAGACACATTTCCCCCCCTAACACCATTCATGTTTCTGTGCAGATGTCTCAACTACTATGATAGTTAAACCAGGGCCAGTTGTTGATTTTCTAATTCAGAATCAGAATGCTAGGGATCCATACGGAATTGACTGGGCAAAAGTATGTATATACTTTTGTTTCCCAATCAGAACCTATTGTAAAGAGGCTTTTCTCTTTACAAAACTACTATGCTACTTTTGTTTTCTGTTTTGATAAAAAATAAAATGCAGTTGTTACATTGTTTCATGTTGGTATTGCTAATTTACTAACGAACAATGTTACTTGATTAGAAAACACTCAACTAATTTAGTTGTTAGTATTACTAATACGAGAAATAGAATTGGGAAAATGATTTGGTTAACTACGCTTTGTTGCAAAATGTCATTTATCTGTTTTGCTTTTTCTAAATACGGTTTTGATTCTTCCTTTTATTTTTTTTCCTTTCTTGTGCCTTAACAGACAAAGCGAACGTTGAAAAATTTGAGGATAAAGGCAAGCCCGAATAACACAGAATCCAAGATTATTGGTCTCAGTGATAAACCTTGCAATGAGCAACCGTGAGTTCATATTAACCTGTTGCTCAAGTGGTTACTTCTGATGTGACTTTTTTATTTGCTGTTTATCATGAGTTGCAAGCTTATACCTTGAAATCCTTCTTCTTGATTTAATTTTGTTGAGGCGATCTCTGTCAAGTTATATTTACCTCTAGTTGCTTCTACCCACTCATGACCGAGTGGCACGATTTTTGTTTCTTGCTGCAATTTCAAACTTTGTTTATTCTCCATTCGTCCTTCATTCCTTATCATATAGATGTTAGCTATTTGCTACTCATTTTTTATGTATCTAATCATTATCATTTCAGCCACACAACTGTGCTTGTTGCACAATTATATTACTACTATATTTTCTTGTGGAGGCAAGTGTAGATAACTGGAAGGTACCTTGTCTGCAATTAAGAGTTAGCTAGAAGTATGTCAAGTTGGGACAACAGAGGGAAACACTTCAAATTATTACTTTATACTCGATTACTTTCACAAATACTATTGCAGATGCACTCCATGTGGTTCCTCCTATCATGGAGCTTTAAACGTCGGAAACCAACACTTCATGGACACTATGCGTCACAAATTTCTTATATGTTTTGACACAAAGATACTTTGAGACACTCCTTGATGGACACTCTGCGTCACAAATTTCTTATATGTTTTGACACAAAGATACTTTGAGACTCTTCTTGGAACACATAATTAAATTTATCATGAATATAAAAGCATATATAAAAATTAAGTTAATCCCAAATATGGCTTTTTATGACCTATGGGCTTCCCTACTTGTGATTTACAACTGAATCAGACTGCTCCTATCTAGTTTGTTATATCTTGTATAGCAAAATAGAAGAAAATAAGTATATGTTTAGCCATATTGTTTTTTTAAGTGCTCATATTGTCTATGAGAAGCAAATGCCTGTGCATGTAAGACACTACTTTGAAACCGAAAATGGACCTACCCTTTCTGAGTACATGAGGTGATGCTTAAGCACCTTTATCAATGTTTTCATTTGAACTTGGTCTATATTCCAATTCACATATGTGGACATCAGTGACAGCTGAATACATGTGTATGAATGGACAAATTTTGTCTGGGGATTGATATGGGCTGTGCCAGAATTCTGTTTGCTTTGCATTACTAGCAAATATGTGTCTGATTAATCATTTTGTTTCCAAATCATCATAGCTTATAGAAAGGGAGGCACGAGCGTTGAAGACCTTGCAGAAAGTTCCCTGACATGATCGTTAAGGTCAGCTTCTTATGCATCAGAGATTTATATTAGGTTTCGATGAATTTACTATGTTATCATAGAATTGTTACTGACTTTCATTTTTCTCAATGTTTTAAAGGTTTCAGTGGACGTATTCAAGGGAATCAATCACCTATGAAGATGCTGCTAAAGTTGTTGATGGTTTGGCTCCTAAGGTAGCGGATAGAAATGATTCCATTGAACAAGTGAAGAAGCTTTACAATCTTTTCCACGCATATGATTGCACACTGCTGGAGGTAATTTGAGAAGTTTCATTCAGTTGCCAATTACATTTACTTTCATGTTTCTCTCACCGGCATACCTCCTCTTATAAAATTAATGCTTCTTTCTTCATTTCTTTGGTTCAGATCAATCCAATGGTAGAGACATCAGATAATCAGCTAGTAGCAGCTGATGCTAAGTTGAATTTTGATGATAATGCAGCTTACAGGCAGAAGGGGATATTTGCTCTTCGTGATACAACTCAAGAGGATCCCAGTTAGGTCTGGCACATGCTCTCTCAGTGTTTTGATCAACTAAATCAAGTTCTTATGGACTTTTTTTGTGAGCTGCATCCTGATAAGATGGAAGCCTTGAAACAAAGGTTGAAAAATACTACTGTCGACTCATCCAATAGTCAAATACGACAAGAGGTAGCCATATATTTAATTGCCTCAATTGGATAATATATTATTATCTATATATATTGAATAACAAGTTTTAATTTTGTATTGTTTCTTTTTCATGTAGTCTATATGTAGTGGCGATGACTATGAGATAGTGGGTAATGAGGAACATGCAGAAGACCTTACGTGAAAAGTGAAGTTGGGGATACATGAAAGCAGTAGCGGGTTAAAAGTTATTTTGAAAACATTTTATTTTGTTTCTTGGAGTTTCACAACTTATCTTTTCTTCTAGAATGTATTATTGTTTTGGCACTATGAAACAAACAAAAAAAAATTGTAATGAGAAGGTTCTGAATTATATAATATTCAAACATTTTTTGCATTATTGTGTTTTCTTTATATAATTGTGTGAATCAATATGTGAAATAATTATATGTTCTTCATTGTAAAAATACATTGTTTTAATTTGTAAATTTGGTTAAGCCATTCAAATATAATCAGTAATGAAGAAAAAATGTGTGCAATTGCATTCGCGAGGTAGCAATTGCAAGGGAATCAGTATCTTGCAGATATCTGTAGCAATAGCTCATCAGCAACGGGAAAAATCCCTTTTAAAACACATTTGCAAGAGACGAATTTGTTGTAGATATTCTCTTATATATGGGGATAGCAATGTACAACTTCTATTGCAGATATTCTATTGTGGCTAATATTCGCAAGGGATAGTTAAAATTCCGTTGCGAATGTGTACATTAACCAGGAGAGATTTCGCAACAGCACAATTACAAGGGAATGAAGAAAAATCTCATACAAATGTACACTAACCATGGAATTGTATTCTTCTACAAGGGAAATTTCTATTGCGATTGTAGCATTTTCTACTAGTGATCACCCTTGTCGCCATAGGTCTCAACTGGGGAGGTCGAAAATTCCGAGCTATTTTCGCCTGTAAGATTGTAGCGGAGAAAGGAGGTCGGGTTGGCCTATGACCCTGAGCCAGCCTCGCGCCGCCGTTGCCGAAGTGGTTGAGGCGATTCTCCATTTCCTGGAGGCACTTTAGGATGTCCTCGTCATACTCTGGCAGGACTGTCAGGCCACGAAACGTGCTGGCTCCGACATCCGACCGCGAGTGAGAGCGGTGGAGCGTCTCGTTGACAGGGGTCCCTATGATAGCCTCCATGATCTCGTTCCGGAAGTCTTGGATCTCACAGTGTGTGACTGGAGCCCGTTCGGTCGGGTCGCGTTGGGGTGGCGGCCTCCGGTCGATGCGGCTGAGCGCCGACTCCCGCTCTCGGGGCGGAGGCCTGGGACGGTTCAGGACCGAGTTGGAAGCGGCCCCTCCCCTAGTCCTACTTGTCTGTCGGTTATGGATGACCCGAAGCAGGTCGGGTACGTCCGAGCGAGAGGCGCCCGACTGGGGTCCGAGGCTGTCCCTCAGATTGTTGGATGCATGAGTGTCAGCGGGGATGTGTAGAGGTGACAACTTTCCTGGGCTTGGGTGCCATGTGAGCTCGGATTGATTGGATGCCATTGATGGTTGGGTTCGGACTGACGTCCGTACCGAGGTTTTTCACAGACGGCGCCAACCTGATGAGATTTGTTTTTGGGGGGGTGGCTGCACCAGGTGTGAGTTCTTCTCAATTTGTATTTTTGCGGAAGCTTCGGTATTGATGGTACGTCCGACCCTCAGTTGAGGGAACGGCTCGGGAGTAGGCGGGAGTGAGGTGGAGGTTGGATGCTTGGCTCGGATCCGGAAGCTCGGATCCGAAAGTCTCGTGTACTTGCACTCGGCCTAGGAATACCGGGGTTGATCCTGGTGGCAGGCCCTCCGACGATCTAGTCAGTCACTGGAGAATAACAGTAACTAGAGTTTTGAGAGGGAAGAGATTGATTACCTTTTGAAGGGGTAGGGGGCCTGGTATTTATAGGTAGTGCCAACCGGGTCTGGACCCGTTAAGGACCGGGTCTAAACCCGGTTGCCCGTGGGCCTGACGTGGCGGAAGCCCAGAAGATTTAGGGCATGATCTGGCAGTCCTGATGATCGGGGGTGAACGGATTTTGTGGGGATCCTGTGGCTCAGGAGGGGCTATGTCATCTTACCCATATCAATATCGTTACTCCCAGAAAATAATTGTTAGCACACAGTGATTTTTTTGCTTCATCTCTATTGTTCTGCACCAATTTCACGCAATTGATAGTTGGTGGACATTATGAGCTTTTGACATAATGTTGAGAAGAGAATGTAAACATTCGCTATGCACCAATGGATAACAATTTTGAGAGTTCATGAAAAGTTATGTGCTTTCAGGTATCAAAAGAGAACATTGACATGCGAACATTTTCAAGGCTGTTAAAGACGAAAGTGTGGATGAATAATCACCATACTTGCTAAGGCCTTGTTAGGCATGTGGGGTTTTGAAGTGGAAACTGGTGGAAGTAGAGGAAGTAGAAGAAATTTGAATATAAAATACATTAGATGGCTATACTTTCTAGTTCGTGAATGCAATCTTGGATGCCGCGGTGCTGGGAGTCTGCAGGCTGAGAGGACCATAATGCGAAACATATGATATTAAACTTTAAAAAAAAAAAAAAAATCCGCTTTGTCTACAAACAAGTAAGCTATAAGTAATGCAACCATGAATCTCATGGAGAGTTCAATGCTAGCGGCATGCGTAACACATGCAAATAAGAGGGAAAGTGTTGTTTCCAGTGCTTGTTAAATTCTGTGAGGAAATTAGCAATTGGGAATTAGGGTTTTTTCTCTAGATCTAAGTTGCTTGAGATATTCACTCTAGGTATCAAAATTGGAATACCTAGACTGCTATCACAAGCCAGTATTTATTTCTAAATACTGGTTTGGGTATCGGGTTATAAGCCCACAAACCCGCGTTCCAATATCCAATCAATTGTACGTTCATTACACGTGTTACACATATGCACGTGCTATATTTATATAGAGAGAATATACCAATATATCCAACAATCTCCTCCTATATTCTCAATATATAAAGTACAGGATTATCTCATCAGATCAGTATACAACTGACTGGCTGATAGCAGTCCATAAAGGAAAAGCATCATAAAGGTATAGTTTCATGAGAACCAATAAAATTATAAACTGAATAGTTCAATTAAGACTAAACCAATATAATTAAATAGTTTCAAACCATATCCAATTCAGAATAGTTCACAAAGACTAAACCAACTGGAATAATCTGTCATAGTTTCAAAATCAAACAAAGCAAATAAACTTCAAGAACAGAATATGAGTTTTAAGCTCATGAACACAAGAGTCTTAAACTCAACAGAAGTTTTACCAAGCAAGTGACTAATTTATTCTCAAAAGAAATAAATTGAAATTCTATCCTTGCACACTGCTTTATGTTTACTCCTCCATTTTGAGCAAATCATTATTTTTGAAATCTATGTTGACAGATTCAACTCCTCCATCTTTGCTAGCTTATTGAAAACAAGAATATCAAGAGACACATCTCTAAGAATTCCAACATATTTCACAAAGTATCTAGTTCCACAAAAGAACTTAGTACAATTCATAATTAGCTTAGCAAAAATGTAACGCAAGCATCACAATCAAGTATCTTTAATAAGTAAAGTACATAAACTTTATAGTTTCTACACAAGAACCATACTATGTTTCATATTGGAATGAAAAGACTGCCGTTTCAATCATGGTTTAACATTGAATCATCAAAATTGGAATGAAACATGTAACCATAAAAGACATATCATCAAAATTGGAATGATATTTAGGATAATTTAATCATCGGAAACACATCGACAAGTTTTCATGTTTCGTATTGGAATAATATGATTATTCTAAGTAAATTCCTAGATATATAATACCATCAAAATTGGAATGACATTATATATTTGTGGAATTTATGTCGAATCATCAAAATTATCTAAAACATGTCAACTGCCTAAAATTGATGCTTAAGTTTGAACTTCTCTATGGCTCCAATTGGATTCTAAATTTCAAAACAACTTGGATGTTAAAGCTTTTTACTCAATAGCTTTCAACTCCACTTTTCCCTACAGTTTTGATAATTAGATCACTTTCAAGTCTCTTAGCAAGAGCATTAGCCATACTTGTCGTAATTGCACTTTATCTATGAGAAAGTTCAACTAGGCTTCTTTAAGCCTTAATATACTCCTCTTACTATTATAGAGTGAGTTATGAGCTACAGTGCATTGTAGCTTGATAGTCGCATAACAGAAAAAGAGAGTTACTTAAACTTCTTAATGGATAACTAGCAACAATTTCTTCAATCCACTCAGCCTTTTCCCCTGCAGAGGATTACACGTAGAGGTCTGATTTTATGGATGATTGCACAGTGCCTGTTTGCTTTTTGTTTCCATAACATTTCTGTTTTCTCCTAGTGTAAACACATATCTACTAGTTATCGACTTTCACTAAATTCTGAGCATCATAATGCATCAGGTCAGTCATTCATTCGAAGAATGACTAGAGTAGCACAAAGCAAACTCTTGAATACCACTCAGGTATCTCATTTGCCTCCTAAGGGCACTCAAATGTGTATGGGATTATTAGTGAATCTGCAGATCATACCTACCTCAAAGGCTATGTCTATTCTAGTGCATCTTTGTATACATGAGACTGTCAATTCCTTTAGAATGATCTACCTGTCTCATAGTTGCACCATCATTAGGTGTCAACCTTTTATCATAATCATAAGGTGTTTCAAAACACACTTTCAATTACTATATCCCCACTTTTGAAACACATTTTGATTTGATGAGTTTGGCTAAGAGTTATCCCTTGCCAACTGAAAACTCACCCTTATACCTATGGTGTCCACAGTACCTAGGTTTTCGTGTTGAATTCTTTGGATAGCATAATTTTAACTTCATTTATAATAGAGAGGCCACTTCCAAGAACTTGCATGTCAACAGAACAAGTAAATAATAGCCACTATATTTGACACACCACAAAGTTGAAGGCACTGATATGAATTACTTGATTCATATACTAGGCTCTTTCAAAAATTTGTCAAATTATTTATTCGTTGGCTATACATGTTTTAAGAACATACAATGATTTTACTATATTGTAAATCTTGTTCACTAAACATATTAGTTCAAAACTTTCCAGTACAAAACTGTTCAGTACAAAACATCAAGTACAAAGCCTTTTAATTATCCTTTATGAATGACAAAATTTTCAGTAGATGTAAGGGTAAGAAGAATACTTATTGTAGCAATATGACAAACATGTGAGTAGACAATAAATCTACCCCATTTTTCTCAGTCAATCTATTAGCTACTAAAAAGTATTAAAATTGCTACTGAACAATCAAAATTAAGTTTCTTCTACAAAACCCCACTTACTTACTATAGTTTTAGCCTCTTTCGGCAGATCAACTAAATTAAAGTATTATTATATGACACAGAATCATCTCATTGTCTACTAAAGACTCTTCTTAGTTCATTTGTCATTCAAGTTTTCAAGTGTCAGTAAGGCTAGTTCTTGATTCCAACTGTGAATCATTGAACATGTCTGTAGGACTAGATTATTTCATACATTTATCTTTGATGAACATATCCTCAAAGAACTTGCAAGTCTAGATTCTTCTAACACAAATTAGATAGATCCAACATCTGTCCACAGAGCTACATTCTGCACTTTCTAAGCACACAAATATTTGTTGTAGGTCCTACTTTAGGCCTTCTAGGGTCATGTACTCTAACAAAAGTATCACAACACACATTTTCACTTTAACAAAACTGTTTGTGTTTTCATACCATGATTTACAAGGTGTATTCAATTTAGAGTGTAGTAACACATTAGAGATATGATTAACAATACAACATCACTCATAATTACACAAGACAAACAACAGTCAATAATATAGAATTCAACATTTCACTAAGTGTTTGATTCTAACTTTTATCAATACCGTTTGACTGTTGTGAGTAGAGTGCGGTAGAGATTATGCACAATGCAAACTTCTCTAAAGTTGTTAAAACATATTCACCACCTCTATTAAATCTGAACCCTTGATTTTTAGCATTTAACTATAATTTTTTTTTTTTTTTTAATTCGTTAAAATTAACAAGTGCTTCATTCTTCATATATATGACAGACTTATATTAATCAACTACAAAAGCGATTAAAATACTTCTGACCAACAATTGTCTCATCTAGTCACAAAGCTACTGAGATCATAAATATCAGAATGTATTGACTCAAGAAGTTGTGTGCTCCTAGAGACCATACTAAAAGATTTTCTAGTGATTATAATCTGAGCACAACTTTCATATTTGTCATATTTTAATGAAGTGTCATTTTGTAGGGTTATGAGTTTTAACAATTTAATATATAGTTCATAGTGATTCTAAATTTCAAAACAACTTGGATGTTAAAGCTTTGACTCAATAGCTTTTAACTCCATTTCCCCACAGTTTTGATAATTAGATCACATTTCCTCGCAAACAATTGAATATATAGTTCTCAAATCTTAGCCAATTATGCTATGTTTAAGAACACAATTAGAACTATTATTATTAATTGTCTCATTTGTTAAACTCAACTTATACATACGATTGACAATATATGAACTGTATAAGAGTTAATACAAAATTACTCTATCACATTTTTCAAAAATTATTTGCTTTCTCTAATGGTTCTAACAATGTCCACTAGCTCAAACACATTGAGCAAACAATTCTTTCCTTTACTCGTTCTTCATCATCTTCATAACGCTAAATGAGATAATGACTAGTATATTATAATTCAACTTTGCACACACAGTACAACGAACGAGATGGAACACAACGTAACTAGTAGAGTCATATTCTACATTAAGAGATGCTCTCTCCTAAGTTACAGACATTTGTTATACATCTTATACAATTTTATTTTATTTTAAATTTTAGAGAGGCAAATATGTAATCTCACACAAACTGCAAATAATGGATTTGTCAAAATATCTATACACGTAGTATGATAAAGCACTTAACAACCCTAAACATGCAAGTTTTCCAGAGTGAGAATAACTATGATCTAAAACTCTCAATCATATGATTAAACGCACAAAACGTTAACACATTCATCCCATGAAAAATACTGAGAAAATTAAAGTAGATCATACCGACACTTCAAGTTAGAAGTGGTTTTCCAAATTCGATGGAGAAGCCTGCGTAGTGCAGACTTATCATACCATGATGCAAATCCATGTCTCCAACATACACAATTTGTAGGTAATATTAAAGTTCCTACATTCATCAAATTGTTAAAGATTAGCCAATTAAACAAATTATTAGCACAATCTAATTCTAGCAACAATTTAATTGGAGATCCGAATTTTATAGTCAACATACAGTTTAACTTATCAAAATAGATATTGTGTTTTTTAGCACATAGCCAAAACAACTGTTCAACTTGTATTTAATTTAAACAAGTGATTAAAACAGTCTTGAACTTAACCACTTAGCATCATAGTAATTCTATAATTCAAAACATAATTTTAGAACGAGTGTTTTGAACTTCCAGCACATAGCAAAATATTTAACAGGAATTTAATACGAGGAAATTAAAGAACTTATCTTTCACTGTCTCTTCCCCTTCAATTGATTAGACTCATCTCTGTTGGGAACAAATCCAAACAACAAAGCATTCTGCGCCAAAGAGATCCAGCATCGAACACCTTCTGTGTGTCTTAACAGATCAGATGATGAGATACAAGAATTCTCTTCACTGTCTTCTTCTTCAATTAGGGTCCACTGTAGATCTTCTTCAATTAAATTCCACAGACAGATCTTGAAGAAGAGAGAGATAAAGGATCTTCACTGTCTTCTTCTTCTTCAATTAGGTTTCACACAGATCGAAGAAGAGAGAGAAGGAGTCGGCGACTTGCGATCGGAGAAGAGAGAGAGATGACCGGTGCGACCCAGTGGGCTTCGACGCCTGCTGACTCGCGACGGGCGGCCGACTTCGCAGCGGGTCGCCGAGCGACGCGTGCGGCGAGCGACGAGTGCGGCGAGCGACGGACCCAGCGACGCGATCGGCGTTAGGGTTCCGATGTGATCCGGCGGCTACTGAGGGATCCGACGGGATTGAAGAAAACCAATGGTATTCCCCTTAATTAATCTCACAAAAATTAATAAATATCTCAAGATTGTTAAATTCTGTGAGGAAATTAGCAATTGGGAATTAGGGTTTTTTCTCTAGATCTAAGTTGCTTGAGATATTCACTCTAGGTATCAAAATTGGAATACCTAGACTGCTATCACAAGCCAGTATTTATTTCTAAATACTGGTTTGGGTATCGGGTTATAAGCCCACAAACCCGCGTTCCAATATCCAATCAATTGTACGTTCATTACACGTGTTACACATATGCACGTGCTATATTTATATAGAGAGAATATACCAATATATCCAACAGTGCTGACGGTGGACTAACACTTATGAAGCTGCCATTCGCATGCTTAAGGAATGCAAGTCGGATGAGAAACATCACCCCCAACGACCAGCCTTTGGAGAGGAAACGACTGGAAATGGTTGCTAATACCCTGAGGAGCAAAACAGGAATCCACGGGGAGACGTGTTTGCATTTGATTGCTTGTTGGTGAGCCAATAGTAACTGGTCCGAGAATATGATCAAACCACTCTAAGAAACAAACATACAAATATGCCTGAGGAGGGGTTTGCATCTGATTAGCTAGTTTTTGCTAAGAGACTAGCTAGTTGGTGAGGCAATATAGCATAGCGATGATCAGCAGTAGCTTAGTTTGAGAGGATGATCACTAAGGAGAAAGTGATGAATCCGTCTGACAAGTTTGCGTTTGATTAGCTAGTTGGTAGGACAATAGTATGCCAAGGAGATGATCAGCAGTTACAAGTCCGATTCCAACTGAAACTAGAACTCGGTTAGTAGATTCATAGTCCAATGTCCTAAACTGCTAGACCATGGAACCTTTGGCATCATAATTTAGAATTTTTTTTCCGACTTGGCCTACTTTTTGAAACTAATTTTCAAAAACTATTTTTAAAAATAGACCAGTCTTCATAGACCATACTACCAAATTGCGGCCTCTTCGATAATGAGGTTGTAGTTCACAACTGCGGCTTACGTACATACCATATATCTTTGGCTAATAGGATCCGTGACTTGAAATTTTTCTTCTTAAGTATAAAATGTGAAAAATACGATGCTGCAGTTGATAATATAAGTCGTAGTACTGAACTGAGACATCTTTTGGCAACTGCAGCCTAAGTACATATCATACATCATTTGATAATAGGCTCCGAGACTTAGGAGAAAATTCCTATGCGTAAAATGTGAAAAATACGATGCCGCAGTTGAGTACTGCGGCCTCAGTAAAACATAGGCCGTGGTTCACAACTGCGACATCAATTATATGTTTCGTAGGACTCAGTTTTTAACATATAACTGATGCCGCAGTTGTGAACAGTGGCCTATGTTATATTGAGGCTGCAGTACCCAACTGCGGCCTCATATTATTTACATTTTATACTTGGAAATTTTCCCTCCAAATCTTGGAGCTATTAGCCAAAGATATATATAGTATGTACTTAGGCCGTAGTTGTGAACTGCGGTCTTGTTATCGAAAAGACCGCAATTCAATATTGCTGCCAGTGAGGACTGGTCTATCTTCGAAATTAGTTTTAAAAGTGGTCTATTTTGAAAATTAGTTTTAAAAAATGGATCAATTCAGGAAAAAACTTCATAAATAATTTTCTCATGTTATTCGTAATTAACAAAACTAGTAATTTACACGTGCGATGCACGTCTTAATAAATATATAATTATTAAAGTAAAAATTTCAACGTAGTCCGGCCTCGAACCTGATACATCTTTTATATTGGTAATGCACTGATAATGCATGTCTAATAAAATATTTTTAAAAAATAAAAACTGTGAAGACTCAAACCTGATCTCATTTATATTAGTTATATACGTGTGTTATACTCGTTGATAGATTTAGGAATAAACACTAAGGCATTCTCCCATTAGAGATTAGAATTTTTTGCCGTACTAGGCCACTTTTTGAAACTATTTGTGATTTTAGGCCAGTTCCCAAACTATTAGCATTTTTGGTTATCCAGTGTCACGTCAGCAGCGGCCTCTATTAGGAATAATGGCATCTTCATAGCGACCTTCCACACTTGTCAGATTATAGAGAGTTGTGGTAGGGTAAAAATGGCTTGGGGCCCAACCAGGGCCCAATACAACTCTCACTCAAAAATGGTAAAAACAGCAATCAGTTCGGCTTCGAGCCCCGCCGAGCCTCAAATTCACCCCCACAGAACTGGTCTCCTCGTATCCGACGAGCCTCAATGGTCCTCGGCCTCCGATCCATGACAGCCCCACGGGCCGTCCCCCCATCTTGCCGAGGCATGAGGATGACCTGGCACAGCCTAGGCCCTCCGATTCTCCCAAAGGCACAGGAGACCCATGATCAGCCATGTCAGCTCCAAATACCACTTAGGGCGTTGCCATGTCAGCCCTATATCACTCTGGGCACTGCCACGTCCGCCCTAAACCCCTTGGGCCTCCTGCCACGTCAGGCCCATGGGCTTTCGGGTCCAGACCCGGCCCCCAAGTGGATCCATACCCGATTGGGATTCCCTATAAATACAAGACCCTCACCTACCTTTTCAGGTAACCAATCTTTTGCCACTTAAATTCACCTAGTTATTGCAACTCTCTCATAGAGACTGACTAGATCGTCGGAGGGTCCGCCACCGGAATAAACCCCGGTGTTTCAGGACCGTCTGCAGGTACACAAGACCTCGGATCCGAACCCTCTGATCCGAGCCCAGACATCCACCCCATTCCGAGCCCGTTGCAGGTACCGCCCGGTCAGCCGAGGGTCGTCTGACAAGCAGCTTTCTCCTTCAATACAAATCGAGTCCGAACTCACACCTGGTGCATCCACACGTCTCCCAGAAACAAACCGCATCAGGTTGGCACCGTCTGTGGGAACACTGCTTCAGAAGTCGACCTGAGCCCGACCATCAAGGGACCTCGACAGCCAAATTCTCATGGCCTCCAAGGGCAAGGGGGCTGCCTCCTCCGTCAACCGACGGGACTCACCCCCACCAACTGCTAACGCCGGGCCACGCATTTCAAAACACAGGGCTCCCCATCAGGGGTCCCAAAGGAGCGTCACCCGTCAAGTCCAGCTCGACCTACGGGGGATAATCATCAACCGGCAGGCTAGCCGCAGCAGGGGAAAGGCCGCTTCCAACCCGGCCCCGAACCATCCCAGACCGCCGCCCGATGGACGGAGGCCAGCGCTCAGCCGCGTCGGAAGGCAACCTTCAGACCGACCGAACAGGGTCGAGGGAGCCCCCGTCACTCACAAGGAGTTCCAGGACTTCCGAAGAGAAATTCTTGGGGCTCTCCGACGGGCCCCCAGGGAGGAAACCCTCCATTCCCAAACCAGGTCGGACGCCGAGGCCAGCGTGTCCCGCCCATCAACAATCCAGCCAGAAGACGATGGCGTACTCCTAAGGTGCCTCCAAGAAATGGAGGATCGCCTCAATCACATAGGAGACGGCGGCCAACGAGCGGCTCAGGGGTACAGACCTGTCCGTCCTCCCTTCTCCGCCCCCATCCTCCAAGCGGAAATACCCAGGAATTTCCGACCACCTCAATTCGAGACCTACGACGGCGAGGGTGATCCTGCTGATCACATGGAGGGTTTCAAAACCCTCATGATGATTCACAGCGCCTCGGATCCCCTGCTGTGCCGAGCCTTCCCTGCCACCCTTCGGGGTCCGGCTCGTGAATGGTTCTCGAAGCTCACCCCCGGCTCCATTTACTTCTTCGACCAACTAGAGGGCAATTTTCTTGCCCACTTTGTCACCAGCCGGAAGGCCGAAAGGACCAGCGCCTCTTTACTTGGGCTCAGACAGATAGAGGAGGAGTTACTCAGAGTGTTCGTCCGGAGGTTTACCGCAGAGGCAAGGTCGGTCTCCTCCCTTGATCCAGGAGTCGCCTCCGCGGCATTTCGGCACAACGTCCGTCATGGACAGCTGAAGGCTTCTCTGGCAAAGAAACCCCCCGTCGACTTTCCCGACCTCCTCAACAGGGTCGAGAAGTACATTAGGGCATAAGAGGCCCTTAACCCCGAAGATGCCAGGGAGGCCACCGGGAAGGAAAAACGGAAGGCAGAAGAAGTCGAACCATCAAAGAAGGCTCCGAAGGATGCGGGGGCCATGAAGAAGGTCCCGCCGGTCCCCCGCTTCGAGAGGTACACTCCCTTGACACATAACATATCCGCCATCCTCTTAGAAATCGAAGACAAAGGCATTGTCCGACTACCTCCACGACCTAATAACAACAAGAATCGAGATCAACGCTTCTACTGCCTCTTCCACAGAGATCATGGGCACGAAACCGACCAATGCCGGGCCCTGAAAGACGAAATTGAGGAACTCATCTCAAGAGGGTACCTCCGAGAATTCACCCGAGAAGGCCCACGGGATTGGCGAGATGCTAGGAACCGGAGGCTCTCGCCTCCGAACCCTACTCCGAACCGCATCCAGGGTCGGGATCCCGAGTCCGAGGGAGCCGCGGATACGCCATTCATCTTGCACTGTGTCCACGGAGGGCCAATGGGAGGAGAATCAAATACTTCCCGAAAAGCCTTCATCCGAGAGGTGAATGCTGTCCAAGACAACCCCTCGCCCAAGCTACAACCGATGCCGGTCTCCTTCTCAGGAGAGGACCTCGAAGGCGTTCGCCTATCCCACTGCGATGCCCTCGTCATTAGCCTCCACATGGCTAATTGTGAAGTTCGCCGAATCCTCGTCGACAACGGCAGCTCGGTTAATATTCTTTTCCTCGAAGCCTTCGAGAATCTCAAGTTACCTAGAGGCAAACTCAAACCGGCCGGATACACCTTGCATGGGTTCTCCGGCGTCCCTGTCGTGATAGAAGGGATTGTTACCCTCGACGTTACCGCAGGATCGGCTCCTGTCAAGAGGACCGAGTCCATGGACATCATGGTGGTCAACGTCAAGACGGCTTACAATGCCATACTCGGCCGACCCGGACTATGCTCCCTCCAAGCGGTGCCTTCAGCTTACCATCTGAAACTTAAATTTCCCACCCCGCAAGGAGTCGGCATCGTCCGAGGTAGCCAAGAAGCAGCGCGGTCGTGCTACATGACCACCGTCGGGGGAGGTGTGTTCCTCCTCGACGCCGTCAAACTCGAACCTGAGAGGGACGACCCTGCTCCCGAACCTGTCGTCAAGCTGGAGGAGGTCCCAGTCGACGCCGAACACCTAATGAAGTTCCTTGAAGGACGAACATAGGTTCTAGCCTAGCTAAATGTAAATATGTTTTTGTGTAAGCGCTCATATTTAAAGGGCCATCTTAACGGCCCTCCCTATCTTATAAGAAAGAAATCTCTTTTTGTCAAACTCCAAATGCCTCGGCAGATCCGACCTAACGCCAGACAATGGGATCGGCACCCGAGTTTTCACTCCGGTATCATCCCCAGCGCCTCGATGGGTCCGACTCGGCCTCAGGCCAGGGAGACTTCACAACACCCCACGTCGATCCCTTGCGGATCGACAGGGCCGAGCCGCACCCCCTTCATCATTCATTACACCATCAGCCAGAGCAAAGAGTGAAAAGAATTCCTAATTCACACTCCTTTATTGGGTTCTGAGAAAACAAACAAAGACCGTTACAGAAACACTCCACTCATCTCAAACTGAAGGAAGCCACCATCTTAGGGCCCCTCGAGTCCGACGAATGGCGGGATCACTCTGACCGAACAACTTGGAACTCTCTCTTTGTCATGATGGTCCTTCGGTTCGGCCACGGTCGACACACCGGCCACGGAGCTATGGGCATCAACGGGTCGCATACGTTCCAATAGCAGCAGCGCAGAGGGAACCCCCTCCGCTCGTCGACCCCCCGAGGAAGATGTCGAGACACCCAGCATCGTCCGATAACGGTGTATCTCCATTTCCTTCTCCACTATCACATCACGAAGTAGCTTCTCAGAGGAGGGCCTCCGCACCGAGGAACTCGACATAGTATATCCGAGTCCTACACCCACGAGTTCCCGATCCACCATCGCCCTCCTCAGCCGACTTGCCTCATCACTTAGGGCTTCAGACTTGTTCCTGTAATAATTGAAGGCCACATCAGTGTCACGGGCCCCCTTACGGTACCGGACCAAAGCAACCTCCAAGGCCTCAACCTTGCTCCGGAGCCACGCCACGTCGGAACGACGGGGGTCCGCCTCGGGAGGAGGAGCCATAACCTACAAGAAAACCAGCCCACTCAAAACGCATAAGCAAGGAGGTTCGAAAATATCCGAGGTCAAAACACTTGGCCAGTCAAAAATCTCCTTTTTATAAATTGAGTTGCTTTTTACAAAAAATGCGGTGGCCAGTCCACGGAAGGCAAATACAATCGAGAGATGGAAAGAGAAAGACAAAAACTATACAACTTGTTTTCCCACCTCAGCGTCGGCAACCGGATTCACAGCAGGGTCGACAGACAGGTCAACAGCGGGCCCTTCTTCGCCAGGGGTCTTCGGTGTCCCCTCGACCTCCATGTCATATTCAAAGTTGGACAGGCCGATGGTCGGGTAGAAGTGCCTCACATGACTAAGGGCCTTCGCATAACACTCGTCCTGGGCCTTGATCACCATCATCTGACCCGCATTCGTCAACTCCTCCTTCTCCTTGGCGAACTTCTTCTTCACGGAGGCCACCTTCTTCCCCCACTCCGCATCCTTGGCTTCGAGCTCGAGATTCATCTTCTGCTCCCTCTGGTGCGAGCCCTCGAGCTCGATCCGCATCTCCTTCATCTCCCGCTCGCTCTTATCCGCCCGAGCTCGCTCTTGTGCCAGGGACGCCTCGTAGAGGTTCTTTATGTTAGCCCCCTGCACGCAAGCCTGCGACCGACAAGCACATATAAGAAAAAGACTTCCGCAGGAAAATTAACAAGGGGGATAGGGTCGACGAGCTTACCAACACGGTGGCTTGCGCCAGGCGCGTAAACGCCACCTCCACGGGCTCGCTCTCCATCGCCTTGCGGTCGCGAGGAGTTGCCAACTTCTCCACCACCTCAACGGCCTGGGCCTCCTCGGTCAGACAGTCCCCCATCCGAACCGACCAGTCCGGTGCCCACCGTTGCCGCAACATCTCCACCACTGGGTCCTCTTCCTCGACCTCGACCAAGGGACCTTTCCCCTTGTCAAGATCGGATGCCCTCGCTTGGCCCTGGCCCCTCGAAGCAGCCACCCCCTTGCTCGTCTCCGAGCGAACCCTCTTGGTCCTCGGCTCGAGCTGGGCCTCCGAGATGGCTAGGGACGACTCCCTCGGCCTCTTCGTCGCCTCCCCCTTCTTCTCGGCCTTCTCCTTCTTCAGGGCGAGCCTCTTTGCCTTGATCGATGCTTCATCCATATCTGTAGAAAAATCCATTAAGAGCAATGAGCAAGAAAGTACGAAAAGATCGAGAGAAAAGAAACAACTACATACACAGAATGGCTGGGCTCAGTCCAACGCTCGCCAGGTGGGCCTCCGTCACCTTCGTCCAATCGATACTATGTGACAGACGGAGGCGCTCGACAAACCCCCGCTCCCCGGCCGTCAAATCCCTCGGCCTCGGCGGTTAATGGCTCGGCTTGGAGTGGTTCCATCGAATGGGAATGTCCCAGGGCTCTTCACTTCGGATCACCAGATATTTTTTCTTCCAATCCTTGATGGAGTCCGGGTGGCTGTGAACGACCTTCCCCTTACTCCGGGGCGAGATGTAGTAAACACCCTCAGCCGCCGAGCTGATCATCAACATCGCTCGGAACACATTCAGCCGCAGGGGTACCTTCTGTTCCTCGCACATCAGCACAAAGCAGATAATCTGCTTCCAAGAGTTCGGCCCGTACTGCATCGGCGCCAAGGAGGCCCAGTTCAGCACATCCCGAACAAACGGGTGGACTGGCAGCCTCAGTCCGGAGATGAAGGCGTCCACTGGGAAGACGCAATACCAAGCAGAAAGGGGATGGTTGGGCGCAGAGTAGAGCTCGGCAACATCAATTCGTAGCCGGGCCCTATGTGGTACGCCAGCTGCAAAACCTCCAAGTCCCCGCCCTCCAAGACGGTCGGAATCGCGTCCATCATCACCTTCTTCCGACTCGGCGAAGAGGGCTGCACGCCAAAGAGCTCCTTGTCAGAGAGGTCGTCGGGATACTGACGGAAAGGCTTCGGCTGTACGGGCGAACCTGTCATCAAATTGCGGTAAACAGGCGCCTGGCTCGAACCACCAGTCCTCGACCCTGCCTTCCTCGGAGCCCTCTTCCTCTTCTTGGTTCGCTCCGGCGAGGGGGTAGATAATGGCCCCAGACCAGTCGGCATGGAACTCGAACCCGCACCCTGAACTGTGGATCTCCTTACTGTGTCGCCCTCGCCTCCCTCCTCCTCGAAAGTCAACTCCATAACACGGACACCGTCCGAACCATCACTTGCTTCCTCCGACTCGCTACTCTCCACTACGAAGGGATTTTGGGAGCGTAATGGCCTCACATTGTGTACCACCTCCTCCTCACCTACCGGTTCCTCCCACGAAACCGAATCGGAAGGCTCCGCAGCGTGTACTGACTCCTCCTTAAGCACGGGTTCCTCCCACGACGTCGATTTGGAGGCAGGTTTCACTTCCCCCCTAGACGTCGACGCTGACGAGCCAAACTGAGCCCTATCCATCTGTGCCTAAACTAAACAGACTTACCAACTAACCTGGGGTCGCTTCGGAAGGACGAGCCTAGTACAGCAAACTGCAGGGACGAGCGCTGAAGTGTTGGAAGATTTTTTGAAAAGGAAAGCAGCGAGAAAGAAGTGGGCGAAAGGGGGAGAGGGGCGAATATTTATAGAGGATGAAAACGACTCCTCGATTTTCGCAATTACTGTTCACCGATTGACGTGCAACTGCCGCCTAGAAAATCGCACCACGTCCTCAAAACGTGCGCTGCTGACGTCGTCCAGTGCCAGGCTGGCAGCTAGACGCAGGGGTCGGTTCGGATGGAGTATTCGGCGGAGAAAACATTTTACTTAAGATTTAAGGCGCCTTCCTTCGACAGACGCCCCGGGCTCCAGGGCTCGGTCGGTTCCCCTCTCACCCGTGAGCAGCTCGGGGCTTACAGACTCGGCAGCCGAAACCCCGAACTGTTCGAGGGTGGGACAGAAACCGCCATCGCCTGGAGCCCTATCGGAAGACAGATTGGCCAACCTCCAATCGGAGACGACCCATCTATCCGAGGCTCTTCAGCCCCAAGTCCGGAATACGGTTGATGCCCCTCCCGTCTGGATCTCTCTCGGGCCAAACAACCGTGTCAGGGTCGTCTGACCCGAAAAAGGATCCAGACGGCAGAGCCACCACCAATCCGAGGCTCCTTATCTACCGGTTCGGATTTCGGTCGTTACCCCTCTCGCCCTGATCTCCCCTGGATCTAGCTACCGTATCAGAGCCATCAGATCCAAGAGAAGATCCGGGCGGCAGAGTAACCACCTCTCCGACACGACTGGGGGTAAAATTTAGCAAGAGACAGACGTCCGCCGGAGCAGACACCTCTGATGGCCAATGGACCACCCTTGCTGTGATCAAACCCGCTGTGGAGGGAGGGGTACTTATAGCCTCCCCCATAGGCCGGCCTTTATGACATGGGGAAAGCCAAACGACGGAAGCCCATGCGCCATGCATTTATTAGGCGGCGCAATTAAGGCCCCTGGGAAATTGGAACATCACACAGATCCGGGAGCGCCTTCAATGCTCCGCAAAAACAGCGGGCTACCCCGCTCAAACATTCTAAGGCACAACGGTTCGCCCTCACCCTTGCCGACCCATAATCCCTCGCCAGCTCGAGGCCAAGTCTAGCACCAGGATAGTCTTCTCAGGAAGGCTCAACGGCTCGCCATTGCCCTTGCCGACCCGTAATCCCTCGCCAGCTCGAGGTCAGGTCTGGCACCAGGGTAGTCTTCTCAGGAAGGCTCAACGGCTCGCCATCACCCTTGTTGACCCGTAATCCCTCGCCAGCTCGAGGTCAGGTCTAGCACCAGGGTAGTCTTCTCAGGAAGGCTCAATGGCTCGCCATCGCCCTTGCCGACCCGTAATCCCTCGCCAGCTCGAGGTCAGGTCTGGCACCAGGGTAGTCTTCTCAGGAAGGCTAAACGGCTCGCCATCATCCTGGTTGACCCGTAATCCCTCGCCAGCTCGAGGTCAGGTCAGCACCAGGGTAGTCTTCTCAGGAAGGCTCCACGGCTCGCCATCGCCCTTGCCGACCCGTAATCCCTCGCTAGCTCAAGGTCAGGTCTGGCACCAGGGTAGTCTTCTCAGGAAGGCTCAACGGCTCGCCATCACCCTTGTTGACCCGTAATCCCTCCCCAGCTCGAGGTCAGGTCTAGCACCAGGGTAGTCTTCTCAGGAAGGCTCCACGGCTCGCCATCGCCCTTGCCGACCCGTAATCCCTCGCCAGCTCGAGGTCAGGTCTGGCACCAGGGTGGTCTTCTCAGGAAGGCTCAACGGCTCGCCATCACCCTTGTTGACCCGTAATCTCTCGCCAGCTCGAGGTCAGGTCTAGCACCAGGGTAGTCTTCTCAGGAAGGCTCCACGGCTCGCCATCGCCCTTGTTGACCCGTAATCCCTCGCCAGCTCGAGGTCAGGTCTAGCACCAGGGTAGTCTTCTTAGGAAGGCTCAACGGCTCGCCATCGCCCTTGCCGACCCGTAATCCCTCGCCAGCTCGAGGTTAGGTCTGGCACCAGGGTAATCTTCTCAGAAAGTTTCAACGGCTTGCCATCACCCTTGCCGACCCATAGACCCTCGCCGGCTCGAGGATCGCTCTAACATCAGGACAACCCCCTCATGAAGGCCCAGTGATTCGCCATCCCATTTCTACAACCATAAACACTCCTCCACGGTTAGCTCCCGTACCCCCGCAGGAGTGGGGGGCTTGTGTGGTAGGGTAAAAATGGCTTGGGGCCCAACCAGGGCCCAATACAACTCTCACTCAAAAATGGTAAAAACAGCAATCTAGTTCGGCTTCGAGCCCCTACAGGGTCGGCGCCGAGCCTTAAATTCACCCCCACAGAACTGGTCTCCTCGTATCCGACGAGCCTCAATGGTCCTCGGCCTCCGATCCATGACAGCCCCACGGGCCGTCCCCCCATCTTGGCGAGGCATGAGGATGACCTGGTACAGCCTAGGCCCTCCGATTCTCCCAAAGGCACAGGAGATCCATGATCAGCCATGTCAGCTCCAAATACCACTTAGGGCGTTGTCACGTCAGACCTGTATCACTCTGGGCACTGCCACGTCCGCCCTAAACCCCTTGGGCCTCCTGCCACGTCAGGCCCATGGGCTTTCGGGTCCAGACCCGGCCCCCAAGTGGATCCATACCCGGTTGGGATTCTCTATAAAAATAAGACCCTCACCCACCTTTTCAGGTAACCAATCTTTTGCCACTTAAATTCACCTAGTTATTGCTACTCTCTCACAGAGACTGACTAGATCGTCGGAGGGTCCGCCACCGGGATAAACCCCCGTGTTTCAGGACCGTCTGCAGGTACACAAGACCTCGGATCCGAACCCTCTGATCCGAGCCCAGACATCCACCCCATTCCGAGCCCGTTGCAGGTACCGCCTGGTCAGCCGAGGGTCGTCTGACAAGCAGCTTTCTCCTTCAATACAAATCGATTCCGAACTCACACCTGGTGCATCCACACGTCTCCCAGAAACAAACCGCATCAAGAGTGTAGTGTATAATTGGCACGACTTGGTGTAACTGAGGTCGCTATTGTCAATAGTGGCCTTGTATAACGAAGGTCGCTATTCTCAATAGCAACCACAGGTTGGTCCAATCGCTTTTAGGCCTAGCTGAGATTGCTATTGGGAATAGCGATCTTAGTTAGACGAGATCGCTATTGACAATAGCGACCTCAGTTACACCAGGTGGTTTGCCAATTATATAATATGCCAAGTTGGAGAGTAAAATGTGTTGGTCACTATGAAGATTCCGCTATTTCGAATAGCGGCCGCTGCTGACGTAGTATTCCCTTATCAAAAATGCTATTAGTTTGGGAACTGGCCTAAAATTGCAAATAGTTTCAAAAGTGGCCTAGTACGGCAAAAAAAATTCTAGAGATTAGAGATATTCTTCCGAGTTTCTGAGAATTTCGGCTGACCAATTGCCGTACATTGGATTGGAACCACACTCTCCCATAGGCCAGCTCACGTCCATCTATCACAGGGCCCACCCATTTTCTCCCTGACTACTTCTTCCTGTCATTGTTCGACTTCCAATTTCCCGAGGCTTTTTCAGACACTCTCCCAAAACCCTAATTTACCCAAATTCAAATCCAATCCAATCAAGTTTCGAGTCTGGGATGGGTTATATAGGAAATCACGGGATCGCGACGCTGCACAAGTACAAGTACAGCGGCGTCGACAACTCCCTCCTCGCAAAGTACGTCCTGCAGCCCTTCTGGACACGATGCGTCACCCTCTTCCCTCTCTGGATGCCGTACGTTCTCTTTTTTTCTTTTCTCCACTTCACTCCCTCTTGTATCATTTATCGATTTGCGTGTGCAAGGCATGTGTTTTGTTGGTAGTGGGGAATTTGGGAGTTTTTTTTATGGTAAAGCCATCTTTTGAAACTATTTATAGAAGTATGACCTTTCCCAAATGATTTCTGAGTGAGTCAGCAGCGGTCACTATTCCTATCAGCGGTCTATGGATTTTGAACACTATTAATACGAACAACGACCACTTGTGAAATATTTTTTTTTTTATTATTTTTTTTTTTTGCCGCTATTCTCATTAGCAACTACAGGCTATATTAAGTTGCTGATGAGAATAGTGACTTTGTCTCAATCATAATGAGACACTTGATCATTTTAAAGAGCTAAAAAATTCCTAAGTTGAGATCGCTAATGAGAATAGCGACCTTAATATACAGTGATCGATGTTCCAGGTGGGACCCGACCTCTAATAAAAGGTCACACTCCTCTCTCTCTCTTTCTCTCTTTCAACTTCACTTCTTCTTCTTCCCCAACTCCAACTCCAAATCCCAAAAACTTCAAAACCCTAGCATTCACAGTTCTACATCTCCATCCTCCTCTAAATTCGAAATCCCAAATCCCAGCTCAATTTTCAAAACCTTAACTCATCCAACTTTTTATATCCTCTATCTCGCTACTGCCGCCGGCACCCTCCGACTCATGTCAGGTATGCCCTACTCTACCTTTTTGATATTTTATAGGATTATATTTGTGAATGTTGGGTATAAATTGAATGAGCATTAGGAAAACATAAATATCCAAGATATCGGAATTGCATTATTGCTTATTTGAATATATATTAATGAAATTAGCTAAGGTGTTGTGAACGATTGATTCGTAAGTGTTCGCATTGGTTTTCATACTTCATATTTGGTTGCTTAAGATTAGTGTAACTATGTTATGTTTGTGATTGAATAATGAACCACAAATTCATCCATTCATGTATATGTATGGACCAAAAAATTCCAATTTTGTTGTATTACTACGGGGGACAAATACTTTGAGACCCAAAGTTAGGAACTTGTTATAGAGGTGTTGAACCGAAAATAGTTTGGGCTCATTTTAATATCACAAAACAAGAACTAGTAGAGAAGGTCTACGAATTAACTAAATGAGATATAGGTGAACGGAGTGTTAAAATCCTAGTTCAGTATGCAGTTGGAAAAGGAGAAATACAATATTTCATGAAGGTACTTGTAGTTGATGATGACGCTCTTATTGCCATGAATTCAAGATCACTTGATTAGAACTTCAGTTGGATTGATTTGGAGTTATATATAGAGTAAATTAAGATTCTAATTGTCGGCCACATGTTATTCGTATTTCAAGCCTTGTACGTGAAGTACCGACCCGTGAGATGAGTCACAATCATCATCCTAAATCACATGTGAGATTGTCGCATCCACAAGAAGACATAATCACAATTCCACCAAACCCCACGAATGTGAGTCGCCATGTCCTAGTTTGATATGCGCTCTTGTTGATAATGAAAACATTATTCTATCTTTCGATCATGCTAATGTTAACAATGAGTTATTAGAAGATGAAGAAGATGAAGATGATGTGGAAGATATAGTAGACGATGAAAATGAAGAATATGTGCATCTAGATGATAACGTTAATGATGTTGAGGACTTGCAACATGTCCAACATGCCGTCCCCCTGACTCAATTTCCGAATGCAACTGTGCCTGAGTTGAATCGGTTGACTGAGTTAACAATGTGAGGGTATATCATTTGGTCAAGAGTCATGTGGCTCATCCAACGTAGGTAAATTGTACATTGGGCAGAAGTTTTCAACCAAAAATATTGTGCAACATGTGGTGAAGATGTTCTCCATTAAGGACAGAGAATTCATCATAGTGAAATCGACCAAAGCTGTATATTCTGTGAAATATAAATTGGCACCAAAGGTTCGTACAAAAGAGGAGAGAGCAACAAATCCTGATGTGGTAGAGGTAGATAGTCTGTGGAGATTTTGTGGAATCATTTCAAAAGGGCAGACAAATTTCACAGTGAAGAAATTGCAAGGGCCACATACATGTCTCAATCCCACATTGTATCAAGACCACAGGAAAGTTGATTCTAAGTTGGTTTCAAATTTGATTTTTGAATGTTGTGAAAGCACAATTAGGATTAACACCGAAGGCAATTATTGATAGTCTTGTTTGAATGCAATTATAAGATTTCTTACCAGAAGGCTTGGCGAGCAAAACAGAAAACAATTAAGAGGTTGTTCGTTGAGGAAGCATATACAAAATTGCCTACTCTTTTATCAGCATTACAAACATCAAATCCAAACACTTATGTCCATTGGGATAAGGTTGCGTTCAGTTCCGGTGAGGAAACATTCAAGGCTGTATTTTGGGCATTTGGGGCTTTGATTGAATGATTTATGTCTTGCAGACCAGTTATTAGTATTGATGGAACTCATTTGTATGAAAAATACAAGGGTTGTTTATGGATAGTCATTTTCACCGGACGCAAATGATCTGCTATTTTCAATTGCTTTTGCAATAGTTGATGGAGAGCATATAAAGTTGGACTTGGTTCATGAGTTGTATTCGATACTTTGTCACTGATCGCCAAGGGTTATGTGTTATTTCTGATTGTCATGCAGGTATTATGTCGTGCATGAAGCTGAAAAAACGGATCATCGAATAAGCCACATGCATATCATCGTTATTGTATGCTGCATTTTGCTATCAATTTCTTTAGAAAATTCAGTAACAAAGTTTTGAGGAATAAGATGAAGGTGGTTACAAGTCCAAATTAGCCAAAAAAGTTTGAAAAAAATTGGCAGAGAATGAAAAGGTAAAAATTGAGACTGTCAATTGGCTCAAGAAGAAACTAGTCGAGAAGTGGGCACTTGCTGCAGATGGAGGACGTCGATATGTTATGATGACTACAAAATTATCAAAAAAAATTCAACTCTATTTTGAAGGGGGTTCATATTTTGCCCGTGACGACAATTGTGGAGATGATATATTATCATCTCAATTCTTACTGTAATGAACGTCGTCAACTGGCACATAATCTTATAAGTGAATGGAAGATTTAGGCTCCACGAGTTCAAGAAATTCTCGATATATGATGTGAGAGAGCTAATATGTATGAGGCTATAATGTTTCATCATAATCCTGGTGTATTTCAAGTAAGAACAGGTATTCGAGGTGGAGATGGCTAGCAAAAGGGTGGAAATTAGCGTATTGTTGACTTGGGAGCATGCAACTTGTACTTGTCAGACATTTTTGCTTTACCACATTTCATGTTCTCATGTACTGGCGGCTTGTGTAGCTCGGGTTGTTGATTATTGACCTTATGTTGATCCATTATATTCTACCAATTTTTTAGCACCATTTTCTTAGCACTTGGAGGCTCACATTTTATCCTGCGCAAGACCAAGCATATTGGCCTGTCCGACTTGGACCAATATTCATAGCTGATGCAAGACTTAGAAAATGTAGAAAAGGTCGGCTGAGAGCTACGCAAATTCGCAATGACATGGACGTCAGAGATGGCTTACGCACAGAGCTAACTTGTTCAAAATGCGGTGAAAGAGGACACAACAAGCGTCGTTGCCGAAGTGGAGGACCCTCGGGTAGTACTACTATGCCACAAGTAATTTGTATGCTTTTGTATGTTTCAAGAATATGTTTATTTTCATGCATTTAACAAAACTTATTTATCTATGCAGGATGCGACGAATCAAGTTGCTGGTACAAGTGGCCGAAGATGGGGACCATGAACGCGCGGTGGACGACCCCGGAGAAGTTCCACCGAGCCCTCTACTAGTGGTTGTGGAGGACGCAGATACATAGATTCCTAAATAAATAAGCATTTAGTTAAATATTTTGATATTGTTATAATCTTGTAATAATTTGTGATGTTTGTGATATTTGGTGATGTTGTAGATGGAGAGGTGTTACTTTGTGATGTTTGTGATATTAGTCTAGTATTGATTTTAGAGATGTTTGTGATATATATATATATATATATATATATATATATATTTTTTTTTTTTTAAAATTTATTTATTTAAAAGATGAGAGTGTCATTGTTTCATTAATGATAAATTAACGAAACATAGTAGAACAACTTACAATCTAGAAAAATCAATAACCATACATCTAATACAACTAACTCTAATCATAATCTAAAATGCGAAAAGAAGATACAGATACAAGTAGTAGAAGTCCAGAAGGTGCCATGACGCTTCCTCCCGCTCGGAAAAACCTACTCCTCTTCCATGCATAGCCTCTTCTGCGAGCCTGCGTGACCTGCCCAATCGTGGATGAAGAAGAAAATTTTATGCATCAAAACTGGAAATCTATGTTTAATATTACGAAAACACAAGTCATTATGATCTAGCCATAGACCCCACATGGTTGCGGCAGCCGTAATATCCCAAGCTAATCTATCCTCTCTCCTGACTAAATGTACCCTCCAATGATCCTATACCTGAACCCACGAGCTAGGACCCTCTAAACAACCGAATCCTAGGCCTTACCACCTCCCAGGCCATACTTGCCTTAGGACAAGTAAATAGTATGTGGTTTGTATCCTCGTCAGCATTATTGCAAGACGAACATTTAACGTCAATTTGAAGGTTTCTTTTCTGCAGGTTGACCTTCGAAAGAATCGCGTCATTCATCACTAGCCAATTGAACACCTTCACTTTCAGGGGTGCCTTGATCCCCCATATAATGCTGGACTCCATACTCCTAACTCCCCCATCGTTCAGCCTCGAAGATACCGAAAACGACTTAGATGGTTCTAGGTTCCAACATCGCTCATCCTCCCTTTCCATTGTATAACGTCCTTCCGTTCCGACGAATTTGTTGAGGTTTTCAAATTGGTTCAATCTTTCCACAGATAACTGATCTGATACCTCAAGCGAAAGTCTTCCATTGCGCCAGACGTCCGCTACCAGGGTGTCATTATTAATCGTAGCGGCCGCTGCCTCCGGGAATAAGTTCAGTAGAGACTATCCCCGCACCACTTATCTTTCCAAAATATAGTGTCTTTCCCATTCCTAATCCGACATCCTGTATTAGCGTGGAAGATATCTCCCACCTTTGCTACTCCCTTCCACAAGAACGATGCCTTTCCAAATACACTCCTCCCCCCAAATCGAAATTTTTTCCTATTTCGATAGGCCGCGAAAGATTTACACCACCAATTATTGTGTCTCCTTCTCATTTTCCACCATCACTTGCTCAATAAGGCTTTGTTCATATCCTTTAAATTTACTATTCCAAGGCCTCCGAATTCTTTCCTTTTACACACTCTCCCCCTTTTAACCAGATGGAAACCTTTATTACTCTCATCCGCACCCTTCCACAAAAATCTTCTTCTACTTTTGTCTATTTTGTTGATTACCCATTTTGGCATCTCGTAAATTGACATTAAGTACATGGGAAGGGTGCTAAGTACTGAATTAAGTAGCGTGATTCTTCCCTCCAACGAAAGGAATCGTCCCTTCCACCCGGCCAATCTTTTATCTACCCTGTCAATTAGTGGTTGCCAATTCTCTCTTCGCAAGGCTCTTGGTCTGATTGGTGTTCCTAGGTAAAGAAGAGGAAAATGACCGATCTCGCACCCGAAAAAATCCTTGATTGTGTTGATAGGAAGGGATATTTGTTCGCTGATCGACAGTGCATAACTCTTCTTAGGGTTCACTCTCATTCCTGACCAAGCTTGGAAACATTGTAAGACCATACCCAATGCAACAAACTCCTCTTCTTTAGCTGCTCCGAATAAGAAGGTATCGTCAGCATACTGTAGGATAGATATCGTATCTGGAATTCCTTTTATAATAATATCCTGAATAACCTGTTGCTCTCTACCCCTCTTAATCATTTCCGCCAGTCCGTTGGCCACTATGGCAAATAGGAGAGAGGAAAGGGGGTCGTCCTGTCTGAGTCTTCTACGACATTTGATTTCTTTCCCATGTCCATTAACCTGAACAAATGACTTCCCTCCTTGAATGCACATCCTCATCCACATCCTCCACCTGATTCCAAAACCCTTTAGCAATGGGCTTCGTCCACACAATCCCATTCAACTGAGACGTAAGCCTTTTGGAAATCTAATTTAAGTAGGAATCCATCGGATTTTTCCTTGCTTCCTCTGTAAACGATCTCGTGTGCTGATGCCATACTGTCCATTATGTCTCTACCTCTGATAAATCCACTCTGTGACTCCCACCACGTCGCCCAAATGTGGTGACAATCTTTGAGCTAACACTCTAAAAATTATCTTGAAGGATCCGTTCAGGAGACTGATTGGCCTAAAATCTTCCACTCTAGATACCTTTTTTGGAATGATGACAATGTTGGCATAATTAATCCTATCCAAAACGGCTGTCCCTTCAAAAACCGCCTGGAAGATTTTCATAAGGTCTTCTTGATGATGCTCCAATAGATCCTGTAGAAGAATATTGGGAACCCGTCTGGCCCAGGTGCCTTTTCCTGCCCTAGAGCTTTAACGGCACCTAATACCTCTTTAGCAAACGGAATCTCAATTCCATTGCTTCCGTCTATTCTTAAGGAGCTCCACATGTCCGGAAGCAATTTGCACCTATCCGCTTTCCTTCCTCCCAGTAGCTCTTTATACGTTGTGTCTATGTGCTGCCTAACAATCCTCTCGTTCTCTATGAATACCCCTCCGACGGTATGCCCGGTAATGTGATTTTTTCTTCTTCCATTAGCGACTTTATGGAAGAACTTAGTATTAGCGTCTCCTTCTCTAAGCCACTGTACCCTTGATCGTTGCTTCCAGTATTGCTCCATTTGTCCTATATGTGGTAGCTGCAGCCTATAATTAGACATTTCATCAATCTCTACACCCGCCAAGTCCCTTCCTTCTTGGATTGTTTCCAATTCCCGAACTCGATTGCCCAGCTCCTCCCTTTTGATTTTGATTCCCCCATATTCCTGCTTTGCCCAGCCCTTCAACCGCTTCCGAAGTCGTCTTGTCTTTTCGATCCAGTATCGAATTGCCGAACCATCCCTGGTACTTGCGTTCCATGAGTCTTCGATAATCTTACGAATACTAGTACTGTCCACGCTTTCTCAAACCTGAATGCATGATGCGGCTTTGAGTTTCCGTCCCCACAATCTAGAACTAGTGGGATGTGGTCTGAAGTGTATCTCGTAATGGACTTCACTCTAGCTAAGGGGAAAGCGTCCTCCCAGTCAGTAGACACCAAGATTCTATCTAACTTGGCCAATATTGGCTTCGCCTGCATATTCGTTCAAGTGAATTTCCTATATCCCGGCTCCAATTCCATTAGTTCTAGTTCGTCAATTGTTGAGTTGAATCTATCCTGGTCACCTCGACTTGGTCCTCTCCCCCTGTGCTCGTGCTGAAATCTGATTGTGTTGAAATCACCGCCGATCACCTACGGACCGGTCCACCTTCTTCTAATGTCTTTAAGAGTTGACCTCGCAACCTTGAGTCATACGGACTGTAGACCGTAGTAAAGGTATGCTCCCAATCATCATGTCTCCTCCTAATTCTAATTGACACGGTAAAATCTCCAATCTGCTCCTCCATAATCTCAAATAATCTCCTATCCACTCCCACCGCTATGCCTCCGGAATAACCAATTGCTGCTTTAAACCTCCAATCAAAATCCCTCGCCCATCCAAAACACCCAAAGTCCCCCGATGTAGGATTCGCTATCCTAGTTTCTTGGAACCCACATATACTAGGATTATACCGACTAATCGTGTCGCTAATCTGTCTTTTCTTACCTTTTTGCCTCATTCCTCTAACATTCCAAAAGATGTATAACATTAATAAACTAGAAAGTCTCCTACACTCCACCCTCATTACAGCTATCCTAAGCTCTATGAATCCAACCATTTGGTCTCCCCTCTAATCATATGAGCTAGTTGCAACTGTTCGACCCTAATATGGCCTATGGCTAGACCGTATAAACTTGCATAATAAATAAGCGAGTCGTCATTTAACAAATTTAAAACTGAGCAGTTGTTAATCGAAATACCTCCACAAGCGGATGCAGGTTCCTTTGCCTTTGCCGCAACCCTGATCAAATCCTCCTCCCTAGGACCCTGTGAACCCCATTTATCCAGTTGCCACTTGTTCTTCCTTTTGTACTCCATCAATTTTTTGCCAGTACTACCCATGTCGCCGTCTCGTACCTCCCATCCCCAACATTAGTCTCTGTTTCAGAAATAAAATTGTCGTCCCGCACGCTGTCTAATGCTCCAATGATCTCCTCATTGGAGTCTGGTTCGGGAATCTGGAAAATAATGCCCTCAAACCCTCCACTGTGCACCTTGTCCACCATAGGATTAGGATAGCGGATCTCTATAGTACTTTCACCTCCAGATGGTATCGAAACTTGTGTCCTATTCTCCTTAAAACCCTCGATCAATGGTTCGTTACACGCCTCCTCTACCAACCCAACAGTTTTTCTTTGGTTTTTATTCATTAGTAAAGCCGCCATCGCTAGTCTAATCGACTCCTCAACCTCAACTTTTGAAAAGGGCAGGATGTCTGCATCTAGTATCCCCCCTTCATTAAACTCCTCGAGCGCCCCCTCGTTGCTTTTTTTCGAAATCCCTTGCTTTCGGTCTGTACCAGTATTACTTGGTCTTGTCAACCGTCGCTTCCAATTTTGAGGTAACGTGGAGCAGCCCCAAATGTGGATTACAGCTGCTTGCACTCTCATTTCGAGGCACATTTAACTTAACGCCCCCTTCAGAATTCCTGATTCGATAGGAACGGTCCCGATTTGCCGTCTCCTGATCCAACGGTGGGAGGGCGGATTTCTTATGATCATTTGCTGGATAGTTATGATTACCTAACTCCTTATCCAACGGCTTTGTGCCATCTTCAACCTCCCGATCGGTGCTCTGTCCCTCCTCTTCGTCAATCTCCGCCCTTGCCTCGCCTCGCCTCAAAGTGAAACCGACTTCCTTTCTTCAGCAACCACCTTAACCTCGTATCTCTCATTCTCAAAATCCAGAACAATCATAGGCGGGAGGTCCTCCTTGCTAGTGACCCCAATTCTAAGCCACGCGAACTTTCGACAAGACTGAACGGTTGTAATTTTATCTATCTATATGAGCATACCGAAGCTTCTGATCAAATCTATGAAACCCAAACGAACCCAACAATGGAAAGGTAGATTATAAAGTCGAATCCAAACGGAGTGTAGTGAATCTGCTTTCAATGCTCCTACGTTGCTAGACCATCGCTTAAAGGCGATGAAGAATTCCATACCTTCATAATCCCTCTCTTCCAATCCTTTCATCAACAAGACCTCTAGCACCCTTTCCTCATTGAGACAATGAACAAAAAAGAGATTTTGAGCGATTTCTTGCACTACCCATTTCCGGCCTGCCTTTGGTTCAGTAGCTGCTTGTAAGATCTCAGCGATATCCCCTGTATTCGGATTTCCAGTTTGTGCCTTTACCGAGATACAATTCTTAAATCTCGTTTCGAACTCGGCCATGATCGGAGTAGGAATAATCTTCGCCTTCGTCACCTTCCTATTCCCTGCAGAACTCTCTTGAGTTTTGCTCCGATCTGAAGTGAAGGCTTCTGCGACTTGGATTGGCTCCTTAACTGCGGAACTGGTAATCCTCTTGTTCATCGGACACGCCGTCGAGATGTGGTCGGAGCTTTTGCAACCGTAGCAGAACCAATCGCCTTTGCAGTTATGAATCGAATGGCCCCTCCTTGCACATTTTGCAAACGTAGCAGAACCAATCGCCTTTGCAGTTATGAATCGAATGGTCCCTCCTTGCACATTTGTGGCAGAGCTGCTTGCTATCACCCCTGTTTCCTTCGGACGAGCTCTGGCTAACCCTTCTTTCTGCGCTTCTTTCCATCTTCTTCATCTTCTTGGGTTTAACCAATACCCACTCGCCCTCGTCATCCTCGCGCTTGCGAGTCGCCTCCCTTTCTGAAGTCGGAGGAGGTCGATGATCTCTCTGACCATCACCTCCCCTGGACTCCCTCTTAGTAACGTCCGCATACAACCTCCTTTTCTGCTCCGATGCTCGGACAGGATGGTTTCCTCGCTCCGGTGATGCCCTTCTACCTCTCTCCTCGAGACCTCTTCCCCTCTCATAGCCTTCTCCTTCCGTGTTCCTTTGACGATCTCTATGATCAGACCGCGGATCGCGAGACCTTGAGAACTCTCTCCCTCTGTGCTTGGAGGCCTCGCTGGTGTGGATATCCCCTTGACGTTTGGCCGGCCTTCGCTCCTCTTGGATCCTCTATTGCTTGGGCATCTCGGGGAAACGTTGATAGTAGTTTCTAGTTGAGAAGCTGAACTTTGTCTTTGGAACTGGGGAGGAAGACTTGCTTTGGTCTCTCATTCTTTTTTCCAAGGAGTCCAAAAATACTTTTTCAAAACTGTCGGAGCATGTTTGTGATATTTTGTGATGTTGTAGATGGAGATTAGTATTTTGTGATGTTTGTGAAATTGTTGAAATTGTTGAAATAGAGATTTGAAGTTGTGATGTTGAAATCTGTGATGTAGATGGAGATTAGAATTTGTTGATTGTTGAAATTTAGTGATATTTTCTGATGTTGATTGTAGATGTTGATTGGCGAAGAAACTTGAGTTGTAAACAGAGAAGTGGTGATATTTAATTTTCAAATCTCACTGTTTCAACTGAGGCCGCTAATCCCTCTAGCGACCTCAGTTGAATTAAAGTCGCTAATCCCACAAGCGACCTCAGTTAGGAGCATTTCTCCTTGCTCTCTATTAGATTTGGAAAAAAATCACACAACTGCGGTCGCTAATGAGAATAGCAACTATAGTATAATTAAAACCACTATTCCAACTAGCGACCTTAGTTATGTAATTTTTTTCAAATCTAACAGAGAGCTAACAAAGTGCAATGAGAAATCCTCCCCAACTAAGATCGCTAGTGGAAATAACGACTTTAATATAGTTGAGATTGCTGTTTCCACTAGCAACCATAGTTGTGTGATTTTTTTTGCAAATCTAATAGAGCAAACAAAGAGCAAGGAGAAATCCTGCCCAACTAAGGCTGCTAGTGGGAATAGCGACTATAGTATAGTTGAAATCGCTTTTCCCGCTAACGACCTTAGTTGTGTGATTTTTTAGCAAATCTAACAGAGCAAGAAAAAATTCTCTCCAACTAAGGCTGTTAGTGGGAATAGCGACTACAGTATTGTTCAAATCGCTAATCCCACTAGCGACCTGAGTTGTGATTTTTTCCAAATCTAATAGAGATCAAGGCGAAATCCTCCCAATTGAGGTCACTAGTGGGATCAACGACTTTAATTCAACTAAGGTCGCTAATCCCACTAGCGGCCTCAATTGAAAGTAATGTTATTTGAAAATTAAATATCACTGCTTCCCTGTTTACAACTCAAGTTTCTTTCGACAATCAGCATAGTGAAACATCTCAAAATATCATTGAATATCAACAATCAACATTTTTTGGTCTCCATCTACATCACAATTCAAATCTCCATTTCGACAATTTTAACCATCAACATCACAAATTTCGACACCACTACATCAAATCTCCATTTACAACATCTCAAAATATCACAAATCTACCATCACAACATCACAATATACACAAACATCACAAAATACAATCAATACTAGACAAATATTACATTCATCACAAAATACTAATCTCCATCTACAACATCACAAAATATCACAAACATCTACTATCACTCCATTTACAAAATCTAACCCAGGGTGTATATATTGGGCTTCCTCCTTTTTCGAACTGCTTTTCGATGAATTTGTGCAACTTGTAAGATGGGCGCATCGTCGAGAATTTCCTCAATTTCATTACCTCCCTCTCTTCGCGTGCCACTTCCTCTTATTGTGCATGCTCCTCATCTTGTTGCTCTTCTTCTTGTGCATGCTCTTTGCTTTGTTGTTCAGCTCATTGTGCGCGCCGTGTTGGTCGCCTAGCCACCTTCTTACATCTAGCCGTTTGGTGGATAGGGGTTGTTATCAAAGCTTCATATCTTGCTCCCTCACCCACCTCAATTTGCAACCAGCACAGTGCAAGATCCTTGGCGGCTTGAGCTACATTACTACTCAATACTTGAGCACATCCCCGTGCTATCACCCATACTTGGTCAATCTGCATAAATTAGAACGTATGATATACAATTTAGAATGATTCAAAATGTCGGGAAAATTTATTTGACAAATGTTTGAAAATGACAAATAAAGTTTCGAATCTTACAATTCTTCGAGTGGACGCTGCCTTTGGTTGATACATGGGTTGTGAAGAGGAATATGGGGAAGCGGGTTCCGTCTCTCTACTCGGAACTGGTAGCTAGACCCTTGTAGGCACAGTTGTACGAGGAGCTATGTACAACCGTATAATCATCTAGTACCATGACATGTATACAGCGTGCAGTGATTCATCGTACTAAGGAATACCTGCAACGACAGTATCTAATCTCCGTTCATTTCAAGCGTCGACATGAGCTTGGTGATGTGTTGCGCAATTATGATCAGGCATACTACCACCCCGTTTGACCTTGTGCAGGAAAGTTTCATATAATCGTGGAGTCGGGATGGCCTGTTGGAGTTCGAACTGTCGAAGCACTCAGTCCGGATAGTACAACTCTACGACACTGAAGTTGACGAGTGGGGCTTTCGTCAACCATAGCTCCCTATGTGTCATGCAAATAGGTGGTAGCATCTTCAATCTCTCGGGCGTGTACGGGTCCTATATGATGAACTCCTTTCACAACATATCGAGCTCGCCTCTATAGTAAGTCACCCACCCTACGTGGGTTATCTCTCCACGTGTCCCCCAACCCATTATACCCTGATGGGAGCCAACATCGCCGAATTCGCTGCGTCTACCACCAACCCTGTGACGACTTCCTTAAACTGGGTTGTCCGACATGTAAGTGTTCTTAACACCAAACCCGTAGTATCGTCATCGGACCCATCATCACCTTAGCATTCAACGCTCCTCTACACAAATTTTTGCAGAAGGACGCTAATGCGGCACTACCCCAACTGTACTGGCTAGCTCAACTTAGGTTAGCAATCAACGGCAGGTACATGAGCGACACAGTATCTCCTGTTGAGTCGGAAAGATGACACCTCCAAATAGTGTCATTAGGTCGGCCCGGGTGTAGCACTGGACTTGATACTCAGACGTATCGTCATTTAAGAATCCTTCGAAGGTATTCTTCAGCCATGAGAGTTAGATAGATGCTCTATCAAATGTATTCTCGCTTGGCAAAATACGGAGGAAGTCTACAACGGGCACCTCCTTATCAAATGTCATTGTTTCAGTGACGGCTAGCTCATCCATCGGAATTCCTCAGATGACCACAATGTCCTGAAGTGTCACGGTCATCGCTCCTATGGGGAGATGGAACGTATGAGTCACCGGCTGCCATCGCTCGAAAAGAGCTGTAAGTAGATGACGATCGAGCTTCATGGTTCCCATCAATCCAAGTCCGTAGAAACCAGCATCGACTAGGATGTCATGTGTACGTAGGTGCATTGGCAATGTCGAGTGGATACGAAAACTGCACTCCCTAGATGTACCGTCCCATATAGAGTGGGATCTGTGTTTCAGTTGCAACATCAGCAAGGTCAGGTCGTAAAGACTTGGGCGAAGATGACTGGCCAGCAACGGCAGACGAAGATGATCCCTATTCTCGGCTACCCTTGTTGGTCGTCCTTGTCCTCGGCCAGTTGTACTAGCTCGTTCGTCAGCAGCATCCTACATAAATTAAATAAGGTTTCTTAAATGCATGAGAACAAACATATTCTTTAAACATCCAAAAGAATACTACTTACTCGGGACCTAGTACTGCCCAATCCCCATCCCATCGTTCGTACCATATTTGGTACAATGATCTTGCAAAATATGATTGAAAATATTAGTCGATTAACGAATAAATAAATAAGACACTGTATAGTATAGAACGAACACAACATAGGTTTCTAAGTTTCCCGATATACAACGAACGCACAACCTCCAACTTGATTTATTCGGATGCGACATTAAAAAAAAAGTTCATCAAAATCATCAACTTATTGCATACATAAAAGGATGAATAAGCGGGTCATTATCTAATCACTAACACAATAAGTAGCAAATAATTCTTATATATATGCTAATTCACCAAATTTGCGAAGCCAAGCACCTAATCAACATTTAACACTAAATGAGAGGCTTCATTCAAAATTTAAGCATATTTTCAAGAACAAGTAAAATAACCATAACCACCAACATCAGTCAAACATTAGAAGTAGTAAATATTATTCATACCTCTTTAGGGTTTCAAATTTGGTAGATTGATTTGGAGATTTGGAGTTGGAAGAATCTGGGATTCGAAGTTGGAGGAGAGAGAGAGCTGGGAGAGATGAAGTGAGAGGAGTCCCGATTAGGGATTGAAGAAGTGAAAATGAGTGGAGATTTGGGAGGATTTGGGGGTTAGGATTTTTGGGGATTCAGAGAAGAAGAAGAAGAAGAAGAAGAAGAAGAAGTGAATTAAAATAAACTGGAGAGAGAGGGACTGGGAGCCCGACCTTTTATTAGCAGTTTGGTCCCTCATGTGGCCGTTGTTCCCAACAACGACCATAGTATATTGAGGTGGTTTTTCCTATTAGTGTTCTCACCTTAGGATTTATTTTATGTTTTTTTTTATAGAGCAATAGCTCTCTGGAATGATCAAGTGTCTCAATAAGATTGAGACAATGTCGCTATTCTCATTAGTGACTTCACATGACTTTAGCCGCTGATGGGAATAGCGACAAAAACAAAAAAATCAAAAAAAAATCACAATTGCCCGCAATTCCCATTAGCGGTCTTCTAAATGAATAGGCCGCCGATAGGAATGCAGCCACTGCTGACGTGGCAACGATGACTCACTCATAGAAATAGTTTGGGAAGTGTCTTACTTCTGTAAATTGTTTCAAAAAGTGGCTTAGTACGGTAAAAAATTCGGGAATTGGGTGGTTGATGAGTTTATGAGTTGATGAGGTGATGAATTGATGAGAGTTCTCGTGGGAACTTAAAATTTTGAAGTTTGCCATTTCGATTGTAAAATTTCAGGTGCAGTGCATTGCTTAGCAACATCCTATCTGCTTAGTTATTATGTAGTAAGATTAATAGAGATTAGAGATGATAACGAGTAGAAAATTTGCAATGCACGTGAGAGGTCATTGTCTTAGACATGTGTTTAGAGTCCAAACAGTCACGTCTCAACTCTCTAGTTATAATACTACAAATATGTATATGCATTTCTTAGAGTCAGTTGGTAGCTTTGCTTCTAGCTCATTGAAGTCCACATTAGGCTAAAGAAGTGAAAAGTTGAACCGAGAGCTTGAGTTTCCACGAAGTTGCGTTCAATTGGTAAATGAAAGGAATTCAAGGAGAAAGTGGAGGGAAGAAAGATGTATTGGAGTGGGGGAATGCAATGCAAATAAGAAAGATGTACATGGAAAAATTGTTCTATAACTTAACACTACATATTTATTAGGTTTTGTAATTAAATATCAAATTATAGGATTTGGTAAATTTCTCGATTGGCATGACCTTAAATTTTCATTCCCCATTTTGCTATATATTGTTAATATATGCATATATATAGTTTCATGTGTATGACATATTTTATCCCATCTTTTGTATATATATATATATAGAGAGAGAGAGAGAGAGAGCAATGCTCCATTGCAAACCACTGATGCCGTTGTTCGGAACAACGACTTCGTTTATTTTAAACCTAAGCTGTTGTTCCGCACAACGACTTAGGTTATATTCGAAACAACAGCGTAAGTGGTTTGTATACCCGTTTGCACAAGACCCGTTTGCAATGGAGCATTGCTTATATATATATATATATATATATATATATATATATATATATATATATATATATATATGAGCTCGGCTTGTATGCCCCAATAGGTAAGATTTCACTTTTTCTATCTCTATGTCTATCATGGTATCAGAGCCATTTTATCTTGATCCTCAAATCCAAAATTAGATTAGAGAAATCCGAACCTAAATCCTCTCTTTTGATTTCGAAATCAAAAACCAAATCCAAATCAGTCCCATAGAAATCCAATTCTAAATCAATTATGATCCCCGCAAATCCTTCAAATCCGATCGATCCCAACAGAAATCCCGCAAATCCGATCCATCCCAACTGCTCATTCTCCTCCCTATCGATGCCAAGACTCAATCCCAACTAGGGTTTTCTTACCAAGTCCCATCTCATTCGCGATTTCCATTCCACGCTCGGTTGAATCATAGTTTCGTCTATCCACTCCATTCCCACTACACTCGAAAAATTATTTGGCCTAGAAAATTATCAAACTTGGTATCTCCACATGCTTGTGCTTCTACGAGCTCATGACCTTATTCATCATCATACGGATGATCCGCTATCGATGACTCCGCCATCCACGACCTGCCATTGACGACACTACCTACTCTTACTTCGGACTCTACCATTACCTCTTCCCCTGCATCCGCTCAAACTCTTAACGACTGAAAAACTCTAGATTCTCGAGTACAGAGTATTATTTGTTACTCCACTGAGGTGTCCATATGTCGTCAGATTGCTATTTTTCTCTCTGCAAAGGCTATTTGGACCCATCTTTGAGGTACTTATGAACACTCTAATCATGCTTGTGAGTATCCCTTGACTCTAGTTATGCTTGTGAGTATGCCTAGAATCAGGAACTTGCTGCAACCACTGAAGGTGATTAGTTTGTATCATATTTCTTTGCTTCTTTTCATAATTTTTAGCAATAAAGTGATGAAATTGAGGAACCATGTAAGAAGTGTGTAGCATCATGCAATCGAAAGCATCTTTATGAATTTTTTATGAGGCTTCGTCCGGAGTTCACAGTTATTCGCAATCAGCTTATCTCTCGTGAGACAGTCCTACCTTGGAACAGACCAAATCAGCTGTGTTAGCTAAGGAGACCAATCTTCCGACTACTGTTCTTCTTCCTACACCATAATCTACTTCTGTGTTGGCTGTCACATCAACTGCCCTTCCACCACCACCTTTGTAGCATAGCTGTTCCTCTGCTCCATATTCCTTTCGTCCAATGAAGCCAAAGAAACAATGTAATTATTGTCCCCTTTATGGGCACAACATAGATCAGTGTCGCAAGTATTTGCCTTTGAATTAGAGACCTATAGTTGCTCCTATTGAAACCCCTACTATTTATCCTCCTGACCAGCTCACTCAGCTCATATCTCAGCAACCCAGTCGTCAGCTCCATCAGATGGGCATCACGGCTCCCAATGTCGCAAACTCATCCGCCACAAGCCATAAGTGCCACCACTCTTAGCTTGTCCCCGCAGCTTACATGGTTGCTTCCTATCACAGGTGCTTGACTCAAGTGCTTCCTATCACATGACCTCTGATGCTTCTATTCTTCACAATTGTTATTCTTTATCTTTTAATTCTGTGTACTGATTCGGGGGATCTCCCTATCTCTTAACAGGAAGATTTCTCATCTACAAAATTTTCTGTTACCTCAGTCATAAATGTTCCTAATTTATCTATGAACTTAATATCTGTTGGACAAATTGTCGATCATAATTGCACTATTACATTTGACTCTTCTTCTTGTCTCATACAGAATCGCAGGACAGGGGCACTACTTAGGGCTGGCCGTAGGCATGATGGTACCTATGTCATGGATCACTTACACATTCCCAATTACCAAAGCCTTAAGCTTCACTGTTCCAACCATGAGTGTTTGACATTAGCGTTTAGGTCATCATTGTTCTTCTAGAGTATCCTCTTTATTTCATTCAGGTGTCTTGGGTATTGGGCCTAAGCATTGTACTAGAAACCTTAATGACTGTCTGGATTATCATCTCGTGGATTATCATCTCGGTAAACAAACTTAGTTATCTTATCCTTTGAGTAACAATTGTAGTTCTGGCTTGTTTGAGCTTGTGCATTCTGATGTTTGGGGGCTTTCTCTTCATGTATTCAAATCATGCTATAAATATTATGTTGTTTTCATTGATGAATACTCTCATTTTACATGGATTTATTTCATGCACTCTCACAGTCAATATTTTAGTATTTACAAAATTTTTATCATAATGATTGTCACACAATACAATCGTAAGATCGAACCCTTTCGGTCTTACTCTAGTGGAGAGTATATGTCTACGGAGTTTCAAAGTTTCTTAGCCACTCAAGAAACCTTTCCTCAACTATGTTGTCATAGTGCTCATGCTCAAAATGACTACTAAAAGGAAACATAGGCATATCATTGAAGCCACTAGGGCGTTGCTTCTATTTGCCTATATTCCTCCTTATTTTTGGGCTGAAGTTACTCTTACCACTAATTAATATCCAGCCTTCGACTGCCTCGTCTTCATATTCAGCTACTTCTGCATCACTTTACTTGTCGAGCATGACCCATGACACAGGAACCAGTAGTCCCTTCACCGACTCCTACAGTGCCTCCACCTGATTTTCCTGAGCCTCCCTATCCTTTGAGGTCCCACAGTCTTCCTCTTCGGCTTACCTACCCATTCCTTGGTAATCCGGAGTCCTCTGCTTTTTTTGCTATTGTTCATTCTCAAATTGAGTCTCAAAATTTGAAAGAAGCATCACAGGTTCCAGTTTGGCAACATGCTATGGCAAATGGGTTGGATGCTTTAAGCAGAATAGGTACTTGGGAATTTCTTCCATTTCCTTCAGGAGTACAGCTGATTACATGCAAGTGAGTATATAAGATCATTACTAGGTCCGATGGCACTATTAAGCGCTACAAGGCTCTTGTTGCACGAGGCTTTCAACAAGAACATGAGATTGATTATCATGAGATTTTTGTTCCTATTGCACACATCACCACGGTTAGGACTCTTGTTGTTGTTGCTGCAGTCCGTAACTGGTCTCTGTAGCAGCGGGATGTGAAGAATGCTTTCTTCAATTGTGAGCTTTGTGAAGACGTTTATATGCTTTCTCCACCTGGTTTATGTCACTCCCCAAACATTGTACGTCGTCTTCCACTTGCACTCAATGGTTTCAAACAGGCTCCACAAACTTGGTTTTAGCGTTTAAGTTCCACATTTTGCTCTGGTGGTTCTCATCTGAGTGCCCATGGTCTGGCTATGTTCATTCACTCCTCTGACAAAGGTCGCTCAATTTTGTTGCTATATTTTGATGGGCTAAATTTAAAAAAACCCCACTGAACTTTGGGCCATTTAAAAAAACCGCAGTAAGTTTGTTTTTTATAAAAAAACTGCACAAAACTATAGTTTTAAAAAACTCACTTTAACGGAGTTAGGTTTCCGTTAGACTAAATTTAAAAAGGCTAAATATAAAAAAAGAACACAAAGTTTTGGGCCAGTTTAAAAAAAGTACACTAAGGTTTTTTGTTTAAAAAAAGGACACAAAGTTTCAAAAAACTTCACTGGGTTAGTTAGGGTTAGGGTTAGGGTTAGTTTGGGGGGTTTATTTAAACATGTGATTAGTTAAGTGATGTTTTTTTAAACACAAATAAAAAATGAATGTGGTTTTTTTAAACACAAATGAAAGATGAAAGTGGTTTTTTTAAACCCTAACCTTAACCCTAACCCTAACCCTAACTAACCCAGTGGAGTTTTTTGAAACTTTGTGTCCTTTTTTTAAACAAAAAACCCTTAGTGTACTTTTTTTTAAACTGGCCCAAAACTTTGTGTCCTTTTTTTATATTGAGCCATTTAAAAAAATCACTTTCATCTTTCATTTGTGTTTAAAAAAACATCACTTAACTAATCAGATGCTGTGAAGTATGGATACGGGTACGGGGTGCGAGTACGACACGACACGGGTACGGGGATACGTGAATTTACAAAAAAGTAGGATACGGGTGCGTTGTGGGTACGTTAAATATAAAATAATTTATATTATATTTGTAGATACAAAAATATTTTTTTTGTTAAAAATGCAAACATTTATCCATTTCATAGAACTATAAGAATACATTATAATTATGAGCATTTTAGAAAAAAGAAATGATAATCTAACTATCAAATTTTTGGGTAGTCTTGTTTTGTGTTTGAGCATAATTGTAAATAACAAACTTTTGAAATTACTCTAGGATCCCATGCATTTATCTAAATATAATTGTGTCTAAAAGTTGTGAAAATGCATTTAAAAATTGGGTGCTCCTTGGGACGCACCCGGGAGTACCCAAGGAGTATCGGCACCCGATACGCACCCGACACGGGTACGTCGACCATTTGGAAGTATCCGTGCTTCCTAGATCAGATGTTTAAATAAGCCCCATTGAACTAACCTTAACCATAACTCTGTCAGTGTGTGTTTTTTTAAACTATAGTTTTGTATAGTTTTTTTTTAAAAAAAACTTAGTGCGGTTTTTTTAAAATGGCCCAAAGTTCAGTGGATTTTTTTAGAGGCTAAATTTTAGAAAAACCACACTAAGTTTTAGGCCAGTTTAAAAAAACTGCACTAAGTTTTTTTTATTTAAAAAAAGGACACAATTTTAAAAAACTCCACTGGGTCAGTTAGGGTTTGGGTTAGGGTTCGGGTTAGTTCGGGGGGATTTATTTATACATCTGTTTAGTTAAGTGATGTTTTTTTAAACACAAATGAAAGATGAATGTGGTTTTTTAAAATACAAATGAAAGATAAAAGTGGTTTTTTTAAACCCTACCCTAACCCAACCCTAACCCTAACTAACCCAGTGGAGTTTTTTGAAATTTTGTGTCATTTTTTTAAATAAAAAAAACTTAGTGCGGTTTTTTTTTTAAACTGGACCAAAACTTAGTGTGGTTTTTTTTAAATTTAGCCTTTTTTAAATTTAGCCTATTTTGATGATATGATTATTACTGGTGACGACTCTGCCTATATTCAGACTGTGAAAACCTATCTGCAAAATCAGTTTGCTATAACTGATCTTGGCTTGCTTCGGTGTTTTCCTGGGATTGAAGTTACCTCCATTGCCATGGTTATCTTCCTTCGTAAGGAAATACCGCATATGTCTAGACCTGTGTCAATATCTCTGATAGTCGTATTGAAGCAACTCCCATGGAACTCAACTTGAAGCTTTGGGCTGCAAATGTGATTCCTCTTCCTAATTGTACTAGATACCGACATCTTGCGAGTAGTCTTGTCCATCTCACCATTACTCGACCAGTTATTTCTCATGCGGTCCATGTTCTGAGCCAGTTTGTATCTGCTCCTACATTTATGCACTATGTCCATCTGCGTCGGGTGCTTCGCTATCTTCATGGCACGATTAATTGGTCTTTATCCTTCTCTAAGTCCTCTCCACTAGCACTGCAGGCCTATACTGATGCCATCTGGGCGAGTGATCTTGATGATAGGCGATCCATCACGGGTTATTGTGTCTTCCTTAGAACTTATCTTATTTCTTGGAAGTCCAAGAAGCATACTACAGTTTGTCATTCTAGTTCGGAGGCTGAACTTAGTGCTTTTGCTGCCACCACAAGTGAAATGGAATAGTTACGATGGTTACTAGAGGATTTTGGTATTGTTTCAAAGTCCATTCCCGTTTTTTATGACAATATTAGTGCCATCAAAATTGCCCATGATCTGGTCAAGCATGAACTTACTAAACATATTGGCATTGATGCCTTCTTCATTGGGGAACGTGTTCCTAAGGTCATATCTCTTCATTATATGCATTCTGAAGCTCAATGTGCATATTTTTTCACGAAATCTTACACGAGGGCCCATCAGGTGTTACTTTCTTAACTCACTCTTATTGATCCGCCATGAGTTTGAGAGGGGATGTTAATATATGTATATATATAGTTTTTGTGTATGACACGTACTTATGCTATCTTGTAGATATATTGTTGGCTTCTATGCCCCAATAGATAAGATTTCACTTACTCTATCATATAGAACTTAATATAGTATAACTAAAAATATTTAAGGTAATAAAAATCATTTGACGTTTCATAAAAATTTAATTTAAGAAGTCTGTAACCGAAAATCTGGTAGACCAAAGTTGATACGCCCTATATTCATAGAATCCTCCAACCACTACTGAAATTTGGAAGTTGATATCTACCTTATTTCTGATTCATGCTAAAACTTAAAACTGGGGGTTGTATGCTATAATCCACATGCATAGGTGAAGATGCATGCATTTGTTAATATATAAGGAAAATCAACAGAGAAATATGTGTTCTGGACGCTGATATAATTTTCTAGGCAATTATACTCTCTCACTTATCTGTATCTGTTAGGCTACCTTCGTGTATATTGCATTTGTTCATATATACGGAAAAAATCAACAGAGAAATATGTGTTCTGGATGCTGATATAATTTTCTAGGCAATTATACTCTCTTGCTTATCTGTATCTGTTAGGCTACCTTCGTGTGTAATGTAGTTCATCTTTAACTTTGCAAATGCTTTTGAAACATTTTAGCTTCTGACTATTTATGCGTTCTCTTCTCAATTTGGTTCTTTCTGGGCATTTGGGCACATCTGCAGACCTAACATGGTAACCAAATTGTTTCTTTTGTTATTTTCTTTTGTATTTACTATTCATTGATTGAGACTTTTTTCTCTATTCAATCTGTTAGAGCTGCATCATTGTTTTTTCTTGAAGTGGCAGTTGATATTGTTACTGTGCCTTGCAGATAACACTCATGGGCTTCATGTTTTTGTGTATGTCAGCATTTATCGGCTATGTAAGCACTTATACTCCATTAGTGTCTAAATATGTGCTATTATATTGTTCTTTCTTTAAGTCCTTAGTTTTGTGAGCTTGATTTTATAAATTTCAGTTTTCATTTTTCGTGTACTTTAATAAGAATAATTTCTTGATGTAATCTAAAGATATCACAGTCTGCTTCTTGCATAGTTTGAGACATGGACTAGAGATAAGAATATATGAGGATCTGATTGGTTGAGACTATTGAGTCAAGTTGCATCATAGAGTAGAGAAAAGCCTGAAAAGAAAAATGGAAGTCTATAAGGGATGTAGAGTTAACATGATCTTCCCCGAAAAAATTTCCATCCAAATTATGGTCTATATGTCTAGCATTGACTTTGGACTTAAGAAGAACAAAGTTCCCTATAAGCTAAACTTTGAATGCTACAGACTGAATGGAGCTCTCTGCACATTGACAGCGACCACGGATTACTGTTCAGTTGAACACAAAAAGAGTGATTGCTGTAGTAGGTTGTATAACTGTATCTTTCTGTTTTTTGGTTTGTAGTCTTGAATATTTTTAATTTGTAAATAGCTTGTGTTATAGTTAAAAAAGTGGTAGCCCTAAAGAATGCAATATTACTCTATACTAATGTCTAATAGGAAATTAACTTGAGACATGATACAGATATGACGATTTTGAATTTGAACGGCAAGTTGAATAAATCCTTGATAACAAATTGTTTTTATTTTGAACTTAACCAGCCCTACTTTCTTCTTTTGGTGCTTGAAGTTATATCAAAACTGTGTACTGATTCTTCTAAACATTCTCTTGAAGTCCTTCAAGGTAGTATTATAGCTGGTTTGATAATAATAGCGCACAGTTTATTTATGAAGTTATGGGTTATTAGGTTAATAATGATGCACATATATCTTATGCTTTATGGTTAATGTTTTAGTCTGAGCTCTTATATAGTGGCAAGTTTAGGATGGATGCTTAAAGCTAGCAAGAATGAAGGGGAATTTTTGAGGAAATAAAAGCCATTGAGGAGAATCTTTATCTCTAGCCTGCTATGTATGAATGGGGCTGAGGAGAGTAATGCGAACACAGACATATAATGCTAGAAAGATGGAAAGGAATTTTGAGGGAATGATTGATTTGAGGAGAGTATTCATCTTCAGCCTACTATGGTATGAATCCACACAGACACACAGAGTTAAGTTACATTTGATTTTGAATATGGCTCAAACGTGCAAAACTTGCAAGATGGTTGGAATGTAATGGCGAGTTAAGGATGGATGCTAAAGCGCACAATCAGAGTTATATTACATATTATTTGGAAAATATTACACACACGGGGGGAGAGAGAGTTCTGTTACTTATAGTTTTGAATATGGCTCAAATGCGCGTTGCTTGCAAGATGGAAGGAACGTAATGGCGAGATGGATGCTAGAGCGCACGTACAGAGTTTTGTTACATATTAGTTTGAGTGCACGCAACAACAAACACAGAGTTTTGTTACATATTATTTGCCTTTTTTGTAGAGCTCAAACATGGAGGGAGACAGAGAGAGTCATGTTACGTATTATTCTGAATATGGCTCAAGCATGGGAAAGCTTGCAAGATGGTAGGAATGTAATGGTCAGTTAAGGACGGATGCTAGAGTCGAGCAGAATTTTGCCTTATTCTTGTTTTTTTATATTGATTTAAACTTTGAGTTATGTCAGGAGGAGACCCAATAATCAACTCAGAGGTTGTTTCCTCAATCACCATATACACAGAAGTCAGCAGACATTTTCTAGCTGGCATCTGAACTAAAATGTTGAATCTTGCCGGACATGATGGTATCTGGTGAAAACCGACATGAGATTATTTTTCGTCAGATAGGCGATAGGGAAGAACTATATCTCAGCCTGTTCTTACAGAAAAAAAGGAAAAAGAAAAATCACCTTAGTTTGATCATTTTATGAAATAATACGTCAAACTGTATGCTGGTTAAAGCAAATTGATTTTTTCTTAATATTTAGCTTATCTTTTGGCATATTGATATTTAGTATTTTAGTAATGATAATCTAATATCATTTCAGTCCTTTTTTAGTCATTTAAAATTTTTATTAAATACAACTTTGCTAATGTGTCCTTTCTTGTTCTCTCTTCATCTCAAGTACCAACCTTTTAAAGTTTTAATACTGGGCACCCGTATCATTTTTCCTGATTAAATTTTGACTCTGTTTAACTTGTCTTTACAGATATATTCACCTCATTTAGACACGGCTCCCCCTAGATGGGTCCACTTGGCTCATGGATTGCTTCTTTTTCTCTATCAGGTTGGCTTGTTAGTTTTGATTTAATTTTATATTGTTTTATTCTTTTTATTTTTATTTATTTATTTTGGCTAAAGAACCCAAAGGTTATATCTCCCAGTTTATGTTACCAATTTGTTGATTGAACTTTTCTTAGCATCTATGTAAGATTCTTGTATATGGGATTAATTAAGTCAAGAAAAGGTCACATATCCAGAATTTTGATTGGATGGTATCTAACTAATAAAATGCCAATGGATGTTCATGTGAAACCAATGTATAAATCTTCAAGAAAAGGCACCAATATTATCTCAAATTTCAGTTTCTTTCCTGTATCTGATCATGCCTAAAGTCACACTCTAGTGGGTCAACTTATAAATTTGCCATGCATTACCTTGTTATAGCTTGTTGGCGTTTTTCTAAGAAAATGTTTGCTTTCATAATGAAAAAAATTTGACAGACTCCCAAAGAACTTAATTATCTGGATAGCACAAGCTGAAAGTCTTGTCCTTTACGGACTCTTGTGGCACCCATGTATATGGAAATATGACATATAACCCTTTGTATTTTATGTTCACCATCTTCATATATGCTGCACTCATCACTCATGCGTAAGATATTTCTGTTGTTCCATTCTTCTTTATTTGGTAAATCATGCATAATTAAGATTTTTTTTTTCATATTCCAAGAGTTATTACATTTTTTTTTCTTCTATCATTTATAAATTATTTTTCTGTTATTTGTGGAAATCTTATTTGCGGTGCATATGCAGTTTATGCAATAAGATGGCCTATTTCGCATAGTTCTGTGTACCATATTATGAAACATGGGCGGAAACTGTTTACTTCTGATTTCATGTGGTTCAATAATTTACCCAGACTTTTGATGCTGTTGATGGTAAGCAAGCAAGGCGTACGAATTCATCAAGCCCACTAGGAGAGCTGTTTGATCACGGTAATTTCCTATCCTGCGGAATCTTCAATTGCACATTATAAAACAAAGGAAATCTATCTATTAAGCCACCCAAAACTGATCACTTGCAGGTTGTGATGCGCTTGCTTGTGCAGTATGTCCTCCATTTTCTTTTGTTCTTTCTTTAATATGCTGACACAATTTGGCTTCATAGTTAAAAGTTACCATGTTGCTGTTTATTAGTTTGAGTCCATGGCCTTTGGGAGCACTGCTATGTGTGGAAAGGCTACTTTTGGGTATTGGGTACTTTCAGCTATCCCATTTTATTTGGCAACATGGGAACAGTAAGTCCTACTTCTCCTTGATTTTGTTTTGCATTCTTTCAATTTGTAAGGATCTGTTTAAAGATGGAGCGTATTAAGCCTTCTATTAGTTTGTCTTAATTTTCAATTATGGCATCTTGACCTAAGTTGACCAAGAAATGAGGTCAGCTATCTGTGCAACTTAAAGTAAAGATAGTTCAAGAAGATAATAGCACCCAACTGTTAGACCAACCTTCCTTTTTTCGACTCTATGAGGCGTTGTGCAAAAATTTTGGCCAAGAAAAGCGGTATCTTTACACCTATGACGATAATGTAATATTAGATTTTCTGATTGCTTTAGATGCTCTTTTAAGTAACCTGATTGCTCAAGATGTTCTGTCTTAAAATTTCCAGCATCTTTAACTCAATACTGCAACTCACATAAAACTGCAGTAGTTACTTTAGTGAATATTGTGTATTTACCAATGTTTGTCCTATAAATGAATCTAATATCTGTAAAATGCGTAACAGCATGTGTCATGTAGTTATTAATATTAGTGCTATACCTTAACAAGCGATTTGGATTTATATCTAATAATCTATGCAGTTTCACTAAGATGGAGATGGATCTAATTCTAGTTTTATGCTTGCTGCGTTGCTGATTGGATTCTACTACAGTTTTCGAAGCCTCTTTGCTGTTCCATTTTGATTGCCACACCTGACAAGAATTGTCCTTCACAAAATTCCTCTCCATAGTAGCTACTAGCCAGATGATTTAGGAAAATCAATATTCTTCTGTCCTAATCAAAGTATCTTTGAACTTATTGCCATACCTTTCTTCTATTTGTTTCTTCTTTGCTTCATCAAGATTTAATGGATTTACTGTAGAATCGAAGGTTGCAGTATGGAGCTGCAATAAGGTCTATTATCATCTTACCAATTTCTAAAAGCAATTTGATGAACCTCCCAAAAACACCATTTATGACACTATCTTCATCCATCAGATTAGTAAAAATTGCCTGTACTCCGACGAGCACAACTCAGGAACAATATTTTGCTCCCTTTTTTGTGATCTCAGTGGTTTTTATGGGAACCGAGGAAGGAGATTTGAATGGAAACTACTGAATGTTTGTGCACTTGTGTATATTAAATTTAATTTATGGATACATGTGATGGATGTGCCACATAATCAAATATCCTCTGCATTAAGTTTGAATATTATTATCCTGTGCAATGCATGCAAACATTTTTTTCTTCACAATGCTTGTAAATAGAACCCTATTTTAATGAACTATGACTGTTATCAGTTTCCGATTTTACTTAAATTTAGTATAAGAAATAGAGATTAGACATGTGCAATACATGTGTGACGGAACTTATAATTTCTATGCATCCACATTCCAACTCTGTAGTTTAATCGTAAATATTTGGATTCGCCACTTGATATGGCTAGAAATAGAACCAATCGGAATCGTTTAAATCGGGCACGAATCTCAAAGTTCACAGGGGTAAAACGGTAATTTCACATATAAACGGGTCCGAAAATGGGAATTGGGTCTTTTCCAAGTCCAATAACCCAAAACGGGTCTGCCTTACTGAGTTAGGGTGACAACCCATTATAAATAAATCCGGCTAATTTAAAGAGTAATTCAAATTCATGATTATCTCTAAGAGGCGGTTTAAACCAAATCTCTATCGTGGAACAATTTAAACTCCGTTTCTTATCCAAAAACACCGAGAAGTAGAGATAAATGATTATCTTGAAACTGTTTCCAAAGGTGACTATAAATACCTCTCTACCTCCACCATAGAAAAAGTAATCAGTATTTTCTCCAAAAAAGTGCTTTCATAATCTTCTTGATTACTGACTTGAGCGTTGGAAGGTTGCCGGGAACAATCCCGGTGTTTCGAACTTTTTTGTAGGTCAGCGGCAGCATCAAGAAACGGTTAACACCGGTAAGAAATTAGTAGGTTTGCTTTTATTGTTTCTAAAAGAATCTACATATCATCTATTTGCTTCCACACCGAAATTAGCAGCAACAGATTGACGACGTCTGTGGGAACCAGAAAAAGCAATCCGACCATATTTCACCGGTGAAAGTAGTTTCCAGCTATGCTTCCAAAGGGAAAATGGAAGGCGGCGGCATCCAGCCGAAGAGCCACCCCTCTTTCTCCACCTTCACTTGAGGATGTTCCTCCTCAATAAGATCAACAGGTTCAGCAGCCTCAACCTGTGCAGCCACCTCCCCAACAGGCTCGCTCTATGCACAGAGGGGCTGCGCCGGGGGGCTACTGTCGAAGCCATCAAGAACAGCATCTCTTCATGACCACATCTCGGTCCACAATCATTTCACCGACTCGGTAGTCTCGCGAGGTCCTCAGGGGTCAAGAGACCTCTGTCAAATCATCGTCAACCGCCAACAAGGGAACGACCTCCGAACCTGCTTGAATGAGAGACGAACCCGTGACGAGGTCCCTCATCCAGAATGTCAGAGAAGTCAGAGGAGCCGTTCTCCCCGAAGGCCAAGATCTAGAAGGTCCGCCTCCCCAAGGGGGCGAATGGGGTTTCCTCCCCGTCGATAGCGAAAGAGCTACACCGCTGTGAGCCGATCACCACCAAGGGTTCACTATGATGGAGGGGCACCAGCCACCTAGGTAGAATTCCGAAACTTCAAAGATGACATCCTGTGAGCTCTTAACATCATCCCAAATCACGACCGATAAGCGCAAAGCCCTCGCCATGCCATCACTCATGAAGGAGTCCCGAGGGTCGACTAGATCCTACTAGGAAACGACTTGGTTCACTGTCGCCTTTGAGAGATGGAGAGGCACCTCAGCAAGATCAATCCCGAAGAACAATGGACCAATAAGTTCTGCCCAAGTAGACCCTCCTTCTCCAGGGCCATCATGGAAGCTCCGGTCCCTGAAGCCTTTAAGCCGCCCCGCTTTGAATCCTACAATGAGGAGTCATATCCGGCCGATCATATTGAGAGTTTTAAAACTCTCATAATGATTCATCAAAGCCTTGGACGCGCTCCTCTGCAAGGCCTTCCCAGCAATGTTCAGGGGACCAGTGCCAGAATGGTACTCCCGTCTATTTCTAGCCTCCATCTCATTTGACCAGTTTGAGGAGCTTTTTCTCACCCACTTCGTTAGCAGCCGCCGAACCGAGTAAACAAGTGCATCTTTGATTCTTTGCTAGTCCTCAGCCAAAGAAAAGGTGAGCGCCTAAGAGATTATGTTCAGCGTTTTACCGCTAAAGCTTGGTCTATTACCTCTCGACCAATCAATAGCCTCTGCAGCATTCAGACACAACGTCAATAACTTCGACTTCAAGGCGTCCCTTGCCAAGAAGCCTCCTCGTGACTTCTCGGAACTCCTGCTAAGGTGTGGGAAGTACATCCGAGCGGAAGAGGCTCTCAACCCCCCCAGTCAAGTGGAGTTTTTTTCGGGAACAAACAAAAGAATACAAACGAAGAAGGGTCCCAGAAATTTCAGAAAGATGACAATGGCCAGTGCCGCCCAGCTCCTCGTTTTGAGAAGTTTACCCCCCATAAATGCCAGTATATCAGCAGTTCTTATAGAGGAGGATAAGGAAGGGCTACTCCGCACTCTTCCTAGAATGAATACCCGGCGAAGAGGAACGTTGAAAAGTGGTGTCGTTTTCATAGGGATCATGGCTACGACACGGATGATTGTCGGGCTCTCAAGGAGGGGATCGAAGAACTCATACAGTGGGGACACCTAGTCAAGTTCGTCAGAAAGGACGGGGCCGATTCTCCACCCCGAGGAGCCAACAAGCGAACCGAAAGGCCCGTTGAGTTCTAAGACTCCGAACCTGGGGCCATTCTCCACCTTATCCATGGAGGTCCAATGGGGGAGAATCAAACTCCTTCCGAAAGGCCTTCATCCGAGAGGTGAGTTCAGTCCAAAACTTTTTCCCGGCCAAGAACCCTGGGGTCTCGGTGACATTCTCAGATAAATACCTGGAAGGTGTCCGAACGCCCCACTGTGACGCGCTCATAGTTAGTCTTCACATGGCCAACCACATGGTGCACCGAATCCTGGTCGACAATGACAGTTCCGTCAATATCCTCTTTCTGGAAGCCTTCCAAGGCCTCAAACTTTCTCGAGATCGTCTCAAGCCTGTCGGATACACAATCCACGGGTTCTCTGGGGTTCCAGTCTAATCGAAGGAATAGTCACTCTTGATGTGACCGCAAGAAAAATCCCGGCTACCAGGACAGAGGCAATGGACTTCATGGTCGTCGATGTGAAGGCCGCTTACAATGCTATTCTGGGCCGACCAGGCTTAGCAGTACTTTATGCCGTACCCTCAGCCTTTCACATGAAAATGAAGTTTCCAACCTCTGCAGGGGTAGGAGAAGTCAAAGGAAACCAAGAGACAGCTCGGAGGTGCTACACAACCACAATGGAGGGCTCGGTCCTCCCACTTGAAGCATTTGAGCTCCCCCAATGGAACAATCATGTCATTCCCGAACTAGTTAATGAACTCAAGGAGATCCTCCTCTTCGGGGAAGGCTGTAGCGCCCCGATTTTCGTATACTGGAAACTTGTGACACCAACCAGAATCTTTTACTTCAACGAGTACACAACATAAAAAAAATCACAGGAAATTAAAACTTTTTTTCTTACCTTAATGCCTTTCTTCTTGAATATGAAAGCCCGGCATAGCTTAAGCCCAAAAATCGGGTGGTCCTGCAATCTAAGATAAGTGGGCATGTCAGTTGAATGCAATTGACGCAAACTGATAAAAACAGTGAACTTCACTCAACACTCAATCACAATCAACTAATATTAAGATTAATATAAATGATAACATGAAATGTGAAAAGCATGCAATCAAGTGTTAGTGTGTCATGACCTAAATTTAATGCACAAATATAAATGCACACGATGTTCCTATTCTAATGCAAACTTAATTTGGAACATATGCATCCCATACTACATATTCCCCAAATCAAGTTCGTATTCTCCAGATAATAGGGTTCAATCTCTCGCTATGCATCGTACTCTTGTACTCTTTCCTGTTTCTGACATTCATCTAGTGACTGGTAAGGTTGCAGTCGCTCGGTCTAGTTCCGCCGCTGCAGTTAGAAATTATTAGTTGTCATTATGTATGCCGAGACCCTGTGGTTCTATGCCACTTCCCGGTCATACTCCGCCCGGCCGCTGTGGTCCTCTGCCACTCCCGGATCTTACCTAAAAGTTTGTTACGAACATAAAGGTGATCCTGCAGGTCCCACCTGGTCCACCCAGAGTCCTAGAGCCCTGCTCTTGCTCCCTGTTCGCATTAAACAACATAGAACCTTAGGTGGACTTGGAGGGTCCATTCCCTAACTTTCACCATACAGTCCTTATCACTAAATTCTAGAAATTAACAGACGAGACCACGCCGCACGTGTCCCAGACAAGACCACGCTGCACGCGTCCCTTTGACAGGTGAGTACACGCCCTACTAGTGTCTGTCCTTACCAATTTATCCCAATCTTCTAGGAAGTTCTAGAACTAGCGGTTGAGTTACGCTAAAAGGATTTCTTAATTCACTAACTATCCAAATTGCTTTATTTAGACATCTTCTACTAGTTCCTTTAAAACAAGTATAGCATTAGTTAATGGGTAACCTCGGACAATCTAGGTTCTTAAGGAACACCTGAAACTTGATTACTTAAGTCATTTACCACTTTATTCTAATAACTTATTTACCGTGACTTTTAACTTTTTTATTATCAACTCTAGTTTCTAGATTATCTTCCTAGATTACTTCTTATATTATTCATTTCAAAATCTAGGTAATTTAAAGTCTCTTTGGAATGGCAACCGCCATATGACAACCTTCCAAGATGTTCACCAATTATTTATCTCGGACAAATACTAACTTGCACATCCCACATGCACAACACTACTATGTGTAGTAACAACATACCCATATGTATTTATCATCTCTCTCTTTACATTGTATAACCGCTCTTTTGTGTATAACAAGAACATCTTTCATACATATTTCTTAACTACTTTTCTGCATTATATTGTTTAGACAAGTACATGTGTGAACTTGTATTCACGAAACACCCAAATACTCATTTACTCATTTACAACTTCATTCGTATGTTTTGTTAAGCTACTAAACGTTTCTGGTTAAGCTACTAAACTTTTCTTATGCATGCGTTTATTTTCATTTGTTATCTATGTTAATTTTTACTTTATAAGCAAAACCTTTTCTATCTTCTCTACTTTGTTCCTTCTTTTTTTTTGTTTCCTTTGTTTCCTTAATCCGGCAATTTTCATATACTACACACAAGCATGCATACATAACCATTTGTATTTAATCTATTAACAATAACCATTAGCATTTTAATACTTTTCAATCACTACTGTTAATGATTGCAACCGATAACAATTCAAGTTTTCAATTTTAATTCATCAAGCAATCTATACCATCTACCAAAGCAATCATCAAAATTTTTCTTTTGCTACAAATAAACTACTACACAATTATTTAAATATAAATAACAAACTATTAACAATCAAATAATCAAACAACGTATTACTAACAATCTATTGACAATCAAACAATTAAATACTAAAAATTAAAGAAGCATACAAGAAGGAAGAACACCCACCTTATGTTAAAAGAGTTTAACCCTAGCTTTATCCTCTTTGAAAATCTTCTTTTGATATCAAGCTCCAATAACTCTAGGAAATTGATAGTAAATTAATTAGAATTGGAACATAGAATGAAGACATGAAGCTAAGTGTGAACTAAGACTCACCTTCTCCTTGCTTGCTTGTCTTCTTTACTCCTAACAAGTAGTATAATAGTAGTAGTAGTAGTAAAGTAGTATAGTAGAAGTAGTAGGAAGTAGTAGTAGTACAGCAGTAAGAATAGTAGTAGGAAGTAGTAGTAGTGGTATAGCAGTAAGAGTAGTAGTAGGAAGTAGTAGTAGTAGTATAGCAGTAAGAGTAGTAGTAGGAAGTAGCAGTAGTAGTAATATAGCAGTAAGAGTAGTAGTAGGAAGTAGTAGTAGTAGCAGCAAGATAAAGTAGCACACATATTTATAGAAAAAAGGGGGAAAGTGGCTGGCCAAACAAGGAGAGGGCCAAGATGAGTGTGGAGGTGTGTAGAAATCCCTAGAGGGCTTAGTCACCACTCTAAGATTTAGACCCTATGCCTTAAGAGTGTATACCTAAGCTTACCTGGGTCAAAAATGTAGGCTAGGAATCTTTAGTCAATTATTGTGGGCTTAAGTAGTAGTAGCTTAGTATATGTCTACGTATATGTCTCTCTCTCTCTCTCTCTATATATATATATATATATATATATATATATATATCTATATAATAAAACACAAAGAAAGCTATCAAGTGGCTCTTCTTCAATCCTCCTAAAAATCAAAGGTTCAGATCTAACCTCACAAAACATATTTTCCCCCCAAAGTTTTCCTTCAAAACTCAAATTCAAATCCCCCACCCAAAACAACTTCTTTAATTGTTTTTTTTTCTCTCTCCCCCCTCCCTCTTCTATTCAAAAAATTAAGAAAATAAAAATTTTAATAATTTTTAAAAAATTAAAAAAAATTAAAAAACTTTAAAAAAAATTCAAAAAAATTAAAAAAATCATATAATATGTTATTTGTTGGACCCCAAAAAGTTTCTTATATAATATGTTTGCTACTTCAATTAATTTGTTGGACCTTCAAAACTATTTTATATGATCAAATAAGGTGCACCGTTCGAAGACGTGCAGTAGGCACGTGTCAACGGGCAAACCTAGTATACACACACACACACACACACACACACACACACACACACACATATTGGCTTAGTATATATATACATATATATATATACACATACATATATGTGCATGTTCATGGATGGGTTGGGCCAATAAAACATGCACATTGGGTTGGGCTTAATAAGCATGCACATTCTATTAATAACACAAAAATCTAGTTTTATAAACAATTAAATTTTGGGGACATTACAAAGGCGGACTTGGAATACTGAGCATCAAATAAAGTACCACGAGGGTGCCTAATACCCTCTCTTAGAAATCGTTTTCAATTTTCAATAAGGCAGCCACTAGCGATATGGCCAAAGCATGTACTAAAGGCTTGCACAATTGAAGCGACCACTTAGTTTGTTTCAATAAAACTTAGCTTTTTTTAAAAAAATTATTGCATTGGCCTCATGTCTATTCCCCTGAGTCACATCTACGACTCGTTAAACGGTAAGTTCGGAGTCCAGCTTGTCCTACAGGGCTCCTCCCACAACTTGCTCGGCTCAAAAGACGAGTTTGGAGTCCAACACTTGGTTCGACGCCGCTTTAGCCGCTTGCGAACAAGTATGTGCGGAGCAACTCACAATTCGAAATTGCTCCTCCAACTTGTTGAAACCCCCGAACAACAAGTTTGGAGTTCAATATTTGGTTCGACGTTACTTTAGCCGCTTGCAAACAAGCAAGTGCAAAGTGGCTCACCATTCAGAATTGTTCCTACAACTCGTTGATAACTCCAAAACAACTAGTTCGTAGTTCACGATCATGATTCGAAATTGCCCTCAGCTTGCAAGAATGCGGTTTCGGGCCTCGAAACGACCATTCATACTACTCCTACTATTGGTTAAATTTTGCAGCAAGCAAGTTCGAAGACCAGCTTTCCCAGGGCTCTATAAAATTTTACTTGAACATACTGAATCTTTGGCCTAGCTCGCCCCTCAAGCTGCTCCCTAGGCTGGACAACTCTCATCAAGTGCTTAGCTCCTTCCAGAAGTTCTCCTCAAGCTTGCCTTCCGAACGGCTCTTGCCTAGAACCTGGTGAAGCTCTTCGTCCCACTCGGTTCTCGAGTGACCTTCTTCCAAACGAGTTCGGAGCTCAACTCACCCCTAGAGTTGCCCCTCAAGCTCGCCTCTCGAACGGCTCTCTCCTAGAGTCTGGTGATGTTCTTCATCCCACTCGCCTTCCGAGTGGCCTTCCAAACAAGTTTGGAGCTCAACTCTCTCCTGGAGTTTCTCCTCAAATTTACCTCATGAACGACTCTCTTCCAGAGCTCGGTGATACTCTTCATCATGCCCAAAACCTCGCCAATTTGCACCACCATGCTTCACAGCGGCAAGCTCCGACTCCTTGTCGAGCTCAAGATCGTTCGCCGAAGCAACAAAAACGTTCGCCAACGTTCGCCGAAGCCACAAAAACGTTCGCCAACGTTTGCCAGATCAGTCGCCATCGCTCGCCGAGCAAACGGAGGATGAAATGAAATAAGGCCAAAATGTCTAAACATTTGCCAAATCGTTCGCTAGCGTTCGCCGAGCAAATAGAGGACTGAACGAAATAAGGGCAAAACGTTCGCCAAAAACGATCGCCAGAACGATCGCCAAATGTTTGTCGAGCAAACAAAGAACCGATCGAAAAATGAGGAAAAATACTTTCCCTCGATTCGAGCTAAATCTTGATCGACGGCAAAAAAAAGTCAAAAAGTCAAAAGGTCAACGGTCAACATTGATCGAGTCAACGGTCAGACGTTGACTGCCACTTGCCGACTGGGCGAACGGTTTCGGCGTTCGCCGGCTCGAGTCGAACAGACGCAATACTGAACGGAAAATGAGAGAAAAGCTCTGCCTCTCGATGCGAGCTCGATCATGATCAGCGGCCCAGATTTCGTCATGTCATCTGATTCCCCTCTCCTTAGCGCATCAGCGCACGAACTCGATCGTGATCAACGGCCTAGATTTTGCCACATCACATGATTCCCCTCTCTCAGTGCATCAGCACGCGAGCTCGATCAACGAGCTAGATTTTGCCACGTCACATGATTCCCCTCTCTCCGTGCATCAACACACGAGCTCGATCAACGGGCCAGATTTTGCCACGTCATCAGATCCTCTCATCGCGACCGTTCAATCCCATCAGCGAGCGAGCTCGGGGTGTGATCAACGCCCCAGATCGAGCCTCGTCTCCTCTTCATCAGTTCCCCTCATTGCGACCGCTCAATCCCATCAGTGCGCGAGCCTGATCATGATCAACACCCCAAATCGAGCCACGTCGCCCCTTCTCTTCCTAGGCACATCAGCGCGCGAGCCAGGGCGTGATCAACGTCCCAGATCGAGCCACGTCGCCTTATCATCAGATCCTCTCATCATGGCTGCCCAATCTTATCAGCGCGCGAGCCATCTCGTGATCAACGGTCGTGATTAAATCAAGGTAATTTCTTTTATTTAATTCATTTATTAAATTATTAAATTGAATTAATTATTTAAAATTTTGAAAAATAATTTTAAATTCAAAAAAATTAATTAAAAAATTCTAAAAATAATTATTAATTCGGAAAATATTTTTAAATTCTGAAAAAAATATTATTAATATAGAATAATTAATTAAAATTTTCAAAAATTAATTATTAAAATTTGGAAATTGAATAATTTTTTTAAAAATGATTAAAAATTGGAAAAAAATCTGAAAATTTTGGAAATTTCACAAAAATCCAGAAAATTCTAAAAATAAATTTGGGAATTTTAAAAGCTTAGAATAACACTGTTACTCCCCAAGGCGAGATCTAAACGTACCCGAGAACGCTGATAAATTCTATAAGCCATTAAAAACAGGCAAACTACTCAAATGCTGTGAAACTCAGTCTTCGGGAGTGGGAGGCTTGTGATATGGCTAGAAATAGAACCAAATCGGGATCGTTCAAATTGGGCATGAATCTCAAAGCTCACATGGGTAAAACGATAATTTCACCTTTAAATGGGTTAAAAAAAGGAAACTGGGTCCTTTCCATGCCCCATAACCAAAAAATTGGTCTGCCTTACCGGGTTAGGGTGACAACCCCTTATAAATAAAACCAGCTAATTTAAAGAGTAATTAAAATTCATGATTATCTCTAATAGGCGGTTTAAACCAAATCTCTTATCGTGAAACAATTTAAACTCTGTTTCTTATCCAAAAATACATGAAAGAAGAGATAAATGATTATCTCGCAACTATTTCCCAAGGCGGCTATAAATACCCCTCTACCCCCACCATAAAATAGGTAATCAGTATTTTTTCTCCAAAAAAGCTCTTTCATAATCTTCTTGATTACTGACTTGAACGTCGGAGATTTCGTCGCCGGGAACAATCCCGATATCGAACTTTTTTGTAGGTCAGTGGCAGCTTCAAAAAACGGTTTAACACTGGTAAGAAGTCAGCAGGTTTACTTTTATTGTTTCTAGAAGAATCTACATATCATTTGTTTGCTCCCACACCGAAATTAGCAGCAACACCACTCATTTAAATACATTTAGAGAGGATAGATCCAATGAGAAGCACTCCTAAATGAGAAGATGTGAAACACTTGTCTAACCCTTAGATTTAAGTAAAATTAGATGGACGACTATATATATATTTTGTTCTATACGTTAATTTATTAGTTGATTGTAATCAGTCATAGTTGGGAGTTTAAGACCAACAAAACCTTTTTTAATTCTGTAAGTACATGTAGCATGATAACGTCATTTCTCTGAAAAATCTTTGCAAAAGATGTTCATTGTTGTAGCATCCGTAGAAAATATTTTGTCTATTGATAATAATATTAAAGAGTGATTTAAAGAAAGGCCCACTAAACACACTCCTATTTAGTAGTATAGATAATAATGTACATGCTTGCTTCTTACATTTGAATGTAAATAAAAGGTATGTCCTTATTATATATATATATATATATATATATATAGAGAGAGAGAGAGAGAGAGAGAGAGAGAGAGAGAGAGAGCAATGCTCCATTGCATACCACTGAAGCCATTGTTTCGAACAACGGCTTCGTTTATTTTAAACCTAAGTCGGAACAACGACTTAGGTTATATTCGGAACAACGGCTTATGTTTATAACCTAAGCCGTTGTTTTCGTTTATTTTAAACCTAAGCCGTTGTTTTCAACAACGATTTGCATAACCGTTTGCAATGGAGCATTGCTTATATATATATATGTAGTAGCGCTAATATGATATGGTGAGATTGAATGTTTTTTGTGAGATGAGCAATTTGAATATTCCGAAAGCAGTCATGTCATGAAGATGGTGTGAAATACAGATATATGCATTTATTTGAATGCCTTGATGCATAGGCTAGAGGTCTCTGAATTGCTTGAAATTTTGTACATCATCTTGATGATATGTAGAGTGATGTGAATAGTGTGATTGAGATTTGGATGACTCAAATCGCTCCGCTCAAAAAACATTTTCATCTCACTTATCTCACCATCTCATATTAGTACTAATATATATATATATATATATATATATATAGAGAGAGAGAGAGAGAGAGAGAGAGAGAGAGAGAGAGAGAGAGAGAGAGAGAGAGAAATGCTCAGTTGCAAACGGGTCCGTTTGCACAGATCCGTACAAACGACATTGCTGGCCATTAGATCAAGTTCCATGATCGAGCCATCATCCCCATTTCACTTAAGTTGTGAGGGGTAATTTGGGAATTTCGTGCCAAATAACTCTTCGCTTTATTCGCTCTCCACTCACTCCCAAATTTTTTTCGCTCAGTTGCAAACGGGTCCGTTTGCACAGATCCGTACAAACGACATTGCTGGCCATTAGATCAAGTTCCATGATCGAGCCATCATCCCCATTTCACTTAAGTTGTGAGGGGTAATTTGGGAATTTCGTGCCAAATAACTCTTCGCTTTATTCGCTCTCCACTCACTCCCAAATTTTAACCTAGACCATTGTTTGGAAACAACGGCCTAGCTTATAAAAAGTACAAACCTAGGCCGCTGTTTCAAACAATCTAGGCCGTTGTTTGGAACAACGGCCTAGGTTCATTCAACGAGTTGTCTGAAACAACGATATTTTATAACTTAGGCTGTTGTTTCCAAATAACGGCCTAGGCTATAAAAGGCGTAAAACATCGTTGTTTCAGACAACTCGTTGAATGAACCTAGGCCGTTGTTCCAAACAACGGCCTAGATTGTTTGAAACAATCTAGGCCGTTGTTTGAAACAATCTAGGCCTAGATTGTCTGAAACATCGTTGTTTCAGACAACTCGTTGAAGTTTCAAACAATCTAGGCCGTTGTTTGGAACAACGGCCTAGGTTCATTCAACGAGTTGTCTGAAACAACGATCTTTTATAACTTAGGCTGTTGTTTCCAAATAACGGCCTAGGCTATAAAAGGCGTAAAACATCGTTGTTTCAGAGAACTCGTTGAATGAACCTAGGCCGTTGTTCCAAACAACGGCCTAGGTTCATTCAACGGGCGGGGCTCGATCACGGCCTTTGGATCAAGATGAACTTGATCCAATGGCCAGCAATGTAGTGCCGTTTACACGGGTCTGTGCAAACAGACCCGTTTGCAATGGAGCATTGCTCATTTATATATATAGTCCAGAGAAGCAATAAATTCAGTGTAGAGATCCGTGTTACCTTTCCTCTGTTCGCTCTTCTGCTTCTCTATATTTAGTTCGTAAAATTTGACTCTCATTTGGATTGATTTTATGTTTGGCTTCTGGCTATATTTGTGCCTTTTGCGTTGAATATAATCCATTATATAGCATTTCTATTAACTCTCCCTTTCTTCTAGATGCTTAGTTGCGGACTGCAGTCAAGGAGAATTTAGACAGTTGTTATTGGTCATTTAAACTCTATGAAAAGGTCTATGGATTCCTTATGAGGAATTTGGCAGTATATCCAAGAGGGCTCAAGGTTGATGTCATGCTGGTGGTGGTGGTTAAATTTTATTGTATCTTTCATGTATACTTGTGCTCCTAACCCGGCTTCATTTTGGTGTGGAAATGCTAGATGATGATGATGTTGATGGTGAAATAGCACATTTGTGTCTCTCTATGCTGTTTATATGTGTATAACTTGTGTTTATGCATATAAAAATATAAGTGTATGATTAAGCATTGCATATATAAATAATATATATGCATGAACATTTACATGTTTATGCATTGTCGTCATGCCTTATCTATACAATATAACAGGTTGGAAAATCCATGGACTCACCCGATCCTCTCCACCCCGTAGGAACTCCATAGTATGACTGTTGGTGTATACAAGTTCGCAAATTGACGTATCGCTTACTGGAGGGGGGGGGCTTCACCCCAGCCAGTCCCTTACTTTACGGCAATCTATGCCTGCTAATGCAGGTGCTTCCCTCTAGGGGAGAATGTTCTCCTACCGATGCATTTGCATGCATGCATGTTCCAATTTATGAACATTTGTTTAGGTTTTGATACTTAATTTGTTGAACAGAGAAACTGGTTTGGCATTTTCCTTTGATCCTCTTTTTAAATATGAAAGATTGCCCATATTATTGATTTTACGTGTACTCTTTTTTCATTTATATGTGCATGTGCATGCACGGATTTTCTGTGTGTATATTGATAGTTTGATATAAATTAACATTTTAAATCATTTTAGGGAAACCCAAACCTGGATTGGACAAGAAAATCTTCGTGTTTTGAATTTTATTTGTATAATTGATTGGATTATGTAAACTGTCGGATTTTTTTCTTCTTTTTTTGATAAAAGGGGATGAAAGTCAACTAGGTCCAAGCATTACATACACTGCAGTCAATAAATTACAGACTGTACGAACCCAAAATAACCCCCAAACAAGCCCAAATTACTAATACTGGATTGATTATGTAATACCCCGTATTTGAGGAGTATATATGATGGTATACATGGAATTATGATGAGCTTTCATGGTGGGCTTAGTAATTAATTGCTATGGGTCTATAGATTTAGTAGTGTGTATAGGGCCTATAGAGTATTATGGATTAATTACTATGGGGTCATGAGTTCATGAAGTGTGGTGGTGACTTAGTCCCACATGGATGTAAGAAATATGAGTGCTTATATTAGGAAGCTTATGATCATAAGGTACCTTCAAGCCATGACACATTTTGTGAGGCAAGCCTGTGGTGGGCCGTTGTTAGGACTTGTTTTTTGCGTGCGGGCACTCGCGTAGGCGTGTGCGCAGCTGAGCCGAGCTCGGGGCGTTACTAATAATATCAGAGCCGACTTTCGACACCGATAGTGTCCAAGATGTACGCTTGAGATGGAGCTAGCTATGTATACTCGTGGAGAGATCAGTGATGTGCACTAGCAGAATTAGGGTACTCCACTTCACATCGGCTAGAAATGCGATCCTGTGCTAGATTGCATGTCCCATGCTTAACGAGGACGCTAAGATCTCAAGGTGGGGTGTGTGTAATGCCCCGTATTTGAGAAGTATATATGATGGTATATATGGAATTATGATGGGCTTTCATGGTGGGCTTAGTAATTAATTGTTATGGGCCTATAGATTTGGTAGTGTGTGTATAGGGCCCATAGATTATTATGGATTAATTACTTTGGGGCCATGAATTCATGAAGTGTGGTGGTGACTTAGTCCCACATGGATGGTGTGTAGGAAATATAAGTGTGTATATTAGAAAGCCTATGATCATATGGTACCTACAAGGCATGACCAGATTATGTAAAATTGTTCAGTAGTAAATAATAAGTGAACCACTTCAGCAAATAATAGTATCTCTTTCATTTATTTTAGATTATCCATATGCTCTTTTACTTGGTCACCGTAAAATGGTGCTCATTTTTTAATTTAAGAAGATAGGACAAACTGAGGGAAAGAACTGATTTGTTTGATACTTGTTGTTCCTTCTATTAGGAAACCCATAATTTGATGAATTTTGCAATTCCATTCATGTACTGGTAACTGTTTATTTAATAGCTACATGTTTTTTTGTGACCATCATATTCTGTTAACATTTGTCTGCCATTGTTGTTTATGTTCTATATAGCTTGGCATTTGCAAATTTTCCTTTGAAAAAATTGCTTTTTCTTTTTGAATTTTGTGAGGCATATCTTCATTTGCTAGGTCAAACTTATTGACTTCTTTCTGTCATTTGATACAGCTTCTTCACCAATACTCTTATTCTACCTGTAATTAATGGACCGACAGAAGGCCTGATGCTGATATATGTTTGCCATTTTCTGACATTTTTTCTCGGTATGTTGTTACCTCTTCCCCCCTCTTCTTTCCCTTTAAGCAAATGCTGCTTCACATTTTAACTGTGCAGTGTAAATTGGTTTCAGGGGCTGAATGGTGGGCACAAGATTTCAGAAAATCCATCCCTCTTTTAAGTTGGGTTACTTTTCTTCCTGGTAGGCTACTTTCTTGACTGAAGATTGTTTTTTCTTCCTCTTCTTCCTGGTAGTGTAATTTGCAGAAATATCAGGAATTTATATTCTCAATCTCATCATCTTGGAATTTTACGACCAAAATGGGGTTTATTATGGAGCACTACTCCTTAAGAAAGAGAAGACCTGCTTATACGCTGTTTTTGTTTACAGTATTCCTGAATGACTAGTTGGCATCCTCAAAATTCACCTAGACTGCAGTAAGTTGTCAAGAAGAAGGGGAAAGACGATAGATGCTTGTGGCAATTACATTTCAGCTTTAAGGCACATGTAGAGCCAAGAGACAGATTTAGTTGTCCAATGTCAAACATACATGCAGTATTGAAACTTTTGTTGTAACAGATCACTTGCAGGGATCTGTCTATATTAGCTGCAAGTGATCTGTTACAACAAAAGTTTCAATCCCCTTTCTTAAACTCCAACTTTATATTTTGTTGACTCTACTAATTTTATGCTAAATTAATTTTGATGCGTTTTTCTGTGTACCTTTTCTATTGTCTTTGGCGGTGTTCTTGGAAAAATATACTAGGATGTACATGTACATCACCCTTAATGGGGACTGCATTAGTGTCAAGGTACCTTAAGATTTAGGAACAGTTCTATAGACACAGATGTATGAATAGTTTTTTCATGTAAAATACCATGTCCATCATATGTATGAGTGGTGTTATATTGCTGATACACGAAAGATGCGGTCAGACCCAATGAATTATTTCGGTCCATCTTAAAGTGCTGTCATCGTGAAGTGAAAAGCTGCACATCTGTCGTAACACTTATTCTTCAGTTTTTGGGTACACTGAGTTCGTGTTGTTTGTTCAGAGTTCAGATATATCAGTTAGTTCATGTATTAAATTTGGAAGCATAAATCTTCACATGCCGCCACTCTCTGACAATGATGTCAGTTAAACAAAATGATACTTCCTATGCTTCTTTATTTCTCTGTTGTTTTAATTCTTTGTTTTTGGTTTCATATATTATAATGAAGACTTTTTTAGTAACTCAAAAAATTCTCTCTTTTGTTTTGTTTGATCAGAAATCCCATTTTACAATTTTGTCCTATTTCAAATGATTGTCTTTGCCGTAGTACCGACAATTGCATCCAAGTGAGTAATTTTTCTTCTTTCATTTTTATTTTTTATTTTTCACTGAAGCTACTAGTTCTAGTACTACATTTGTTTGTCATTTTGTACATTTTATTCTTCATACCAAAAATCTCCGTAACCGACAATTGGTTGCATGTTGATTTTATGAATTCTATTATTATGGCAAACAATAGAAGCCATAAATGATGAAAGATTTTTTCTTTTCTTTACTAGGTTATGCTATTATTACCGTGTTTTGATGGTTGATATTAGCTTAGTTTGATCTTGTAAGATATTGCATGTCTGTTGTTGATTTTATTGTCTTTGTGCAGTGTTGGCAATGTCCATAAGGTTGTACAGGCCAGAAAAGGAAGCATGTTGATGGCATTGGCTATGGTAATGCGAAAAGATTAAATATGTATTTTTTATCCGTTTATTTATATAAACTGAATTATATTTCTTTTGCCAGCTATTTCCCTTTATTGTCCTCTCTGTTGGAGTACTTGTTTGGTATGGATCTAACAGTACAACTTGATATAGTCATGCATATATTCCTGAAGTTTAATTTTACTTGCACTCATCCAAGCATTTTGATCCTGGTGTAGGTCTATTCTATCTCCTTCAGATATTATGCAGAATCACCCACATTTGGTTATAATTGGTACTGGATTTGCTTTTGGGTTTCTTGTGGTATGACTTCTATGTTATCACTATGCATTACTGTGTGTTCCATATGCATAACTTGCGTGCATGTTTATATGTACTTCATATTGAACGTCCAACAAGAGAGAGAGAGATCTACATAGTAATGTCCATGGTTGGTGGTCAAATTCTGGCTGCTTTCTCAAGGAAACCTCTACACCTGATCTCATTTGATGGAAAAGACTTAAATGATTAGATACATGAATTTGTGCACTTATCGACTGTTAATCTACAATGTCGATTACATGTTCATGTCAAAAGTCAACCTGAATTGGCGTGTCAATCAACATTTCTTGGTCATCTTCTTTTTGCTTGCATTGTCATTAGGAGTGAGATATAAATGAGGCTTGCAAGTAAGAGAGAGGCATGAGAGAGTGATATGAGAGGTGGTTTGGGAGTGGGAGGGATGTGTACTTGAAAATTGAAAACTAATCTAAACATCCATCAAATGGTGTAAAAAATTGCATTATAGCTTACTCATTAATATCTCCTGCTCTAGTTAGTAGGCTATTAGCAATTGACAGTTATTTTATGTACATTAAATAGTCCAAAGTTAATTTAACATTGTTATTTATAATTAATAGCTCCTTTGGTCAAACTTTGATCCAAATTCTATTTTTATTATCATGTCCTTGTATCCCTTTTTTCCCCCTTTATTTATTATTTATTATTTATTATTATTATTATTATTATTATTATTTTATTTATTTTTTATTTTTATTATTATTATTTATTTTTTTTTGGGTGGGGTGGGGGGGGGGGGGGGGGGGGGGGGAGATATCCAGGTTCTGTTTATCTGTTTTTTTTGGGGCTAAGAATCTAGTTTATCTGTACACTTTGCTTCTTTTGCTTTCTTCGATACTTAATTTCTGTTGACTATGAAGTCTTCTACAGATTTCAGGAAGTTGTTTACATTGAAGTTTCTCCTTATTAGCTCTTAGCTACTATCCTGTTCAACGTACACATTGTCTTACAATCGCAACCTTTATGTTGGCAGGGGAAGATGATTCTTGCTCACCTATGCGACGAACCCAAGGGTTTGAAAACTGGAATGTGCATGGTATATCCTTTATGCACTTTCTTTATTGTATTAAGTGGCATCATGCATTAAGTGGTCTGCATTTCTGTACTTTCCTGCATATACATATAATTTATCATAACTAGATGAATATTGCTCAATTAAAAAATTAAATGCTAATGTTTATATGTGTCTGTGCCAGTCCTTGTTGTTTCTTCCACTTGCCATTGCAAATGCTCTCACTGCTAGGCTAAATGATGGGTATTCTTTTTTCTCGTTGTATATCTCTTTGCAAAGTTCTATTAACAAATTATCTTCGCAATGTTTTTTATCTGGACAGTTTGTTCTTATCTTTGCCTGCAGGGTTCCTCTTTTTGATGAATATTTAGTTCTTCTCCTCTACTGCTTCTTTACAGGTAAACCATATTGATCTTCACAGAATTTGTTTTCATGGTTTATTCAATTCCTTGACATTGTGTTTTCTTTATTATTTGAAAGAATAAGCTGGATGCCTTCTTCCATTATATACTAATGACAAAAAGGTTGACTTTTGCTAGTGTAATTTTTTTATGGTTTACCATATCAATGTTTAAGTGTTTAACAATAATTTGAGTCGTAGCTCACTCTCACTTGAGGCCGATATATATATATATATATATATATATATATATATATATATATATATATATATATATATATATATACTAGGTTTGCCCGTTGACACGTGCTTACCGTACGTCTTCGGAACGGTGGACTTGGTTTGATTATATAAAATAGTTTTGGAGGTCCAGCAAATTAATTGAAGCAGCAAACATATTATATGAGAAAGCAGTATATCTACCTTTAAGCTCAACCATCGTCTTCTTGATCATTAGCTTGAACTTACCTGGAATGCATATAGTTTGTTAGAAACACTGCATAAAGTTTTTTTTAACTTCAGCATCACTTTTAGGCTTGTAATAGTTATGCAAGGACATTATCATATAGATTTTATAGAGCAGACTCTAATCCCATAACCACTATGAGCATGTCTAAATACAATGGTAACGCAAGTGCATGTGTGAAGGTATCTACAATATCAATAATCTAAATATTTGTTTGTCTGAGACTCAGTTTGCAATTGAAATACTTTTTATTATTATTTCAACCAAAATGAAATACATGAAGTTCTCAAAACTCTAATCCAAGCTAATCATTTCTTTTATCTCCACTTTGTCTCCCCATTGCACCTTTATAAAAAAAAAATCAAAATGGATAAATAACAAATTTACTTTAGGTGTCTTTCTTGAGTAGAGAGTTTGCACCATTCACTGGTAAACTCCAGTCATCCCAATCATATATATCCAAACATACACTAAAAGTTCTTATATGTTATGTTATTCATGGTTTCTAATAACCAGTGAAGGGAACACCTAACGATAGTATTTTCTCTTGTAGTAAAGAAATCAATGTTGCATATTTGCCAAATTATTTTATGTTGCTAGTCAGCTTACTTACCTGTCCTGCTATGGCTTGGAAGCCCAAATTGAGGCAACCAAATAATTCATCTCACTTGCGTACACCTTAAATCAAAACCAATAAAAAAACTCATCAAATAAATCACCAAATCAAAATAAATTAAATCAAAAAATAAAACAATCATACCTCTCTGAACTTAAATTATATGCACACAAAATTCGAGTCAGCAAAAAACCGAGTAATCCCCTGCACAAAAAAAATTTAAAATTAGAACGAGAATTTGGTTAATGAGATGAAATTAGAGTCGTCGCATCGCATATACAGGCTCTCGATTCGGTGGAGGGGAGTCGTTGATACGGAGTCGCTTGATATTCGCGCACGATTTGGTGGATGGGAGTCACTGATACGGAATCAGCAGCGGATCATATATCGGTGATGACCTCTTTGATTGTGAATTTGGATTTGGATTTGCTTTGAGATTTTCAAATTTTGAAATTTTCAAAATGTCAAATTTTAAAATTTAAAATTTTTAAATTTAAAATTTTTAAATTAAATTTTTAAATTTTATTTAATTCACAAAATTTTTTGAATTTTTAAAATTTTCTAAAATTTCAGAATTTTTTAAAATTTTAAAATTTTAAAATTTTCTAAAATTTCAGAATTTTTTAAAATTTTAAAATTTTAAATTTTTTTTAAAATTTTTAATTTTTAAAATTTTTTAAAAATTTTATTTTTTATGATTTTTTATATGTTTTTGGTTTTTTTTTTTTTGATTTTTTTTGAATTATTTTTAAAGTTCTAATTTTTTATAAATTTTTTAGTTTTTAAATTTTTTATTATTTTAAAATTTAAAAAAATTTTGTTTTCTTAATTTTTTGAATAGAAGAGAGAGAGAGAGAGAGAATTAAATAAATAAATGAGTTGTTTTGGGTAGGGGGGATTTGAATTTGAGTTTTGGGGGAAAACTTTTTTTTGGGGGGGGGGGGGAGGGGGGAGGGAATGTGTTTTGTGAGATTAGATCCGGGTCTTTAATTTTTGGGGGGTTTGAAGGAAATCCACTTGATAGCTTTCTTTGTGTTATATTATATATATAGATCTTTAATTTTTGGGGGGGTTGAAGGAAATCCACTTGATAGCTTTCTTTGTGTTATATTATATATATATTAACCGGGCACCTGATGTTCAGTTCCCTGTTATGTCAATCTCCTTAGAAGATGCCCCTTTTAAAAGGGATGGCCTTCTTACTGGTTAACAGTCTTAACCATGACATGTAGTTCTTGTTGAAAAGCACTCATGTGCAATTAGCCTGATTTCTTTGTTGCTTAATGATTGATCCTAATAAACATGGACTTTCCAAGGCAGTGCTTAGGATAGTGTATAGTGTATGAAAAGGCTGTATTTTTCTCAGGGCATAACAAAATTCCCACCCACCAAGGCATATTATAGATCTTTCCAGTCATGGTTCGTAAATTCACTATCGGGGATGATATTAATCTGTGATTTATCAGTGAATATTGGACATAAGTATCGCTCACAACTCGTGTCCAACTAGCTGCTCGCTCTCAATATCTATACTCATTATATTGAGATGAGATATTTTGGGAATCACTTCTAAAGAGGGCATAGATCAGGGAAAAGAATTCCACCTGGTTGGTAAAACCTCAAAAATAGTAGAAATGATATAGTTCCATGATTCTAAACTACCTATCGACCTCTGTGATATTTACTTAACCATACAGTTTCATATCATTCGATAAATGGCATGAAAATTACCAAAACCTTGCTTCTTGTACATATAATTCTAATAGTTAAAGAGAGCTCGTCAGGCATGTTAAGCTCTCCCGTGAATTGATCTGCTGTCATCTCATATTCTTTTCTTTCTGAAACAGTTGGATTATACCTGCATTTTGCTACATCAGTCATTCATGAAATTACAACTGCACTGGGCATCTATTGCTTCAGGTATTGAAAGATGCACTTAATGAAATATCAACTGTCATTCCAAATCATAAATCATCTCTTCACTTCACATGTGGTTTTTCTTTTCTTTTAAATTTTCCAACAGGATAACAAGGAAGGAAGCTTAAAGATTTATGTCGATTGCTACTCTTTTCAACCTTCATTATACTTGTAAGGTGGCGGTGCCAATGCCAGATTGACTACCTTTATTATATTTTCCCCCCAAAAAAATTATTTCAGATTAATGGGGATTGTGTATTAGAAAAGAAAAAATCCAACAATTTTTGGCTTGTACGAGATGTAAATTACAGTCAAATAACTCCTCTATCGCCCCATGTTTTCCCTATCAGTATTTTGTCTTGAGGGAATTATATTCTTTTATTATATTGTTTTCGGGATATACAAGGAGGAATATGAAGGAAAATTAATGTATAATTATTATGTTTATTACCGACTGTTCCATTTTGCCATCACAGTAGTTGAGAACTCAGTAATGTTAAAATATATTTGACTCTATTGCTTGCAGTTTGCTATCATGATTTAATGTTCATTAGTTTGACGAGTTTGGATTAATTCTGTCTTAAAAAATTGATATAGAAAGTCTTTAAACACTACTGGTAAATGGCTTCACAATTGATAATTTGACTCGGAGCACGATTATCCAGCAGCAATGACAGCAGCTTCAGCAGCAGCGAGGCAGTCGACTGCACCAAAATTGCAGTCGACTGCAAAATTTGTAGTTGACTGCTACGGCTACGGGGAGTCGAGAGCCTCTGGATTGGGCAGTCCACTGAAACTTCTAAAATTGACAGATTCTGCATCTTTTTTTCAGCTGGATTTCTTTACATATATTTTCGATCCAAATTTTTATATTTTTATGTTTTCCTAATTCAGAGATTATTTCAGCTATGAATTTTTTTTGGAGATTAGGATTAGTTTGCGTACTTCACAGGTTTAGTTGGCGTACTTATTGGCATTAGGAGATATCATCTTTTATTATTAATTCTGATCAAAATAACTTTTTCTTCAATTTATCTTTCTTGTGCTTTGAGAAACCCATGTTTATTCTTGAATCGTGACTTTGTACGAAGATAAGCTAATAGTCTATCTTCCGTTCTGCATCAGGTGGTATCAGAGCCCAATAATCATTCCTTGGGATGTCAGGTGTCAATTACAGCCAAGAAGACGATGACTTTTTCAACGGTGATCGTGATGATCTCCAAAAGCCGTTGACAAGAGGAGAGTTTCTGCGTAGCTTGAGGGATCTGTGAATAGGAATTAACGACGACTTTCATAGGTATCTTATTAAGTTCAAAGCGCCGAAAGGCCAGGCTCGTGTAGAGTTTGACAACCCGCTTTCCTCGAGATGTGATCGAACTTTCTCTCGTCGGCCATATGAGGAGCGAAGAGAACCACTTGTTAACTTGGACTTTTACAGAATAGTAGCAACTCTGTTGAATTTCCTAGTTATGAGAGCATGAAGAATTTCCTTGCCATCAACAACCCCCTCACCATCATACTGCTTATCCACCTTACCGTAACAACGACTACAACATAAAGGCAAATATTTCTGCGTTCCATGGCAGTGTAAATATTGATGGTTACTATGATTGGGAGTATAAAGTGGAGCAGCTCTTTAGAATTGATGACCGTGGCAGAGGAGAAGAGGGTGAAGTTAGTTGTTTAAAAATTAAAGGGAGGCGCATCAGCTTAGTGGTCTAATATACATGTCTCAAGGCGATATCGCTGCGAGCCACATGTTTGTTCTTGACGACACATGACGGATCTTTTGCAGAAGAAGTTTCTCCCTTAGGATCACAAGAAATGATGTATCAGCAATTTCAAAATTGCACTCAAGGTAACTGTTCTGTAACAGATTATACCAATGAGTTCCTTAGATTGGAATCTCATTGTAATATTTCAGAAACATATGAGCAACTAGTAGCATGTTGCACCTTGAGAAGGTACTCAACCGAAAATCTAGTTCCTTTTGTAGTAATCGAGGGGACCAAGAAAAAGGGAAGCTACAAGCATCATTTACTGCCAAAACAAGCAACCAATCCACACAGGGAGATCCCCCACCTTGCCAACCTCCTAAAAATTCAAACCCCTATGCCCTTCCAGCTCCATATAAGTGCAACAGGTGTGGAGAATGCTAGGATTGTGACCTCAAATACACGTAGGCACTTATGTTGGAGTTGGAGTAAAGAGACGACCCAAAGACAGCAAGGCTAAGACAACAGAAGCAGCAAACAGAGGAGGGGACAGTCAACTGCCATATGCAGTCGACTGCTTAGCCCTCTGTTCTGGCGAGAAACTATTGCAGTCGACTGCGCGTGAATGTAGTCGGTCGGATCGGGGCGTAGTATGTTATTTGGGCTGCGGGTTTCGGGTCGAATATGTTGTACTTATGTTTATCTTTTAGGGTTTACTTGAGAGATATAAAAGTGGATGTAGGCGCCAGGGTTTGTAATCTGACATATTCATACCTAACGATTTTCTACAAAGTGGTGATGAAACGTATAACTTGTACAAATCTTTCCATTTTCCAATTCGATCCGATCCATTCGTTCGTAGCGCTATTTACTCGATCGCAAGTTGATCGGTTAATTTAATAAGAAATAAATGGGAATTAGCACACGATTTAGTTGGTACTACCCAACCGAATCAAATTCAATCGTTTACTCGAAGAGCAGTTATCATTCTATAACTTCAAGAGAGGTGAGTGCCAAGTGTTTCAAAGGTGAGAGAGAGAGAGACATTGAGAATTTGATCTCTTTATAATCTTTGTATTTCTTGAGGAATAAGAAGTATTGGTTATCTTTGTATATTATTGTGTTCTTGCGGTTATGAGATCTTGTTATTATTGTGGTGTCTTGTTATTGGTGCATCTAAGTCTTGGGGTGCGCATTAAACTTCCACTGTGGGCAGTACAAGTGGTAGCAGAGCAAAGGTTTCATGGTGGCTGATCGAGAGGTTCGATGAGAGTGATTTTGCGATGTGGAAGATTCAGATGATAGTGCATCTTCGTCAAGAAGATCTAGATGGTTTGTTGTTTGATGAGAAGCCAGAAGGTGCAAATAAGGATACGAAGATCTTGGCAGCATGGAATTCGTTTGCGTTAGGTTTCGAGGGCAATCACAGATTACACAGTGGAAAAAAAATCACAAAATATCGAAACCTAACCATGCATCCATGCGAAAACCATAAATCATGTTTAGGAGTTATACCTTAAAGATGGATCTGGTGTCTCCAAAATATGCCAATCACAATACTGCAAAGGTTGCGGTGCCTCTACTTTATCCACACAAACGGATCAAATCAAGCTCTCCCTCACGCCGCAATTCTAGCTGCGGGAAGGGGATGTTCCTCACGATCTATCTATCTCACAATTTCTGTGACAGTTAGAGTTTTCTCCTATCTTTTCCACAGAAATATGTGGTATATATATAGGTGTAGAAAATCAACCCTAAGAGAGTGGTGAAGCGGTTGGCCTCACAATCCGACTTTAGTTGACCCATTTAATCTAATTAATTACTAGGACTCAACCATGTCAGGAGTCCAAGTCTTACTAGGATTTCCAATTAAATTCATCTCATGAATTTAAATCTAAATTTCGATTCATTCTAAGTGTGTGACCCTGTAGCTTATCATTACGTTGACAGTAATACTAAAATCATATTCTAGTGTTACAAATAGTGAGCGGTATCTAGCAATATATCACTGCTACTCAAGTAACGGGAATGCCAATGATTTGACATAACCTATTTGTGACCCATGCTACCATGTAGTCTAGTCATTTTGTCCAGATATCTTAATTAACCACAAGGCATAGAGCGTGTCACCCTTGTATAGTTTAATTTTTGGTTTCTTGATATCCGAGTAGACTTAATAAAACAAAGGAGCTCAATATCTCATATTGACTCATTTGAGCATGGCTATGCATTTTGCAGTCTCACTCAATCAAGGGGCCCGTAGATATCGCTCATGTTATGTAGGAGGGACAAATCTTATCTAAGTCACTCAAATCCTTTCGCATGATTTGTAGTATATCTAATAGTCGACTTTATAATCTCCTTATCACAGGCAATGTTTGACAGCATGAACACATATAATTTCTCATGTAGAAAACCATAGTGACTTCAAGTCAAAGAACTACGTACACCAGGGTCACTATGAGAACCTCTTATAACACTCATGTAATGATCCATGCAGCGTTCTCATGGTGGGTCAGTCCAGTACATTATACTCTAATATGTAACCCTGTGAAGACTTGATATATCATATCCATGACCTGTGAGATATGGTCATCAATCTACGCACATACTAGTCTCTATGTATTATTATTGTCCTAATTCACAATAATACTTGACTAGGGATATTTAAGAATAGTATTCTGATCACAATCAATAGGATCTCACAATTAATTCATGCACTTATGTCTCATGGTATTGAACTTACTATTCTAAGAGCTTTATTATGTTCATTTCACAATAAATAACACAATAAATAAAATGCCTCATATATGAAACAAATATCATGATGCAATGTAAACTAGTAATGTCAATACACAATTGACCTCTAGGACATACACCAACAATTTGGATCAGAAGACACTAGGGCAAATTCAGTTGGCACTGAGTGGGAAGGCATTATTTAACATCTCGAAGGCAATGATCGCAAATGCGGCTATAGAGATTCACATGGATATGTATGAGAAACCGTCGGCATCTAATAAAATTCTTCACTTGCAGAAAGTGGTTAACATGAAGTTAAGGGAAGGGAGTTCAGTAGCAGAGCATGTGAACAATTACTGTATGGTTTACTACCAAATGGAAGCTACAGGATTGAAGTTTTCATGAAGGGGACAGTCTTTGTTACTTCTATATACTTTACCTGATAATTATAGTGCAGTGGAACAGACTATTACATGGACTATGATAGATTCGACGACTCTGTAGGATGTTGTGAGCAACATCATGAACGAGGAGGTAAGAAAGAACAGAAACGGAGAATTTTCATCATCTTCTAGGGATTCCGCATTATCATTTGATAGGCAACATTGGAGATCTAAGGGAAGTCGAAGAAAAAAGGATCGGAGTAGTGAGTCCGAGAGTGGGTGTAGAACCCCGTATTTTTAAATATCATTTTAAAGGTTCATAAATGATTAAAATAATTTTTGGAGAATTTATAAAAATTTTCTGGAAATATATCTTTTTACACGTGCAAAACACGTGCAAATATTTATTTGAGAAGTTCAAAAGTCAAATTTTCTTAATGGAAAATCATTATTTAATATTTGGGATTTATTTATTATTTTTCCAGATTTTTCTGAAATTAATTGGATCTATTTACAAATTTTGAGAAAAGAAGGACATGCAAATTTGTCATTTTAGGGGTTAAAATGCAAATTTTACTTTCTAGACATTTTGAACAGTACCGGTTAAGATTAATGGGTATGTTTTACTTTTAAATCCTAATTTAAATGACTTTATTAAGTTTCCAACATAAGGGATCCATTTATGTAAAGTTGCATTTCGGGGATTATTTTGTAAAAGTGTTTAGAAAACCCTAAACTCCTTATTCCAGATATTAAGAAATTTGCAGCCGTCATTCGCTGCACAATTTAGAATTTTGTGATTTTTCTTGGGAGGATCAAGAGGAGGTTTTGGATCTCGCAAAAGGAGAGGTTTTATTGTTGGATCTCGTCGTTTCTAAAGGTGAGTGACATGTTGTTTTGCTTTGTGTATATTTTATGTGAGTGATGTAAATTTGGTTTGTTGTTTTGAATTATGTGCGTGATTGTTTTGTGTTGTTTTGACATCTTCATTTATTTAGTGTATTTTGTATGTGAGCGATACAATGGTTGTTGTTGTATTATGTATGTGAAATTTATGAATGCTTAATAGATCTTGATTGATAAATTTTATTGCTAGAAAGCATGTTTAGGATTTGAGTATGATTATGACAATAAGGGATTGGATGAACAATTGAATCTTGTGAGTACAATCAGATTTTGGTTATGAGTCGTGGAAGAAATTCAGTTTTGAGAATTTTGAGTGGAAGATTTATGAATCAGGAGAATCTTGACATGAAAATTAAGGTTTTGAGAAATTGATTGAATTAAGGAAATATACCCAAACTGGGGATTCTTTGAGATCGACGTTTTTATCTGAATACAAATTATTTTAGTAAACAATGATTTCTTTTAGAAAACTCTAATTTGATTATTAGGTACAAGCTAAACTGTGCAGTCTGTAGGCCGACAGTCGACTGGCAGACCTTTCAGTCGACTGGTACGACCCGGCTGATGTGATATTTAGTTTCCTTGAAAATCCGTTCTGGACAGTCGACTTAGGACTTTTTCAGTCGACTGGTACACTTAGTATTGATTTTTCAAAGTTATCGTAGATTTTTCTTTGGTAAGTCGACTTATGACTTTTGCAAGTCGACTTATAACACTTAGAATATTTTCTTAAAAGATTCTGGAGTTTCTCTCTGGTAAGTCGACTTATGACTTTGATAAGTCAACTTATAACACTTAACTTATTTCTTAAAATCATGGAACATCCTTTCTGGACAGTCGACTTATGCTTTCTATAGTCGACTGGTACTGATGTATTTTTATATTTATGAAGGTTCTTTCAAATGATTTATTCTTCAAATGTTTTAATCTATACTTTATCTTCTATTAAACATATGTTTTCAGGATGTTAAGTTGAGCAGTTTAAGATGTGAGTTTGGTTGAGATATTTGAGTTGAGTCTCTTGAGGATGTGTGTGACCCTAGTATACCGGCGGTTGAGTTCATTATGTTTAGGCCTGTTGAGGCATTTTGGTTGTTCAGTTTTGAGTTAAGTCCGGTAGGGTACATCAACTCTAGGAGATTCGTTAAGTAATTAAATAACCCAAAAATGATAAGAACAGGCACTAGCGGTGATATGATGAACGGGAACATGAGTCATGTACCTCAGTATGGCTTTCGGTGTGGGATTTAATCTCCGGAATTATCCATAACTTACTTGTGGTGTGGGATTTATCTCCGGAATTATCCAGGTAAATTACCTGTGGTGTGGGATTTATCTTCGGAATTATCCAGGTAATTACTTGTGGTGTGGGATTGATCTCCGGAATTATCGGGCTCGAGGCGATGCACGTGTGGTATTCGTGTGATGAGGTCATTGCTTTCGGTGTGGGATGATCTCCGGAATTATCCAGGTAAAATACCTGTGGTGTGGGATCTATCTCCGGAATTATCGGGGCATGGGCTAATACTCACAATTTATCTTTATCTCATAGTAGTCATCGTGATAGGATTAGTTGCATAGCGGGGATTGAATCCTATAATGTGGAGACGTTAAGGGCTTGCACCGAACCTATGTAGAGTGGGATGCATAGACTTCGACAAGTACGCATTAGAGAGTCAGCATATAGAATTTGTGTTTTCTTGACTTGATTTTATGCATGTGGTTTCCTGTTTCTACACTCGACACTTAGTTTAGTTCCACTCGTTGTTTACATGTTTCTTTGCTACGTCATATTTTATGTATTCTTGTTTATTACATGTTGTTTAAGAATCCTTGCTTAATGTTTATTTATGTTGTTTGTTTGTTCTTATGTCACTCACACCATTTATGGCTGACCCCTTTAGTTTTTGGGGTTAGGGATCATCTCTAGCCTCATGTGATACAGGTTATCGCTTAAGAGCATGGAGGTTTGGATGCTTGAGTTCAATTATATAGTGACTCATGTAATTGTAAAGTGTTGTAAAGAGAAGAGTTTGAAATTTTGTGATTTGAGATGTACTGTATTTCGCTGTGCTATGTAAAGGATTACTGTAATAAAAGTTGTAAATTTAATTGGTGTTGGTTGTGTTTAATGATTACATTGAAGTTGATGCTGGGATTGTGCCACGTATTTTCTAAGATATTATATTAGAAATTCGGGACGCTACAGTGGGTCTGATGACAGCGACGATGGAGGTGGCCCTGAGTGTTGTCACAAAAGGGTTCACTTGATGCATAGTTGTAAGACCTTTCTGAAGAAGAAGCCCGAAAAACCAAAGGAAGTCGATATGATGGTCAATGAAATAGGTAGTGGCGAGCTGTGCTTGTCAGTCAGGGTGGAGTTGGACATTTGAGATTGGTGTATTTATTCGGGAGCTTATTTTTATTGCACTTCGAGGAGGGAGGTGCTTGAAGACTACAAAGGGTTCTTTCGGAGATGTGATCGTGGGGAACGATCAGCGATGTCCTGTAAGTGGAGTTGGTGTATAACTAGTGATAATCATAGTTCACATGAAAGCTGATGATAATCAGAGTATTGTTTTGCGGAAGACAAGACATATTCCAGACTTGAAAAAAATCTTATATCGGGAAGGCCAGACAAAGAGGGTTTGTCTACCACATTTGGTAATGAGGAGTGGTGTATAGCTGCAGGTTCAAGCGTGATAGCAAGAAGGAAGCGTGGGGGAACATTGTATTTGCTTAGAGACGCGAGGGGCGTTTCTCCTGTAGTTGACTCTCAGCTAGGATCGAGAAGTAGGTTATGGGGGGTGCAACCGAGGTCTTTTAGTTATAGGGCTGATTCAGAGGAGGTTACACATCTAGTGGAAGTTGTTGGCCGTGAGAGGAATTCTAAAGAGCAAGACGTTTGCAACACCCCGCAAAATTGAAAATGACAATTTTGCCCTCATGTGTTACATACGTGTATTTTGTACCGTTACTGGTAATATTTGTAACGTTTTTCACTACGTATTTTGGATTCCGACTATTTATGCATTTCCGTATTCTTAAGATCCTATTTGAGTCAACTCAAATATAAAATTCCGATTTCTGTGTTTTTACATGCTTTATACGTGTTATCGATGCACGTATCGATTATGTATTTTTCCACTGCTACGTGTGATATTTTCAATGTATTTAAATTATTTATTTAATAAAGTGTTCGAATTCATTTTATAAACGGAAGTTCATTTTTTTCCTATTTCAGTTTAAATATTTTTATACGTGCGGTGCACGTGTTTTCATTGTACGTATTGATCACGTTATTGAATGTGTATGTTAAATATATCTTTCTAATTTTGTATTAATATTTTTCCGTTGATAAAGTCGATTCGTATTTCGATATTTTACGTGTGACACACGTGTTTTCAGTGCACGTATGTAAGCGTATTCTTTTCAAAATGAAATTTTGAAGTGTGTGCATGTTTATTTTATTTGTGCATGAAAAACTATAATTTTTAATTAAACTAATTTTACTTAAAACATTTACAATACATTATAACCTATATTTTAAATTAAATATATATGTGTGTATGAATGAAGTGTGTGCAAGTGCTATGCACATGCATGTGTTTGGGAGGGGAAGTAATGGCCGACTGTTTGTTTTTGGGAAGGAGGGAAGAAATTTTTTTGAATTTTAGGAGTTGAGTTAGTGGGTGTATTAGTGAGGGTAGTTAATGTAACTATCTCCTAAATTACTTATATAATACCCCCTAATACCATTCACCTTCTCCCACTACAATCGTCGACGGAATTACCCGCATTTTTTTTATAGATACACCGACGTTTATAAACGCCGGTGAATACCCTACCGGCGTGTCAAACAACGCTGCACCAAACGCCAGTGCTGTGCATGCCGGGCAATCATGGGCAGGATTCCCCGGTATTTTAATGAATGCTGGTATTCATTGTACAAAGACCGGCGCATGTAAAAGCGTCGGTGTATATTAGTTTTAATTTTCTAAAAAAAATCAAATTTTAGCCTACCCCGGCGTTTCTGAAATGCCGGGGTATATATATTTTAAAAAATATAATTCATTTTACAATTTGGAATAATTAATTTTTAAAAATATACACCGGTGTTTCGCAAAACGCCGGGGTAGTTTTTATAAAAAAATATATGCAGTTTTTTTCAATAGAAAATCTATATATATTTCTTTTACGACAGAAAAAAACTGTACAAATTTCCAGTAATGCACAATAAAACAATAAAAAATTTAACTGACAAAATTCATTATATTTTCTACTGGTTAACATACACAACTTAAGAAGTTTAAAGTTCTGCATTCTAAAATTCAAAATCCAGTTTTTCACTCATACAAGTATCAAGTTACATATAGCCCTGTTTACATCAAAAAAGTTCTAACAAGTTTGATCATACAAAATAATTTCACCACCAAAAAAGACAAAAAAAAACTTGCAATTAGTAGATTTTCTTAATGGGTACACCTCCTTATGTCGTCGTTGCTTCCATCATGCTTGCTTTGGTTCTCTGAATTTGCCCGACTTGAATTAGTTGAAACTCTATTCTGAAACTGTGTAAGTCACATAGTACAAAAAGATTAGGTAAAAATTTGCAGGGATAAAGAGCAACTAGCTAAGTCTAATAAAGCAACCACATCCAAATGGAAGAACAGTAAATGTATGACATGCTTATGGTAGGATTTAAAAAAAAATGTAAGTTTAATAGAAGATCTTATAGTTACAATAATAATAAACCATGTGAAACATAATACAGATCAAAAGCTACCAATTACTTCAAGCATCAACAATAATAAACCATGTGAAACAATAATCTTCTTATCCAACACATACCCTACAATCAAAAGCTACCAATTACTTTCCTCCCTTTCTCTATACACAAAACCATAGAAGAGCCTTCACAGATAACATAATACAGATCAGGATCCTATTTATCCCAATTCTGTAAGGTTACTACACAGACTCTTTTTTCTCCTTTCTGTTTAGTATGGCCTAAATAGAGTATGTCCATCATCAGATTATTAATCTGAAACAAAGATATAGCACTCAAAAATAGAAAATTAATATACATTAAGTTGGCCTGGCAATGATCCCTAATCCTCCAACCCTGCTCACTTATTTTTCTCATGCCTGTTCTTACATAAAATTTTGTTGATGAAGTACCTTCATATATTGTAAAATGTCCCTCACCTTTCTTCTCTTTAATTGAACTTCTGTGGATATAGCTTTTAGTGTGTCCACTCTACACTCAGTATAGCGATACCACACTCTGCTTTTTTGCACCAATTGCAATTGATAAGGTCTACAAATTTCCTCTTTTATACTATTATTGTTATTTTTTATAATTTCTTCTAATACTATGATACTGGTATATTTTACAAGTCACATTGGATTAAAAACTTGTTGTGCAACTTCAGTCTGGTTGTGTCGCTAAAACCCTCTATTAGCCTCTATACCCTACAATCTTCTTCTTAGTTAAATATAATTTTTTACTTCAAGCTTTTGATTCCAGTTTATAAAAATGTAAGTTTAATAGAAGATCTTATATGACTTAGCTAGTTAGCACTCTACTGATCATATAAGCTAAAGCTAGAAACCCCTAAGTTTCAGTTCCCACTCTACTGATCATCAAATGAACAAACTTATGTTGGGCATCACTATCAATGTCCTCTTATCCATATTAAAAAAAAGTTGTTTGATTGTGTTCCCTAGCTTCACAAGCTTTGTGTTTGATTAGAAAAATCAACTTAACTGAAGGTATATGTGAGATGACAACATCATGAAGATTGAATACAAACTGACATATGATGTGCAAAGTAATTACTAGGTCATCACATATAATAAGGAGAAGTCTGAATGCAACAAACTAATACGGAGAAACACTAATATTCAGTTCAACCTCTACAATGAAGGGAATGTCGAGGAAACTGGAATAATACAAACCATTTCAACTCAAACAGCATGCTCATAAATAATGTGGCAAAAAAATCATGTTCAACCTTCATACTAGACACTCAAGTAGCCTTATTAAATTCAACTAAAAATCTCTATTTAGTTTCATTGTATAATACTAAACTAACAAATTTGACCGACTAAAAATCTCTATTTAGTTTCCTTGTATATTTACCTAAAACTTAACTAGTTTTGATATTTAAAATCAAGTTTCATGCAGGTTCATTATATATCTTACACTTCTTATATCATCGATGTTTCATTGATATTTAAACTATTCAAGTGTATATTCTAAGTTACAATTTCTAACCTGTGTCGGAATGGCTGGTTCGGGATTTTGTTGCCTCACCCAAGCTGCAACTACCTCTTGAAGCTGTGACAAACCTGACCTTAGAGAGCGTATCTCCTCGTTCTCGGATCCTCAGCACAAGACGCATGAGCCTCGAAGACTTGAGTGGGCGTTGGGCCTAAACCCATTCCACGCACACGGCCATGGCGCTCTAGGCCTCTTGTTTTGATCAACGCATGACGCTGAAGTGATAATGCGTCAAAGTCAGATGTGGTAGAGTCGAAGGCCATTGTGGAAAATAGTTCGACATACTTGACTCTGGCAGTGCTCTGTTAAAATAAAAATTGGCATAAAATTATATAAGTTATTTACTTCAAAGCGACTTAACAAATCAAAGAACCCATACATCATGAAGAAAAATTACCGATATCATCGCAGCTGTTGTGGAAACAAATTGGCCATTTGATTTCTTGTGGGTAGCGTCGAAAATAATAAAATCTTTAACGCCGTCCCGATATTCCTTTGATAATTGTGACTTGCTCATCCAGCTTTTATCCATTTCAACAATATCACTAAATCTGAAATTAAAATTTCATATATTAAAATATTAATAGCATCTAGCTCACTAAGTTGATTGCCCATGAATAGTGTGAAATTATTATTGTTACGCCTAATAAAATTTAGCTACGGATCATTTTCAACATGGGAAAAGAAATAAATAAAGGTTACTTTATACTGTATATAGTAATCCCATTACTTAGTGTCATGTTGAATGTGTTTATTATAAGTGTATGTCAGATAGTATGACTTCCAAGTAGAATTAATGTCATCACCATGGCTATATAAATCCAGGAGATACATTACTAAGGGAAAGTGCAAAAAAGGAGTTAAGGGAGAACAAGCAACACAAACAAGTAATGGAGTGCTTAAGTCGTGAAAAGTAATAGCTCATCCTGGAAAGGCTTTCTCTAATAGTGATACACACCTGCCACTACACAGAAATTTCTGAAGTATTAGTAAAGGTTGAGGGTTCAGATTTATCCCTGCAAGTTGAGCACATATTTTTATCATCCAAAACTTGTTGTTTGTAATCGTAGGTTTAATTAAAATTTAGACTAATCCTCTCTAACATAGACTAAAATTTAGACTAATCCTCTCTAATAAGTAATCGTATGTTTGCAAGTTCACATTCCAGTATATAAACATTGAAGTTACGATGGGGTTTGAGGAATGTAGCCGAATCCTCTCTAACATTATATAATCATAATTAACAAATACAACAAACCCTAATAGTCCACATTATCAAATCCCAACACATTCTCAAATAGCAAAATACTCCTAAATCACAGATTATTCAGCACAAAATCCCAAAAAATTTCATTAAAAAATAAAAAATTTATTTAAAGTTGGAAATAATCATACCTAGGGTTTGAGAGCTAGAAGAGGGGGGGGGAGAACGATGGCAGGAAAGGGCGATGAGGATGCCGGAGATACGACGACGGGGAGCATGGTAGAGGAAACGAGCGGGAGGAGCATGGCGGAGGAGACGAGCATGGCGGAGGTGACGAGCACTAGGGTTTGAGAGCTAGAAAGAGGGGGGAAAAGATGGCAGGGCAAGGGCGATGAGGATGCCGGAGAGAATACGGTGGGGAGCATGCCGGAGGAGACGAACACGGGGATCACGGGATTTGGGTTGCGGCGATGGAGGTAGGGTTTTTCGTTTCGCGCGTAAACAGGAGAGAGAGAGGCGAAAGATAATAACGATGATTAATCGAAAGGGTTAAGTTAATTATAGAGTATAACCCTGTAGTACACTGTATTTTTAAATATAATTTTAAAGACTTATAAATGTATTAAAATGATTTTTGAAGATTTAATAAATATTTTTCTGAAGATTTATCTTTTTACACGTGCAAAACACGTGCAAATATCTTCTAGGAAAGTTCAAAAGGCAAAATTATTTTGTGAAAAATCATTATTTATTATTTGGAATTTATTTGTAATTTTTCTGTATTTTTCTGATATTTATTAGACCAATTTGCAAATATAACGAAAAAGAAGGATCTTTTTGCAAAATTGTCATTTTGAAGGATGAAAGTGCAAAACTATTTTCTGGACTTTTCAAACAGTGCCGGCTAGGAAAATAAAGTGTTTATTTTGTTTTAAAATCTCAATTTAATTAGTTTTATCAAATTTCCAAGTATAGGGATCTATTTATGTAAAGTTATACTTTAAAAGGGTTATTTTGCAAATGTGTTAAAAAACCTTAATTCTCCGATTCCGTCCTATTTAAAAGAGTGAAGTGCAGCCGTTTTTTGCTTCACAACACAAATGTTTTATTATTTCTTGGAGATTTAAGGAAGGGATCTTGGATTTTGCAAAAGAAAAGCTTTTCTTGTTAGATTTCTTCATTTGAGGAGAGTGACTTGTTTTGTTTTATTTTGTTTGTGCATGTTGTATGTGAGTGATATAATTTATTTTGTTTTATTCTTGTAATGTTGTATATGGAATTTCATCTACTTGAAAGCATGTTAGGGTTTGAGTATGAATATGTACATGATGGATTGGATGAAATGGATGGATTGATGACTTAAAAATTGATCTTTTATGAACCCCAATTATCTATGGATAAATTTGCATGTGGATGATGTGAGTTGTTATTATCATTTGAGTTTGGATGAACACATCTTGATTATAGTAATGTTAGATTTTTTCAGGTTCATGAGTTAATAATGGTGATTGAGATTGAGAAAATGTTAAGAAGGACTGATGAATTAGGAGATCATGTCTTGAGAATTGGATTAGAGATAAATTGGATTAAGTTTGATGAATACAACTAAATTGGGGACCTTTTTGAGATTTTGGTATTGATATGGTTTGGATCTGAACATGAAGCTATTTCAATGAAAAATTAATTTTTTAAGACACTCTATTTTTGATTATATGCACAATTCATGTTTGATTGAAAGAAATTAACAAATCGCTATTTTTATAAATTCAAGTAGTTTTGATTTAGTTTTTATGGACGATTATATATCCTACAAGTTGTATTTGATCAAATAAGAAATATGCTTTTGGTAGAAATCATTTTCATAAAGTAAAACTGCGTATCGGTTGAAATATGCACAACCAATATCTGCAGTCTGCAGGTCGACAGTCGACCGGTGTGACTTTCCAGTCGACCGTCGTTGCCTGGCTCTGTAATTTTCTTGAAGTTTTAAATTATCATGCGGAATAGTTGACTGACTCATCTTTATAGTCGACTGAGTCTGCTCTGTTTTGATGTCACCCTAAGAATTGGATTTTTCTCTAGACAGTCGACCTATGACCCTTTTACAGTCGACTGCTATACTTAGAATTATTTCTTAAAGATTGTTGGATTTTTCGTTCTGGACAGTCGACCTATGACCCTTTTACAGTCGACTGCTATACTTAGAATTATTTTATTAAAGCTATTGAATTTTCTTTCTGGACAGTCGACTTACGCTTGTCTATAGTCGACTGATACTGATGTATCTTTATATCTTTGAATATTCTTTTAAATGATTTATTCTCTAAATGTTTTAATCTATATCTTGTTATTCTATTCTTTATCTTCTACTGAACATATGTTTTCAAATGGTTTAACTGAGCTATTTATATTGGAAGATTGGGTTGGATATTTGGGTGTTAGTCTCTAGAGGGTGTGTGTGACCCTAGTATACCGGCAGTTGAGATATTGTGTTTAGGCCTGTTGAGGCATTTGTTGATCAGTTGTTGAGTTAAGTCTGATAGGGTACACCATCTCTAGGAGGTTCGAAATTAACTAATTAACTTAAAAAGTTGAGGACAGGCACTAGTGGTGATATGATGAACGAGAACATGAGTTATGGACCTCAGTATGGCTCGCGGTGTGAGATAATCCTCGGAATTATCTAGGTGTGAGTGAAATAGTCTCCCAAATTACCTGTTGTGTGGGATTGTTCTTTGGAATTATCGAGGTCGAGGCGAAGCTCATGTGGTATTCGTGTGATGAGGTGCCATCGCTTGCGGTGTGGGGTATTCTCGAAGATTCCCAGGTGTGAGTGAAATAGTCTCCGGAATTATCTGTGGATAGAGATTGACCTCCGAAATTATCGGGGCATGGGCTAATACTCATAGTTTATCTTTATCTCGTAGTAGTCATCGTGTTAGGATTAGTTGCTGTTACCGCTGAATCTGGTGTGGGGGCAAATAGATAGTATTTGTGGATTCTTGGGAAACTTTGAATAGCAAACCTGTTTACCTGTTCCGCCGGAGTTTGACCGTCGCTCCCGCCGTACACCCGCAAAAAGTGCGAGATACCGGGGTTGTTCCCGGCGACGCACCCTCCGACGCTCAAGTCAGTAATCAGGGGGATTATGAAAGAGCGCAAATTGGCAAAAGATTGATTACCTCTTAATGGAGATGTATGGGGGGTATTTATAGGCGTCTTAGGGGACCAAATTAGGCATGTAATTCCTGTGTATAGATAAGGAATGTAATCCCTAATTCCCAGTGAAAGGATAGATATGAATCAGGGCCGTTGATTAGTATTAATCAGAAACCCTAATTCTATCCTGCAGGACCGGGTTTATTGCGGGTTGAAACCCGCACCCAGTTGAGGTGGATCCGTTCGCGGGTTAATGGGTCTTTGAGGAGGAGAACCAGTACCCGCTTTAGACCCATTGGAAGGTGAAATTACCATTTTACCCCTAGGCTTTGAGATTCGTTCCTGATTTGGACGGTTTCGATTTAACCCCATTTTTTAGCCATATCACGAGCCCCCCACTCCCAAAGACTGAGTTTGATCAGCCTTTGAGGAGTAGTTTTACTGTTTTAATGGCTAGCGGAGTTGTATCGGAGTCCAAATAGAAGGTTTTGAATCTTTGCAGGGGGTAGTATGGTTATTTTTTGAGTTGGTTGCGTTCCAAGCTGATCTGGAGCTCTTCTGGTTTTCTGGTTATTTTTATCTACCTTTTCGTAATATTTACTTAATTTTTGCAAAGTGTCGATTCGTCGTTCGGGGGTCTTATTAAAGGGTCCTAGGCGATAATTACTCACTCGGGGATTCAAAAATGTTTCCCCGATTTTATAATTATCTTCTAGGATTTTTAATTAATTTTCCCAAATTTTTAATCATTTTTCCGCAATTTTTTAAGTAAATAAAATGATTTTAATAAATAAAATACCGAATTATTGCGTGGTGCGATCTGACCCGTTGATCTCGAGCGAGCGCGGAATTCTAGAAGATCGGACGGACGGAGTCGCTCGGCAGTATTTTTCTCGCTTTTGTGGGTCGGATGGGCACTTGCTCGGAATCCGAGCGAAGTGGCTCGGCTCTTCCTCTGCGCAAGTGGCTCGGACCGCCTGTCGCTCGGCTCGAAATACCGAGCGACGTGGAGCAATCTGGGCCGTTGGATCTTGTCGCGAATCTTGAGACTGGCACGGTTCCCAAGAAAACACTATCTTGTCGTTTAATGGACGTGGCGTAATATGGATCGTCCATCATCTGAGGTGCGAATTTTGTGATGATCCAACGGTCGGGGACGCTCGGCAGCAATTTTCTTCACTTTCGAGGGTCGGATGGGTACTTGCTCGGAATCCGAGCGATATAGCTCGGTTCTACCCTCGGGTAAGTGGCTCGGATCGCTTGTCACTCAGTTCGGAACGCCGAGCGACGTGGAGCGATCTGAGCCGTCGGATCTTGGTGCGAATCTCGATGCGGGCTCAGATTCCAAGAAAACACTATCTTGTCATGTAGTGGTGCTGGCAAGATCTGAGCCGTCTGATCGAAATCTGGTGCAAATTTTGAGGAAAAAGTTGTTTTTCTCCATTTCGTAGCTCAGATTGGCACTTGCTCGGAATCCGAGCGATATAGCTCGGTTCTACCCTTGGGTAAGTGGCTCGGATCGCTTGTCACTCAGTTCGGAACGCCGAGCGACGTGGAGCGATCTGAGCCGTCGGATCTTGGCACGAATCTCGATGCGGGCTCAGATTCCAAGAAAACACTATCTTGTCGTGTAGTGGTGCTGGCATGATCTGGGCCGTCTGATCGAAATCTTGCGCGAATCTTGGGGAGAAAGTTGTTTTTCTCCATTTCGTGGCTTGGATTGGCACTTGCTCGGAATCCGAGCGATATAGCTCGGATCGCCTGTCGCTCGGCTATTGGCTCCGAGGGACGTGGGGCGATTTCTGCCGTTAGATTTGATGTGCCGAGCGGCTTTACTTAGGTTGAAACGTTGCTTCTTTTGCGAATAGTTGTGTCTCCTCATCACTTAGCCGTTTGGGCTTTTGTAACGGTTCAAGGGAGACCCAACAGTCGCGCCCTAACGTTACAAAGCCCAAGAGGCGTTATTTTTACTATAAGTTTTTACCCCCCCCCCCCCCCCCCCCCCAACACTTCACCTCATTTCTCACTTTCACTTTCTCACTCTTGATTTTTACTTGCAAGCGAAGCCTTCAGCTCTCGAGCGGCGCTGCTAGCTGTCGCGGCCAGGCATTTTAATCTCCGGTGATCTTTCCGACCGTAATAGTCACCTCAAGGTCAGTATCTATCCCCATCTTTATAAAAATGGTTAAGATTTCTTCCACGGACGAGACCCCCTCCTCGGACGCCGGCGCCGACCGAGAAGTCAGGCCGAGAAAAGACAAAGGGAAGAGGGTCGTGGAGCCGATCGAGGAGACTTTGGTCCGACCGAACACAGATGGGGAGACTGCCGAGCCTCTTCAGGAGGTTGAGGTCCGTTCTTCCAAGGGCAAGGGTGTGGAGACGATTATTGAGCATCCGAAAACGGCAGGGGAGCTGGGTCGACAGCCGATCGTCTTGTCGAGCGTCGGTGGTGTTCGGAGCTATTCTGAAGAATTATTAGAGAAAGTTACACAGGGCACCGCAAAGTCAGTCGAAGAGAACGAGCCGAGGGAAATATCCGAGGTGGACCATATCTCTTCGGTCCTAACCGAGGCAGATCTGCATCGGATCCGGAGTGGGTTCCAAATCCCAGCAGAGTTCGGACTTCTGCTCCATGGCCCCGGCTTCTGAGCGTGCACCTCGTCCTCGGCCGATGTTTTTGTTTTTCCCGCCGATTCACTGAATGCCGGACTACGTCTGCCGCTGCACCCCTTTGTGGTCGAGGTGCTGCAGTGGTACAGCTTGTGTCCGGCTCAGCTGATGCCGAATACCTGGCGGCATGTGATGGCGTTCGTTCTTCAGTGTCAGGAGGTCGGCGCCGAGCCGAATATGTTCATCCTTCGGAGCCTCTACCGACCTTGTCAACCCAGCAAGAACGAGCAAAGGTATTACATCTCGCCGAGGAGGGGCGTGAAGTTGATCGAAAACCCGGGTTCGATCAAGCATTGGAAGGGAAAGTACTTCCTCGTCCGAGCTCCCCAGCCGTGGGAGATACCGACGGTGTGGTCGAAGGACGGACTACCGAAGCGGGCGAAGAAAGAGCCCGTGCTCAGCAATGAGGAGGCGGATATCGTGGAGAAGTTGCTCGCTCTTCCGACGCTTATTTGGAAGGATATTACGGAGGAGGCATTATTCCGAGGGGGTCTCAGTCCGATCAACCCCAGTACGCTTCTTTTATTCTGTTTTCATTTTTGAAGTTTTTGGAAAACTTTTCTAACTTTTTTCGCTCGATTTGTGCAGAATCCTCCGGCATGGATTACAAAGCTCTGATGGTGAAGGCCCGAGCGTCTAGGGAGGAGGAGACGAGGAAGAGGAAGAGGACCGTATTCGGACCTCAAGGCGGCCGAGCACCCAAAGTATCCTCGGTTTCTCCGACCCCCAAGCATCCGGTTATTGATGTTCCTGAGACCGAGACCGAGCAAGGACCCATCACGCCGACCGTCTTACCTGCTTCGGATGTGCCGACCCCGCCTTTGCAGACGGATGCTCCGGGATCATCTAGCGGAGCGTTCAACATCGGCGCGCTGATGGCTCTCGACGTTCCGCCGCTCACGGCCGAGGCGGAGCGGATTTTGACGGAAGAGCACAAGCGCATCTTCGTCCCCGATTGGAGGGTGATGAAGGTCGACGGGTTCTTGGGGGACGGAAATATTTGTATGCAGGCGGTGAAACACTTGCCGACCCCCAAAGACCAAGCGGCATTGAAGGCACGTGAGGTTGGGGACGCGGCGATGCAGATCGCTCGGAATACTATGTCGGTAAGTATGAATCATGCTTTTTTGAAAATTTCTCTAAGTTTTTGCGCTCGTCACTTACAATTTCTTACGTTGCCTGCAGACCCTCTGCCACTTCAACTACTTGCTCGAGGAGTTCGAGAGCAAGGAGAAGGAGATGACCGTTCTGAACGACCGTGAACGGTCGGAACGGTCCAAAGCGGTGAAGGAGCTGGAGGCCGAGCAGCTGCGTTCTTCTTCGCTCGAGGCCGAAGTCGCCAACTTGAAGGCTCAGCTTGCCGAGGCGCAGAGGAGCTCGGTCGCCGAGGCCTCCAAAGTCGAGGCCATTGAGAAGGAGAGGGCTCGGCTTGAAGGGGAACTGTCTGAAGCTCGGAAGGCGACCGAGGAGGCCCTGAGCGAGCAGGCAGCGAAGGTGGCGGCTGTAGAGAAGGCCGTTTGGGAGGAGGCCGAAGCCCATATGCTGATGAACATGGAGGAGGCTTATGGCCGAGCTCTGAAGCATATCGTCGCTCGGAACCCCGAGTTTGATGTCTCGGACTATTACTTCTATGACTCCGTGGAGGGCGAGGAAGAGCTGCCTTTGTCGGTGCTCGCGACAAAGCCGGGGGGCGAAGGTACCGAGGGCGACGGTGGTGCCGATCGTGCCATTGAGTCCGTGCCGAGCGATGACAAGGTCGACTCTTGACTTTGTCGTCTTCTTCTCTATTTTCTTTTCTTCTTTTTTGTAACGCCTAACTGCGGATTGGCCACCGCCTTTTGTAAACTCTTGGATTTCAATGAAAACTTTTGCGGGGTTTTGGTTGAGGATTATGAAACTTTTACAAAAATGTTTAACTCTTTTTGCTCGGATTGCGTCCCTAAGTGTCGAAGATTTCTTTTGATATTTCTCCGCTTTTCAGGTTGAGTTTGGTCCAATTACTGAAGTCTCCTACCTCCACTCTGAGTTAGAGAAAACGAAGAAGGCTCTTTCTCGCAATCGGAACAAATCGTTTTATGACTTCTTGAATTTGGAAGAAACCAAAGCAACGGCAAGAGGGTATTTAAGCGAGTTAAGGTAACTGCAGAAGCAGTCGCGAAAGACGCCTCTCGAAGGCGAGGTAGAGTTGATCCGTAAGGTTATCTTTGATGTTGAAGCAAGAAACAGTGAACTGCTGGCGGAGATTTGTCAATTGGAGGTGTCGGTGAAAGAGCACTCAGCCGAAGAAGAGGAGTTAGCTTCGAAGGTGGGAATGTTGATGTCCGAACGCGACGAGTTGTTGGCCAGAATCGAAAAATTAAGGCGGATCACGATCGATAGAGGTATCGAAGTGACTCATCTTCGTCGCGTAGTGGCCGATAGTACTAACGTCGCAGGCTCATCTAAACTTCCTCGTCTCAAAACATCGGCAGCGGACAAGATCCTGAGAGATAGGATCATCGAGCTGGAGGAGGAGATTGCTTCGCTAAAACCTCAGCCTGTTAGGGCCAATGTTCGCAGCACGTCATGCACTCGCGAGGAGAGCGAAAGAGGGATCACTTTTTACGAGCTTGCGACTCGCTTGCGACTCGCTTGCCTGCTGTTAAGCGAAGCCCAGTAGACGCTCAGAGTGCCGTAGCTATTTCGTCAAGTGGGGCCTCGGTTGGGGCCACTGCTAGAACTAGCGACGAAGGGGGATCTCGCTTCGTAGGTCTAGAGTCGAGCTCAGAAGTGAGGCGGCCTCGCCCTCGCGTGTCTCTGAACCGAAGCGTTCCCCTTCCAAAGAAGCACTGAATAAGTTGTATTATGCTCTTTGACTTACTGTAAAAATTTGTTGTAGTGTCGGCCTTGTCCGGGCCCTTAATAAAAAAGTTTGTTCTGCTTCCGATGTTTGGATGCTGTGTTGGCTAGTAAATCAATAAGTATAACTCCTCCAACTTTTGACAATTACTCAAAATCAGAAGCAAATCTTCTTTCTTACAGGCCACCCGCTCCTAGCTCGCTTAAGAGCGGTCATGCAGAGCGAAGTCAGACCCAGTGTTGGGCTCCGAACTCGACGTTAGGGTCTGTTCGACGGTTGTGGGAGCAATTCCGGATGGCGACCTACTTCTAGCTCGCTTAAGAGCGAACTTGCAAAGTAGAATCGAGCCAAGTGTTGGACTCCAAACTCGTCGTTAGAGTTTGTTCAACGGTTGTGGGAGCAATTTCGAATGGCGACCTACTTCTGGCTCGCTTAAGAGCGAACTTGCGAAGTAGAATCGAGCCAAGTGTTGGACTCCGAACTCGTCGTTAGTGTTTGTTCAACGGTTGTGGGAGCAATTCCGAGTGGCGACCTACTTCTGGCTCGCTTAAGAGCGAACTTGCGAAGTAGAATCGAGCCAAGTGTTGGACTCCGAACTCGTCGTTAGAGTTTGTTCAACGGTTGTGGGAGCAATTCCGAATGGCGACCTACTTCTGGCTCGCTTAAGAGCAAACTTGCAAAGTAGAATCGAGCCAGGTGTTGGACTCCGAACTCGTCGTTAGTGTTTGTTCAACGGTTGTGGGAGCAATTCCGAATGGCGACCTACTTCTGGCTCGCTTAAGAGCGAACTTGCGAAGTAGAATCGAGCCAAGTGTTGGACTCCGAACCATCGTTAGAGTGAAGAGTAAAAGCAGAGAGATGTAAACAATTTTTACAAGTAAAATATGAAAAAGCTTCCTTTATTGATGACCAATGATCGGCTTCTTCTAAAGTTGCAAGCCGTTATTACAAAAGAGAAATAAAAGAAAAACAATACAAGTAATAGGAGAGGAACGGTTCGACATCCCAGAATACTTAGAGAGGCGTTGGTGCTCTCTCTTGGTATTTTAGAAGATGGTCGGCATTCCAGGTCCCGGGGATCTCTCTGCCTTCGAGATCTTCTAGTTTGTATGTCCCGGGTCAAACTTCTTTGGTGATATTATAGGGTCCCTCCCAATTGGGAGCCAGTTTGCTCTTCTGACCGGGAAAAGAGATGGCTAACTTTCTGAGGACCAAGTCCCCTTCTTTGAGGTCTGTAGGATGGACTCTCTCATTGTATGCCAACTCGATCCTTCTTTGGTAGCTTTGTTGACGGATGGCTGCTTGTGGTAGGGTAAAAATGGCTTGGAGCCCAACCAGGGCCCAATACATCTCTCACTCAAAAATGGTAAAAACAGCAATCTAGTTCGGCTTCGAGCCACTACAGGGTCGGCGCCGAGCCTCAAGTTTGCCCCCACAGAACTGGTCTCCTCGTATCCGACGAGCCTCAATGGTCCTCGGCCTCCGATCCATGACAGCCCCATGGGCCGTCCCCCCTTCCTGGCGAGGCATGAGGATGACCTGGCACAGCCTAGGCCCTCCGATTCTCCCAAAGGCACAGGAGACCCCTGATCAGCCATGTCAGCTCCAAATACCACTTAGGGCGTTGCCACGTCAGCCCTATACCACTCTGGGCACTGCCACGTCTGCCCTAAACCCCTTGGGCCTCCTACCACGTCAGGCCCATGGGCTTTCGGGTCCAGACCCGGCCCCCAAGTGGATCCATACCCGGTTGGGATTCCCTATAAATACAAGACCCTCACCCACCTTTTTAGGTAACCAATCTTTTGCCACCTAAATTCACCTAGTTATTGCTACTCTCTCACAGAGACTGACTAGATCGTCGGAGGGTCCGCCACCGGGATAAACCCCGGTGTTTCAGGACCGTCTGTAGGTACACAAGACCTCGGATCCGAACCCTCTGATCCGAGCCCAAACATCCACCTCATTCCGAGCCCGTCGCAGGTACCGCCCGGTCAACCGAGGGTCGGCAGACAAGCAGCTTTCTCCTTCAATACAAATCGAGTTCGAACTCACACCTGGTGCATCCACACGTCTCCCAGAAACAAACCGCATCAGGTTGGCACCGTCTATGGGAAAACTGCTTCAGAAGCCGACCCGAGCCCGACCATCAAGGGACCTCGACAGCCGAACTCTCATGGCCTCCAAGGGTAAGGGGGCTGCTTCCTCCGTCAACCGACGGGACTCGCCCCCACCAACCGCTAACGCCGGACCACGCATTTCAAAACACGGGGCTCCCCTTCAGGGGTCCCAAAGGAGCATCACCCGTCAAGTCCAGCCCGACCTACGGGGGATAATCGTCAACCGACAGGCTAGCGGCAGCAGGGGAAGGGCCGCTTCCAACCCGGCCCAAACCATCCAAGACCGCCGCCCGAGGGACGGAGGCCAGCGCTCAGCCGCGTCGGAAGGCAACCTTCAGACCGACCAAACAGGGTTGAGGGAGCCCCCGTCACTCACAAGGAGTTCCAGGACTTCCGAAGAGAAATTCTTGGGGCTCTCCGACGGGCCCCCAGGGAGGAAGCCCTCCATTCCCAAACCGGGTCGGACACCGAGGCCAGCGTGTCCCGCCCGTCAACAATCCAGCCAGAGGACAATGGCGCACTCCTAAGGCGCCTCCAAGAAATGGAGGATTGCCTCGATCACATAGGAGACGGCGACCAACGAGCGGCTCAGGGGTACAGACCTGTCTGTCCTCCCTTCTCCGCCCCCATCCTCCAAGCGGAAATACCCAGGAATTTCCGACCACCTCAATTCGAGACCTACGACGGCGAGGGAGATCATGCTGATCACATGGAGGGTTTCAAAACCCTCATGATGATTCACAGCGCCTCGGATCCCCTACTGTGCCGAGCCTTCCCTGCCACCCTTCGGGGTCCGGCTCGTGAATGGTTCTCGAAGCTCACCCCCGGCTCCATTTACTCCTTCGACCAACTAGAGGACAATTTTCTCGCCCACTTTGTCACCAGCCGGAAGGCCGAAAGGACCAGCGCCTCTTTACTTGGGCTTAGACAGATAGAGGGGGAGTCACTCAGAGTGTTCGTCCGGAGGTTTACCGCAGAGGCAAGGTCGGTCTCCTCCCTTGATCCCGGCGTCGCCTCCGCGGCATTTCGGCACAACGTCCGTCATGGATAGTTGAAGGCTTCTCTGGCAAAGAAACCTCCCGCCGACTTTCCCGACCTCCTCAACAGGGTCGAGAAGTACATTAGGGCAGAAGAGGCCCTTAACCCCGAAGATGCCAGGGAGGCCACCGGGAAGGGAAAACGGAAGGCCGAAGAAGTCGAACCATCAAAGAAAGCTCCGAGGGACGCGGGGGCCATGAAGAAGGTCTCGCCGGTCCCCCGCTTCGAGAGGTACACCCCCTTGACACATAACGTGTCCGCCATCCTCTTAGAAATCGAAGACAAAGGCATTGTCCGACTACCTCCCGGACCTAACAACAAGAATCGAGATCAGCGCTTCTACTGCCGCTTCCACAGAGATCATGGGCACGAAATCGACCAATGCCGGGCCCTGAAAGACGAAATTGAGGAACTCATCTCAAGAGGGTACCTCCGAGAATTCACCCGAGAAGTCCCACGGGATCGGCGAGATGCTAGGAACCGGAGGCTCTCGCCTCCGAACCCTACTCAGAACCGCATCCAGGGTCGGGATCCCGAGTCTGAGGGAGCCGCGGATACGCCATTCATCTTACACTGTGTCCACGGAGGGCCAATGGGAGGAGAATCAAATACTTCCCGAAAAACCTTCATCCGAGAGGTGAACGCTGTCCAAGACAACCCTTCGCCCAAGCTACAACCGATGCCGGTCTCCTTCTCAGGAGAGGACCTCGAAGGTGTTCGCCTACCCCACTGCGATGCCCTCGTCATTAGCCTCCACATGGCTAATTGTGAAGTTCGCCGAATCCTCGTCGACAACGGCAGCTCGGTTAATATTCTTTTCCTCGAAGCCTTCGAGAATCTCAAGTTACCTAGAGGCAAACTCAAACCGGCCGGAAACACCTTGCATGGGTTCTCCGGCGACCCTGTCGTGATAGAAGGGATTGTTACCCTCGACGTTACCGCAGGATCGGCTCCTGTCAAGAGGACCGAGTCCATGGACTTCATGGTGGTCAACGTCAAGGCGGCTTACAACGCCATCCTCGGTCGACCCGAACTATGCTCCCTCCAAGCGGTGCCTTCGGCTTACCATCTGAAACTTAAATTTCCCACCCCGCAAGGAGTCGGCATCGTCCGAGGCAGCCAAGAAGCAGCGCGATCGTGCTACATGACCATCGTCGGGGGAGGTGTGTTCCCCCTCAACGCCGTCGAACTCGAACCTGGGAGAGACGGCCCTGCTCCCGAACCTGCCGTCGAGCTGGAGGAGGTCCCATTCGACGCCGAGCACCTAATGAAGTTCCGTGAGGGACGAGCATAGGTTCTAGCCTGGCTATATGTAAATTTGTTTTTGTGTAAGTGCTCATATGTAAAGGGCCATCTTAGCGACTCTCCCTATCTTATACGAAAGAAATCTCTTTTTGTCAAACTCCAAACGCCTCGGCAGACCCGACCTAACGCCGGACAATGGGATCAGCACCCGAGTTTTCACTCCGGTATCGTCCCCAGCGCCTCGGTAGATGTGACTCGGCGTCAGGCCAGGGAGACTTCACAACACCCCACGCCGATCCCTTGATCGACATGGCCGAACCACACCCCATTCATCATTCATTACACCATCAGCCAGAGCAAAGAGTGAAAAGAATTCCTTATTTATACTCCTTTATTGGGTTCTGAGAAAACGAACAAAGACCGTTACAGAAACACTCCACTCATCTCAAACTGAAGGAAGTCGCCATCTTAGGGCCCCTCGGGTCCGACGAAGGGCGGGATCATTCCGACCAAGCGACTAGGAGCCCTCTCCTCGTCATGATGGTCCTTAGGCTCAGCCACGGTCGACACACCCGCCACGGAGCTCTGGGCATCAACTGGTCGCAGACGCTCCAACAGCAGCAGCGCATAGGGAACCCCATCCGCTCGCCGACCCACTGAGGAAGATGTCGAGACACCCAGCATCGTCTTGTAACGGTGTATCTCCATCTCCTTCTCCACAATGACATCGCGAAGCAACCTCTCAGAAGAGGGCCTCTGCACCGAGGCACTCGACATGGCCTGTCCAAGACCTGCACCGCCGAGTTCCCGATCCACCATCGCCCTCCTCAGCCGGCTCGCCTCCTCACTTAAGGCTTCAGACTTATTCCGATAATAGTGAAAGGCCGCATCAGTGTCACGAGCCCCCTTTCGGTAGCGAACCAACGCGGCCTCCAGGGCCTCAACTTTGCTCCGGAGCCACGCCACGTCGGAACGACGGGGGTCCACCTCAGGAAGGGGAGCCGCAACCTACAAGAGAACCAGCCAACTCAACACACATAAGCAAGAAGGTTCGGAAATATCCGAGGTCAAAACACTTGGCCGGTCAAAAATCCTTTTTCATAAATTGAGTTACTTCTTACAAAAAATGCAGTGGTCAGTCCGCGGAAGGCAAATACAATCGAGAGAGGGAAAAAGAAAGATAAAACTACACAACTTGTTTTCCCACCTCAGCATCGGTCGGGTTCGCAGGAGGGTCGACAGCCGGGTTATCAACGGGCCCTTCTTCGCCAGGGGTCTTTGGTGTCCCCTCGATCTCCATGTCATACTCAAAGTTGGACAGGTCGACGGTCGGGTAGAAGTGCCTCACATGACTGAGGGCCTTCGCGTAACACTCGTCCTGGGCCTTGATCACCATCAGCTGACCCGCATTCGTCAGCTCTTCCCTCTCCTTGGCGAACGCAACCGTCAACTCCTCCTTCTCCTTGGCGAACTTCTTCTTCAAGGAGACCACCCTCTTCCCCCACTCCGCATCCTTGGCCTCGAGGTCGAGCTTCATCTGCTGCTCCCTCTTGTGCGAGCCCTCGAGCTCGATCCGCATCTCCTTCATCTCCCGCTCGCTCTTATCCGCCCGAGCTCGCTCTTGTGCCAGGGACGCTTCGTAGAGGTTCTTTACGTTAGCCCCCTGCATACAAGCCTGCGACCGACAAGCGCAGATAAGAAAAAGACTCCCGCAGTAAAATTAACAAGGGGGATAGGGTCGACGAGCTTACCAGCACGGTGGCCTGCGCCAGGCGCGTGAACACCACCTCCACGGGCTCGCTCTCCATCTCCTTACGATCGCGAGGGGTTGCCAACTTCTCTGCCACCTCCACGGCCTGGGCCTCCTCGGTCAGACAGTCCCTCATCCGAACCGACCAATCCAGTGCCCACCGTTGCCGCAACATCTCCACCACCGGGTCCTTTTCCTCGACCTCGACCAAGGGACCTTTCCCTTTGTCAAAATCGGATGCCTTCACTTGGCCCTGGCTCCTCGAAGTAGCCACCCCCTTGCCCGTCTCCGAGCGAGTCCTCTTGGTCCTCAGCTCGAGCTGGGCCTCCGAGATGGCTAGAGACGCCTCCCTCGGCCTCTTCGTCGCCTCCCCCTTCTTCTCGGCCTTCTCCTTCTTCAGGGCGAGCCTCTTTGCCTTGATCGATGCCTCATCCATATCTGCAGAAAAATCCATTAAGAGCAATGAGCAAGAAAGTACGAAAAGATCGAGAGAAAAGAAACAACTACATACACAGAATGGCTGGGCTCAGTCCAACGCTCGCCAGGTGGGCCTCCGTCACCTTCGTCCAATCGATACTATGTGATAGACGGAGGCGCTCGACAAACCCCCACTCCTCGGCCGTCAAATCCCTCGGCCTCGGCGGTTGATAGCTCGGCTTGGAGTGGTTCCATCGAGTGGGAATGTCCCAGGGCTCTTCACTCCGGATCACCAGATATTTTTTCTTCCAATCCTTGAGGGAGTCCGGGTGGCTGTGAACGACCTTCCCCTTACTCCGGGGCGAGATGTAGTAAACACCCTCAGCCGCCGAGCTGATCATCAACATCGCTCGGAACACATTCAGCCGCAGGGGTACCTTCTGTTCCTCGCACATCAGCACAAAGCAAATAATCTGCTTCCAAGAGTTCGGCCCGTACTGCATCGGCGCCAAGGAGGCCCAGTTCAGCACATCCCGAACGAACGGGTGGACTGGCAGCCTCAGTCCGGAGATGAAGGCGTCCACAGGGAAGACACAATACCAAGCAGAAAGGGGATCGATTGGGCACAGAGTAGAGCTCGGCAATATCAATTCGTAGTCGGGCCCTATGTGGTACGCAAGCTGCAAAACCTCCAAGTCCCCGCCCTCCAAGACGGTCGGAATCGCGTCCATCATCACCCTCTTCCGACTCGGCGAAGAGGGCTGCACGCCAAAGAGCTCCTTGTCAGAGAGGTCGTCGGGATACTGACGGAAAGGCTTCGGCTGTACGGGCGAACCTGTCCTCAAATTACGGTAAACAGGTGCCTGGCTCGAACCGCCAGTCCTCGACCCTGCCTTCCTCGGAGCCCTCTTCCTCTTCTTGGTTCGCTCCGGCGAGGGGGTAGATAATGGCCCCAGACCAGTCGGCGTGGAACTCGAACCCGCACCCTGAACTGTGGATCTCCTTACTATGTCGCCCTCGCCTCCCTCCTCCTCGGAAGTCAACTCCAGAACACGGACACCGTCCGAACCATCACTTGCTTCCTCCGACTCACTACTCTCCACCACGAAGGGATTTCGGGAGCGTAACGGCCTCACATTGTGTACCACCCCCTCCTCACCTACTGGTTCCTCCCACGAAACCGAATCGGAAGGCTCCGCAGCGTGTACTGACTCCTCCTCAAGCACGGGCTCCTCCCACGACATCGATTTGGAGGCAGGTTTCACTTCCCCCCTAGACATCGACGCTGACGAGCCAGACTGAGCCCTATCCATCTGTGCCTAAACTAAACAGACTTACCAACTAACCTGGGGTCGCTTCGGAAGGACGAGCCTAGTACAGCAAACTGCAGGGACGAGCGCTGAAGTGTTAGAAGATTTTTTGAAAAGGAAAGCAGCGAGAAAGAAGTGGGTGAAAGGGGGAGAGGGGGGAATATTTATAGAGGATGAAAACGACTCATCGATTTCCGCAATTACTGTTCACCGATTGACGTACAACTGCCGCCTGGAAAATCACGCCACGTCCTCGAAACGTGCGCTGCTGACGTCATCCAGTGCCAGGCTGGCAGCCAGACACAGGGGTCGGTTCGGATGGAATGTTCGGCGGAGAAAACATTTTACTTAAGATTTAAGGCACCGTCCTTCGACAGACGCCCCGGGCTCCAGGGCTCGGTCGGTTCCCCTCTCACCCGCGAGCAGCTTGGGGCTTTCAGCCTCGGCAGCCGAAACCCCGAACTGTTCGAGGGTGGGACAGAAACCACCATCGCCTGGAGCCCTATCGAAAGACAGATTGGCCAACCTCCAATCGGAGACGACCCATCTATCCGAGGCTCTTCAGCCCCAAGTCCGGAATATGGTTGATGCCCCTCCCGTCTGGATCTCTCTCGGGCCAAACAACCGTGTCAGGGTCGTCTGACTCGAAAAAGGATCCAGACGGCAGAGCCACCACCAATCCGAGGCCCCTTATCTACCGGTCCGGATTTCGGTCGTTACCCCTCTCGCCCTGATCTCTCCTGGATCTGACTACCGTATCAGAGCCATCAGATCCAAGAGAAGATCCGGGCGGCAGAGTAACCACCTCTTCGACACGACCGGGGGTAAAATTTTGCAAGAGACAGACGTCCGCCGGAGCAGACACCTCTGATGGCCAATGGACCACCCTTGCTGTGATCCAACCCGCTGTGGAGGGAGGGGTACTTATAGCCTCCCCCATAGGCCGGCCTTTATGACATGGGGAAAGCCAAACGACGGAAGCCCATGCGCCGTGCATTTATTAGGCGGCGCAATTAAGACCCCTGGGAAATTAGAACATCACACAGATCCCGGAGAGCCTTCAATGCTCCGCAAAAACAGCGGGCTACCCCGCTCAAACATTCTAAGGCACAACGGTTCGCCCTCACCCTTGCCGACCCGTAATCCCTCGCCAGCTCGAGGCCAAATCTAGCACCAGGATAGTCTTCTCAGGAAGGCTCAACGGCTCGCCATTGCCCTTGCCGACCCGTAATCCCTCGCCAGCTCGAGGTTAGGTCTGGCACCAGGGTAGTCTTCTCAGGAAGGCTCAACGGCTCGCCATCACCCTTGTTGACCCGTAATTCCTCGCCAAACTCGAGGTCAGGTCTAGCACCAGGGTAGCCTTCTCAGGAAGGCTCAATGGCTCGCCATCGCCCTTGCCGACCCGTAATCCCTCACCAGCTCGAGGTCAGGTCTGGCACCAGGGTAGTCTTCTCAGGAAGGCTCAACAGCTCGCCATCACCCTTGTTGTCCCGTAATCCCTCGCCAGCTCGAGGTCAGGTCTAGCACCAGGGTAGTCTTCTCAGGAAGGCTCCACGGCTCGCCATAGTCCTTACCGACCCGTAATCCCTTGCCCGCTCGAGGTCTGGTCTGGCACCAGGGTGGTCTTCTCAGGAAGGCCCAACGGCTCGCCATCACCCTTGTTGACCCGTAATCCCTCGCCTGCTCGAGGTCAGGTCTAACACCAGGGTAGTCTTTTCAGGAAGGCTCCACGGCTCGCCATCGCCCTTACCGACCCGTAATCCCTCGCCAGCTCGAGGTCAGGTCTGGCACCAGGGTGGTCTTCTCAGGAAGGCCCAACGACTCGCCATAACCCTTGTTGACCCGTAATCCCTCGCCAGCTCGAGGTCAGGTCTAGCACCAGGGTAGTCTTCTCAGGAAGGCTCCACGACTCGCCATCGCCCTTGCCGACCCGTAATCCCTCGCCAGCTCGAGGTCAGGTCTGGCACCAGGGTGGTCTTCTCAGGAAGACCCAATGGCTCACCATCACCCTTGTTGATCCGTAATCCCTCGCTAGCTCGAGGTCAGGTCTAGCACCAGGGTAGTCTTCTCAGGAAGGCTCCACGGCTCGCCATCGCCCTTGTTGACCCGTAATCCCTCGCCAGCTCGAGGTCAGGTCTAGCACCAGTGTAGTCTTCTCAGGAAGGCTCAACGGCTCGCCATCACCCTTGTTAACCCGTAATCCCTCGCCAGCTCGAGGTCAGGTCTAGCACCAGGATAGTCTTCTCAGGAAGGCTCAACGGCTCGCCATCGCCCTTGCCAACCCGTAATCCCTCGCCAGCTCTGTAATACCCTGATTTTTTCAAATACATGAAAGATTATTTACATATGATATGCTTGTGTAGCATGTTGACTATTATTTCTCAACATGATGAATAAAGTGTATTGTTCTCTATAAAACATTTTCTTAAAGCCCAATGTTAATTTGCTTATTTTCTTTTAAATATTTTTGGCCCAAATGGATTTAAGCCCATAAATCTAACTTTTTTTTATTATTTTGTAATGTGTAGCATTTTTTCTTTTATTTATCCGGGTACTTGGTGTACAAATCATGTGGTATGGTTTGTGTGTACACGTGCACTCAATGTACACGTGCATTGAGCACCCACTTTGTGGCCGGTTTGTGAGTAGGGTAGTGGGTTAGGTCATGGGTGGTTACTCTTGAGGTGTGGGTAGTTTCTCAACTCCCGAATGAATCCTATCCCTTGATCTCCAACTCCCTAGTGCATCCTAACCCTCCATCTCACTCTAATTTGTGTATAAATACCCCCTCCTATTTTCTATTTCTTTTACACCAAGATTGTTCATATTATAAGAGAGGTATTTGTGAGTTGTGAGTGTGCTTTGCTGTGGAGGCCGAAGAGTAGCATCTGAAGGTTCGGTGAGGAGCAAGGAGCAAGAAGTGCTGCGCCGCATTGAGGACTTTGCTAGATTTCGATTATTTCTTCATATAAGGTGGGTGTTTCTCAGGACTTCTAATGTAGGAAATATACTATGATGGTTATGATTGCTACCATATTGTGAAATGTGAATTCAATGTAGGAGAATTGCCATGAACATGCTATTGATAATAAGATAAATTGTGTCGGTACAGTCGACTGTCGTGTAGATAAGTCGACTGGTACGAGACCATTAAATTGTGATGTGATGATAAACTATATGCAAATAGACAAAATGGTGTGATTACTGAGTTATAATCTCCCTATGACACATATGATGGAGGGAAGGTAAATGAATAAAAAAGAACTAGCGATGAATAAACAAATTGAGAACTGTCGGAGCAGTCGACTGACACTGTGTTCAGCCGACTGGTGCGTCAATTTAATTATGATTATTTGGGAATTCCATGTAATGGGATGTTCTATTATGTTGACCCAGTATGATGATCTGAGAGTTATATCTTCACCTTCGTAAGAAAGTTATTAGCAGCATGCATGCATGTTTAAAGTATTTTCTTCAAAGAAAAGAGTATATTAGTAACTTGAAATTCCATGTTTGTAATGTTCCTGAACAATCAGAGACTCTGTGCTCATGAAACATGAATATATGGGTGTTGTAAATTGATATCATGATGCAAGAACACATAAAAGCTATTAGATAATCCTTTAATTTGAATTATGGAATTGATCAGTCGACTTAGTGCGTGTAGCCAGTCGACTGAGCTGGACTTAGAATTGTACTGTTGAGAATCCAAGAACAGACGACTGATGGATGAACAGTCGACTGTCATGTGGATGACACTGTGAATATGAAAGTTGCGGGACAGGCGACTGGTTATGTACAGCAGTCGACTATCCCGAGTAATTCTGATGAACCTGTATTTGACTGTATGAGTCGACTGGTGTTCTCCAAGTCGACTGTACACAGTGAACTTTGATATGTATGAATTTTCATTTTATTTGCTGTTCGAAATTGTGAACTTTATGATCGAATTCTATGAACTCTTTTCATGGCTGTGTGGATTATGTAAAATGAATCATAAATGGGAATTGAGAATTAAATGAATATGAAAGGCTAAGATCATGATAAGAAAGTCTGTGAGACTCCAAAATTGAATTATGAGCTGAAGTGCTCAATTGGAAGTTGTGAATTGTAAATTGAAACCGAGAGTAGCTAAGTCTCCCCCGGCAGTGAAATGAATGAAATGAAATGAGAATTGAAAGACCAAGGTTGGTCATGTATTGAAATGAAATGATAAGTCCGGTTTGGTGGAGAGGCTAACTCTAGAGCTTAATTTATATTCATGATTCTAATATTTAGTGCATAGTGAAGAGGTGATGAAAGTGAGAGAAAAACATAAGTATGAGAACTAGGGTTTACGGTGCGGGTGTGTGAGCCGCAGAATGCATGCTTGATGAGTCAAGACATGACGCGGGCACAACTCAGTAATGATCGGACTTTGGTAACGCTTGTAGGGTATTTTGGTGACTGCAAGAGGATTGTGTTCAGGGAGGAGGCTGAATTGTCGCAGAATGCATGCTTGATGCGTCAAGACATGGCGCGAAATTCTACTCCAGGGGCCAGGATACATGCTTGTACTCATAGAATCATCTAAGATACTCACCGTAATTACAGAAGTAGAGTAAGTCATGGCGAGAGATTGAACCCTACAAAAATGAAGAACGACTAAGAGGCTTGCCCTCGAACCTATGTAGTATAGAATGCATAGAATTCGAACAAGTGTGCATTAGTGTCATGTATATTAAATAAATTGCATTAAGGAGTAAGTGCACAATCACGACACGACATCATTAAGAGTTCCCTTTTTATTTTCATGCTTATATTGAACAAGTTTGTGATTTGCTAAGAAATGAGATTCATTATACTGTTTCTGGCATAGAGAGGATGGCCATGTATAATTATCGTCGGTTGAATAAACTGACGTACCCACAGTTCTGTATGCAGGATGAATTACATGTAAAGAGGAATGGATGCATAAAGATCTTATCATGGTGTTATTCATTTATGTAAATGTTGTATATATTTTGCTTCCGCTGTGTAAATGTAATTGTAATATGATGTAAACTCTGATGTAAGATGAGAAGTTTTAATTTCCTTGTAAAATTGTACTCAAAGAAAGTGAAAAGATCCTGTAGAACATCTCGAATTCAGTGATTTGGGATTTGGGGCGTTACAGAGTGGTATCAGTGCCACGCTTTCTACGCTTTCACACTTGTACAAATTTATAAGGAACGACACCCTAGATGTGAACATTAGAGTCTGTGTTTGAGTCTGGAGATTTAAATGTAAGTGACTTACATTTGTGTTGCTCTATGATTTATGCTTCTTCCTCTCTATTTCTAAGATGGCTGATCATTTCGACCCTGCTGGAGGTGACGACTGGCATATTATTGAGGAAGAGTACCATCCTGGACAGGCTGATTCCGAGGATGAGTAACACCCTGAGCAAGCAGATTCTGATGATGAGGAGTGGCCCGAATCTCGAGAGATCACCCCACCGCCGGATTCATCTGACGATTCTTCTTCCGATGAAGAAGAGGGACCAGCTCTGAGTGGCACTGTGACTTCTCTTCAGAGGCAAGTGGAGACCCTGAAGGATAGAGTTGGAGCTTTGGAAGCTCAGCTGGCGCAGCGGAAGGCTGATTTCTCTGTTCTCAGTCACCGAGTGTGGGAACTTGAGAAGAGAAAGAACCTGACGGATGTGTTGAAAGATGAAGTGGATGAACTGTGGGATGAACTTCGAGCAGCGAAGAGGACCCGTAGGGATTAGATTGTTTTAGTTTCTACTATCTTCTATTCTGATGTCGAAAATGTTTTTATTCGAATGTATAAACTTTGGAATTCAATGAAATGGAAGTTGGTTTAAATTCTTGTCATATACTTCGAATTTGACGTATCTTTTGCATCAGAATATGTCGAGAAGAGGAGCTAGGAATGGGGAAGGTTTGGATCTGGAGACTGAACTTGCTAGGGTCTATCAGACGCTGAACGTAGTGGCTCAGAACCAAGCTAGGGGGCCGGCGAATCCAGTGCCCGAGGCGATTAAGCTAGTGGAATCGTTCAAGAGAATGAAACCACCGGTATTCGAGGGAAAGTCAGATCCAGATGCGGCTGACAACTGGATCCGTCAAGTGGAAACAATCTTTGAGGTATTGGAGACACCGAAGGGCAGCAAGGTCAAGTTGGCGATTTTGCAGTTGGAGAAGGATGCGACTGTCTGGTGGCAATCGATGAAGAGGACCATGGGAGGTTTGTTTCTTGGCTGGGAGGAATTTCTGGAAGAATTCCGCAGTTATTATTTCCCCTCCGACGTCCAGGAGAAGAAGGCGATGGAGTTTCTGTCACTTCAACAAGGCAGCATGTCAGTAAGGGAGTATGAGACTAAGTTTACTCAGCTCTCCAGGTATGCTCCAGAACTGGTGATGGATGAGGCTAAGAAGGCTCGCAAGTTCGAGCATGGTCTAAGGCCGAGCTTGAGGTCTCGTATGATACCCCTTGGTATCAGGCGATTTGACAAGCTAGTCAAGAGGGCGGCAGCGACGGAGGCGGATATGGAGCAGTTCCATGTTGCTCAGCACCAGAGGAACAACTGGCAGTCAGGGAAGAGGCCTGCACAATCGGGGAGTTTCAAGGGGCAACCATCTGCACAGAGGTTCAAACCGACAGGGGCGAACGCTGTCAGTGTAGCTGGAAGACCTGGGAACGATGTGGGGAGACCTTCTGCAGTCACTTGCTTTAACTGTGGTGAAGTGGGACATTACCAATCTCGATGTCTCAAACCACGGGCTGGCAATCACAATGTGCCAATACAGCAGACTGGGAAGAGGCCGTACCAGTCAGGGCGAGTATTTGCTTTGACGGAAGCTGATGCTGAGGAAGCGGATCAGGTCATCTCTGGTACGAGGGCTGATGTTTAGTGTGGTTTTTGTCATTTCTTCTTCCCGTTTATATTGTGAAACTGTTATGTAATGATATGTATTATGTAACAGGAGAACTCTATCTTAATGGAATGAAAGCTATTGTATTATTCGATACTGGATCCTCTCATACTTTTGTGTCTCCTAGATTTGCTAAAGTGTTGGGAGTGGAACCGAAGATTTTTCCAGGCAAGATCTTAGCAGTAGCTACTCCATCAGGGGAAACTTTACCCACTGATCGGTACTATGCTGATTGCGAGATTGTGATTGGAGATCGAATCTTTGGCATTGATCTGATCGAGCTGACTATCTTGGGAGTCGATGTTATCATTGGCATTGATTGGATGTCGGTGTACAGTGCAAGCATCGAGTGTAAGACCAAGACCGTAACAGTGAAGGCTCCAGGTGGACCTGAAGTCACTTTCCAAGGGAAGTTGAAGTGTTCTAAGTTGGTGGCAACTATCCGCAAGGAAGAGACTCCTGTGGAATTGCAAGGGATTCCTGTGGTTCGGGACTATCCGACTGTGTTCTTGGAAGATTTTCCTGGGTTACCTCCACATCGTGATGTAGAGTTCAGCATCATTGTTCAACCGGGAAGTGCACCCATTTCTAAGGCACCATATAGGATGGCTCCAGTGGAACAGGATGAAGTGAAACGGCAGATTGAGGAACTGTTGGGAAAAGGCTCTATTCAACCTAGTGCGTCACCTTGGGGAGCACCAGTGCTTTTGGTAAAGAAGAAGGATGTATCGATGAGAATGTGTATCGATTACCGGGAGCTGAATAAGGTCACTGTTCAGAATAAGTATCCGATTCCTCGAATTGATGACTTGTTCGATCGTCTACAAGGAGCAGCTGTTTTCTCCAAAATAGATCTTCGATCAGGATATCACCAAGTGCGAGTGAAAGCCGAAGATGTGCACAAAACTGCATTTAGAACTCGGCATGGGCATTACGAATTCTTAGTTATGCCATTCGGAGTGACAAATGCACCCGCAATCTTCATGGACTTGATGAACAGAGTTCTGAGGCCGTTTATTGATTCTTTCGTCGTAGTGTTTATCGACGATATCTTCGTGTACTCCAAGTCTGAGGAGGAGCACACCGAGCATCTGGCAGCAGTTTTGCAGAAGTTGGAAGAGCAGAAGTTGTATGCCAAGTTATCCAAGTGTGATTTCTGGAAATCTGAAGTGGCATTCCTAGGTCACATCCTTTCTAAGGAGGGAGTGGCAACTGACCCTCAGAAGATAGAGGCAGTGAGAGATTGGGCTAGGCCTACTACAGTGAAGGAAGTCAGAAGTTTCCTTGGGATGACTGGATACTACAGGAGATTCATTCAAGGTTATGCTCAGATAGCTGTACCGCTTACTGGACTGACCAAGAAGAATGTGAGCTTCAAGTGGACTGAGCAATGTGAGACGAGCTTTCAGGAGTTGAAAGATAGGCTGACTACTGCACATATTTTGGCTTTGCCTAGAACAGGTGTTGAGTATGATGTTTACAGCGATGCTTCACATCGTGAGCTTGGTTGTGTCTTAATGCAAGAAGGGAGAGTAATTGCTTATAGGTCTAGGCAACTACGACCACATGAGAAGAATTACCCGACTCATGATCTGGAGTTGGCTGCGATTATCTTTGCCCTGAAGCAATGGAGGCACTATGTGTACGGTGAAAAGTTGAACATGTACACGGACCACAAGAGCTTGAAGTATATATATCAGCAGAGGGATCTCAATCTGAGGCAGCGGAGATGGTTGGAAGTGCTCGAGGATATGCGACCTGAGATCAAGTATCATCCTGGAAAGGCTAATGTTGTTGCGGATGCACTTAGTCGCAAGAGTAGTTTGGCCAGTCTGATTACAACTCAGAGGCATCTGATTGAGGAGTTGGATCGAGCAGGTATTGAGGTTGTCTTGCAAGGATTGGGAGCGTCTTTATCTCAGTTGAAGCTTCAGCCTACTCTGAATGCAAAGATCATTGCAAGTCAGGAAGTTGATGCTGATATTTTGGAGATGAAGGAGCAGGTTGGTGCTGGCAGGTTGCCCGGATTTCAAACCAGGGATGGAGTGCTATGGTTCGGAGATAGGCTGTGTGTTCCAAATCAGGCGGACCTGAAAGAGAGTATTCTTCAGGAGGCGCATGCTACTCTTTTGTCGGTACATCCTGGGAGTACTAAGATGTACAAAGACATCAAACAGCATTTCTGGTGGTCAGGTTTGAAACGGGATGTGGCTGAGTTTGTTGCGAAGTGTGAAGTTTGTCAGCAAGTCAAAGCCGAAAATTAGAGACCCGGAGGTCTATTACAGCCGTTACCTATTCCTGAATGGAAGTGGGACAACATCAGTATGGATTTCATCACGGGATTGCCTAAGAGTTCTAAAGGCAATGATGCGATTTGGGTTATAGTCGATCGACTGACCAAGTCCGCTCACTTTTTGGCGATGAAACTCACTGCTTCGATGGACAAGTTGGCTGAGTTGTATGTTGGTGAGATTGTCCGACTTCATGGCGTTCCGTCAACTATTGTGTCTGATCGAGATGCGCGGTTTACTTCGCATTTCTGGAGGAGTCTTCAGGCAGCTTTGGGTACCAAGATAGATTTCAGCACTGCTTTTCATCCGCAAACCGACGGGCAGACCGAGAGAGTCAACCGTATTCTTGAGGATATGCTTCGGTGTTGTATACTAGACTTCGGAGGCAGTTGGGAAAGGCATTTACCTTTGGTAGAGTTTGCCTATAACAACAGTTTTCAGGCTAGCATTGGGATGGCGCCGTATGAAGCTTTGTATGGCAGGAAATGCAGGACTCCTGTTTGTTGGTATGAAGTTGGGGAGCGTCAGTTGTTTGGTCCTGAGCTTGTGCAGCTGACTTCTGAGAAGATTGATCTGATTAGAAAAAGGTTGGTGGAAGCTCAGAGCAGGCAGAAAAGCTATGCAGACAACCGGAGAAGGGACCTTGAGTTTGAGGTTGGTGACTTCGTCTTCCTGAAGGTATCACCCAGTAAAGGTGTGGTTCGTTTTGGCAAAGGAGGGAAGTTAGCCCCGAGGTTTATAGGCCCGTATAAGATATTGAAAAGGATCGGGAAAACTGCTTACCGGCTTAAATTACCGGAAGAGTTGTCTCAGGTACACAATGTCTTCCATGTGTCTATGCTAAGAGGTTATATTCCAGATCCGAGTCATCATTTGCCAGAAGTACCGGAAGGTTTGCAGTTAGACCTGAATTACATCGAGACTCCTGTCGAGATTATTGACCATAGGGAGAAAGTCTTGAGGAATAAGACGATACCGATGGTCAAGGTAGTCTGGAGAAACCACCGGGTTGAAGAGGCTACTTGGGAATCCGAGGAGAGGATGTTGAAGGACTATCCTGAGCTTTTTACTTGATTGTTTCTGTTTGATTGTATCTTTATATCTTTGTATCTTTTGTTGTGTGGTTGTGTTGTATTTTCTGTTGTCTCGCTCTTGACTGTAGTTCCGGGGATGGAACTATTCTAAGGAGGGAGTGATGTAATACCCTGATTTTTTCAAATACATGAAAGATTATTTACATATGATATGCTTGTGCAGCATGTTGACTATTATTTCTCAACATGATGAATAAAGTGTATTGTTCTCTATAAAACATTTTCTTAAAGCCCAATGTTAATTTGCTTATTTTCTTTTAAATATTTTTGGCCCAAATGGATTTAAGCCCATAAATCTAACTTTTTTTATTATTTTGTAATGTGTAGCATTTTTTCTTTTATTTATCCGGGTACTTGGTGTACAAATCATGTGGTATGGTTTGTGTGTACACGTGCACTCAATGTACACGTGCATTGAGCACCCACTTTGTGGCCGGTTTGTGAGTAGGGTAGTGGGTTAGGTCATGGGTGGTTACTCTTGAGGTGTGGGTAGTTTCTCAACTCTCGAATGAATCCTATCCCTTGATCTCCAACTCCCTAGTGCATCCTAACCCTCCATCTCACTCTAATTTGTGTATAAATACCCCCTCCTATTTTCTATTTCTTTTACACCAAGATTGTTCATATTATAAGAGAGGTATTTGTGAGTTGTGAGTGTGCTTTGCTGTGGAGGCCGAAGAGTAGCATCTGAAGGTTTGGTGAGGAGCAAGGAGCAAGAAGTGCTGCGCCGCATTGAGGACTTTGCTGGATTTCGATTATTTCTTCATATAAGGTGGGTGTTTCTCAGGACTTCTAATGTAGGAAATATACTATGATGGTTATGATTGCTACCATATTGTGAAATGTGAATTCAATGTAGGAGAATTGCCATGAACATGCTATTGATAATAAGATAAATTGTGTCGGTACAGTCGACTGTCGTGTGGATAAGTCGACTGGTACGAGACCATTAAATTGTGATGTGATGATAAACTGTATGCAAATAGACAAAATGGTGTGATTACTGAGTTATAATCTCCCTATGACAAATATGATGGAGGGAAGGTAAATGAAGGAAAAAGAACTAGCGATGAATAAACAAATTGAGAACTGTCGGAGCAGTCGACTGACACTGTGTTCAGCCGACTGGTGCGTCAATTTAATTATGATTATTTGGGAATTCCATGTAATGGGATGTTCTATTATGTTGACCCAGTATGATGATCTGAGAGTTATATCTTCACCTTCGTAAGAAAGTTATTAGCAGCATGCATGCATGTTTAAAGTATTTTCTTCAAAGAAAAGAGTATATTAGTAACTTGAAATTCCATGTTTGTGATGTTCCTGAACAATCAGAGACTCTGTGCTCATGAAACATGAATATATGGGTGTTGTAAATTGATATCATGATGCAAGAACACATAAAAGCCATTAGATAATCCTTTAATTTGAATTATGGAATTGATCAGTCGACTTAGTGCGTGTAGCCAGTCGACTGAGCTGGACTTAGAATTGTGCTGTTGAGAATCCCAGAACAGACGACTGAAGGATGAACAGTCGACTGTCATGCGGATGACACTGTGAATATGAAAGTTGCGGGACAGGCGACTGGTTATGTACAGCAGTCGACTATCCCGAGTAATTCTGATGAACCTGTATTTGACTGTATGAGTCGACTGGTGTTCTCCAAGTCGACTGTACAGAGTGAACTTTGATATGTATGAATTTTCATTTTATTTGCTGTTGGAAATTGTGAACTTTATGATCGAATTCTATGAACTCTTTTCATGGCTGTGTGGATTATGTAAAATGAATCATAAATGGGAATTGAGAATTAAATGAATATGAAAGGCTAAGATCATGATAAGAAAGTCTGTGAGACTCCGAAATTGAATTATGAGCTGAAGTGTTAATTGGAAGTTGTGAATTGTAAATTGAAACCGAGAGTAGTAAAGTCTCCCCCGGCAGTGAAATGAATGAAATGAAATGAGAATTGAAAGACCAAGGTTGGTCATGTATTGAAATGAAATGATAAGTCCGGTTTGGTGGAGAGGCTAACTCTAGAGCTTAATTTATATTCATGATTCTAATATTTAGTGCATAGTGAAGAGGTGATGAAAGTGAGAGAAAAACATAAGTATGAGAACTAGGGTTTACGGTGCGGGTGTGTGAGCCGCAGAATGCATGCTTGATGAGTCAAGACATGGCGCGGGCACAACTCAGTTATGATCGGACTTTAGTAACGCTTGTGGGGTATTTTGGTGACTGCAAGAGGATTGTGTTCAGGGAGGAGGCTGAATTGTCACAGAATGCATGCTTGATGAGTCAAGACATGGTGCGAAATTCTACTCCAGGGGCCAGGATACATGCTTGTACTCATAGAATCATCTAAGATACTCACCGTAATTACAGAAGTAGAGTAAGTCATGGCAAGGAATTGAACCCTACAAAAATGAAGAACGACTAAGAGGCTTGCCCTCGAACCTATGTAGTATGGGATGCATAGAATTCGAACAAGTGCGCATTAGTGTCATGTATATTAAATAAATTGCATTAAGGAGTAAGTGCACAATCACGACACGACATCATTAAGAGTTCCCTTTTTATTTTCATGCTTATATTGAACAAGTTTGTGATTTGCTAAGAAATGAGATTCATTATACTGTTTCTGGCATAGAGAGGATGACCATGTATAATTATCGTCGGTTGAATAAACTGACGTACCCACAGTTCTGTATGCAGGATGAATTACATGTAAAGAGGAATGGATGCATAAAGATCTTATCATGTTGTTATTCATTTATGTAAATGTTGTATATATTTTGCTTCAGCTGTGTAAATGTAATTGTAATATGATGTAAACTCTGATGTAAGATGAGAAGTTTTAATTTCCTTGTAAAATTGTACTCAAAGAAAGTGAAAAGATCCTGTAGAACATCTCGAATTCAGTGATTTGGGATTCGGGGCGTTACAAGCTCGAGGTCCGACCTAGCACCAGGGTAATCTTCTCAGAAAGTTTCAACGGCTCGCCATCACCTTTGCAGACCCATAGACCCTCGCCGGCTCGAGGATCACTCTAACATCAGGACAACCCCCTCATGAAGGCCCAGAGAACTGGGTTCCGTTGTCTGTTACGAGGACCCGAGGGACTCCGAATCGACAGATGACATTCTTCCAAAAGAACTGAACGACCTTGTTCTCAGTGATCGTGGCCAGGAGCTCGGTCTCTATCCATTTTGAGAAGTAGTCGATTGCTACGACTAAGAATTTGAACTGGCCAGGAGCTGGTGGAAATGGCCCTAGTAAATCCATCCCCCACATTGCGAAGGGGATTGGACTTGATAGGGAAGTGAGTGGAGCTTGTGGGAGGCGTCGGATGTTGGAGTACTTCTGGCAAGGGTTGCATTGCCGAACGTGTAGTTCGGCGTCTTGTAGGAGAGTGGGCTAAAAATATCCGTAGTTCAACACCTTGCGGGCTAGGGACCTGGACCCCGAATGTGCCCCGCCGATGCCCTCATGAAGTTCTTGCAGGGCGTATTCGGCTTGTTCGGGGAAAAGGCATCTCAAATAAGGCCTGACGTCTACCTGTGTGAAGGAACGCTTGTAAAGGATGCCCTCGATGAGTGTGTACCGCTCCGCTCGGGTTCTTACTCTTCGAGCTTCCTTAGGGTCCTCGGGGAGGAGCCCGTCCCTTAGGAATTCGATGAGGGGTTTCATCCAGTCATCTTGAAGCAAAACGGGCAGCGACTCCATTGGGTCGGAATTTTCATCCTCTATACTTGGCTTCAGGAGGACTTCTATCAATACGGTCTGCTCGAGACCTTGGAGGAAGGAAGAGGCTAGCTTGGAGAGGGCATCGGCCTGGGAATTCTCCTCTCGGGGGATCCGCTGGATGAGGGCTTCTTCAAATAGAGCCATGAGGCTTCTGACCTTGGCTAAATACTTAACCATCCGATCATCATGTGCTTCATACTCGCCTAGGACTTGATTTACGACCAGCTGAGAGTCGCTAAAGATCCGGAGGCGTTGCGCCCCTGCATTGCGGGCCATCCCAAGGCCGGCTATCAGTGCCTCGTATTCTGCTTCGTTGTTAGAGGCCTTGAAGTTTATACGGAGGGAGTATTGGAGGATGAAGTCATCTGGGCCTGCCAGAATGACCCCGGCTCCGTTTCCCTCGTTACAGGAGGATCCATCCACATAGACTGACCAGACAGGCGGTCCCTTCATTGCTTGACTAAACTCGGGGATGGTACTTTCAACTATGAATTCTGCTAAGGCCTGAGCCTTGATCGCGGTCCGAGGCTGATAGGTTATATCATGCTGGCTTAGCTCGATAGACCACTTCATAAGGCGACCCGAGGTCTCTGGCTTGTGGAGGACTTGCTTCAGTGGTTGGTCGGTAAGGACGACCACCGAGTGGGACTGAAAATACGGGCGAAGCTTTCTTGCGGCCATCACCAGGGCATAAGCCATCTTTTCTATTCTCGGATAGTGGAGCTCGGCATCCCGAAGTACTTTGCTCACATAGTAGATGGGATTTTGAGCCCAGTCTTCTTCCCTTACTAAAACGGTACTGAGGGTCTGCTCGGAGGCTGCCAGGTAGAGGTAGAGGGGTTCGCCCGGGATTGGTTTGCTGAGGAGGGGAGGATTGACGAGGTAAGCCTTGAGCTGGTCGAATGACTCCTGTTGCTGCTGACCCCATTCGAAATCTTTAGCCCCCCTGAGGGCCTTGAAGAAGGGGAGGCATTTCTCCCCGGACTTCGAGAGAAAGCGCCCTATGGCGGCTAGGCGGCCTGTTAACCTCTGAACTTCCTTTACATTCTTGGGAGGGGTCATGTCTAGTATGGCCTTGATTTTCTCAGGGTTATCTTCAATTCCTCTTTGGCTGACCATGAAGCCGAGGAACTTCCCTGACGAGACTCCGAACGCACACTTGTTCGGATTGAGTCTCATGCTGTGCTTTCTCAGAACATCAAACGCCTCCTGGAGGTCGGTTACATGATCGGCACCTCGGATGCTTTTCACAAGCATGTCGTCAACATATACCTCCATATTACGGCCGATTTGAGCTTGGAAAACCTTGTTGACGAAGCATTGGTATGTGGCACCTGCATTTTTCAAACCGAAGGGCATAACCATGTAGCAATAGAGGCCCTGGTCGGTCACAAATGAGGTCTTAGGGATATCCGGGGGGAACATCCGGTTCTGATTGTAACCTGAAAAGGCATCCATGAAGCTGAGGAGCTCATGACTGGAGGTGGCATCAATTAGAGTGTCAATACTCGGAAGAGGGAAAGGGTCCTTGGGGCAAGCCTTATTGAGATCGGTAAAATCGATACAAATCCTCCAAGTTCCATTGGACTTCTTCACCATTACTACATTTGACAACCACTCGGGATAGTTTACCTCCTGTATGAATCGCACCTTCAAGAGCTTATCCACCTCCTCTTTTATAGCTAGTTGGCGCTCGGGGGCGAACTTGCGCCTCTTCTGTTGGACCGGTTTGGACCCCGAGGCAACACTGAGGTGGTGGACTAAGAGCTCTTCGGAGATTCTTGGCATGTCTGCTGCTGACCAAGCAAAGAGGTCTTGGTTCCTTCGGATGCACTGGACTATGTCGGAGCATGGGGCGGATGGGAGGGTCTTGCTAACAAAGAACTTTCGGCTTGGGTCCTGCTCAGAGAAGAGCACTTCCTCCAATTCATCCACCGGCTCGGACGTTGGTCGGGCGACATCTTGGGGGATTTCCAGAGTTTCTAGGGAGAGGACTGGACCGAGGGTAGAGGTCATGTAGCACTTACGGGCCGTTTCCTGATTGCCCCTTACTTCTCCTACTCCGGCCCAGGTAGGGAATTTTATCTTGAGATGGTATGCCGAAGGAATGGCTTCTAGAGCTGCTAGGCCGGGTCGGCCTAGGATGACGTTGTAAGCTGCAGGGACATCCACAACCATAAAATCCATCGACTCCGTTCGGGTAGTAGGAGTTTTGCCAGCGGTTACGTCGAGGGTGATCACCCCTTCAATAGTCACTAGCACTCCCGCGAACCCATGGAGCGTGTAGCCGGCGGGTTTGAGTCTATCTCGGGAGAGTTTGAGGCCTTTGAAAGCGGCGAGGAAGAGGATGTTAACGGAGCTGCCATTGTCCACTAGGATCCTCTCCACTTTAAAGTTCGCCATGTGGAGGTTGATGACGAGTGCGTCACAGTGAGGGATTCGGACGCCCTCGAGGTCTTCATCTGAAAATGTGACGGGCACTCCGAGGCCTTTAGGAGGAGGGGTGGCGCGGACCGAATTGACTTCTCTTATGAATGCCTTTCTAGAGGAGTTGGAGGAGCCCTCCATTGGGCTCCCGTGGATGAGGTGTAGGACACGCTCCTCTTCGAAGTCGGGCGTTTCATCGCGCTCAGGACGCTTGTTAGCCCCCCGAGACGGGGGAGGAAGGTCGGCTCGGTCCTTTCTCACGAACTTGGTCAGCTGCCCCCTCTGGATGAGGGCCTATATTTCATTCTTCAAGGCCCGACAATCATTGGTGTCGTGGCCATGGTCCCGGTGATAACGGCACCACTTCTCTTTATCCCTCTTCTTGTCGGGGGTGTTCATTTTCAGTGCAGGAGGTATTACCCCTTCCTTCTCAACTTCCATGAGAATTGTGGAGATGTTGACATTAAGGGGAGTAAATTTTTCAAACCTGGGAGGAGGTCGGCGCTGGCCGCCATTATCCTTTTAGAGCTTCTTGGCCCCTTCCTCTTCTGTTCCCTTTCTTTTAGACCCGGAGGAAGACCCCTCTAGGTTGGGGCGGTGCTCAGCTTCTTCGGCCCGGATATACTTTTCGCTCCGGAGGAGGAGGTCAGAGAAGTTCTGTGGGGGCTTTTTGGCGAGGGAGGAGCGGAGGCTGGAGTTTAGGACATTGGATTGAAATGCTGCTGCAGGGACCGACTAGTCGAGGGATGCTATGGACCTGGCTTCAGCTGTGAACCTTTTCACATAGTCTCTCAACTTCTCACCCTTCTTCTGGTGGAGGGAGAGTAGCGAGATGCTGGTCTTCTCGGTTCTGCGACTACTCACGAAGTGGGTGACGAAGAGGGTCTCGAATTGCTCGAAGGAAAATATTGAGGAAGGAGCAAGGCGAGAATACCATTCTCGAGCTGGACTCTTGAGAGTTGCAGGGAAGGTTTTGCAGAGCAGAGCATCGGAAGCTTGATGAATGAGCATGAGGGTCTTGAAGCTTTCGATGTGATCCACGGGGTCGGTCTCCCCGGAGTAGGTTTCGAATTGAGGGGGCTTGAAGCCAATTGGTACAGGTACATCCATTATGGTTCGGGAAAAAGGAGGTCTACTAGGACGAAGGGTCCTTCCTCTAAGCTCTTTTTCTCGGTCTAACTGACCCAAGCACCTCTCCATCTCGTGGAGACGGCGGTAGACAGTGTCATCCCTTCGACGGTAATCAGCCCAGCCTCTGGACTCGTCTTCATACGAGGGAGAGCGGGGGCTACGACGACGGTAGCTCTTGGAGCGGCGAAGACTTGGTATATGCAGGAAGTTGCTAGGAGCGGGAGGAGGAGTTGGGTACCGTCGGCGAGGACTTCGGACTGAAGGAGGAGAGGGGATCTTGGGAGCATTGGCGTTGGGACGGAGATTGAGAGCATGTAGGACGGTTGCTTGGAACTGCTGGAACTCGGTACGGGTGATGGGTGCCTCATCATTCCTAGGGTGTTTCCGACCAGCAGGGGAGTGTGGTCTTCTTCTGTGATGCTCGGGGGACTCTCTCCGCCCCCTTCTGGCAGGGGACCTTCTGTATTCTCGGCGGCGAGGGGATCGCTCATCCGGACGGTGTTGGCGGGAGGCTCCCTCTCGGGCCCGCTTTTCATCCAGACGGCGGCGAAGATCCTCATCTTTCTGCCGATTGAGGACGGTGTTGCGAAGGTCAGAAGCTCGGGGATTGTGGGAGGCCATAGAATCCGAAAAGGCATTGTGGATGGAGACGTGGTCCGGAAGGAGAGGCTGTTTCTGCGGGTTGGGACCCTTAGGAGGTGGTTGATTCTGAGGAGGAAGGTCCTGTTGGAGAGGATCCTGGGCTGGAGCTGGAAGTTGCCCCTGCGGTTGAGCGGGTTGAGGGGGGACTTCCTGTTGCTGATCGGGGTTGGGTCCTCGATTGGACCCTCAGGATCTGGCTTTTCTAGGAGGCATGGCTGGAGAAGATCTGACAACCGGGAAGAGGGTAGGCTGCTACTCGTTGATTTCCACAGACAGCGCCAATCTGTTACCGCTGAATCTGGTGTGGGGGCAAACAGATAGTATTTGTGGATTCTTCGGAAACTTTGAATAGCAAACCTGTTTACCTGTTCTGCCGAAGTTTGACCGTCGCTCCCGCCGTACACCCGCAAAAAGTGCGAGACACCGGGGTTGTTCCCGGTGACGCACCCTCCGACGCTCAAGTCAGTAATCAGGGAGATTATGAAAGAGCGCAAATTGGCAAAAGATTGATTACCTCTTAATGGAGATGGATGGGGGTATTTATAGGCGTCTTAGGGGACCAAATTAGGCATGTAATTCCTGTGTATAGATAAGGAATGTAATCCCTAATTCCCAGTGAAAGGAAAGATATGAATCAGGGCCGTTGATTAGTATTAATCAGAAACCCTAATTCTATCCTGCAGGACCGGGTTTATTGCGGGTTGAAACCCGCACCCAGTTGAGGTGGATCCGTTCGCGGGTTAATGGGTCTCTGAGGAGAAGAACCAGTACCCGCTTCAGACCCATTGGAAGGTGAAATTACTATTTTACCCCTAGGCTTTGAGATTCGTTCCTAATTTGGACGGTTCCGATTTAACCCCATTTTTTAGCCATATCAGTTGCATAGCGGGGGATTAAACCCTATAAAGTGGAGACGTTAAGTGCTTGCACCCTATGTAGAGTGGGATGCATAGAATCCGACAAGTACGCATTAGAGAGTCAGCATATAGAATTGTGTTTTCTTGACTTGGTTTCATGCATGTGTTTTCCTGTTTTCTTCACTTGACACTTAGCCTAGCTACACTTGATGTTTTTCATGTTTCCTTGTTATTTCTTATTTCATTTATTCTTGTGTATAGTACGTGTTGTTTATGATTCCATGTTTCATGTTTATTTATGTTGCTTGTTTTTTTTTATGTCACTCACACCGTTATGGCTGATCCCTTTAGTTTTGGAGGTTAGGGTTATCTCTAGCCTCATATCTTACGGGTGATTACTTGTAGCTTGGATTTTGGATGCATGAGTTAAAGCGGTGTAATGGGTTATGTATTGTTGTAAAAGAAATTGTTGTAAGGAAAGAAATTTGTAATTTAAGGTGTATTGTATTCCGATGTGCTATGTAAAGATTAATGTAATAAAAAGTTTTATTTTTCCCTGTATTTGGTTGCTATGTTTATGATTTACATTTAAGGAGATTCTGGAATTGTGCCATGAATTTCTAAGATATTATATTGGAAATTCGGGGCGCTACAAATCCGGCGTCTCTTATTCAACGCCGGGGAACATATGCCTACCCTGACGTTTTATATCAAATGCCGAGGAAATAAAGCTATTTTTTACTTTCAATTAATAATTTTCTCTTGTCCCCGGCGTTTCTCGAAAGCACCGGGGTAAAATCGCCAGTGCAGGGTAATTTAGTTGTAGTTTCCTCATCTCTTTCTTCATTTCTCCTCTGCCTAAATCCGAAACCAATCAAATCCAGCAACCCCTTTTCGTTTTCTCCATTCACTCACCACACAAATGTGTGTGTATATATATATATATATGTATGTATGTATATATATATATATATATATATATATGTATGTATGTATATATATATACACTTATACTCCTAATACCAATTCATTCACTCTCATTCCCTTCCTCCTTTCTCCTCTGTCTAATCCGAAAGCCCATCATTTAGCCAACCCCATTGTTGCTTTCTCCACCTACTCCATATATATATATCCTATACCATCTTTTAGTATATATGTATATATATGCATAGGTTGATATAAGTATATGAAATGAGATGATGCCTTCCTGTTGCTTGGCCAAAGTTGGAGTTGGGATTTTCTCTTTGTGCGCGGATTTCGAGGAGACAAATTGGAGCTTCTCTTGGAGTTTATTTCTAGGGATTAATTGAGTACATCAATGCTTCTTTGGGTGGGTGTTTCTTAAATCCTTTCTAATTTAGGAGTATAATGCATGCTAGTTGATGTAGAATTTAATTGTTAAATTTTGATTTATATGGTAAAATGTAGATTGCATAATCTTACTTTATTTGTGTCATGATATTGTGATTCATACAAATGATTAGAACGCTTGTTAAATTAAAAAGTGAAAAAGGAAGTACTATCTAGTGAATTTATTGGAATGAAAAAAATTGATGCATGGTAGAATATTTCCTATTATAGTCGAAATAATGTAATATGTGTGAAAATGGTTTTATAATACGATTATAGTAGAAAAATAGTCTCATTAGTTTATTTTGTGAGTATGAAGAATTTTATGAAGAAGTTTTGATGAAAGACAACTTTCTATTTGTAAGTTAATAATTCTTTAATGCAAGATTAAGATTTTGTTATATGTCGGAAATAAATTTTGTGAGTTTAAATATACGCACTATACTGTATTATTTTGATAGAAATACATTCTGGAAAAGAATTAAGTTTTTGGATAAGTACAAATTGATTGAAAGACCGAGTTTATTAAAGGAAAAATTAAATATAGTACGGTCTCTACAAAAATTAACTAACCGACTTCATATCGGTTAGTCACTCAAGACCAACTGGTCTTCAGGTGCACTTTGGGTCCGATACTGTTCATGGGCAGAGGCTCTGGCTTGGGTTCGAGTCTGGTTAGAGACTCTGTTTTATTAAATTTCGATTTTAATTCAAATCATCGAACGTGTGTTATATATATATATATATATATATATATATATATATATATATATATATATCAATCTCACTTTATTCCAGTTAGTCACTCTGGCCTTTTGGTCGACGGGTGCGATTTGGGTCTATTACTGTTCATAGGCGGGGTGTTTGGTTTTTTGGGTTCGAATCCGACTCTTGCCACTTTGTTTTCTTTTCTATTTTTTTGACTTTTTTTGGTATTTTGAGTTTTTAAGTGAAATAAAATTGGGGGGAAAATTCTATTATTCTACTAAAATTGTTTAGACTTTATAAAAATTATTTCTACAATATTTTGATATATTTTGTGAGTATTGAAAGATGATTTTATATTAAATAATGTTGAAGAGCTCGAATTTATCGATTAAAAGAATTAGAAGTGATTTTATTGAAAATGTGACTCTTGTAGAATTAAAGAGAGATGAAAATTTGGAATGCAATTAGATTCCTTCTCGATGAGATTTTATGGTTATTAATATTTGATTAAGATTATTTGAAATGCACACAATGTTATAAGTGATTAAATTGACAAAAGAGGTTGAATTGAATCATTTTATGTTGCGAGATTTTAAAGAAATGTTTCCTCTGTAACACCTCGAATTCCAAATAAGCCTGAATTCGAAGTTCACAGGATCTGTACACTTCACTTCGTACAATTTTACAAGGAATTTAAAACTTTTATTTACATAAGAGTCTTTTACATCAACACACAACGAAAGTAAATAAAATACAACAATGATAAATGTACAATCTGTAACAACTTTAGCATTTAAGTAATCATCAGCAACAAATTCATCTTTATATCTTCTTGTAAATTCCAAGTCCTGCATATGAAACTGTGTGCACGTTAGTTGCTTACAACTAGACGAAATATTATACACGGTCATTCTCGCTATGTCACTTTGGTTCTGAGTTCGAATCCGACCCTTGCCACTTTGTTTTCTTTTTTTTATTTTTTTGTATTTTGAGTTTTTAAGTGAAATAAAATTGGGGGGAAAATTCTATTATTCTACTAAAATTGTTTAGACTTTATAAAAATTATTTCTACAATATTTTGATATATTTTGTGAGTATTGAAAGAGGATTTTATATTAAATAATGTTGAAGAGCTCGAATTTATCGATTAAAAGAATTAGAAGTGATTTTATTGAAAATGTGACTCTTGTAGAATTAAAGAGAGATGAAAATTTGGAATGCAATAAGATTTCTTCTCGATGAGATTTTATGGTTATTAATATTTGATTAAGATTATTTGAAATTCACACAATGTTATAAGTGATTAAACTGACAAAAGAGGTTGAATTGAATCATTTCATGTTGCGAGATTTTAAAGAAATGTTTCCTTCTGTAACACCCTGAATTCCAAATAAGCCTGAATTAGAGGTTCCACAAGATCTTTACACTTCACTTTAGTACAATTTTACAAGGAAATTTAAACTTTTATTTACATCAAGAGTCTTTTACATCAACACGCAACGGAAAGTAAATAAAATACAACAATGATAAATATACAAGTTGTAACAACTTTAGCATTTAAGTAATCATCAGCAACAAATTCATCTTTATATCTTCTTGTAAATTCCAAGTCTGTATATGAAACTGTGTGCACGTCAGTTGCTTACAACCGACGAAATATTATATACAGTCATTCTCGCTATGCCGAAAGTATAATGATTCTTGAATACTTTAATAAATACAAACTTGATCACAAACAAAGCTAAAGAGGGACTATCATGTTGATGTCGTGGGTGCTGTGCACCTAATCCTTAATGCAGTTATTTATATTAAATGACACTAATGCACACTTGTTCGAACTTATGCATCACATTCTACATAAATCTGAGGGCAAGTCCTTAACCATTCTTCATCTTGTAGGGTTGAATCCCTCGTTATGAGTTTAACTACTACGGTAAGTATCTTAGTTGTTCTATAAGTTACGAGCCCATGTCCAGACAACCTGGAGGGGAATTCCACGTCATGACATGACGCATCATGTAGACAGCATATGGATAATTCGCCTTGGTCATGGGACAATGGCACTACGTAGTCACCAAACACTCCACAAGCATCGCCACGGTTCCAATAAGTCTGGAGATGTATTCACGTCATGACATGGCATGGGATTCTCCTCCAGGCTGTCTGGACATGGGCTCGTAACTCATAGAACATCTAAGATACTTACCGTAGTTACCGTAGTCACTCCACATGTATATATATATATATATATATATATATATATATATATATATATATCAATCTCATTTTATTCCATTTAGTCACTCTGGCCTTCTGGTTGACGGGTGCAATTTGGGTCTATTACTGTTCATAGGTGGGGTGTTTGGTTCTGGGTTCGAATCCGACCCTTGCCACTTTGTTTTCTTTTTTTTGATTTTTTTGGTAATTTGAGTTTTTAGAGAAAATAAAATTGGGGAAAAATTCTATTATTCTTCTAAAATTGTTTAGACTTTATAAAAATTATTTCTACAATATTTTGATATATTATGAGTATTGGATGAGGATTTTATATTAAATAATGATGAAGAACTCAAATTCATCGATTAAAGGATTAGAAGTCATTTTATTGAAAATGTGACTCTTATAGAATTAAAGAGAGGTGAAAATTTGGAATGCAATTAGATTTCTTCTCGATGAGATTTTATGATTATTAGTATTTGATTAAGAGAATATTTGAAATGCACACAATGTTATGAATGATTAAATTGATAAAAGAAGTCGAAATGAGATACTTTATGTTATAAGTTTATAAAAGAAATGTTTCTCATTGAGAAAGAGATTGTGAATAAAGAAATTGAATAATTATTTTGGGATTGAATATAACATATTGTTGATCTCTAGAAATAGATAGTTATTGGAATCTAGAGGCTAGGCGAGACCCTAGTGACCGGCAGTTTTTATTAATGAATTTGACAGCTAACCAGTGTGGGTTGAGCATCTCTTGAGAAGTAGCCAGGTTGGGCTGACTGTCTCTTTCGTTTGGTTTAAGTCTGGTAGGGTAAGCTAGCTCTTGGTTGTGATGATTTTCTTCTAAAATAAACTAAAAATGTAAGGACTACACTATAGTGAAGATGTGATGAAAGTAAGAGAAAAACACAAGTATGAGGGCCTCGGATCTACGGTGTGAGAGTGTTCACAGGCTATCTACATGATGCGTCATGTCATGACGTGAAACGTCATCTCCGGAATTATCGGGACCATGGCGACACTTGTGGGGTGCTTAGTGACTACGTAGTGCCATTGTCCCATAACGGAGGCGAATTGTCCATAGGTTTTCTACATGATGCGTCATGTTATGACGTGGAATTCCCCTCCATGCTATCTGGACATGGGCTCGTAACTCATAGAACATCTAAAATACTTACTGTAGTTACCGTATTAGTTAAACTCATAGCGAGGGATCCAACCTTACAAGATGAAGTACGATTAAGGGCTTGCCCTCGGACCTATGTAGTATGGGATGCATAGAATCCGAACAAGTGTGCATTAGTGTCATTAAATATAAAAACTGCATTAAGGATTAGGTGCGTAGCCTTCATTCTACTACGCTACGCAAAGTCACTTAGCTCACTAGTTATCAGGTCAGAGAGACGCCTGGCCGCACCCACGACATCAATAGGATAGCCCCTCTTTAGCTTTGTTTTGTGATCAAGTTTGTGTTTGTTAAAGTATTTAAGAATCGTTATACTTTCGGCATAGCGAGGATGGTCGTGTATAATATTTCGTCGGTTGTAAGAAACTAACGTGACCACAGTTTTATATGCAAGACCTTGGAATTTACAACAAGATATAAAGATGAATTTGTTGCTGATGATTACTTAAATGCTAAAGTTGTTACAATTGTATATTTATCATTGTTGTATATTATTTATTCTACTGCGTGTTGATGTAAAAGACTCTGATGTAAATAAAGTTTTAAATTCCTTGTAAAATTGTACGAAGTGAAGTGTAAAGATCCTATGGAACTTCAAATTTCGGCTTATTTGGAATTCAGGGTGTTACAACGTTGTTGTGGTGTGGGTTCTTTGTGATATGGCAGAAGAAGCTTCAAGTCTCTCTTGTGAGGTAGAGAGCACTGGTATCAATATGCATCGTGATGTTGATGAGTGTAACCAAAATGGGGTTATAAGTGGTTTGCAGTATGGGGATATTGTGGAGGTGTTGTCCATGGAGGCTTCTAGTGCAGAGTGTGCATTAAGAGGTTGTGAATCATGTCCGGTGTTAGAAGAGATCCTGCGAATTGGTAAATCTTGTAACACGAAATCTATCATGGGAGATTGTTTCTCTGTTGTTCGTACCTTATGTGATAGAGGGTGGGGAACATCCTTCATGAGCCTATGAGGGTTTGTTGGTGCATGTTGGTGCTAATTTTGGTGTGGGAGCAAAAAGATGAATTTGTGGATTCTTTTGGAAACAATAAAAGCGAACCTGCTAAATTTCACCGGCATTTGACTGGTTTCCTGCCACTACCGTTGACCTGCAAACAAGTTCGATACACTGGGATGGATCCCGACGACGAACCCTCCGACGCTCTTGTTAGTAATCCGGAAGATTATGAAAGAGCTTTATGTAGAAAAAGATTAGTTACCTTGTTACGGTGGGAGAGAGGGGTATTTATAGTCACCTTAGGAACTCATTTCGGGATAAGGATAAATCTCTACTTCCTGGTATTTTTGGATAAGATATAGAGTTTAAATCGTTTCATAGAGATAACCATGAATTTGAATTACTCTTTATCCATCTGGGTTGGTTTGTAACGGGTTGCTACCCATACCCAGTAGGAAAGATTCGTTTGTGGGTTATTGGGCTTTGAAGAATGACCAAGTTCCCATTTTAGACCTGTTTGTAGGTGAAATTACCATTTTACCCCTGAGAGCTTTAAGATTCGCATCCGATTTGAACGGTCCCGATTTAATCCTATTTTTATCCATATCAGTGCACTACACGTGGAGTGCAAGGTAGAGATACAATAATTTTGAAGCATTGTGTATTTGGTCCAAGTAGAAGATTGTTAGGATTATGACCTCAAATACACGTAGGCACTTGTGTTGGAGTTGGAGGAATAAGAGATGACACGAAGACAACAAGGCGAAGACAACAACAGCTAGCAAAAGCAGCAGAGAAAGGAGGGTACAGTTGACTGTCATATGCAGCTGCCTGCCCAACCATATGTTCTGGCTGGACACTATTACAGTTGACTGTGTGTGAGTGCACTCGACCGCATCGGGGCACTATATATTATTTGGGATGCAGGTTTCAGGACCAATATGATGTATTTGTGTTTTTATTTGAGGGCTATGTAAGTGGTTGTAGACTCCAAGGTTTGTAATATGAATCAGAGAGGCATTATCATTGTACAACTACAAGAGAGGAGAGTGCCGAGTGTTTCAAAGGTGAGAGTGAGAGAGATTGAGAGTTTGATTTGTTTGTAATCTTTGTATTTATTAATAAATAAAAAATATTGGTTATGTTTGCATATTATTGTGTTCTTATGGTTGTGAGATCTTGCGATTATTGATGTGTCTTGTTACTGGTGATCTAGGCCTTGAGTTGCGTGTTAAACTTCTGCTATAAGCACTACAGAAAAGCAGGTCATTGGTCAAACAGATGTCCCAAGTGGTATGCTAGTTTGGTTGAAGGATATGATGAGTCAATCTATGATAATGTGGATGCAGAGTTAGAGGAAGCATCAGGAGCTTCAGAAACAGGGTTTAGTGGTGTAGTGCAATGCATGTTGTTTTCTCCAAAGCAAGGAGAACCTCAAAGGCACAACATCTTTCGTTCTTCTTGCACAATTAGTTGGTATCTTTGCAATGTTATTATTGATAATGGCTATAATGAGAATATTCTATCCAGTGCTCTTGTTGAACATTTGAAGTTGGAAACAGAGCCACATTCCTCTCCCTATCGCCTCGGCTAGATCAAAATGGCAACCGCAATTCAAGTTTCACAAGTCTGTAAGGTACCTTTTTTTTTGGCAAGCATTATAAATATAATTTTTTATGTGATGTTGTAGAGATAGATGCATGCCATATTTTATTGGAAGGCCTTGGCAGTTTGATGTAGGGGTGAAGTATTTTGGCAGGAGGAATGCCTATCAGTTTACTTCGAATAATCATAAGATGGCCTTAAATATAAGGCCTCCTTTTAGAGACCAGCCTAAAGCACCAAGCTCTACAGGGAAAGCATTATTCACAATGGAAGAAATCCAGACAAAAGTTAATATAGGTATTAAAGAAGCTAGCAGATTCTATGCGCTTGTTTGTAGGATATGTTAGTGGAAGAGCAAGTTATACTCGAAGTAGTTCAACCTTAGTTGGAGGAGTTTAGTGAGCTTTTATCAGAGGAACTCCCTAATCAACTTCCCTCGATTTAGTTCATGGAGCAAAGCTACCAAATCTTTCACATTACATGATGAGTGTTTCGTTCATGTTGCACAACCAGTGAGCATCTTTGCAATGTTATTATTCATAATGGTTATAGTGAGAATATTCTACACAGTGCTTTTGTTGAGCATTAGAAGTTGGAAACAAAGTCACATTCCTCTCCGTATCGCATCAGCTGGATAAAAAAGAGACCCGCATTTCATGTTTCACAAGTTCGTAAGGTACCTTTTTTGTTTAGCAAGAATTATAAATATGATATTTTATGCGAAGTTGTATAGATAGAAGCATGTCATATTCTATTAGGAAGGCCTTGGCAGCTTGATGTAGGGGTGAAGTATTTTGGCAAGAAGAATGCCTATCAGTTTACCTCGGATAATCATAAGATAGCCTTGTATCTAGGGATGGCATTCGGGTCGACCGGGCCGGGTCGGGTCGAACCTGCGCGGGTTATAGACAAGGGCGGGTTCGGATCGGGTCACGTGCTTAACCGGGTTGGGCCAAGTTTGAAAGTGCAAAGTTCGACTCGGTCGACCTGCGAACCCATTAGGGTTGAACCTGTTTCGGGTCGGGCCGGGTTGCGGGTTTGCCCGGGTTGAGTTTTTTTATTTATAATAAGTTGGCTAATATTTTAAATTTTATATGAAATAAGTGTGAACAAAAATATTAATTTCTCACTACCCACTACTCAATTAGCTTACCCCACCCTAGCTATTTATAACAACCTTCACCTCCTCACTTTTCTCATCTCACCAATGTGAGACTAAATATATTTGGATTTTAAACTTTGAAAATTTTTAGTCCCATATGGTGAGATGAGAGAAGTGAGGAGATGGAGTTGGCTATAAATAGCTAGAGTGGGGTGTCTAATTGAGTAGTGGGTAGTAGTCAATTAATTTTGATATTCACACTCATTTTTATAAAAATTTAAAATAATGCTATATATATAGTCCCCTTCGGTTGCACACTACTTTTGGTGAGCACTCATGAAATAAAGACCCTATCAAAAATCCGAACCGCTCATATTGTTCTATATGTCTAAGATAGCCTAACGATAAAAAAATCAAGTAATTTGAAGTTCATTTGCCCATCCATCATGCTGTTAGAATTTTCAGCCATACAATTTTGTGATGATGTAAATCATGGACAAATGAATTTCAAATTAATTGATTTTTTATTGTTAGGCTATCTTAGGCATATTGAACAATATGAACGGTTCGGATTTTTCATAGGGTCTTTATTTCGTGAGTGCTCACCAAAGTAGTGTGCAACCGAAGATTTCTCATTATATATATATATATATATATATATATATATATATATATATATATATATATATGCAGTGTATATATATATATATATACATATATTTTGTAGGAATAAAAAAACAAACAGCAAAAAAAATCAAAAAAATCCAAACGGGTCGAACCCATGGGTCAAATCCAAAAATTCAACGGATCGAAACCCTTGGGTCGACCCATGGGTTGGCGGAAGGGTTTGACTTGGTCAACGGTTTGTGGGCCGGGTTTTGCAGGTCGAAGTCCAATTTTTTTCAGCCCGGGTTGACCCGGTAAGGGATTAGGGTTCGACCCGAATCCGAACCGGGTCAACGTGGGTCGGATCTAGATGAGCTGGTCGAGGGTGGGTTGCGGGTCGACCCGACCCGCCCCGGTTGCCACCCCTACTTGTATCCAAAGCCTCCTTTTAGCGATCAACCTAAAGCACCAAGCTCGGGAAAGCATTTTTCACAATAGGAGAAACCCAAACAAAAAATAATAGAGGTATTAAAGAAGCTAGCGGATTGTATGCGCTTGTCTGTAAGGATATGGTAGTGGAAGAGCAAGTTTTACTCGAAGTAGTTCAACCTTTGTTGGAGGACTTTAGTGAGCTTTTATCAGATAAAATCCCCAACCAACTTCCTCCGATTTAGTTCATGGAGCAAGCCTACCAAATCTTTCATATTACAGGATGAGTCTGAAGGAGTCAAAGATTCTCCAATAGAATATTTGTTAGAGAAAGGGAATTTTCATGATAGCATGAGTCATTGAGTAGTTCCTTCTATGTTGGTCCCAAAGAAAGATGGTTCTTGGCGGATGTGTGTTAATAGTCGAGCAATCAAAAAAATCACAGTTCGGTACAGGTTCCTTGTTTCGCGGCTTGAAGACATGTTGGATCAATTACAGGGTTCACGACTGTTCTCTAAAATTGATTTACAAAGTGGATACCATAAATTTCGTATCCGACCAAGTGGTGAGTACGAGACAGCGTTCAAAATGAAGGAGGGATTGTATGAATAGTTGGTGATGTCATTCGGTCTCTGTAATGCACCTAGTAATTTCATGAGATTTATGATCAGGTACTCAAACCTTTTATTGGTAGGTTTTTAGTTGTTTATTTTGATGATATTTGATTTATATGTAAGCATTTGAGATAGGTATTTTGTGCATTGAGAGAGGTACTTGTCATCATAAAGAGCGAAGTTGTTGAGTTCAAAGCTTTGAAGGAGTTGTAAGACAAAGATTCTCATGATATTTGGGAAAGGTGTGTCTCAAAGCAAGCAATTCCAGACTTTCATATTCATGATGGTTACTTTTTCAAAGGTAATCACGTATGTATTCCTAGGAGTTCTTTGCAAGAGATGTTGATTAGAGACTTGAATGGTGGTGCTCTGAGTGGACATTTGGGTCGTGATAAATCCATTGCCAGTTTGGAGGAGCATTATGATTAGCCTAAGTTGAATCGGGATGTTGGAAACAAGGTAAGGAAATGTGTTGTTTGTCAAACGGCAAAGGGATATACTAAAAATAAAAGTTTGTACATGCCTTTACCTGTTCCTGAAGCTATTTGGGAGGATTTGTCAATGGACTTTGTGCTTGGGTTGCCTCATACTTTAAGGGGACTTGATTCGGCATTTGTGGTGGTATTGATTCTCAGAGATGATGCAATTTATTCCTTGTCGAAAGACTTCTCATGCATCCATGTGGCAAAGTTATTCTTTCAGGAGATTGTGAATTTGCATGGAGTTCTTAAGACTATTACTTTATATTGAGACAACAAAATTTTGGCTCACTTTTGGTTCACTTTATGGAGGCGATTTGGTACTAGTTTGAATTATAATAACAACACATCCTCAATCAGATGGTCAGACAGACAGAAGTGGTGAATCGCACATTGGGTAATTTGATTCTGAGTATTTGCAGAGTGAAGCTTAAGCAGTGGGATGGTGCTTTAGCTCAAGCAGAGTTGTATTGGGAGATTACCCTTTTTTGTTGTTTATCATAAGGTTCCTAAGCATGCACTTGAGTTAACTCCATTGCCATGATTGGAAAATGGTAGTGTTGTGGCGGAACATATGCAAAACATGTACAATCCATTCAGAATAAGGTAAAGATTAAGCTTGAAGCATCCAATGATAAGTACAAAGTTGTTGCAGATAAGCATCACAGGATACAGTTATTTGAAGTTGGAGATGAGGTGATGGTGTTCTTGCGAAATAAGAGAATTCCAGTTGGTACATATCATAAGTTGAAGCATAAGAAATATGGATCGTTCTAGATTGTCACGAAGATTAATGATGAGGCATATGTGGTGGATCTGCCTGACGATTGGAGCACATCGAGTACTTCTAATGTTGCAGATATTTTTAAGTATTACGATTCAGGTGACCCTCTTTGTCCACTTAGTAACCTGAGATCAGTTCTTTTCAAGATGGAGGGTATGATGTGCATCACAATTATACAATAGCAAGACAAAAGCTTCAGCAGTAGCGATGCAGTCGACTTCACCAAAATTGCAGTTAACTGCAAAATTACAGTCGACTACAAAATCTGCAGTTGACTGCTATGGGGAATCGAGAGCCTCTGGGTTGGGTAGCTTTAATGCAGCGACTGCATATAGAGGCAGTCAACTGTGATGTCCAGAATTGACAAATTCGGCATCTTCTTTCGGTCGGATTTCCTTACATATTTTGGACCCGAATGTTTATCTTTTTATGTTTCCTAATTTGGAGATTATTTATGTTATGTATTTCCTTTGGAAATTAGGATTAGTTTGCTTTCTTCGCAAGTTTAGTTGACGTATTTATTGACATTATGAGTTATCATGTATCTTCATCTTCCATTATTAATTCCAACCAAAAGAAGAACTTTTTATTCAATTTATCTTTCTCGTGCATCGAGAAATCATTGTTTATTCAAGAACCGTGAGTTTATACAAAGACAAGCAAATAGTCTATCTTCCATCCTACGTCATAATTTCACTCCGTGTCATTAAGAAATATGAACAGAGCCCTTTGTAGGTTGAAAATTTACGTTTGATTGAATCACTATATGCTTTCTTCTTTTATTTGTGCTTTCTTATGGACAATCTTAATTAATTATACTTCTGTTTCTTACAACAGTTTGCTAATCTTATGTATATTATTTACATGATGTATTGATATTATACTACTCCCTACATTAAATAAGAACTAGGTTTGTGTAACACCTCGAATTTGTAAAATACCGGAAATGCCTGTTTTATATCTTTTGAGTGGTGAAAATTATTTTAGATATATTTTATTCTAAATATTGATATTGGTTTTGATAATTCTGTTGGATTGATGTAAATAATACATTGGAGTATGAGCTGAGTTTTTGTGGAGAAATATTATTTACTTTATTTTATAATTTTGGAGGATTGTTATGAGATGATTTAATGTATTTTGTATTATTAGTATTATTAAAGTATAAAGTTGGTGTTTATTTGAAATATTTTAGGGTATTGGGGGTTTAGTTGCTAAATAGCCTTATTTAATTATTATATTATTAATATTTTTATAAACCCCCCTTCTCTCCTCCTTCCTTCTCCCTTTTTCTTTCTTCTCCATTCCGATCAAAACCAGAGAAGAGAGCCGAACCCATCGGCCTCTCTCTCTCCCGTCCGATTCCACCTCGTCTCTCCATGGATTTTCAATTAATTTGGAGGGATGGCTAATTGGAGGGTCCTCTACGTCGTGGCGGTGTCGGATTTTCGAAAGGATGTCGAAAAGGTATACCCTATTTTATTTATTCGTATAAAATTAAGTGTGGTTAGTTTTATTGAGTAGGATTATGATGGTAAAGAGATTTAGAGGTGTTGGAAGTGGAAGATTTGTGGAATTAGTGGATTGTTAGAGAAATTACAAGTTGTTAGTAATTTAGGGTTTTGGGTTTGTAAAATAGAGATATATATATATTAGAATTATCTCTTATATGGTGGTAAGAAGTGTAGTGAACCGTTAGAATAAAATGGGGAGTGAAGATTTTAGAATAAACTCGAATTATAGAATTTATGAAATCGGGTAGAAAACTCGATCCTAATACTTGTAGAAAATGCATATGAGGGTGTAGAGTATTATGAAAGGATTAATATAAATTTAGGATGATTTTTATAGGCTTAAGCTCAATTAAATTGAGTGAAATAGACTATAGATGAAAAGTGCACGCCGGGTGTTCGATGAAATGCCCAAGCAAGATTTAGGGAGAATTTGATGGGTTCGGAGGTGTAGTTGAGTCTTATTATTATTATTAACCCTAATATGTGAGATTAGGACAAAGGGGATTAAGGAATTTAGAAAATATGAATTTTCCTATTAGAAAGCCTCCGATCAATATGTGAGTTCTTGTATCGGGGTTCGAATTTGAAATCCGTTGATGTAGCTCACCTACAGATGTCATTTGTGACGCGTAGGTGAAGACGGATTTAAATTTGGAGGTCCGTAGGTCGAGTTTTGAGCTTTAAACTAATCGGTTCTATAATTTCTCAAATAGGAGGAAAAAGTCGAACTTCGACTGGCTACAGGATGAACGTGGGACATCGTTTGCTCGAGCCGTCAGGTGAGTATATTGTAATTATAAATATTTTATATTGTGGCCAAATTTCGTGGCTTTTTGATATGTCTTGAAAAAGTTATAGCAAAAATTGATTTTAAAGGAAAATACAGATTTTTAGGGGCCCGAAAATGGGTTTTTGAGAAATTTAGAGAAATTAATTATTTTAAGCATATAAAACCTACATTATGGGTTAATGTGATGTGTTGATGTATAAAAGCTAAATATATTAAATTATTTATGCATATTTTTATCCCGTGCATGTTTTGTGCATGTTTTTGGGGTATATAGGCCGATATAGGCAATCGGGTATATGCGGAGCCTGGTGTATGGGCTAGCATGCCATGGATGGATGTTATAAGATGTAATTAGGCGAAATTAGTGATTGTGATCATGTTTTGAAGATCTGTGTGATTGTAGTGCCCGTTTTGTGCATGTTTTGGGGCATATGAGCCCTTATAGTTGATTTTATTTATATGAAACATGATGTATGAGCTAGTATGCTATAATTAGATATTATAAGATTTAATTAGAGGAAATAAATGGTTTTGGCCCCTTTTCTTGGAAACCCACATGTGTGGTGTATGTTTGTGATATATATATATATATCATGATATTGACTCGTGATGTGATAATTCATGAAATTAATAATTGGGTACATGTTTACATTTTAATTATGTTGAAGTGAATTAATGGGCAATAGCATGATATTACAATATGATGAATTATCTATTTTGATACTATTATGATATGGAATAACCTAATATGGTTCTTTTATTAATGTTATAACTTGGTGTGTGTTTATATGTGATCTAATGAAGTAGCAAATAGCACGGTACTCATAATGGGGGATGTTATGGCAAATTAAATAATATGGTGCATTTATGATGTGTAATTCTACGACATGATGATTTCTATGCTAAATGACATGATGTATGTATAAATGTGATACAATGGGATGATAACTAATATCGTGGACGCCGGATATGTATCAAATGGTAAGATAAAAGATAAGATGGTAAGTGTTAATAAAATGTGTTTTTAATTCATGTGATTAAAGTCAAGAATGTGGCAATTGTTTAATTAAAAAGCTGTGATGCTTTATGTTGGTTTAGTAAGATGAAAAGATGAAATGATTAATGCTAATAACAGATGGCTTTGTTGACCAGTACCTACAGCAATCCTGGGGGTTTGGGCTAGACCTCCTAATACCCAAGGACCGGCTTGGGGCACGAGGACCCAAACTATGTTTGGGGTAAGAGGATTTTATCGCCCAAGCTATCGGCTTGAGGCCCGGCTTTCCCTCGATGACAGCTGTCGTGAGGAAGTACCCAGTTTATCTGGGGTCAGTGGTTTTTCCCTCCTGGCTATCGGCTGGAAGAAAGTACCCAGTTTATCTGGGGTTAGTGGTTTTTCCCTCGATGACAGCCGTCGCGAGGAAGTACCCAGTTTACCTGGGGTCAGTGGCTTTTTCCCTCGTGGCTTCGGCCGGGAGGAAGTACCCAAGTTCTACTTGGGGTTAGTGGTTCCCTCGCTAGTTCGGCTAGGAGGAAGACGTAACCTCGGACGAGTAAGACTCTGTGTGAGCATCGGGCCGCATGTTTACTGGGCTGTCGGCTTTCAGTATGTTGGGATACTGTGGCTCACTGGTCGACAACTAACAAAATAAATAAGTGTTAATAATAAATGTGAAAGTACAGAAAGTGTGAATTGTGTATGAGAAAGAAAGTGATTGTTAATAAAGTAAATGTGAAGGAAAACGAGTTATGAGTTAGTGTATGAAAAGAAGTGATAAATGTAGTACGTGGTTAATTTAAATGATAATAATAAAAGTGATGTGTTATCATGAATAATACGAAGTAATTGTATTATGTGTGTGATCATTAAAGTAAAATACAGTATGATATGAGTTTGTGTACCTTGGAATTGTGTCAAGGAACTACCTGCCCGCAATTTCAGTGGAAATTGTGGGAACTACCTGCCTTGGCATAATTCGCAGGGTGAGTGGATATAATAGTGGTAATGATTAATAGAAATGAGAAATAAAGTGAAGTGAAGATGATAAGTGATTGAAGTGAAATTAATAATCAAGCTATCGGCTTGAGATGTGATGTGATATTACCCAAACTGTGTGTGTTTGAGGTACAATGATTATTACCCAAGCTATCGGCTATGGGATGTGATATGTGGTGGCCCCAGAGTGTGTTTGGGGATTAAGTGAAAATGATAATAGGATTTATTGTTATAAGAAAAAGTAATTACTAAAGTGATATAATAAGATGTGAATGAGCTATAAAACATGGTTTTGATGCAATGAGTATAAGTATTCTAATTAATGAGGTGTTAATGATGTGATACTTTTATAACATAATAAAATAAATACCTGTTTTATGAGATTGGGTATGACAATGGTTATTAAAGAAAGTATGTTGTGATATGAGTTTGTGTACCTTGGAAGTGTGTCGGGGAACTACTCGCCTGCTATTTCTGTGGAAATGGTGGGAACTACCTGCCTCAGCACAACTTCCAGAATGAATGGGTGTGTTGATGACATAATATAAGTAAACGGAACGCATGGCTAAATAGAGTTGGAGAAATGATGTAATAACATCATGTAGTTATATTAATATAAATAGTGAAATGCTGATATGACGATAAGTGTGGAAAGATGATTATTCGTATTATGAGAATGTAAGATAAGTATATTTATATATATATATACGAGGTTGATGTGAAGTGTATTATGAAATGTGGAAAGTATGGATAATTAAATAATTGAATGCAGGATTGACAAAGTATGTGATTTATCACTGTATTGACGATGTTGTTGTGTTCAGGATTCAGGTTGCATTATCTTAATTTGGTATTCGTAAGTTTAAATTATTTTCTTTATACTATTTTAATTTGTCGTTAGATTAATAATTATACTCACACCAGAAATGGCTAACCCCTTAGTGTTTGAGGGGTTAGGGGAGTCGGAGGACTACCCTAGACCCCCCACTGTTGCAGGTTCTCATCAGTGCAGAGGTGAGGCGTGGATGGGTAGGATAAATTTTTATATTAAAAATTTGTACCATTTAGTTATAGGAATAGTAAAATTTATGATTTAAATTGTATTATGGATGTATAAGCAGGTATATGATGATGATGAGTATAGTGTGGGGTGGTGTGGTATGTTTGTGACCCGTACCCATCTCGTTGAGGAGTACCGGGCTCCGTGGTAGGTTTTACAAAGATTTTTATAAAAATTTACTTCGTTTTTCAAAGAAATTTATAGTTTTTAATTGATATTTAATAATCCGTTATGAGTTTGGCCCCCAGAGCATTATATTATATTGCATGTATGTTTCTGCTCATTTTGGCCTGGGGAGCCCGTGAATTGATTGGATGTATTGTGAGCTACGGAATTTTGAGCAGAATTCCGTAAGCTTTTTGTGCTTCGGGGCAAAATTTACAGGGGAGACTCTGTCAAAATTTTTCCTGAAATATAACTTTCTTAGTTTATGATTAAAGTGATATAGAAATTGATAGAATTGAATTTGGAGACTTAGTTTTCAAAAAAAAAAAAATTTGGGGTGTTACAGTTTGGTATCAGAGCTTAGGTTAACTAGGAAATTGTTAATCCTAGTGATCTTGCCATGTGAGTATGGGTTCATTATCGCTTAGTTGGAGATAGAGAGTGTATTTTATGTGGGTGTTTTGTTGAAGAATAGATTCTATTGTGGAATGGTGTGATCCACATTAGACTTTTGTCTGACTTTGAGTCAGCATTTCCTTTCATGACCCTGCATATGGGTTGACCTCTGTAGAAATTCCGGTGTGAATTTGCGCACTATTGGAGTATTCTATTATATTGATTGCTATGTGCCGTAAGGGGCTAAACCTGTTGATTCTTGATTTTGATGATCACAACACAGTGCAACATGTGTCTATGTTATACAGCTAACATTGCAGTGTACATACCAAAGACAATTCTAGCTGAACAAATGAACAAGCTCAAAAGGATACAGATGAAGACTTCAATCAGACAAGATCCAAGATTTCACTCAAGACAAGACTCAAGACTCAAGACCTTAGCTCAAATTGTGTCAAATTATAATGTCTTGTAAAAACAATTGTATTTTACTTTCTGTTGAGTCTTAGTCTGATGTAAAGCCTTGTCACACACACACACACTCAAAATTTCATAATGTGTGTCTCTTAAAAATCCCCAAAAAGAGTCAAAACAGTTTGAAGAATTTTAAATCTTGAGTACCAGTCGACTTAAGCTTCTGCCAGTCGACTGATAGTACAAAACTGTTTTAAAATTATTCAAACTCTGATCAGTCGACTCATATGGCAACCCAGTCGACTGTTCGAGAGCTTTTGACCGTTTTCTGTTTTTCAAAATCGAATTTTTTCAAACTCAAAAGCTGAAATCCGTTGGTTGACAGTTGAGTAACTGTTTCCCAACGTTCAGGAGATCAAACTCTTTAAGTAGAGTTCAGATCTCACTGAAAAGACCTACAGAATTCACTTTTGCAATCCGAGCACTCTTGAGAAAAAATTCAGTGACATTTTTGAGAAACAAAGCTTTCAAGTTCATACTCTTTGGTTCTCTACATTCAGTCCAGTATAGCATTGAATTCGCTCTGGACTGAGTATAGAAGTCGACCTGTTCTTTTAGCCACGTGCATCAACACATACACCAACAAGGCTATAGGTTGACTGTAAAGTATTCTTGTTTTCTTGCTCTCGGTTGGAGAGTGTTTTTGACTCTAGGTTGTAGAGTCGTTTGTTGTTTCACTCTTGGTAGTAGAGTGGGTCGGCTTTCTCTGGTTGAGAGAAAGGACTACGGGTTAGACAAGGTTGTTGTCGTAACGCCGTAGGGTATTCTTGTAATTTTTCAAGAATAGTGGAAATCTCAAGTGGGTTGCTTGGGGACTGGATGTAGGTCGGGAGGACCGAACCAGGATATATCTTGTGTACTCTGTGATTGATTGTTTTGTGTTTGCATCCACTCTTGTGTATTTAAGTTCTGCAAAAAGCTTCTGGACAGTCAACTCCTTGCACTATCAGTCGACTGGTCAGTGCCGTTTGTACTTGTAGTTTCATTGTGCTTTCAGTCGTCTGTCTCATTCTCAGTCGACTGTACAGAGTTATTGTTTTCAATCATTTTGGACATATCAGTCGACTGGTTCATAACTCAGTCGACTGCACCGAGAAAAATTTTCGCAGTTTTTATTAAGCACTATTCACCCCCCCTCTAGTGTTTGTTGTCTTGCCTACAGGATCCAACACTTGGTATCAGAGCGAGGTTACAGGCTATGGCAACTACTTCAAATACAAATCAGTACCATGAAGGCCAATCTACACAACGACCACCACTATTTGATGGAACGAACTACAATTATTGGAAGTGCCGAATGCGAATCTATCTCCAATCAATCAACTATGAGATATGGCAAATGACAGAGACGGAATACACTGCTCCTACCATTCCATATGCACAATGGAATGATGACCAAAAGAATCAGACTATGAACAATGCCAAAGCAATGAATGCCTTATTTTGTGCACTTACAATGGAAGAATTCAACCGTGTATCAAATGCTACAACCGCACATCAAATTTGGCATACACTTGAGGTAACACATGAAGGAACGAATAAAGTAAAAGAGTCTAAAATTTCTGTTCTTGTCCACAGGTTTGAGATGTTCAGAATGAAGGACAGTGAGACTGTGTCCGAGATGATTACCAGATTCACAGACATCACAAACTCTCTTGTGGCGTTTGGAAAGACTTATACTCAAGCAGAGATGGTTAGAAAAGTCCTACGTGCACTCACTCCAGAATAGGAGAAGAAAACCACAGCAATAGAGGAAGCGAATGACTTGTCAACACTTACTCTCGAGAATCTTGTTGGCAATCTCATGGCATATGAGGTCCAACTTGAAGATCGAAAGAAAGATACAGAATCACACCAAGCAAAGAAGAAATCATTTGCTTTTAAAGCCATGACAGACTCAGAAGATGAGGAAGAAGATGAAGAAGAAATAGCAATGTTCACTCGGAGATTCAAGAAGTTCTTAAAGAAGGGTAAGTTTCATTCTAAAGTTAGAGATTCTAATGACCCTCCTACATGTTTCAGGTGCAATAAAATAGGTCACATGAAGAAGGATTGTCCCTTAGAAAATGCAAAGAATAAGGGAAAATCATCCAACTTCAAGAAGGACAAATATCCAAAGAACAAATTTGCCAAGAACAAGAAGGCTTATCAAGCTACATGGGATGATAGTGATTCATCTTCCGAAGAAGAAACGGATGAAAATAACGAAGTGGCAAATGTTTGTTTCATGGCTGCACAAGAGCATGTAAGTAATGATTATGATTCCGAAGATCTTCTTGATGCTTTTAATGAAATATTTCATGAGTTAAAGAAAGAAAAAATTAGAGTTAAGAATCTTGAGAAAGTGAATCAAACACTTAATCAAGAAAATCTTAACCTTGATAAGAAAGTAAAATCCTTAAATTCTCGCATTGCAAGTTTAGATACTGATCTTGAAACTCTCAAAAAGAATTATGAAGAGATTTCAAAGAACGTATCTAAGTTTAACAAAGGCAAAGAGAATTTAAATGATATGCTTCATCATCAAGTTACATCTAGTCAAAAATATGGACTTGGTTTTAAAAAATCCTCTGTTAAAGAATCTCCTGTTGTAAACACTAGTAAGAATAAATCAGCATCTATTTCTAGTGTTACACACAAGTTGTATGATTTCTTTGAAAAACCTAAGATTGTTAATTCTAGTGATAAAATCAAGACTACCGTTCGGTTAAGTCGACTGAACCATACAACCAGTCGTCTGTCCAGAGAAATTGGATCTTATTCAACGAGATCAAAACCTCTTATAAGTCGACCTAGTGTATCAACCAGTCGACTGATGTACACCAACAGTCGACTGAAAAACACTGGTAAGTCGACTGGACAGAACAAGTTAGTATGGGTTCCAGTCAGTCTAAATCAGAATGATAGAATTGCTTATATTAACTCATATATGTTAAATGTGTGTAATTCTACTTACTATATTCCTGCTTATGGAGGAAGATCAAACTCTTCATGGGTTTGGTTTCCCCCAAACTAATGTGTTTTGGACCCAATAAAAAGGGTACCATATTTACCTTAAATTTTTTATAGGTACCCAAGAAAGAACGCTGGATATTAGACAGCGGATGTTCAAAACACATGACAGGACATGCCAACCTACTATCCACCATTCAAAGTATAGATGGAGGAACCGTCACCTTTGGAGATAACAACAAAGGCAAAGTCATAGGCATTGGCATGGTCGGTAAAACTTCTAACCCAACTATAGAAAATGTGTTATTGGTTAGTGGTTTAAAGCATAATCTTTTAAGCATTAGTCAATTGTGTGATAAAGGATATAAAATAGTTTTTGAAAAAGATGCATGCTTGATTTATGATTCTTCTATGCAAAATGTTATTTTTCAAGGTTTTCGTAAAAATAATATTTATGAATTGTATTTAAATGCAATTGATCTTTCAAATGACTTTTGTTTAATAGCCTCTAACAATGAATCTTGGCTATGGCATAGAAGATTTGGACATGTGAATATGAAAAATCTCTCAAAATTATCTAAATATAACCTAGTTAAAGGACTGCCAAAACTATCCTTTAAAAAAGATAAGTTATGTGATGCATGTCAACTAGGAAAACAAATCAAATCCACTTTTAAAACAAAAGAAGTAATCTCTACTAGTAGGCCACTTGAATTAATTCATATGGATTTATTTGGCCCTACTAGAGTTGCTTCTTTAAATAAAAGTAGATATGTGTTTGTTTTAGTAGATGATTTTTCAAGATTTACTTGGACATTCTTTTTAAAACATAAAAATGATGCTTTTGAAGAATTTGCACATTTCTGTAAACGTGTCCAAAATCAAAGATCTCTAACCATAGTCACTATTAGAAGTGATCATGGTGGAGAATTTGAAAATGAAACATTTACAGAATATTGCAACAAGAATGGTATAACACATTCATTTGCATTTCCTAGAGCTTCACCACAAAATGGAGTGGTTGAAAGGAAAAATAGGACTTTGCAAGAATGCGCACTAGCTATGCTTGTTGAAAGCAATCTACCAAAGCATTTTTGGGCTGAAGCTGTTGCTACAGCTTGTTATGTTTTAAATAGAATTCTTCTAAGACCTAAACTAAAGAAGACTTGTTATGAGTTATTTTTTAATAAAATTCCTAAAGTCTCTTACTTTAAGACATTTGGTTGTAAGTGTTTTATTCTAAACACAAAAGATAATTTAGACAAATTTGATCCTAGATCTAATGAGGGTATCTTTTTAGGATACTCAAATAGGAGTAAAGCATATAGAATTTTCAATAAGTCTACAATGACTATTGAAGAATCAATGCATGTTACATTCGAAGAATCCTTACCTTCATCAACCTTAAATAAAGATGATGAAACTGATTTATCACCTTTAGATAATGTGATTAAATCCTTAGAGCAAACTAATCTGTCTGATAAGTTGACTGATAAGGTCAACCAGTCGACTGACGTAAAGCAGTCGACTGAAGAACAAGTCAAGTCGACTGATCCGATTGTGATATCTTCAACTTTACCAAAGTCATTTATTGAAGTTAAAGATCATCCTCACGACTTAATAATTGGTGACATCTCCCATGGTATTCAGACATCCTCACGACTTAATAATTGGTGACATCTCCCATGGTATTCAGACACGTTCACATGTTAATATGATCTCTCATACAGCATTCTTGTCGGATTTTGAACCAAAAAATATACAAGAAGCTTGTGAGAATGAATATTGGATGAATGCCATGCAAGATGAACTAAACCAATTTATAAGGAATGATGTATGGGATTTAGTTCCTAGACCTCCTGATCAGACTATTATTGGTACCAAATGGGTATTCAAAAATAAGTTAGATGAATCAGGACAAGTTGAGGAACAAGGCTAGATTAGTTGCTCAAGGATATAATCAAGAAGAAGGTATAGATTTTGATGAAATATATGCTTCTGTTGCTAGACTAGAATCTATTCGTATTTTATTATCTTTTGCTTGTTTTATGAATTTTATACTCTATCAAATGGATGTGAAAAGTGCTTTTCTTAATGGGTTTATTAAGGAAAATGTTTATGTTAAACAACCACCAGGTTTTGAACATGAACAATTTCCAGATCATGTTTATAAATTGAAAAAGGCTTTATACGGTCTTAAACAAGCACCTCGTGCTTGGTATGATCGTCTGAAAACTTTTCTTTTAGAAACAGGATTTGAAATAGGTAAAGTAGACACTACTTTGTTTATCAAAAGAGTTAAGAATGATATCTTAATCATACAAATATATGTTGATGATATAGTTTTTGGTTTTACTAATAATAATCTATGTCAAGAATTTGCTAATACCATGAAAAATGAATTTGAGATGAGTCACATGGGTGAACTCAATTATTTCCTTGGACTTCAAATTAAACAGTCCTCAAATGGCATATTTATCAATCAAGGCAAATATGCAAAGGAACTACTCAAACGTTTTAACATGGATAGTACTAGTAGTAAATCCACACCTATGGCTACTACTACTACTCTTGACAAAGATTTATTAGGTAAGAGTGTTGATCAAAAACTCTATCGAGGTATGATTGGTTCACTCTTATATTTTACTGCAAGTAGACCAGATATTATGTTCAGCGTATGTTTATGTGCTAGATATCAATCTAGTCCTAAAGAGTCTCATTTAAAAGCAGTGAAACGAATTTTAAGATATATTAAAGACACATCTGAATATGGTTTATTTTATCCACGCACCGATAATTTTCAACTTTTGTCATATAGCGATGCCGATTTTGCTGGAAGCAAAACTGATCGCAAGAGTACTAGTGGTACATGTCACTTTTTGGGACATTCCCTAGTATCTTGGTGCAGTAAAAAGCAAAACTCCGTATCCCTATCAACTACAGAAGCTGAGTATATCGCTGCAAGTTTGGCATGTGCACAAATTTTATGGATGAAACAAACCTTATTAGATTATGGTATTTCATTTGAGAAACCCTCAATCATGTGTGATAATACCAGTGCAATTAATCTATCTAAAAATCCGATTCAACATTCACGTACAAAACATATTGATATTCGACATCATTTTCTACGTGATCATGTTTTAAAAGGAGATATATCTTTAGACTTTATCTCTACTGATAAACAAGTAGCAGATATATTTACCAAGCCTCTTAAAGAAGATACTTTCATTAATTTAAGAAGAGAACTTGGAATTTGTGATTTTATTGATATGTGCTGAAAATTGTTTCTGTAAGTCGACTGTACTTTTGAATAAGTCGACTGTACTGGTTATTTAAAAAACATACCAATTTTTTATCTGACCAGTCGCCTGGTACCTATACCAGTCGACTGATTAGTAGACATAAAACTTTTATTTTCTTCTCGACTCAGTCGACTGATATACCCTACCAGTCGACTGTCGCGAGCTAAATCGTCTTCAGCAACTATTCATCGCGTCTTTTGAGATGAAATTCACCTATCTTTTAACCCGTGATCTCTAATCTCTACCGTCGATTTCCTCTCTCTTTGATCTCAGCCATTTATTCACTGTTAAAACCCCCTTTACCAGTCGTTTTAACCCCTTACCGATCTCTAGTTTTTACCCCCAATTTCAAAACCCTAGCTTTTGGAGAAGAAGGTTATCTACTCTCTCAGTGCTGCTTGTGCTTGCCCCTGATCGCATCTCTCTTTTTCTTAGGTAAAATCCTTACCTCTTTCGTTTCATGGCACCCAAACGATCTAAACGATCTCATGAGGGTAGTTCCTCTTCCCAAGACTACACTCAATATCTCTTGAGTCCCGATCTTATTGATCGATGGTATCTCTTTTGTACCATTACAATCTTCCCTGGAAGATTTGTAAATTTTAATGACCTAGACCGTTTCAATCTCATCCCTTTATTCCAAAATAGTAGTCTTTATGATTTTCTCTCATTATCAAACCAACCCAATTATTATCCCCAACTCATCTATTTGTTTTACACAAATATGAGAGTCGTGCAAAAACCAGATGGGGATGTCTTAATCCGGTCGTCTGTGAAGAATATTAAAATGATGCTCACACCGACTAGGATTAATCAGATATTAGGTATTGATGATGGAGGATTCCCTCTTGATGAAATTCTTTTAGATGATGCTTCTATATTATCTAAAATTTTCTTACCTAATCATGGCCCTCCAATGACAAGCAAAAATATCAAACCAATTGCTAAGCTTATAGGTAGAATATTAGCCTATAACATCCTTCCTAAAAAGGGTAGTTATGACCAATATTCTATTGAATTACAAAAAGCTATTTATGCAATTTTTGGTAAAATTGCTGTTAACTGGGGTCAAGTTATCTTTTCTAAACTTAATCAAGACCACACTCACTTTCTACCTTTTGGAGGTCTTCTTACTAGAGTCTTTATAGCTTTTGGTGTTGATCTTGATTCGGAGACAAATGTTGTTTCTCGTTATGAGTGTTTCGATCGTGCTAGTTTGGCACGTATGAAACTCCTTGATGCTCCTACCCGATCACCCCCTAGGTCTCCTCCTCTTTCTCAAGCTCCATTAGGATCTAGTTCTAGACCTTCTACCTCTTCTGATCCACTTCTTCAAGCAAATTATGATGACCCTCGTACTCTCTACGACTGTGTTTCCTACCTAATGAAACATTCAGCCACTGTAGATACCCAACTCCATAACCTCGATTCCAAGCTAGACCACATTGACTCTAAGCTTGACAACCTCACTCATCTCTTCAGCTCTCAGTTTCATCCTCCTTCTCAAGATGACGATGAAGACTCCGATGAAGAAGATTGAAGATTTTTTTTTTCTTTTTTCTATTATGTACTTTTCTTTCTTAATGCATTTCTTTTTGTATAAGACTTTATCTTAAGTTTCTTTTTTAATGCAACAGCTTGTTACTTTGTGCTTTTTGATGATTCCAAAGGGGGAGAGGTATATCTGTGTTATGGTTATATTATTTATCTGTGTTATGATTATATTATTTATCTGTGTTATGATTATATTATTTATCTGTGTTATGATTATATTATTTATCTGTGTTATGGTTATATTGTTTTATATTGCTTATTATCTGTGTTATATTATGACTGGGTATTGGACTAACTGTCTGACCAGTCGACTGCCCACCAGGCATCTCGGTCGACTGATGCTACTCTTTGTATTATGATTTTTCTAAAGTATGGTTTTTTTCTGGTCAGTCGCCTGATATTCTATATAAGTCGACTGATACATGTTATTTTTTAAGACAATGCATTTTGTGTTTTTATAAGGGGGAGCATGTCTTCACTATGTTTGTACATTATCTCTTATTATCAGCTATTGTGTTGTCATCATCAAAAAGGGGGAGAATGTTGATTCTTGATTTTGATGATCACAACACAGTGCAACATGTGTCTATGTTATACGGCTAACATTGCAGTGTACATACCAAAGACAATTCTAGCTGAACAAATGAACAAGCTCAAAAGGATACAGATGAAGACTTCAATCAGACAAGATCCAAGAATTCACTCAAGACAAGACTCAAGACTCAAGACCTTAGCTCAAATTGTGTCAAATTATAATGTCTTGCAAAAACAATTGTATTTTACTTTCTGTTGAGTCTTAGTCTGATGTAAAGCCTTGTCACACACACACACACTCAAAATTTCATAATGTGTGTCTCTTAAAAATCCCCAAAAAGAGTCAAAATAGTTTGAAGAATTTTAAATCTTGAGTACCAGTCGACTTAAGCTTCTGCCAGTCGACTGATAGTACAAAACTTTTTTAAAATTATTCAAACTCTGATCAGTCGACTCATATGGCAACCCAGTCGACTGTTCGAGAGCTTTTGACCGTTTTCTGTTTTTCAAAATCGAATTTTTTCAAACTCAAAAGCTGAAATCCGTTGGTTGACAGTTGAGTAACTGTTTCCCAACGTTCAGGAGATCAAACTCTTTAAGTAGAGTTCAGATCTCACTGAAAAGACCTACAGAATTCACTTTTGCAATCCGAGCACTCTTGAGAAAAAATTCAGTGACATTTTTGAGAAACAAAGCTTTCAAGTTCATACTCTTTGGTTCTCTACATTCAGTCCAGTATAGCATTGAATTCGCTCTGGACTGAGTATAGAAGTCGACCTGTTCTTTTAGCCACGTGCATCAACACATACACCAACAAGGCTATAGGTTGACTGTAAAGTATTCTTGTTTTCTTGCTCTCGGTTGGAGAGTGTTTTTGACTCTAGGTTGTAGAGTCGTTTGTTGTTTCACTCTTGGTAGTAGAGTGGGTCAGCTTTCTCTGGTTGAGAGAAAGGACTACGGGTTAGACAAGGTTGTTGTCGTAACGCCGTAGGGTATTCTTGTAATTTTTCAAGAATAGTGGAAATCTCAAGTGGGTTGCTTGGGGACTGGATGTAGGTCGGGAGGACCGAACCAGGATATATCTTGTGTACTCTGTGATTGATTGTTTTGTGTTTGCATTCACTCTTGTGTATTTAAGTTCTGCAAAAAGCTTCTGGACAGTCGACTCCTTGCACTATCAGTCGACTGGTCAGTGCCGTTTGTACTTGTAGTTTCATTGTACTTTCAGTCGTCTGTCTCATTCTCAGTCGACTGCACAGAGTTATTGTTTTCAATCATTTTGGACATATCAGTCGACTGGTTCATAACTCAGTCGACTGCACCGAGAAAATTTCTGCAGTTTTTATTAAACACTATTCACCCCCCTCTAGTGTTTGTTGTCTTGCCTACAGGATCCAACAATTCCCAGGAGATCTGGTGTAGGTCCTATGGACGTATGTTCTATAGGTGTATATTTTATCGATTGAGGAGTGATGTGTGGTTATGGTTTTACCCCATATTTATGGAGATGGATTGGTTGTAGCAGGTTATGTAGGTCACCTGCGTAGTTGGGGTATGGTGCAGGGAGGATTCGGGTGAGACAGCCCGATGAAACCCAGTTTTGATTGTATGTAGCGTCTTGGACGATGAAAATTATGCCCGTTGGGTTTAGTGGAAATATCTAAGGCGAAGATTGAGATTGTGGACGGGGTTTGCAAAGTTTTTGATATATTCAAAGGGGTTTTTGGTCCCCCACCTTGGTGAACTCTGGAGTTCAAGATTGATTTGATATTGGTATGACTCCTATTTCTAAACCAGCTTGTGCTCTAGCACTTTAGGAATAAGGAGAGATGAAAGAGAATTTGTGGTGATGCTTTTGGAAAGGATTATCGGTTCAAGTGATACGCCGTAGGGCGCTTCTGCAGTATTGTAACAAAGAAGGTAATTCACTGAGAAGGTGTACTAAGTAAGGTGATTATTAAGTATTCATTGTTGAGAACAGATAATTTGTTGGATTAGTTGTGGGGAGTGCCACTAATCTCCCGGCTAGAGTTGCACACCGAGTACTATCAAATAATCATTAGAGAGGGAAGTATCCCAGGAATTGTTTTTCGTACTCGGTATGAATTGTATGAGTTCTTGGTGGTGTTTGTTGGGCTGATGAATGTCCCTGCCGTTTTCATAAATTTGACGAATTAGACCTTTCACCCTTATATTAACAGGGTGTGATTGTGATTATAGATGATATATGGTGTACTTTCGCAATATGGAGGGGCAGATATGGCACCTCAGAACGGAGTTGTAGACTCGTTGAGACTAGAAGCGGTATGATAAGTCCGTGGATTGTCATTTTTTTGGCAGCGAGAAGTGTGAATTTTGAGGCACATTGTGTCTGTTGAAGGCATATTTGAAGATCCAAAGAAAATTTCGATGGTGAAAGGATAGAGAACAGTCCCTGAATGTGGCGAAGATTCGACGTTTCTTGGACTTGGCTAGTTAGTATCGAAGGTTCATTCCTCGATTTTATATTATTGCGGTACTGATAACTCATTTTATCATAAAGAATGAGCCGTTGGTATGACCTGAACAGCGTGGAAAGACATTTTCAAGAGTTAAAGGAAGAATTAGGAAGAATTAACGATAGCTTGTGTTTTGATTACTCCGAAAAGGGAGTGTCTCCTCGAATAGATGCGGATACATGTGATATAGGCAGGTGCAGCTTGATGCATGAGGGAAGACTTATGGCTTAGGCATTTATGCCGTTGTGGTCATATAGAGCGAGTTATCTTACTCAGCTTTGAAATTGGTGGTAGTAGTATATGCAATAAAGATGTGAAGATATTTCTTGTTGGGAAGCAGTTCAGTTTTGAACAGAGCAGAAGAGTTGAAGGGCTTATTTCTTTTGTAATAGGAGCTTAGCCTGAGGCAACAGAGGTGACTCGAGTTCATTAGTAGCTTGGGTGCGGAAGTGAAATATCACCCGGGACAGCAATGAGGTGACGGGTGTTTTAATTGGACCAGAGGATTTTGGCTTTTAGTACGTCCCAGGAGTGGATGGTGTTAAAAGTCATTAGATCAAAATGATTTTATTTCAGTGGTAGAGGTCGACATGACCTTATATGTGGGCAATTTATCAGTACAGTGTCTATTATACCGCTGACCAGTCAAACTTGAATCTAAAAATTTTTGTTTATGACAGAGAATGCGTGGTCGAATTCTGGATGAGATTAATGAATGTGATGCGGATTGGTCAGTAGGCAGTAGGAAATTCTTGTTATTATCGTAAATTTGTTCTTGATGAGGATGGCTTGTGGTAGCAGGTGATGGAGAATGTTCCTTATGCACGGTATATTATCATTTTGGTGGCATGAAGATGAATCAAGATTTTAGGAGAATATTTTAGTAGTCCGGAACGAGGAAGAATATTAATTATAGGCTGAGCATGGATAAGCCTCTTTTGAGGTGTGTAGTTGACAAAAGAAAATAATTATGCAGATTAGCGGCGAAAGCCTATTGAAGTTAGAAATGGAAGATTTGAGTATTCTTGAAAGTATCCTTTATTCATGGAGTACGTCATTTTAGAAACCGGGAAAAGTTAGACCTGGGGGTTTGTTGGCCCCTACAGAGTTTTAGAAAGAATTGAAATTGTGGTATATTGTTTGAAGCGTGTTTTTGAGACATCGGCCATTCTTGTTTCTATGTCGAGAAAGTGTGAAGGATCTATCTTCAGTGTGGAGCCGTTGTAGATTGAAGTCCAGCTGGATGTGGCATTGGATGTAATAGATCCTATGAGGCTAGTGGTTATTATAGATCGATAGTGCGATCGACTAGACGACAAGTTGTACAGTTGTTACAGGGGCAATGAAGTTCTGATGCAGATAATGTCCTTGGAACCTTAGGAAATGGTGAGGAGGTAGTATTTTGACTTTGTTCGAGGAGTTATCTTAAACCCCATAGCTCGAGGACGAGCTTCTTTTGAGGTGTGTAGAATGTAACACCTCGAATTTGTAAAATACCGGAAATGCCTGTTTTATATCTTTTGAGTGGTGAAAATTATTTTAGATATATTTTATTCTAAATATTGATATTGGTTTTGATAATTGTGTTGGATTGATGTAAATAATACATTGGAGTATGAGCTGAGTTTTTGTGGAGAAATATTATTTACTTTATTTTATAATTTTGGAGGATTGTTATGAGATGATTTAATGTATTTTGTATTATTAGTATTATTAAAGTATAAAGTTGGTATTTATTTGAAATATTTTAGGGTATTGGGGGTTTAGTTGCTAAATAGCCTTATTTAATTATTATATTATTAATATTTTTATAAACCCCCCTTCTCTCCTCCTTCCTTCTCCCTTTTTCTTTCTTCTCCATTCCGATCGAAACCAGAGAAGAGAGCCAAACCCATCGGCCTCTCTCTCTCCCGTCCGATTCCACCTCGTCTCTCCATGGATTTTCAATTAATTTGGAGGGATGGCTAATTAGAGGGTCCTCTACGTCGTGGCGGTGTCGGATTTTCGAAAGGATGTCGAAAAGGTATACCCTATTTTATTTATTCGTACAAAATTAAGTGTGGTTAGTTTTATTGAGTAGGATTATGATGGTAAAGAGATTTAGAGGTGTTGGAAGTGGAAGATTTGTGGAATTAGTGGATTGTTAGAGAAATTACAAGTTGTTAGTAATTTAGGGTTTTGGGTTTGTAAAATAGAGATATATATATATTAGAATTATCTCTTATATGGTGGTAAGAAGTGTAGTGAACCGTTAGAATAAAATGGGGAGTGAAGATTTTAGTATAAACTCGAAATAGAATTTATGAAATCGGGTAGAAAACTCGATCCTAATACTTGTAGAAAATGCATATGAGGGTGTAGAGTATTATGAAAGGATTAATATAAATTTAGGATGATTTTTATAGGCTTAAGCTCAATTAAATTGAGTGAAATAGACTATAGATGAAAAGTGCACGCCGGGTGTTCGATGAAATGCCCGAGCAAGATTTAGGGAGAATTTGATGGGTTCGGAGGTGTAGTTGAGTCTTATTATTATTATTAACCCTAATATGTGAGATTAGGACAAAGGGGATTAAGGAATTTAGAAAATATGAATTTTCCTATTAGAAAGCCTCCGATCAATATGTGAGTTCTTGTATCGGGGTTCGAATTTGAAATCCGTTGATGTAGCTCACCTACATATGTCATTTGTGATGCGTAGGTGAAGACGGATTCAAATTTGGAGGTCCGTAGGTCGAGTTTTGAGCTTTAAACTAATCGGTTCTATAATTTCTCAAATAGGAGGAAAAAGTCGAACTTCGACTGGCTACAGGATGAACGTGGGACATCGTTTGCTCGAGCCGTCAGGTGAGTATATTGTAATTATAAATATTTTATATTGTGGCCAAATTTCGTGGCTTTTTGATATGTCTTGAAAAAGTTATAGCAAAAATTGATTTTAAAGGAAAATACGGATTTTTAGGGGCCCGAAAATGGGTTTTTGAGAAATTTAGTGAAATTAATTATTTTAAGCATATAAAACCTATATTATGGGTTAATGTGATGTGTTGATGTATAAAAGCTAAATATATTAAATTATTTATGCATATTTTTACCCCGTGCATGTTTTGTGCATGTTTTTGGGGTATATAGGCCGATATAGGCAATCGGGTATATGCGGAGCCTGGTGTATAGGCTAGCATGCCATGGATGGATGTTATAAGATGTAATTAGGCGAAATTAGTGATTGTGATCATGTTTTGAAGATCTGTGTGATTGTAGTGCCCGTTTTGTGCATGTTTTGGGGCATATGAGCCCTTATAGTTGATTTTATTTATATGAAACATGATGTATGAGCTAGTATGCTATAATTAGATATTATAAGATTTAATTAGAGGAAATAAATGGTTTTGGCCCCTTTTCTTGGAAACCCACATGTGTGGTGTATGTCTGTGATATATATATATCATGATATTGACTCGTGATGTGATAATTCATGAAATTAATAATTGGGTACATGTTTACATTTTAATTATGTTGAAGTGAATTAATGGGCAATAGCATGATATTACAATATGATGAATTATCTATTTTGATACTATTATGATATGGAATAACCTAATATGGTTCTTTTATTAATGTTATAACTTGGTGTGTGTTTATATGTAATCTAATGAAGTAGCAAATAGCACAGTACTCATAATGGGGGATGTTATGGCAAATTAAATAATATGGTGCATTTATGATGTTTAATTCTACGACATGATGATTTCTATGCTAAATGACATGATGTATGTATAAATGTGATACAATGGGATGATAACTAATATCGTGGACGCCGGATATGTATCAAATGGTAAGATAAAAGATAAGATGGTAAGTGTTAATAAAATGTGTTTTTAATTCATGTGATTAAAGTCAATAATGTGGCAATTATTTAATTAAAAAGCTGTGATGCTTTATGTTGGTTTAGTAAGATGAAAAGATGAAATGATTAATGCTAATAACAGATGGCTTTGTTGACCAGTACCTACAGCAATCCTGGGGGTTTGGGCTAGACCTCCTAATACCCAAGGACCGGCTTGGGGCACGAGGACCCAAACTATGTTTGGGGTAAGAGGATTTTATCGCCCAAGCTATCGGCTTGAGGCCCGGCTTTCCCTCGATGACAGCTGTCGTGAGGAAGTACCCAGTTTATCTGGGGTCAGTGGTTTTTCCCTCCTGGCTATCGGCTGGGAGGAAGTACCCAGTTTATCTGGGGTTAGTGGTTTTTCCCTCGATGACAGCCGTCGCGAGGAAGTACCCAGTTTACCTGGGGTCAGTGGCTTTTTCCCTCTTGGCTTCGGCCGGGAGGAAGTACCCAAGTTCTACTTGGGGTTAGTGGTTCCCTCGCTAGTTCGGCTAGGAGAAAGACGTAGCCTCGGACGAGTAAGACTCTGTGTGAGCATCGGGCCGCGTGTTTACTGGGCTGTCGGCTTTCAGTATGTTGGGATACTGTGGCTCACTGGTCGACAACTAACAAAATAAATAAGTGTTAATAATAAATGTGAAAGTACAGAAAGTGTGAATTGTGTATGAGAAAGAAAGTGATTGTGAATAAAGTAAATGTGAAGGAAAATGAGTTATGAGTTAGTGTATGAAAAGAAGTGATAAATGTAGTACGTGGTTAATTTAAATGATAATAATAAAAGAGATGTGTCATCATGAATAATACGAAGTAATTGTATTATGTGTGTGATCATTAAAGTAAAATACAATATGATATGAGTTTGTGTACCTTGGAATTGTGTCAAGGAACTACCTGCCCGCAATTTCAATGGAAATTGTGGGAACTACCTGCCTTGGCATAATTCGCAGGGTGAGTGGATATAATAGTGGTAATGATTAATAGAAATGAGAAATAAAGTGAAGTGAAGATGATAAGTGATTGAAGTGAAATTAATAATCAAGCTATCGGCTTGAGATGTGATGTGATATTACCCAAACTGTGTGTGTTTGAGGTACAGTGATTATTACCCAAGCTATCGGCTATGGGATGTGATATGTGGTGGCCCCAGAGTGTGTTTGGGGATTAAGTGAAAATGATAATAGGATTTATTGTTATAAGAAAAAGTAATTACTAAAGTGATATAATAAGATGTGAATGAGCTATAAAACATGGTTTTGATGCAATGAGTATAAGTATTCTAATTAATGAGGTGTTAATGATGTGATACTTTTATAACATAATAAAATAAATACCTGTTTTATGAGATTGGGTATGACAATGGTTATTAAAGAAAGTATGTTGTGATATGAGTTTGTGTACCTTGGAAGTGTGTCGGGAAACTACTCGTCTGCTATTTCCGTGGAAATGGTGGGAACTACCTACCTCGGCACAACTTCCAGGATGAATGGGTGTGTTGATGACATAATAAAAGTAAACGAAACGCATGGCTAAATAGAGTTGGAGAAATGATGTAATAACATCATGTAGTTATATTAATATAAATAGTGAAATGCTGATATGACGATAAGTGTGGAAAGATGATTATTCGTATTATGCGAATGTAAGATAAGTATATTTATATATATATACGAGGTTGATGTGAAGTGTATTATGAAATGTGGGAAGTATGGATAATTAAATAATTGAATGCGGGATTGACAAAGTATGTGATTTATCACTGTATTGACGATATTGTTGTGTTCAGGATTCAGGTTGCATTATCTTAATTTGGTATTCGTAAGTTTAAATTATTTTCTTTATACTATTTTAATTTGTCGTTAGATTAATAATTATACTCACACCAGAAATGGCTAACTCCTTAGTGTTTGGGGGGTTAGGGGAGTCGGAGGACTACCCTAGACCCCCCACTGTTGCAGGTTCTCATCAGTGCAGAGGTGAGGCGTGGATGGGTAGGATAAATTTTTATATTAAAAATTTGTACCATTTAGTTACAGGAATAGTAAAATTTATGATTTAAATTGTATTATGGATGTATAAGCAGGTATATGATGATGATGAGTATAGTGTGGGGTGGTGTGGTATGTTTGTGACCCGTACCCATCTCGTTGAGGAGTACCGGGCTCTGTGGTAGGTTTTACAAAGATTTTTCTAAAAATTTACTTCGTTTTTCAAAGAAATTTATAGTTTTTAATTTATATTTAATAATCCGTTATGAGTTTGGCCCCTAGAGCATTATATTATATTGCCTGTATGTTTCTGCTCATTTTGGCCTGGGGAGCCCGTGAATTGATTGGATGTATTGTGAGCTACGAAATTTTGAGCAGAATTCCGTAAGCTTTTTGTGCTTCGGGGCAAAATTTACAGGGGAGACTCTGTCAAAATTTTTCCTGAAATATAACTTTCTTAGTTTATGATTAAAGTGATATAGAAATTGATAGAATTGAATTTGGAGACTTAGTTTTCAAAAAAAAAAAAATTGGGGTGTTACAGTTTGCCTCTGAATACGTGCCTACGACACGTCTTCATGAACGATGCAGCATATGGAAAGCCATGTAAATACATAAAGAAAATGCAGGCAAAGCAAAGCACTTAAAGAAAATACAGGCAAAGCACATAAAGAAGTTGAAGAAAATCCAGCAGTGTTACTACTAACCATCAAACTGTAGAAGAATGTCAGATTTTGTAACTCATTTTCTAAAAAGTGAAGAGATGAGAGAGAGCGAGAGAGAGAGAGAGATCTGAAATAGTGAAGAGAGGAGAGAGAGATAGTAATAAAGTAATGCTAATTTATGTTTTGAAGGAGAAAAAATTAATTTTGGGGGAAAACTTTTATGAGGGGAATGTCAGTTGGGAGGGTGAATGTGAGATATTGATTTTATTTCAATTGAAGGATGACTACTTGATAGTTTTTTTTTCCTTTCAAATTATCTTGTAATTTATTATTATCTTGTAATTTATTATAGAGATAAGTCCATGCTTATCTCTGCTCAACAAGGCATAGAAAACTTAGGTTATCTATCTTCCCACTTTCTATAGACAGTGAGCTCCTTAATGGTTGCTAGGCATTCACACGGTTGGCACTTCTCCGACAAAGATATATCGCTCATCCAGGTGTAGAAGGCATGCATTAAAATTACTTGAACTGTAACCTAAAATATATATCATATGATGTTCTACTCCAGAAATGTTATTGGATCCTTCTGTGGTGTGTTCTATCCCATTCATATATTACTAGTAATCTACACGTGCTTTGCATGTTCTAATAAATATATTTTTTAAAGTAAATATTAAGACGTAATCTAGCCTCGAACCTGAGACCATTTTTTACTCATCACATACTCATTACAAATTATCTATAGTGGCACCAAATTTTATTTGATACGAGTGATATTTTTTAAAATAATTATGTCGTAAATAAATTTAAACTTTGACAGTAGATATGGTAACTAACAACATTTGAGTAAATGAATGGTTAATACAACCCCCACTTAAAAATGAATTGTTGAGATTAGATAGTTGATTGTCTACACTAATATTCTAATATATTATTATAATATTATTATATATACATTTATTTCTGGGATCATTTCTTATATTACGAGGTTTAGGGGTAGTATTATTTACTAATCCAGTTTATTCTGCCTTTTTCTTGGGATTGGTTCTTGTTTGTATATCCTTATTCTATATTCCATCAAATTCCTATTCTGTAGCTGCCGCGCAGCTCCTTATCTATGTGGGAGCCATAAATATCTTAATTATATTTGCTGCTATGTTCATGAATGGTTCAGAATATTCCAACAATTCCTATCCTTGGACTGTTGGGGATGGGATCACTTCGCTAATTTGTACAAGTATTTTTTTTCACTAAAATCCTTTGCTTTCATTTTTTGAATCATTAATAAAAACTAAGGTTGCGTTTGTTTTGTTGTTTTGAAAAGAGTTTTCTGAATAGAGTTTTCTGAAAACTGTATTCTGAAAATTGTTTTTCTGAAAATGAGTTTAAAAGCTGTTTGGTTATATTTATTTCTGAAAACTGTATTTTGAAAGCTGTTTTTCTGAAAAAGAGAGTTTAAAAGCTGTTCGGTTATATTTCTAGCTGAAAACTGTTATCTGAAAGCTGTTTTTCTGAAAAAGAGAGTTTAAAAGCTGTTCGGTTATATTTCTAGCTGAAAAATGTTATCTGAAAGCTGTTTTTCTGAAAAAGAGAGTTTAAAAGCTGTTCGGTTATATTTCTAGCTGAAAATTGTTATTTGAAAGCTGTTTTTCTGAAGAGAGTTTAAAAGCTGTTCGGTTATATTTCTAGTTGAAAAATGTTATCTGAAAGCTGTTTTTCTGAAAAAGAGAGTTTAAAAGCTGTTCGGTTATATTTCTAGCTGAAAACTGTTATCTAAAAGTTGTTTTTCTGAAAAAGAGAGTTTAAAAGCTGTTCGGTTATATTTCTAGCTGAAAAATGTTATCTGAAAGCTGTTTTTCTAAAAGTTTAAAAGCTGTTCGGTTATATTTCTAGCTGAAAACTGTTACCTGAAAGCTGTTTTTCTAAAAAACAGAGTTTAAAAGCTGTTCGGTTATATTTCTAGCTGAAAACTCTTATCTGAAAGCTGTTTTTCTGAAAAAGAGAGTTTAAAAGCTGTTCGGATATATTTCTAGCTGAAAACTGTTATCTGAAAGCTGTTTTTCTGAAAAACAGAGTTTAAAAGCTGTTCGGTTATATTTCTAGCTGAAAGCTGTTATCTGAAAGCTGTTTTGCTGAAAAAGAGAGTTTAAAAGCTGTTCGGATATATTTCTAGCTGAAAACTGTTATCTAAAAGCTGTTTTTCTGAAAAAGAGAGTCTAAAAGCTGTTCGGTTATATTTCTAGCTGAAAACTGTTATTTGAAAGCTGTTTTTCTGAAAAAGAGAGTTTAAAAGTTGTTCTGTCACGCCCCGCTTCCCGATATACAGGAACACAGGCACGTAACGTAGGCCCAGCGAATGATATAAATACGCCAACTCATATCATCCATAAGCTGTACCAGTCTTAGCTCAATAATATAAGAAAATTTAATCACAACCACGTAGGAAACATGATCACATAAACGAGAATGAAAAATCAATAACCAATCTGGAAAATACGAACTTACCAAATAGCTCGAAAGACTCATGCTCCAATTGTAGAAGAACTGTTCATCAATGCCTTCGGACAATTTCTCTGGCTCACCTATACTTGTTCATCTAAAAAGAAAGAACAATTTGTCCTTAGAGCAAGTACGGACAGCAAGTAGTGAAAGCAGAGAGTAAAGGAATAAGGTACATGAAGGAATATGAATCAAGATCAAATTGCAAGAACAATAATGGTACTAATAGCAATGGTCTTTATCAAATATACACGTGTCAATTTTAATTCATTAGAGTGTCATTTCTCCTATCTAGTGCACGTACTACTGCATCCCATACTACAGGTTCGGTGCACGCACAACAGTGTTCGTTTTAGACTTCGTGGTGGGATCTACAGAGCGTGTACTCGGTGTCAATAACAATCAATTACCATTTGCAATCAATCAATTTCCAATTATTCAATCAATCATTCACAATCATTACTTCTCCTTCCATGTCAATACAATATCAATATAGGCCTTACCGAGTACATTTTCTGAGACTATCCACTACTGGGTCAACCCTTATAAACCCCGGCTTGTTTAGTATTTTATTAAATCTCATATCCATGTAAGTGTATATAAGGATGTCAAGGGAACGATATGAATGCAGCAACATGATGCATTGCACAATAATAACATGAAATAGGGAGATCAAATCACGATTTTTATTAAACCTCAATCTCAACTCAACAGCAACCCAATCCCCCAACTCGCTTCTTATTCTCCCTCATAGAACAGAGAGATAGGGAGAGAGAGAGAGGGAGAAGAGGGATGCGACTTCGGCGCGCGACTGGGCTCGAGCGGGAGTGATCGAGGTCGGAGTTCGAGCGGGAGAGTGGGAACGGAGGCATGACTGGAGGGAAGGTGGAGTCCCGGCTTCGACAATGGCGGAGGCTAGAACGGGGGAGACGAGTGGCAGGGCGCCTGGCGAAGTCGACGGGGGAGCGAGAGTGGAGGCTGACTGGGGAGGAGGTTAACGATGCAGGGACTTCGACTGTGATCGGCGATAACTGTGGAGGTTCAGGCGGGGCTTTGATGGTGCCTCGGGGTGGTGAGCTGTCGACGAACGGGGACGGAGGCGAGGTCGAGGAGCGGCGACGGTAGGCTTGGTCTTCGATTGTGGGTGCGGTGCTTCGGAGGAGGAAGGAAGCACTCAAAGGCGGAGGGCGTCTGGCGATGGAGGGGCGACGCGGCGGGTGGAGAAGATGGCGCTCGTCGGGGCTCAGGCGGCGCTGGTTCTTCGACGGAGGCAGAGCTCCGAGGGGGTTGGCAATGGCGGAGAGCGGCTGTGGTCTGAGGCGAGAGCGAGCGAGCGGGAGAAGGGGGAACAACGAGCAACTGTGGAGTCCTCTGTGGTGTTGGGTTCTCGGAGCGGAGACTGCGGCGGTAATGGCGGGCGGTGGCAGGTGGACGAGGGAGACGATGGGGATGGTGGAGCGGCTCGATGGGGAGATGAGGATGGAGGAGAGAGAGAGTGGGTTCTGTTCTTTGGTTGGAGACAGGGGAGAGGAGTAGAGAGATGGAGTATGAGTTCTGTTGGGTTTATTTTGTTTGGTTTCTCTTTTCGTTAGAGAAACAGAGAGAGAGATGGAGAGATTGAATGGGAGAGAGTTAATAACGGGGGAAGAGAGAGAGTGGGGGAGTGTTTATTAAAATAATATTAATTAGGGGTAGTTAGAGATAGTGGGGGTTGGTTACGGGGATGTGGGAAGAGTAGGAAGAAGTTGAGAAATTGTATACGGGTGAGTATATGGGTTTGTGGGTTTGGATTTAGGGTTGAGTCCAATAGGAGATGGGCTTGATTATTGGGCTTCAAATCAATTAATTAAATAATACAACATATATCAAAAATCAATAGGCTAAAATCCAACAAGAGATGAGCTTCAAACCAAAAGAGGAGAGACAAGGTTTGTAGTTTGAAATATAAATTTGGGTTTCAATAGGAGATTTAAAAAGGCTTTTAAATGCATTGGAATGATTTATACGAAATTTGAAATATAAGAATACATGGAGAAAAGAAAAGAACTGAAAATCCGTATAATCGAAAAAAGGGGTTACATGTTCGGTTATATTTCTAGCTGAAAAATGTTATCTGAAAGCTGTTTTTCTGAAAAAGAGAGTTTAAAAGCTGTTCGGTTATATTTCTAGCTGAAAACTGTTATCTGAAAGCTGTTTTTCTAAAAAAAAGAGTCTAAAAGCTGTTCGGTTATATTTCTAGCTGAAAACTGTTATCTGAAAGTTGTTTTTCTGAAAAAGAGAGTTTAAAAGCTGTTCGGTTATATTTCTAGCTGAACCTGTTATCTGAAAGCTGTTTTTCTGAAAAAGAGAGTTTAAAAGCTGTTCTGGTATATTTCTAGCTGAAAACTGTTATCTGAAAGCTGTTTGCATTCATCATTTGCATTCATCATTTGCTGACATTTTTTTAATTGTTGCAGTTAAATTGCAATGTTGTACAAGTATGAGAACAAGAAACCTGAGCAGCATGTGAATCGAGCAAAAATCAGACGCCATCATCTCCACGGTTGATTCGTCACGTTAGAGTACAAAATTTATTTCAAAATCTTGTATGTACATAATATAGATTCAATGATGTTTTGTTAAGCAACAAATCTCAGTTCATGTATCAGTTATTCTATTTGGATAAATGTTTTGATGTTATCATTGCCTCTTTTGATAATTGCAGTTCTTCAGTCTTAAATGAGGAGTATTTTTTAGTTTGTTTTGTTGAGATTGCATGTGAGAGCAAGTAGTAGCAGTAGTCGGATAGAAGATTGCATGTGAGATCAAATAAGATGTATTTTTTTTTAATGTGAGCAGTATTTGGATTTATTGGATTGCATGAAGTATTTGGATAACTATATTTGGATAAACTGAATATGCTCACCTTGCAGGCTGCAGTTGTTGAGAAGATTATATGAAAGAAAATTTCGGAAAGCTGAGCCAAACAATTTATTCAAGAAAATAAGAACTAGATAATCAAAATAAAAACAATTCCATGTAAACATGCTCAACCAATTTATTCAACAAAACAAGCTTACTTCATTACTGCTGTTTACATTGTTCAACAATCCCATGTAGACTGAGGAACAGTGGCATGGGATCGATACATATATTATGAAAACAAGTTCTACAATTTTTTACAAACAATCAATACAACCAAGTTTGAAAATAATCATCATTTGTTGCCTACAGTCACTGCTGCTGCCTGGAGCTGCTGCTGTTGCTTCTTAACTCCTTGTACAAATTTGATTTAAAAACTATACGGTAGGTATATCAAGAAGCAAAGAAACAATATAAGAAACTTGTACCTGTAGTCAATATTCAGAGCTACATTAATCATAGGGAAAAAAAGGAAAAAAGAAAACCAAAGTGGAAAAAAGATTAACCAAACATTTGCAGCAACCCTCTTTTGATACAATCAGCTTAGAAAGCCCCCAGTTACCCTCTTTGTTTTGCAAACTGAGACCTAAATATGAGAAGACTTGAAAGCATTCTTAAGCAGGTAACAAAATAAAATACGGGAAGCATAGAATAGAAAATAAAATTCGGGATCAGAAACCATCATCTCCCACTTTGTATCTTCCTTCACAACTAAAATATTTTCAAAAAAGAACAGCATACCGATGAGAATATTACCCAAATCTTGAGAGCACGTGTGCAGCATGTTAATGCACACCCCAATCTCAATGCAGTACCTTTTTATATTGTATACAGTTAAGTATCAAATGGCATGTGCAGAATCAGTATCAAAAGGCATGTGCACACTGATTTTGTTGTATACCAAATACAGTCATTCAACAAATATCAACAGGATTCACAAATCCTGATAACATCATAATACACAGGTGCAGAATTAGGATCAGACATCACAATACAGGGTCAGACATCAGAATACACAAACCCTGATAACATCATAACATCACAATACAGGATCAGCACTGATCATCTCCAAATTTTTGGGGTATAAAGCTCCAGAAAGAGTCAGTGGGGTATAAAGCTCCAGGATAATGATGTATCAGTGTGGTATAAAGCTCATTTCATCAGAACAGTGTGGTATAAAGAGTAAGTGGGGTAGAAACCAATAACAAAAGGATTCACAAATCCTGATAACATCATAATACAAGTGCAGAATCAGAGAACAAAGCAGAATCAGTGAATACTGCCCAATACTGATACCTGAGTTGGCCTTTGTTTATAGTGTTTTTTGGAAACACTATGCAGAATACTGATACCCCCCTCTTGCCGAAAACAGCTCCTTTTTGTCAAAATCTATTCACAAATAAGGATTCACAAATCCTGATAACATCATATTACAAGTGCAGAATTAGAGAACACAGCAGATTCAGAGAATACTGCTCAATTCATCTGAGCAAATCAGATGCTCCCCAAACCATGAAAACATGTGGTCTGTTTGTTATAGGTTTTTTTTATTTCCTGAAATAATATCCTGAGTTGGCCTTTATTTTAAGTGTTTTTTGGAAACACTATTCAGAATACTGATACCCCCCCTCTTGCCGAAAACAGCTCCTTTTGTCAGAATGTATTCACAAATAAGGATTCACAAATACTGATAACATCATATTACAAGTGCAGAATTAGAGAACACAGCAGATTCAGAGAATACTGCTCAATACATCTGAACAAATCAGATGCTCCCCAAACCATGAAAACATGTGGTCTGTTTGTTCTAGGTTTTTTTTTATTTCCTGAAATAATATCCTGAGTTGGCCTTTGTTTTAAGTGTTTTTTGGAAACACTATTCAGAATACTGATACCCCCCCCCCCTCTTGCCGAAAACAGCTCCTTTACTCTCTTCTGGATTCACAAATAAGGATTCACAAATCCTGATTACATCATAATACAATTGCAGAATCATAGAACACGGTAGAATCAGAGAATACAAGTGCAATTCATCAGAACATATCAGATGCTCCCTAAACCATGAAAACATGGTCTGTTTGTTCTATGGGTTTTTTTTTTAATTTCCTGAAACAATATCCTGAGTTGGCCTTTGTTTTAAGTGTTTTTTTGGAAACACTATTCAGAATATTGATACCCCCCTCTTGCCGAAAATAGCTCCTTTTTGTCAGAATGGATTCACAAATAAGGATTCACAAATCCTGATTACATCATAATACAATTGCAGAATCATCAGAACACAGTAGAATCAGAGAATACAAGTGTAGTATCAGGACATATCAGATGCTGCCCAAAACCATGAAAACAACATAATCCATGTTTTTGCAATCAGGGTAGCATTCATAATACCAACAAAATTGGATAAGAACATATCAGATGCTGCCCAAAACCATGAAAACAACATAATGCCAAAAAAAACCAACCTAGTCGCAGTCTCAGATTCATCAAATCAATGATAAAAACTCCATACTAGAGCTGCATTTTTTACAATGCCACGCCTACTAGTACAAAGTACAATGTCCACCCTCCCTCCCTCCCACATTGTCTTCAAAAAGACTTGTTTTCAGCATTCTTCATTGACATAATGGATTCGTTCTTACTTCACATAAGACTAAACATCAACCACAGATCAGCTTAAGGACTATTACACATCATTTCCGTGGTTATTCACACATACAGTTCATATTTTGGATATCTGTTTCTGGGGGTGGTGGGGGGGTGTGGACACATTCAACATTGACTGAAAACCTTTCATCATTGACTATAACGACATCATCTTCGTTAGGTTTAAAAACAAATTTGTTCACTTACTGCTCTTGAAGTGAGAGATGTTAGTCACAAACCTGATCAATTTCCAAAACACTGTTTCGAAAAAAGGCCAAAAAACAAAAGCCATCTTAAAACACATTCTAACAGAAAGAATACTGCCCAAATGCAAGGCCAGTGCAAGGCCGAAACCTCATAATTCATCCTCAAAATCAGTATGAGAAGCCTTTCATACTCAATTTTTATTAAGGCACATCAACAATAGATATGATAGGCCACTGACTAAAGTATTAACAACACATTAATAAGATGAAAAGCCACAAACATACTGTATAGAGCCAATGTAAGCTGACTGTATACAAATGCAAAAGTTTATACAGTCATCCAAGTATGGGAAGACTTTGCAAAACCTGATCATAAAGCCAAAACCATACTACACAAACCTGATAATCCAACTATGAGAAGAGAGTGAAGGAGCTGTTTTCGGCAAGAGGGGGGTATCAGTATTCTGAACAGTGTTTCCAAAAAAACACTTAAAACAAAGGCCAACTCAGGATATTATTTCAGGAAATAAAAAAAAAACCTGGAACAAACAGACCATGTTTTCATGGTTTGGGGAGCATCTGATATGTTTTGATGAATTGCACTTGTATTCTCTGATTCTACTGTGTTCTATGATTCTGCAAATGTATTATGATGTAATCAGGATTTGTGAATCCTTTTGATATTTGCTGTGAAGGAAAAAAGAAAATCATATTTGTCGTAGACTCAGATTGTTCAAATCAATGATAAAAACTCCACACTAGGGCTGCATTTTTACAATGCCACGCCTAATGCCACTAAGTACAATGTTCACCCCCCCCATCCCCTTCCCACATTGCCGTCAACAAGAACTGAATTCATCATCATTGATTAACATAATGGATTCATTCTTACTTAACCTTTCATTCCAAACATCAACCACAGATCAGTTTAAAGGGTATTATACATCATTTCAGTGGTTATTCAATCATATACCCCAATCTCAATATCCGTTGCTTGTCGATACAACCAAGCAGAAAGCGGCAGTGGGGTGGGGGAGGGACACATTCCACATTGAATGAAAACATTTCATCATTGCCTATTACGACATCATCTTTGTTAGGTTTTAAAAAATTGTATTTCAAATCACTTACTGCTACCGACAATTCCATCCATTTTTCTGACCAATCATGTGCACAAAATTGATTCTGTGTGCAGTACCTGTTCATCCATAAATTGCCAAGATGAAATCACACACCTTGCAGAAAACATTACATTCGAAACAGTTCGAAAAAAGGATACAATGAAAATGTTTACATTCAAATTACATTAGTGTGTTGCATTCCACATTGCCATGACAATATCATCTCTTTTTCTATTCATGCGATTCAATTGGGAAGATGACAAATCCAACCCCTGAGATGTGGAGGCAATATCTTCAGTGTGTTGGTGATGTACTAATTGTTCATCGTCAAGTTCCTCAAAAAAAGCATCGTTTTGTGAGTGCATACATATAAAATTGTGGAGTGCACAACAGGCTGTGACCATCATAACTTGTCTTGTAAACAGGTAGTTTGGCATGTCATTAAAGATGGCAAACCTCTTCTTGAATACACCAAACGTTCTCTCAATCACATTCCGTAGCCTGGCATGCTGTTTATTAAAAAGTTGTCTTGGTTGAGTTGGTGCATGGTTGGCCCCTTGAAAGTCCTGTAAGTGGTATGGCTCACCACGGTATGGTGCTAAAAAACCAGGCATATTAGTATAACCACAATCTACTAAGTAATATTTATCGTTTAGTGGGATTTCCAACAGTCTTTGTGCTAATGCACTCTGTATTACACGGGAATCGTTAGCACTGTCTTCCCATCCCGCGTAAACAAATGTGAACAACATGTTAAAATCACATGTTGCCAGAACATTTTGGCCGATAATACCCTTTCGAGAGTGACAAGCATTGCTTCGAGTAGCAGGTACAGTAGTTTTGATTAATGTGCCATCAGCAGCACCAATAGCTCCCTACATTAATGAATTCGAATAATAGATATTACGTGCAAACGTTGAAAAAACTTTAATAATACATGACGAGTGAAGGTAACAGAATACCTTAAACCACGGATAAAAGTCTGGGGAATTGAGGATCCTTTGATGTACTTGTGTAGTGTCGGGGGGTGATAAGTATTGTTGCCGCTCTTACCAAACCTTTCAATACAAGTGTAAAATGCTTTTCGATTGTTTGAAGTGAGTGGTTAAACCTATTAGCGACTAGTCGCATTCTTGAATTGTGACCGACAATATACATGAAAATTGTCACACTTTCCTCGAAAGACACGCGTCTGCGTCTTGAAGACTCCTCTGTTTCGTCAAGGTAGTTCCCATTTTTTAGAAAAGCACACAAGGCATAAAACAATCTTGGTTCATACGGAATATTCCATGAAACGTGGACTGGGAACCCTCTAACATTTCATTCAGATATTCACGTCCTGTTTGTTTTTGAGAGGACGTTGTACTTTCTTCAGCGTCAAGTTCATCACATAATTCAGCTAGGAAGATTATATTCATCAACTCATCAACATCGTCACTACTAGATGAAGAAGTGTCCATAACAGAGGTTGCACTTGCAGTAGTAACTCACTATGACAAAAAGATAGAAATCAAATTGAGAAAGTAATAAAGTTCACTACTAATAGCAAATCACTTTTGGTAAAAAAATAAAACTCAATGTAAATGAAATAATAACCGCAACGTATCACCATCAAACCGTCATAGTACATTACATCTCACGCGAATACGCAAATAATAGTAAAAAATAGTACACATTATGATTTCTTCATCCCATTCAACCGAATGGGATGGCTACTGCCGACCATACATCTTGACCCAAGCCTCCTGATGTGCTGGGATCATACGAAGGAAACTATGATAAGCACGAGGATTACAAATTAGGTGGTCTAGTGCTTTCACAACTTCATTGAGATCAATCCATGTCATCGAGCTGATTATATCCTGGCATTGATCCAACTCGGCCAAAGCAGGGTCAGTGGAGACATTACTTTCTACCTCTATTTTGTTCTTCAACCTGCTTCTTTTTACCTCTTGAGTTTCCATATAGGAACTAATATAATCTTTCACAATTGACATAGCTAATCCCCGGCCACTTGAGGTACCAGATTTTCTCTTACGAGAGCCCGACCCCGAACCTAATGGTACATCATCATCGTCATCAAGCACATGTACGTTTGACTGATGAGGGTGGCCAAACTCATAATTCATCCTCCGCTCCTCATCATCATCCAACAACCTTTGTGTGGAAGCCCTTGTCACATTGCCCTGGGCAGTAGAATCTTCCATTATTTTGGTCAAAGCATCAAAATCTGCCAACCCCTTGTTAGCAAATTTTTTGGCCGCAGGATGTATCTAATCATTGAATTTGTTGTTACTATGCAAGTATTAGAGTCAAGATTAAGTATAATAAAAAGGATTCACAAACAAAAATCAAACTTTGAGATTATATATATTAACCTTAAGATATTGTTCCCAAACTGGTTTCTCGCAAGTAACGGTTTCGTTGACTTCATCCCAACCAAAACCGCTCTGTTTCTTCATATCTGAAAACACCTTCCATTCTGCTTTCAGTCTCTGATATTTTATCATCAACTGTGCTACCGTGAATGAACGGCCACACACGAGTTGCATTTGTACAGCAAAATTACTCCAAGTTTTTGTGTCGAATGTGTTACTTTTTAGGCTATCACTGTCAACTGCAGCCTCCATAAGGTTGACAAAACAATGCACAATATGGGGAGGCCACTTCCCATAATCCTCATCCACTGCCTTCTCCTTCCCCCTACCCATACTACTCATCTATATTGAAGAAATACCGATAAAAATAAACAAAAATGCCAAATTCCAGCAATTAGCTGTTTGTGATCGGATAACCGTAGGTTGCAAGAAGCCACAGGTTAAACAAAAAATTGGCAACAAATTATTCGTCAAAAGATGGCGTTTGGACGGCCGGCAAAAATTTTTTTGGCCAACAACATATTAAAAATTCGCGAAAATTCGTAAAAAGCAATACCGCAATCCTCCAGAGTCATAAGGCGTAAAGAAAAACAACAAAATAAAGTGCCCCACGGATCATACCTTCGATTGGAATTGAACAAGGAAGAAATTGTCAGCAACGGATTCAACCTTGAGTAGCTTTTTGATTCGATTTGCCCGTTGTTCCCTATATCTTTTCCTGTACGCAGCACGGGTCGTACAGACCATTAATCCCTCAACCGAAACCACTCAACCCCTCACCAAATCGACAGAAGGGAGAGTTGTATTCAAGTCGCCAGCGACAGAGAATCAGATGTTTGGACTAGATTTCACAGTAGAATCATTCCAAAAATGTTGATTTGGGGGGGTTTAGATCAGATCTGCTTTGAAAAAGAAGGGAGGAAGAAGATGCCGTACGGGGAAAAAGGAGTAGAGGAGCTTCGTGAAGGGAGAGACGGGCGAGAAGAGAGTGAAGGAGGTTTCGCCGATAGGGAGGTGGACTCAGATCTGGAATGGGAAAAGAATGGAGGAAGAAGACGACGAACGGGAGAAAAGAGAGTAAAGGGTGAAGTGAGTGATGTGAGAAGAGAGTAAAGGAGTTGTTTTCGAAAAGAGGGGGGTATCAGTATTCTGAATAGTGTTTGGAAAAAACACTTAAAACAAACGCCAACTCAGGATATTATTTCAGGAAAAAAAAAACGTGAAACAAACAGACCCTAAGAATTCCAATTGGATTCCAAGTTGTCTACAAATGACAATTTCAATTCGTCCAGAAATAGAGATTAGAGATAGAGACATGGAATTGTATGAGATACATACATTGCCCTGTTAGCTTCCTCTATTGCCCCATACAGAATAGGCTAAATTACATAAAACTACTCTAACCTTTTGGCATTTTTTAAATGACTGGACTAAACTTACTTTAATATGCATACCACTTAGCTATTCGACCCAAGAAAAAATGGAAAATTTTGCCGAAATGCCCTTGTTTTTGAAAATAATTAGCGAAATGCCCTTGTTTCGAAAACATTTAGCCATCTGCCCTTGTCTGTGACACGTCAGCAACAAACGTGATTGGGAATCACGGCATCAGCTAATTTCATGCCGTGATTCCCAATAACGGCATCTCTATTTGAGAAAATTGCCATGCCGTTATTCCCAATAACGGCATTGGTGTCTTTTAAAAAATAGAGCTCTACTTTATAAATCTTGACTCGAGATTAATTCCAAATATGAAATAAACTGATGCCGTTATTCTGGAGAACGGCATCGTTTGTACTGATGCCGTTTTTCAGAATAACGGCATCAGTTATTTACTTTTTGCAGTAATATACTTGAAAAACCCTTCCTCTTCCCCCTTTCTCTTCCGCTCGTGCCTTCCTCATTTCCAAACAGAAAACCCATAGTCGAAAACCCTAGACGTTCTAAAAAAAAAAAATCCACTAGATCTTTCGGTGTGTTGTTGACTTCAATTTCGGAGTGTACTCCTCAATCCTTCATCCAGAGTTCATTCTCATTCCGATTCCGAAATCTTTGTAAGTAACTAAAAACCCTAATTTGTTTTTTGTATAGTTGATTTTGACTGTTTTATTATGTAGTATAGTACAAATATTGTAGGCTAGGGTTATTGAAGTAGTAATTTTGGAAGTACTTCAAGTATTGTAGGTTAGGGTTTACTAAATGTTGAGTTTTTGAGATGCTCAATTTCTTAAATATTCAAGTGATTTACGTTTGAAGTCGGGGTTATGAAGATCCTTATACACTTAATTTTGGTGCTTGTTGCTCATGCACTCAATTTTCCTAATTCACGGGATATCCTAATACACTCATCTTTGGTGCTTCTTACTTATTGAAAATCCTAATTCACTAGCAGATCTCTGCTCATGCACTCATTTTTTCTACTGAAAATGTTGCTGATTAGTCTTCGTTAATGTGTACAGGCCAATGGATCCTGCACAACCATCTTCTTCGCATGGTGTTGGTGCTTCGTCTACGCCTTCATTTGGACCACGGGGACATCCGGGTCCATTAGATCCTACAGTTCTGTTTCTCCAGGAAGACCACCGATCACAGGCCGTTTGGACCGGGGATGTGGAGAAGATGAGTTTTAGGACGCACAAGGTCATGCCTGTCCTCAAGAACTGTATTGCTATGCAACATTATTTAGTTAGCAGTGGGTTTAGCGGTATGTCAAAGATGACCAACATAAAGTGTGATCACGCCTTGCTTACCGCACTGGTAGAGCGATGGAGGCCGGAGACACACACCTTCCACTTACCGTGCGGTGAGATGACGGTCACCCTACAAGATGTAGCGGTGATTTCGGGTCTTCCAATTGACGGGGTGGCCGTCACAGGCAATCTGATGTTCAACAAGGTTGCACTAGCACGAGATTATTTGGGGTTGGATGTTGATGAAGTTGACCACGGCATATGGGTTGGGGAATCCATTAGGCGTTCATTCCTAGAAGATAGTTTCACTCACATTCGAGTCGCACCTGTGCATACGGACATCGAGATCCAGAACTACACGCGGGCATACGTACTGTCGATGATTGGAGGGATCCTATTCCCTAACTCTTCAGGTGACGTAGTCCACCTCATGTATCTTCAATTGATAGCTGACTTACAGACAGCCGGGAGGTACAGTTGGGGAAGTGCAGCTCTAGCCTCCCTCTATCGTGCACTCTGCAACTGTTCGATGGGTTCCATTCAGATGACCGGGCCGATGTCCATCCTGCAGATTTGGTGTTGGGAAAGAATACATCTCGGCCGACCCCGTGTGACGGTACTTTCAGAGAGTTGGAGGGATGTACATGATAATCCCGTGATGAGAGCTCCTCTCGGTGCATACTGGGCGGGGAAGCGTACGTGGAGGGATAACCCACGTGGTGTCCTAACTTATTACAGGGACGAGCTAGATCAATTGAGGGACGAGCTCGTCAATTGGACCCCGTACACGGATGAGAGACTGGCTCGTCTACCACCTATTTGCACTGCTCATGCGCAGTTGTGGTTGACCTTAGCTCCGCTGGTGAATTTCTCAGTTGTGGAGTTTTATTATCCCGGCCGTGTTCTTCGGCAATTCAATGCACAACAACCCGTCCCCGTGAACACATTATACGATCGTAGACTACACAACATCACGGGCCAAGGTCGTTTACCGAACATGGATTGGGCCGATCACCACCGCGCGTATGTAGGAGCATGGAATGAGCGGAGGTATGAGTTGGTAGTCGAGGGTGTTGAGTATCCGTACGATGGATCAATGCAAACTACTTATATGGCGTGGTACCGTCGCATAACGCGAGTTTATATCCAACCCAAAACGGATTTTCCAGCCGGCATCCAAGAACCTATACCCGCGGTTCATGTTGAACCACCACCCGCATTTTCGTCATCACAGCCGATGTACCAACCGAAGGCCTCATCATACCGTATAATGGTAAGTTAGATTGTTTGTTAAATTTGGATTATTTCGTTCCGTTCTACTTACGCATCTTCACTTACAATATATATCGTTTACTATTATAGATAGAAAGCACATGGGACATGGCTAGAAAATGTGCGAATGTGTTGAAGAGCAATGCCAATAAGGCATGCAAAGAATTGGCACGTGACCTCCTGTGCAATTGTCGTACCTCTCTTGAAGAGGTTGGAGATGGTCCTCGTTTCAATGAACTTATGCGTTCAACCGAAGCTCCACGCCATCAAGAACGGCCTACCGCTAGCCAAGCTTCACCTCCACCACAACCAGCTTTGCAATTGGGACCCCCATCAGAGCGTCGAAGATCCAAGACCGTTCGTGGTCCTCCACCGCAAAGCCAATTGGCAAATCCGGAGATTGAAGAAGGAGGAGGCGGCGAAGAAGGAGGAGCTGGTCCAAGTGGACCCCCAACGCAAGAACAACGGGAACGTAGGCGGAAAGTCCCGGCGCGGATGAGGAAAGCACCCAAACATTACACTCCAGGATAATTTGGTGTAGTACTTATTGAACTTGAAGTTGAAATTGAACTTGAAGTTGAAGTTGATGTAGTACTTATTGAACTTGATGTATTATTTAAATTTGAACTTGAGGAATTCTGTGCATGTATCTGTGTATATAAATCAGAAAATTTGAGTTGAAATCTGTGACTTTGAGTTGAAATCTGTGAATTTGAGTTGAAATCTGAATTTGAGTTGAAATCAGGAAATTTGAGTTGAAATCTGTGAATTTGAGTTGAAATCAGAAAATTTGAGTTGAAATCTGTGAATTTGAGTTGAAATCAGAAAATTTGAGTTGAAATCTGTGACTTTGAGTTGAAATCTGTGAATTTGAGTTGAAATCAGAAAATTTGAGTTGAAATCTGTGAATTTGAGTTGAAATTTGAGTTTGAGTTGAAATCTGTGACTTTGAGTTGAAATCTGTGAATTTGAGTTGAAATCAGAAAATTTGAGTTGAAATCTGTGAATTTGAGTTGAAATCAGAAAATTTGAGTTGAAATTTGTGAATTTGAGTTGAAATTTGAGTTTGAGTTGAAATCAGAAAATTTGAGTTGAAATCTGTGAATTTGAGTTGAAATCAGAAAATTTGAGTTGAAATCAGAAAATTTGAGTTGAAATCTGTGACTTTGAGTTGAAATTTGAGTTTGAGTTTGAATGTATCTGAATGAATGAAATCTGAAGTATGAATGTGAGTTTGAATTTGAAATCTGAGTTTGAATTTGAAGTATGAATGAAATCTGAGTTTGAAGCATGTCTGTAAAGTCAAAAAGAGAGAATAAACGATGCCGTTATTCACAATAACGGCATAGCAATCCTGTAACGTTATTGCGGAACACGGCATCTTCATGTAGGGGAAATTAGATAATTTATACTTCCTGCCAAAAGTATCTGTCTCCACAGACGTGTTTCTGAATAACGGCATCTATCAAGCATGCCGTTATTCTGAAGCACGGCATTAGTTATGAATGCCGTTATTCAGAAAAACGGCATTACTTATGCGTACAAAATTTGATTTTTTGAACAATCTGGCAAACATACTGTCTACACAGTCGTTCTTCAGAATAACGGCATGCAAATAACATGCCGTTATTCCCAAGCACGGCACCAGTTCAAAGATCTGTGCATGTTTTCTGTGCATGTTTTCTGAACTTAGTTCATACAAACAAAGTTGTGCATGTCAGATAATGATCTAAATTAGTTCATACAAACAATTACAAAAAGTGGATACGTAGGCAACAATCAACGTTAAAATAATTCAAGTAATTCGAACGTAAACAAACAACATGAAAATAATTCAAACATGAAAATAATTACTCATGTTCAGACAAACAACATCAAAACAATACAAATAATACATGAAAACATTCAACTAACATATGACAACTAAGCAAAATATTCAAGTGCGGGTAGATTGTGAAGTCCCCACACTTTGTACATTCTTACAACTGCGTCTATTGTGTCCGCTCACACCACATTTTGAACATACTTTTCCACTAGTCCCTCCTTCTCGAGCGTCCATGTCATTGCGGATACGAGTACTCTTAGGCCTCCCTTTGACCCGGCGAAGACTAGGATCAACAATTAGTACCGGTGCGGTTTGGGTAGGCCAATAAGATTCGTCAGGGAAAGGATTGAAAGATGGTGCCCATGTTTTTGCTAACGCGTCTGTAGAGTAGAAAGGATCTATGTATGGTTGATAATCAAGCGCCCGGGAAGCACATGCCGCTAACACATGAGAGCATGGAACGTGGAACAATTGAAATTTCCCACACGTACAAGTTCGGCCTTCTAGGTCCACCGTATGCCAATGCCCACCCTTTTGATATCCACCGACAATTCTAATGCCCGTTTTCACCCCAAAGACACCATCGCGATTATTGAACATTATGGCTTCATGTAAATTTGATTTTTCACGCCGGGCATCAATAAGATCCTGGATTCGTGGTGCCCATAGTTTACCTTCAGCGATAAGTGTCTGTGCGGCCTCACGGCGGTTGGTGAAATACATGTTCAGACGGAAAAATATTTGCTCCACAATTGCGGTGACAGGTAAGCTACGAACACCTTTTAGAACCGAGTTGAACACTTCGGACAGATTTGTTGTCATAATACCATATCTACGCCCACCATCAGCAGTAAGTGCCCACTTCTCAATTGCTTTCTCCTTAACCCAATTAGCCGCATCAGCATTGCTAGCTTCAAGTTGTGCCATCTTTTCCTCATACTTTCTCCACTGATTTTGACTAGCAATTACCTTTAATTTATTCATCAAAAATTTCGAACCAAATTTTTTATGAAAATTGCTAGCAAAGTGCCGCATACAATACCGATGATATGCAAAAGGTTCCCTCCACGTGCCAAACTCATTTCCCATTGCTGATAAAATACCGGCATGTCGATCCGAGATGACGCAAAGACCTTCACGTTCTGTCACATAGCACCGAATACAGTTCATGAACCATGTCCATGTTTCTATACTTTCGCCGTCAACAAGTGCAAATGCAAACGGAAACAACCTACCGTTTGCGTCTGGTGAAACCGCAATCAACAAGCAACCTTTGTATTTTCCGTACAAATGAGTACCGTCAACACTTATAACTGGTCTACATGATTTGAATCCTTCAATCGAGGGACCGAATGACCAAAAAACACTCTTAAATGTTTCTATACCCGGCCCAGTCGTAGTTTTCGCCCACTGTACAGCCGTACCCGGATTCGAAGCTTGAATTGCATTGAATAGGTATGGTAATTTAGTGTACGCTGTTTCAAAAGAACCATATAGTTTCTCAATTGCTTTATGTTTTGCCTTCCAAGCTTTCCAATACGATATTGTGTATTGGAGCCTACCCTTCACCTGCCCAATTATGGCTCTTGGTGTTACTGTGAGTTGTTCCCTCAGAGTATCTATTATCAGCATCGATACAACCGTCGAGTCAATTTTGCTGTGATCCTGAGTCAATGTAGGATTCACACATGTGTGTACACCTTCAAGTTGTTTCACCACAAAATAATCACGACCTTTGGGAATAATTGCACGCAAGCGCCATGGACAACCGACTACATTTTGAAGTGATGGATTTTCTGCAATCTGCTCGGCTGAATGGTTGATGGGAGCGTATTTACATTTCACATGGTACAGACAACGATCTGATTTTACCGTCACGAATTCCCTGTGGTTCTTCACGGCATACATCTTGACTTGATGTTGTAGAGCATCTTTGGATGGAAATCTTTGACCTATGAAGAGTTCATCCAAGTTGGAAGACCCAATGGAAGACTGGCCATGTTCATGTACGGTGGCACGGGACATCCATTCACTTGACTGCGATCCACGCATAGCTGGACCTGTGTCCTGACTTGGCAACACGCGGGCATTGTTAACGGGCACATGAACATTGGCATCAACAACCGGCACTTGAACATTGGCAGCAACAACTGGAGCTTCAAGGGCGATCTCCTCGTCATCATCCTCGAGACCGCGTACCTCATCTTCTTCCTCTTCTACCAAGTCGTTATTTACAACGGCGTTATCAAAGTCTGTCAAAGCAATACCAGCTACCAAAAAATTTTGTGGCAATGGGGTCGGATGTAGCGGCTCGTATTCGGAGGAAACAGGTTCCGTTGGAGTTGTGCTAGTATCTCCAACAGTATTAGAAATCCTTGCGTGTGACTCTTCAGATGGTCTCGGAATCCTAGTTGGCCTTGGACCGTCGATAACAACTCTTGTAGAATTTGGAAGCCTCGTTTGATCAATATATAACTCAACTATATTCCAACCACAACTTGGATGAAGTGTCCTAAGCAGGACAGACCTCAGAGAACTGTCACTGTCTATGGATACCAACATGAAGTACTGCCCATCCCCTTTACCAGCAGAATAACGGGCTCTCAAACTCAGAGTCATTTCACTTCTGTCCCACTTGGTTACTTCATATATCTTATCTGTTAATTCTGAGTAACCAAAATTGGGGGTAGCCCAAATCATTACAGGATCGACGTCACTATAAGAATATCCAATTTTTGGATCCTTAATAACTTCACCCCCAAAATATAACCATATAGGGATATCAAATTCCATACCTATGCATAAAAATTAAAACATATTCAAATCATTCACTACTCAAAATGTGACGAATCTTTGAAATAAAAATCAAACATAAGGTTAGCATGATAATACCTTTCAAATGATACCAAAAAAACAACCGGCAAGGTTTTCGTTGATGAGGAAGACTGAAAATGAGAGTGGGAGTGAGGAATTAGGATGTATGGAATTTTATAGGACTCAAATGGTTGAAAATTTTTGATTATGAGATCTAGGGTTTGTGGGTAAAAGGGGTGATGTGAGAGAGATGCGTTTTACAAACCAGAAGGGGAAGAATAGGGGAGAAGAAAGGGGGTTACGCTTATAGGGATTTGTGCAAAAAGTAAATAACTGATGCCGTTATTCTGAAAAACGGCATCAGTACAAACGATGCCGTTATTCAGAAAAACGGCATCAGTTCATTCCTTTTTAGCTTTCCAATCTCGAGACAAGATTAACAAAGTAGAGTTCTAAACTAAAAGACACCAATGCCGTTATTGGGAATAACGGCATGGCAATTTTCTCAAATAGAGATGCCGTTATTGGGAATCACGGCATGAAATTAGCTGATGCCGTGATTCCCAATCACGTTTGTTGCTGACGTGTCACAGACAAGGGCAGATGGCTAAATGTTTTCGAAACAAGGGCATTTCGCTAATTATTTTCAAAAACAAGGGCATTTCGGCAAAATTTTCGAAAAAATGAGAGCCCCCCACCACCCTTCCACCAATCGTACCTCAACTCTTCAACATCACCAAAGCTCCAGACACTCATCTCCGCCAATGGCGAAGCGTGGACGAGACGAAGCGGATCTCCACCGCCCAAGCAAGCGCCAAGGGGACCAGCACAGACGGGTCTATCGAGAGGGCGAGTGAACCAGGGAAGTACCGTCAACCGTCCGCAGAGTTAGGGATGAAGATGCTAGAGGGAGAACAGAGTATAAGAGTCATAGAGACGATGAGCGGAGTCTTAAGGAGAAAAGATTCAACAACACAGAAGCCCATCCTCAGCAACAAGAGAGAGTCCATAGCAGGAAGAGGTTATCTTATGCCGAGGTTACTAGAGGGAAGCATCAAGACGACGATGAACATAGAGTTCAACGTCGATCTCCGTCCCCACTAAAAGAGCCCAACCTTACTAAAGAAGACGAAGATGGTGAGTGGGTGTAGGTTAAGCTGCGAAAGAGTAGGAAGCCCAGCAACAGCATCAGCTCATCGGAGATCTCGAAGAAAGACGGTCGACTCAACTGCCATAAGTGTGCCAAACCGGGACACTCCATAAGTAAGTGCAAATCAGATTGGTTCTGTTACGTGTGTAGGTGTTCAGGGCATATCTCGACCAACTGTCCCAAGCGTACGATCGTCGTCGCTGCCTCCAACTCGAAAGAGTCGAAGAGAGCTGTTGCCGCTACATCGGAGGGGAGTAAAACACGAGAGTGCGGCGGGGGAAAGGCGCGTCATTCACGCCACTATCACCCCCACACCACTAATGGCGGAGTTCGAGAGGCGCTTCAACGGCGAGATTCTGATTAAAGCACAAACAAGGAACCCAACAGCGACAGACGTGTCCGAATTGTTAATCGCTGTGCTCGTCGCCCAGCCGACTCCGACATGGGTTATCCAAGAGATAGCGGTCAATATGTTCTATGCGCACTGCAGCGATGAGAAATTGGCAAAGGAGACGATTAGGGTGAAAGGGCTGGAAGGGAAAGATTCATTTGGCTTAGAGTTCTTCGTAACGTTTAACTGGTGGTCGCGCGAGTATGGCAGCGAATTTTCCGTTGGTTTGGATAAGATTGTACAATTTGACGTTTCATTGTTGGGCTCGTTCGGCCTTCCAAAATATTGTTCGAAGTTTCGGAATGCTTATTGAAATTGATAGACAGACATTCACCCATTCAGTGCGAAAATTTGCGAGAATTCAAATCGGGGTGGGAAACAGGAACAACATCCCATCGAAGATCATAACTGACTTCGAAAATGTTATTTACGACATTAAAGTGACTGTCGAGACGCAAAAGAATGTGTCCTTTTGTGGGTTATCAATGGTGGAGAAAGCTAAAGCTAGTGGGTTAGATGGTGGACGGGAGGTAGAAGATGACGCTGTCCATTTGGATGGGATGAAAGTGGTGCAGACACCCACGTCTTCGAATTTGGCCTACAAAGCATCTCAACCACCCAACATCGAGCGCCAACTCCAATCCTCAAGTTTTTCAAACAAGTTCCAATTCAGTCCCCACATTCTCCCAAATTCGACACCTCAGTTTCTTCAAAGCCGTAAAGAAGGGAACCCAAAGGGTAAAGAGAGTCAGCCTGCCTCTCTAACTGGGAAGCGCGTAGGGAGCAAGGAAGATGTGACCCCGTTCGGCGATGGGATTGAGAGTACGAGGTCAGCGGGAAAAGGGGGCATTCTCAAAAGCAGCGGCAACACAGGGCTCGAGGCAATGAAGTAGATGGGGTTACCGTTAGCAGACTGGATGCAATTCTCTCAAGATGATATTGAAGCTTCTGTTAAAACAGCAATTATGGCCTTAATGCAAAGCAAAAGTTTGGGTCAAGGGCCCAAGCCCATGGGCCAGGAGATCTTGGTGAGACAGGATCAGCCCAATGTCGATGGGGAAATTCCAAGCATGCAAAATGTTTATATCAGCCAAGTCCATACTGTTCCGATGCAGCTCGACATCGTACAAAATGTTGGCGATCCTGAAAGTGGACAAGGGATGATAGGAGCGTTAGATGGAGTGCGGGAGGACAATGCCATTTCGGCGATGGAAACAGAATGCGAGGATAAAGAAGCAAGAGGAAGCGTAGGTATTAACAACAACAAAAAGATTACGGAATATCAGAGGAAAGGAAAAAGACAGATGGACAGTGGTGGAGGACTAGACTTTGGGAAGAAAAGTCTACCTCTAAGGGGACAAAAAGCGTCGGAGCAAGACACGACCGGGGAAGGTACTTCTAATAGTTATTATTCAGTTCCTAACTCATTGAATGATGATTCGCTTATTTATTTTGCTAGTCTCTACGATAATTAATTAAGGGGTTCAAATTGTTTAACTGAAGGTTCCTCTAGATCCGAATAATTAATTAATGTAGCTCTCATTCGAGAGGACTCTAGAATATCTATCGTTTAGATATGAGGGTGGAGAGAGTCGGGGGGAGAGGGTAGGTGTCCAAATTGTTTTTATGGTATACATCTTTTGGAATGTAAGGGGGATGCGTCAAAAACAAAAGAAAAAAGCAATAGGTATTACTCTTAACAAAATTAGGCCCTTGATTTGCGGTTTTCAAGAAACGAGAATAGAATCCCCTACCAAGGAGGACTTCACTTGCCTCAAAGGTTTTGTAGATTTTGACTGGAGGTTCAAACCAGCGGTGGGATATTCGGGGGGCATCACAGTAGGAGCAAACTCAAGATTGTTCGAGATTGTGGACAACTATATAGGAGTCTTTACGGTCTCGATTAGAATCAGGAGAAGATGTGACGACTGGTTACAGACGATTACCAGTGTGTACGGTCCATGCGACTCTAGAAGGCGCAGAGAGCTTTAGAAGGAATTAACTGACATCAGGAACAAATGGGACGGACCATGGATAGTAGGAGGAGATTTCAACGTCACCAGATCTCGGGACGAACATAAAGGTAGAGGTCACAGCTCCAACGATCAAGATTCGTTCAATGCGATAATAGACGAATTAGAGCTACTGGAATTAGATATGACTGATAGAAAATTCACCTAGTCGAACATGCAACGAAATCCGATCATGGATAAGTTAGATAGAGTTCTGGTGTCCAATGACTGGGAGGAGGTGTTCCCGTTGGCAAAGGTCAAATCCGCTTTGAGATTCACATCAGACCATTTGCCACTGGTTATAGACTGTAGGCAGGGAGTGAGGGACAAGCCGTTCTTATTTAGATTCAAGAAGGCGTGGACTGTATGTGAGGAGACTAGAAAAGTAATTGCTGAATTGTGGTCCGCCAACACCGACGAAGTTTCAGCAGTGGGAATCTGGGTGGAGAAGACGAGGAGACTACGTAGGAGATTGAAAGGGTGGGCTAGAAAAAAGATGGGAGAGATCAACCTCATAAGAGAGACGATAGGCAAAAGAATCGTGGCCCTGCAGACCACTCAAGAAAATAGAGATCTTCTGGAGCAAGAAAAAGACGAATTAGGGAGATCAAGATTGGAGGTTCAGAAGATAGGTACCATGGAAGAGATGTACTGGAGACAGAGATCAAGGGTTCAATGGCTCTCGGAGGGGGATGCAAACACAAAATATTTTCATAAGGTGGCAAACGAAAGAAGAAGACAAAATCATATTACAGGGCTATCAGTGCACGGCTCCTGGACGGAGAACGAAGGGCGTATCAGAGACCATCTGGACAAGGAATTTCGTGACTTATTGGGCCGCAATCCTATGGGTAGACACAAATGTGTGCCGGAAATGTGGAGTTCATCGAGATTGGACGGAAGTGATGGTATCGAAGAAAGATTCTCAGAAGTAGAAGTGCATGAGGCTATCAAGAATCTTGGCCAGGACAAGGCCCCAGGCCCGGATGACCTGCCTATATTCTTCTATAAGACATACTGGCATATCATCAAGGAAGATTTAATGAACATCTTTCACGAGCTATATGATGGGACGGCGAAGCTGGAAAGAATAAACTACGCAACGATAGTTCTGGTTCCCAAGAAAAGTCAGGTGTCCACCAACGAGGACCTCAGACCAATCATTTTGCTTAATGGGTCCTTCAAAATAGTCACGAAAGTGTTGGCTCAGAGATTGGCCCCGCATGTGGAGGAGGTGGTAGCCCCATCACAAAGTGGATTCATCCGTGGAAGAGACATTATGGACAACATAGCTTCGGCCCATGAAATTGTGTACAGAGGAAGCAAGGATAAGACGGACGGATTTCTATTGAAGTTAGACTTCCAGAAAGCTTATGATTCCGTACACTGGAAATGTGTTGAAGAAGGTTTGGAACTCAAAGGATTTGGGACGAAATGGAGGATGTGGATTAAAAAGTGCGTGCAAGGAGGAAAATCATCCGTTCAGGTTAATGGTTGGCAGGGCAGAGAGATTACCTGTAAAAGAGACCTTAGACAAGGAGACCCACTATCTTCACTCCTTTTTTCCTTAGTGGCGAACGGTCTAGCGAAAATGATCAGGAGGGCTCAGGAGCAGGGCATAATCAGAGGGATCGAGATCAGAGGAATCGCGCAGCCGATGACGATCCTACAATACGCAGACAACACACTGATTTTTGGAAAGGCTAAAGTTGAAGAAGCACTGGCTATAAAGGCAGCACTTATCTGTTTTCAAGGATGGTCCGGACTGAAGGTTAATCTAAACAAAACAAGCATCATCCCCATTAGTGATCACTTAACAACACCCGTCAGTGACATTATGGATATCATTCAATGTGGGAAGAGCGACTTTCCGCTAATCTATCTAGGGACCCTAATTAGACTGGGCAATCTCCTTAAGGAGGATTGGACTTTCCTGATCGAAAAGATATCTAAGAAATTGGTAGGATGGAAGAGCCGCTTCCTCTCTTTGGGAGGAAGGATTATTTTGTTAAATTCGGTTCTTAGCGCGACCCCGACGTACTTGATGTCGATGTATGAACTACCAAAGTGGGTTATCCAAAAGATCGACAGACTTAGAAGAAAATTCTTATGGAAAGGAACGGGTGAGGGGAACAAGGGTCTACATCTGGTAAAGTGGGGCAGAGTATGTAAAAGGAAGGAATTCAGGGGATTGGGTATCACGAACCTTCAGGACATGAATAAAGCTCTGCTTAGTAGGTGGTGGTGGAAAATAGTTAACAAGCACAAGAGTTGGTGGAGTTTTTCCTTCAACCGATTCCGCAGGAGGAAGAAATTTAGGTTTAGGGGCAAAAGTGCGAAAGCAAAGGTGTATCTACTATGGAAAGGAATCACGAAGCAGGGAGAGGTGTTCTTTGCCAATACTACAAGTAGAGTACGGAACGGAAGAAGCACCAGATTCTAGAAGGATAAGTGATGTGGGAACACGACACTACAGAACAGATTCCCTAATGCAGCGGCCGCAACAACCAACTTAGATTGTTTGGTGGCGGATGTTCGGAAGAGAGGGAAACTTAAATCTATTGTCACGGAAAGCCTAACCACGAAAAGTACAACAGAATTCAAGGATATGAATGTAGAACCCCGTATTTTTAAATATTAATTTTTATATTTAAAAATTAATTTAGATTTCTTTTTGGAAGAATTTAATGAATATTTTTAGAAAATTTATCTTTTGTACACGTGCAAAACACGTGCAAATACTTTTTGAGAAGTTTGAAAATTTTAGTTTTCTTTATGAAAAATCATTATTTAATATTTGAGATTTATTTAGTATTTTTCCGGATTTTTCTGAAATTTATTGGAGCTATTTACAATTTTTGAGAAAAGAAGGACCTTTTTGTAAATTTGACATTTTTAAGGGTTAAAGTGCAAATGTGATTTCTGGACGTTTTGAGCAGTGATAATTGAGATTTAGAATGAATATTTTCTTATAAATCCAAATTTAAACGAATTTTGATGGAATTTCCAAAGAATGATCTATAGATGTAAATTGTATTTTTGGAAAGGAATATTTTGCAAAGTGTGGGTAAAACCCTAATTATCAATCCGGCATATTCAAGGAATTTTTCCCAGCTGTCATTATTGAGAATATACAGAATTTTGAGATCTCGTTTTGGTGGAGAAAGGCGATTTTGGATCTAGCAAAAGGAGGATTTTCGTGGACTTCTCTAATTAAAAGGTGAGTGACTTGGTTTGTTTTGTTTTGATTTTGTGAATAACTTTGTGAGATTGTTGTTTGTGAATGACTTAAATTATCTTGTTGTTGATCTATGGATGCGCCGATGCGGGTGGTATTTATGCTAGATTTGATGTTGTGAATATTATAGACCTAGTGTTGTGGTATGATTCATATGAATACATGATTGTTGTTATACCATGTTGAGAAATGTAAGATTGATTAGTAGATCTTGTGCATACCACCATATTATTAAGTTTTGAGTATGATTTTGATCGGATGAGAAACACCTGGATCTTATATATATTGTAGATCAGATTGATTTAGTGTTGCGTAGAAATTTTAATCTTGTGAAACCCTAATGAAGGAATTAGAGATCTAGAACATGAGAACTCGGGTTTGACATATTTGAGGTTTGGAGTATTATACCCTTAATGAAGATCTTTTGCCTGATTACGAGTTAATTTCCTTGAACAATGAATCGTTAGAGAACCTTAGTTTTGACTATTGTATTCAGACTTAAATTTGAGAACTGTAGGCCGACAGCCGACTGGCCTACCTATCAGTCGACTGGTACGACCCTACAGATGTATTATTAGCCTTTTGATAAATCCGTTTTGGATAGCCGACTGAGACTCTTGACAGTCGACTGTCATACTTAGGAAAATTTCTGTGTTAAATCTTGTTAGTTCTTGTCTGGACAGTCGACCTATGATTCTTTTAAGTCGACTTGTATACTTAGAATAATTTTGGGAAGATTATTAGAAATCTCTTCGGGTAAGTCGACTGACCTTCTCTTAAGTCGACTGATATATGACTTAGTTTATTTTGCTAAATTTTGGATAATTGTCCTTCTGGACAGTCGACTTACCATAGTTAAGTCGACTGGTACTGATGGAGTTTTGGACCTTGAGTGTTTAGTTCTCAGATAAATTCAGCCTATACCTTGTTTTCAGTTAAGCTTTTGATTTGAGACTTTCAGTTCAGTATCTGATTTAAGACATTCAGTTGAGCCACTATGATTAGTGGGACTTTTGTTTAGATATTTGAGTTGAGTCTCTAGAGGAGTGTGTCCCTAGTATACCGGTATTGAGTTATTTTGTTGAGGCCCTTTGAGGCACTTCAGTTATTCAGTTTTGATCTTTAGGCCGGTAGGGTACACCACTCTAGGAGATTCGTTGAGAAATTAAATAACCCATATAATAAGAACAGGCACTAGTGGTGATATGATGAACGGGGACATGAGTTATGCACCTCAGTATGGCTTTAGATGTGAGATTTAATCTCCGGAATTATCCAAGTAACTTTCTTGAGATGTGGGATGATCTCCGGAATTATCCAGGTAAATTACCTGAGATGTGGGATCCATCTCCGGAATTATCCAAGGGGTTTGCTTGAGATGTGGGATTGGTCTCCGGAATTATCAAAGTCGAGGCGACACACATGTGGTACTCTTGTGATGTTGTGTCTATGTTTAGATGTGGGATGATCTCCGGAATTATCCAGGTAAAATGCCTGAGATGTGGGATCCATCTCCGGAATTATCAAGCATGGTCCAATCCTCACAGTTTATCTTTGTCTCGTGGTAGTCATCGTGTTAGGTTTAGTTGCATAACGTGGGGATTGAACCCTATGAAGTGGAGACGTTAAGGGCTTGCACCGGACCTATATAGAATGGAATGCATAGACTCCGACAAGTACGCATTAGAGAGTCTCATATAGACTTTGTGTGTTTTCTTGACTTAGCACTATGCATATGGATTTCTCGGTTTTCTACACTTAACACTTGTTTGGTATCACTTGTTGTTACAATTCTTGTTGTCTCATATTTTATGAATCTTGGTTCACCATATGTTACTTATGACTCCATGCTTAAATTTTATTTATGTTGTTTGTTGTTGTCACTCACACCATTTATGGCTGACCCCTTTAGTTTGGGGGTTAGGGATCATCTCTAGCCTCACATGTTGCAGGTTGTGCTTAGAGTTGGAGATGGGATGCTTAAGTTGGTTTTTGAGAAATAATTGACATATAAAAGATTTTGTGTAAATTTGTAATAGCTGTGTTGAGACAAATTTGTATTGTAAATAAAGAAAAGATTGAGTTGAGTTTGTTTTGAATTCCGCTGTGCATTGTAAATGATTTGTTGTAATAAAAGTTGAAAATTTTAGTGGGTGTTGGTTATGTTTACTATTGTATTGAAGTGGATCACTGGGAATGTGCCACGTAATTTCTATGTTATTAATCTAGAAATTCGGGGCGCTACAATGAATAGGTTAGTCCAAGCTGAAGGAGGACAGGAGAACACATCAGAAGATGAAAGACGGTGGGACTTAGAAGACTCAAATGTCTACTCGGTAGCGTCTATGTATAAAAGGTTAAATGACGGCGGTCTGAGAGGAAAAGAAGAAGGCATCATTTGGGAGGCTCAGGTGCGTCTGAAAGTCAAAGTTTTTTGTTGGTTAGCTCAAAACGATGCTATTCTCTCGAAAGCTAACCTGAGGAAAAGAAACATGATTATCGACGTAACTTGCGGGCTGTGCCGCAACGAGGTTGAGGATGTCCTACATATTCTATTTCTGTGTCCTAAAGCTAGACTAACTTGGGAGGTAGTTTGTAGGGTTTTGGGTGTTCTCAATATCCGAGTTCTACCACTGACATTTGAGGGGTTTTAAGAGAGGATCATATCAGGATGGAAGATAGAAGGGCTTGGGACTTAGCGACTGCTGCATCTTTGTGGAACCTGTGGCTAGACCGCAATGCTTTAATCTTTCGAAATAAATCATGTACCTTTCCTACTTCAATGCATAAAATTTTCCTTCTTATTCATGAATGGGCAGGGGCAGCGGAGACCAAGAAGAGGTTGAAGATTGTTGAAGGGGAATAGCTAACAAAGCGAGGATAAAGATGGGATGAAGGACTGCGCAGTTTGGTACAGTTTGACTCTAGATCGATATGGAGGCTACTTAGGGAAGATTTGGATCGACTCTATGCATCAGTACTGTTTCTATTTGGACTGTTGTGTATCTATTTTGACTGTTCTTACCTATGGGTATAATGATGTAATGTGATGCCTGTAGCTCACAGTTATTTGCTTATCTGTACTTCGTTGATTCGTTATTTCTCATTAATGGAACGGTGACGGGAGTCATCCTTTTATATATAAAAAACAAAAAAATTGCATACCACTTTCACACTTCCATCTTTCTTCAAACCTGTAACAATTATATACCTCAGACTTTTACCTAATTTAAAAAAACTATCACAAACTATAGCATTCTTTTTCAAAAAAAAAATAAATAATAAATAAATAAATAATAAAAAATAAAAAATAAAAAAACTATCATATATTAGGGTAGTTATCTGTAAAAATAAAAATTTTAGGAGGTTATGCACGTTTAAAGCAAGTTTAGTATAGTTATCTAAGAAACATCAAAATTATATATGATAGTTTTATGCAATTTAACATATGAAAGAAAGTCATTGAGTTTTTTTTGTTTTGTTTTGAATAAGGTCTCAGCCAAACAAATCGTTACAACGGAATATATATTTATTGAGAATTTTTGGGTGTAAGTGGAATTCGGACTCCGGGCCGCTTATTTACCAACGATGAAGCATACTAGTAGGCTACACATACTTGCAATGAGTTGCTATTAAAATTTATGAGTTACTAGATTTGCCCGTGGGCACGTGCCTACGGCATGTCTTCAGAATGATACAAAACACGAAAAACCCTGTAAACAATAAAACAACAATTATGTAGCTCAAGTTTGAATAGTATGACAATAATTAGTTGTAAATAAAAGTCAATGTTTCCATTAGTATATGTTGAAAAATAATTATAAATGAGGGTGTAAATTCTAACTTCTTAGAACTTTAATGTGGAAAATGATGAAATTTAACTGTTGAAGAAATATTTGCTATTTTCAATATAACACGTGCAATAAAAAAACATAAAAATTTTGAAAATTTACAAACCTGAAATCTTAAAATCTAAATTTTTAAGTAAATAAAGAAAGAATCGAAGAGAGAGATAGGAAGAGAGAGAAAGAGAGAAATATGAAAAAGTGAAAAGAGAAGACAGAGATAGTAATAATAAAGAAATGTGTTTTTTAATTTTGGAGTTTGATATTTTGGAAGAAAAATGTGTTTTGGAAGGTTAGATCTAGGCCTTTGATTTTGAGGGAATTGAAGGAAAACCACTTGATAGCTTTCTTTGTGTTTTATTATATAGATTATTAGTATGTTTTTGTTGTTGTTTATGTTGATGAATTTGACCTATATGTTGCCTTCAACAATTTAAACATCTCACAACAAAAACCACCCCATTTGACCACTTTAATTAGAGGGTATAATAATAACTAATCTTTTTTTTTTTGATGGAAACGGATAGAGTCTAGCGACTCCAGCCACATCAGAGATATTAAATATAAAAATAATTAACGTAATGTACAGAATAAGGATTTCACCAGTGGTAAAACCCTGCAACAGCGGAAAACGAGTAAATACATAGTCGAGATCTAATAAAGTCCTATCAAACAAGAAATTAGGCAGCAAAGAGAACAGTGCGGCAAGAAGCTTGATCTCCAACATGATTTGGTATGCTAATATTATACTAGTTTCTATTCATCATGAAAAGATCAGTCCAATGTCTAAACTCTAATTCATAACTTCAGATCCTAGACTAGACTTGGTCTATTTGTTTAATCTTAAAACTCAAGTTATTAGTTGTTAAACATGTTCTTTATTCAGAATCACAAGCAGGAATCTAATAATGATCAAACCATCGATCAGTCTTCAAGTAGCTCTCACAGTGTAAATTAAGTAATCAATTGGCTTTGTCTCATTTTGCAAAATCAGTCAATATTACACTTTCTACAACCTAATTAAGACAGTAATTAGAAATAAGATATGTAGGTCAATATTACAGTGATTAAAAATAAGATTTGAATCAGTCAATATTACACTTTCTCATAATGATTATTACTAGTAGAAAATATGTCTAGAAATTACATTTCATGATTGAAATTAAGGTATACAGGTTCTAAGCCCCTACCTTACAGATTGAACTACAATACCAAAGAATTACAAATGAGAATTGTGCAGTTTCATACATACTGCTGAATAAATTCTAACTTTAGGATTTACGAATCCAATAGTCACATAAGAACTAGAATATTTTCGGTACAACACCATAAATTCAACAACAGATTGCACGCATCAAAGTTGTATTGTACTAAAATGGTAGAGCTCTCAACACCGGTCTCCAGAATTTCCAGGATTGCAAAACTCCATCGTGTAAACGAACAATCAAAGCGATCAAAATTTCCTTTACTACATTCAGTAAATTTTGAATAAGGAATTCCGGGCATATCAGAATGCCGATTTGACACACTTGGCCCATGATCCGAACAAAGCCAAACACAAATTAGTATTTGATATCCTGTACCAGGGTAGGGTCTATTCTTCCCACAGATCTACCGACTAACATTCATGCAAACTAATTTTGCTTGCATCATGTTAACACCTATTCTGCAAAAACACCTCACATTATCAACACTCGACGCAGACCAACCCGGCCCGTCTAAACCCTCCGGGCAAATCCACCCCCCGGCTCCACTCCCCGCTCTCCACATCATACAACAAAACCACCCCCTCCAACGAAGCAAAATCCCCATTCTGTCCTCCTCCTCCTCCTCTCGAACTCAGGTGCACCGTGGCCGCCATCCTCCCATCCCCGACCGCGCAACAGCTAAACCTCACCCCCATCATCCCCACCTTCACCGGCGGCCCCACCAACTTCTCCCACTTATCCAAATCCCACCTCCAAAACGTAATTTCCACCGCGTTACTTGCAATTACATATAGTGTGGTCCCCACCCCGCACGCCCCCACTACGCACCCCCCGCCCGGCACCCGCCCCGTCCTCCCCCACCTCACGTGATCCCACAACTCCACCGTCCCCGCAGTCACGTGCGCCGCACGAGCCTCCCCGATCATCAACCCCCCCGCCACGCAGAATGATCCCCCCGCCGCCGCGCCGACGCAGCCGTAGCGGCGAGAGGGCGCGTCCGAGGCCGATATCCGCCACGTGTCGATCTCCGGATCGTAGATCTCGACTGCGGAGGTTCTCGAACTGCCGCCGGCGACGAAGATCTGGTTTTTTACAACGGCCGCGGCGAACTTTTTGCGCGGGAAAAGCGGGGCGGAGATCGGAGAGATCTTGGCCGTCCAGGTGTCGAGCTTGACGGCGGATTCGCGACCGATGACGAAGACCATGTTGTCGAGCGGGACGAAAGTGGGATAGGAGATGGGATATGGAAGTGGTAGCGTGGATGTGCGCCACGTGGCGGAATGGAGGGTGGAGATGGAGAGATGGGAGGGGGAGGAGAGGGAGAGGGAGAGGGAGAGGAGGGAGGCGGAAAGAGGGAAGAGGGAGCGGCGAAGGGGGAAGAAGAGGGGGGATGAGAGGAGGAGGGAGAAGCGGAGGGAGGCGGAGGAGAGGGAGGGGAGGGAAGAGGGAGGAGCACGTGCGAGGATCGTGAGGAGGAGGTCGTCGGGGAGGGCGGAGATCGACGGGTCGAGTATATATTCGGGTTCGGGTTCGGGTTTGCGGGTGGGGTTGAGGTGGGAATGGGATTTGGGGATGCAGGGGTTGAGGAGCCAGGTGAGGCTACGGGAGTTGCACGTGTTATCGGAGGAGTTGGAGGACGGCATTGGTGGGTTTGAGTTTGAGTTTGAGTTTGAGTTGGGGATTGAATAGGGAAGAGGACTTTTAAAGGGATGCGAGGACGGTGGTTGGTTGCTTTTCGACATGTGACTGGCACGTGAATTCATGTGTCTGTATCTTGTTTGGCTTTGCTTTTACGATCACACAAGTGGCATTTGAGTTTAAAAAGGGGCTACTACGAAACTACGAAACTAAATACGTTAGGTTTCTTCCAGAAAAATACTGAATACGTTTGTTTCTTTTTGATGTATAAATACGTTTGTTTCTAAGTAGTTGTTGGGATTGATATAGTAGGATTAGGGGATGAGGAATATTTGGTAACAAACAAGAACTAACTAAACTGGACCTAAAATATCTCTTCTGGTTGGGTTGTTTATTATTTGTTTTGATTTACGGCTTTGGGAGATTACTGTTTCTGGTTCGAAATTTCGCCCACGGAACTTAGAAGTCACAACCAAATAATCGAATATCTTTGTTTGATTTTGGTGTGTCCTAGTCGTAATCGCTTTACTTGAGTTTATTGGGATGCAAGAGTTCCCAAAAAAGGTGGGAGATTTGATCATTATTATAATTCTTGTGAAGAGAATGAGAGCGTGCTCTCCCTTTACGCAGTAAGCTAAAACCCGAACGATAGCAATAACCTTGATGGGAAATGGCTGGCGATCAAGGATAACCAATTACGTGAATCTGAAAGCATTCTAAAATATTATACCAACGTCAAAGGCTTTTGATTGGAGAATATGAAATTTGGGGTTGAGAGTATGCTCTCCCCTTAACAACAAGCTTTGGCGAGAGACATTACAATGCAGTCCTGGTGACATCATTTTTTATATGTTTGATGAACTGATACTACTGTAATTGACAAATTTGATCTGTCCGTGCTTACAGTTGTATTCTGAGCCTACTAGTAATCATTTAATGTATCGTTTAGTATCATGTACATACAAATATATGAATATTGTTGTTAAACTTTTTTTTTTTTTTTGTGGTTGGCGAAAGAAGAAGAAAAGGCTTGGTTTTTTGTGGTCGATAGAAGAAGAAAAAGAAAAAGCAGCACTAGCAGCTAAAGCTAGTATATTGAAGAACAAGATTTAGAATGTAATAGTTCTTTGCAATATAATAGAAGAACAATATTTAGAATTGTATCAATATTTTTCAGTTCTTTCTTCAATGATATTATTTTGTCATCTCTTTCATAAAGTATTTATTGAGTAATAATTAAGCTCATTGAACAAAACATAATGACCACACTTTGCTTCAAAAATTTGGAATGCTTCTAAAGATAGTTGAAGCATTCACATCCTTAAAGCAATGCAACAAAGTGAACATTCATTTATTCGTGAGAAACATCATTGAAAAGAAAAAAAGGAACATTCATTTAATTGTACAAGTAAACATATAATTTTTTTAGAAATATTTGATAAGTTCATATGTACATACATACACCATCATTTCACAAGTTTATATATACATAACTGATCATAGATACACAAGTAAAATATACAAGTTTTTGCTGTTGCTGTTGTTGCTTCTGATTTTACAGATGTTGTTGTTGCTGCGGCTTTTGATCTTTGCTGTTGTTTATAATTTTGTTGTTGTTGCTGCTTTTGATTATTGTTGCTGCTGCTTCTAATTTTTGCTGTTGCTGCTTCTGATTTTGCTGTTGCTGCTATTGCTTCTGATCATTGCAGTGAGTATTTTTGACTTTTTGATTTGGGTATCAATGGTAGACTTTATTGTTTATGGATTAGATGCATCAATGAACAATTTATTCATCTTTTGGCAACTTCTTCATTGTTTTTATAACATTTTTATGGATAAATACTATTACTTAAAGGATGAGCCTATTTTGGCAACTTGTTCATTGGGTTTTGTAAGTTTTGAAATGTGTATCACTGAACATCTTTTAATGGATTTTAGAGATGTAAATGAACATGTGTGTAGTCTTGGAAATGTTATATATTATCACGCCCCGCTTCCCAGAATACGGGAACACATGCACGTAATTGAGGCCCAATGAATGATATAAGTATGCCAACTCATATCATCCATAAGCTGTACCAGTTTTAACTCAACAACATGACAAGGAAATAATCACAACCACGCATAAATACATAATCACATAAACAAATACTTAGACTAAATATGCAATAGTCCAATTTAATAAACACCAGCTGGAAATAAACAAAAAAATACCTTCTTGCAAGCTCCTGCTCCAATCGTAGAAGAACTGCTCACCAATGCTTTCTGGTAATTCTCCTTGTGTACCTGTACTTCTTCATCTAAAAAGAAAGAATAATTTGTCCTTAGAGCAAGTACGGATAGCAAGTAGTGAAAAGCAGACAGTAAGGAAACAAGGTTCATCAAGGAATATGGATCAAGATCAAATTACAAAAGCAATAACGGTATTAATAAATAATGGTCACGATCAAGTATATACGTGTCAACTTAACTTTATTAGTATGTTGTTTTTCCTATCTAGTGCACGTACTACTACGTCCCATACCACAGGTTCACGCAAAACAGTGTACATTTTAAACATAGTGGTGGGATCTACAAAGCGTGTACTCGGTGTAACACGATAACAAGATAACAAGATAACAAGTTCACGACTTCACAAGTAATTCTCCACCTTCCACGTCAATATCCATGTAAACAAGAAGGGCCCTACCGAGTACATTTTCTGAGACTATCCACTACTAAGTCAACCCTTATTAACCCCGTTTTATTTAACATTATATTATTAAGTCATTCATGTCCATGCAAGTATGTATAAGAATGTTAGGGGATGATAAGAATGCAGCAACATGATACAATGCATAATAATATACATGAAGTAGTGAATCTGAAAACAGCCGACACAGTGACACTAAAATAGCGATAACTCATAGACTACAATTCAGAATTCAAAAATTCTAGATTATATTGGCAACTAGACACTTAGGGCTACAATTCATTTTTGTATAACTTGTGTTAATTCTTATGGTAACAAGGACTAAACTTCTGTGCAAAACAGAACAGGCGGCAGGAATTCATAAAATGTCATCACATATATGCTCATCAAAGTGGATAATCAACATGTTATTGTATCATGAAATGTATTAACACTAATGTACAACAATTAGAATGGATTTTTACAGTGTACAAGTCAATTTATCATGTCATAGTTCAAGTCACAAGATCTCAATCAATCAACGTATTCGATCACAATATATTTTCCTCATATGCAAGTTCTAGTCAATTTGTTCATGTCGTGTGTGTATATAGGTTTGGGTTTGAGTCAATGGATAATAATACGATGTCAAGAGTACATCGGGTTAGCTCGTGTAAACCCTCGATACCCCCAACAGAAGTACACAAAGCAGTATTACGATAATTGAAGAGAACTACTTGCTGGAGATCAATAAACTTGAACTAGAAAAATTAAATGAGTTCAAGTGGACTTGCCTTTTGTAGACGATTCGAATATGCAAAAAGGAATAAAGGGATCAGAATCCCAGGCGGCGCTCCAAGAGTACGTGCGGGACGCGTACCAAATACCAAACAACACACAACAACAACAGCAGCAAGAATACCAACAGCAAGAGCAAAACCCAATAGCAACTCCAACTCTTATCTTCTACCCAAACAGCAAACAGCAACATAAGCACACACACAGTGGCTCCCCTACTCCTCACACAACACACACCGAAACCCAAACTACTGTGCACACAAAACAACACACACCAACTACCCCATCCCTACTCCACAAACACCAAACATAGAAACACACCACTCCCTGTGCTTCTTCCCAAACACGACAGAGAGAGAGAGAGAGGCGGCAGGAGAGTGGAGGGCGACTGTAACGCCCCGAATCCCAAATACACTGAATTCGAGATGTTCTACAGGATCTTTTCACTTTCTTTAGTACAATTTTACAGGGAAATTAAAATTTTTCATCATACATCAGAGATTACATCATAATTACATCTTTCTTTTGCACAGCGGAAGTAAAATACAATAATTGAATACAAATACAACAGCTTGATATAATCTTTAAGCATCCAATCCTCTTTAATCTTTAACATAACATTTACCTGCATATCAGACTGTGGGTACGTCAGTTTATTCAACCGACAAACATTATACACGGCCATCCTCTCTATGCCGGAAATAGTATAACTTAACTTTTCATATTTAACAAACACAAACTTGTCACATTCAAACTAAAGGGACTACCCTATTGATGTCGTGTTGTGATTGTGCACTTAATCCTTAATGCATTTATTTATGTTACATGACACTAATGCGCACTTGTTCGGATTCTATGCATCCCATACTACATAGGTCCGAGGGCAAGCCCTTATTCGTTCTTCATCTTTGTAGGGTTCAATCCCCCGTTATGATTTAATCTACTACTGTAATTACGGTAAGTATCCTAGATGTTTCCTGACCTACGAACTCATGTCTAGGCACTCTGGAGTAGTATCCTCACCCAGACTCATCATGGGAATTCCTGGGATACGCTCTCACCATAAACATGACACCACCCGTAGTCTTCAAACATCCCACGAGCGTCGCCACTGGGACGGTACTCTGGAGCAGTATCCTCACCCAGACTCGTCATGGGAATTCCTGGGATACGCTCTCGCCGCTACCCAAGGCCCTCATACTCAATGTTTTTCTCTTACTTTCATCACATCTTCACTATGCACTAGTCCTTAGTTTTATTAAAAATCATGAACAAAATTAATCTCTAGAGTTAGCCTCTCCATCAACCGGACTTATTCATTCATTTCATCATGACCAACCTTGGTCTAATTTCATTTCAACTCATTTCTCAATGCCGGGGAGACTTAGCTACTCTATTTCAAATTTCATTTCACAATCTTCAACTTATAAATTTTCCATGTTGAGTTCTCATACTCACATGTATATTCTCTTTTCAATTCATGATTTCACTTTTGTTCACAAGTCCATCATTGCACATAAATTGCATATACTTATCAATTATCACATCACAATAATTCCACATTACTAAACAATATGCACACTTCATATATTGTTCCACAAGTGAGAAAATAATTGCATCATATCACATAACCACATTTCTTTTTGCCAAATCAACTCTTAATGTGTCAATTCACTTATTCTTTCAAGTTATAAATTCATATCAATAATCTATATAGAACCATATGTCTATTTATGCATTTTAACTACAAACCATAGTTAAATTCATTCAAATAATCCCCAAACTATTTTTAGAAAGTCCCTTACATTTTTAGGAGAATATACATATTTTTTTTCATAATTTTTCGATATATAAAACTCCCAAAAAAATATTTTTTCCATCTTGCCGATAGCAAGATTCGAACCCAAGCACACCACCGACACAGCCCAGAGCACAGGCCACTAGGCCGGTTGCCGCCACAGTATAAAAGGCAACTGAGAGCTATAAATGCTCTCAGTCCGCTGATTAATTGTTTTGAAAGAAACTAAACAAAAATATTGTTGATCCTGGGATTCGAACCGGTCACGGCAGAGAACCCAACGTGACGCTGTAACCACTCGAGCTACATGCTCGGGTTGTTATAGTGTGCGTTAATTCTTTTTAGATTAATTCCCACTGTTATAAAATTATTTCGATGTTCAACCAAACTTTGTTCCTTATTGTTTTTGTAAAAATTTCTGAAAATCTCCAGATCAATCTTCACTCATATGAATTTCATACCAGTAAGATAAAAATAATTTTTTTGTACTAATAAATTATATTTTTCACTCTAGTCAAAGAATCGTTCATTAAAAACTAATATATTTTTCATTTTCGACATTGGTTAACACTTAGTCTTCAAATCTCTTCTATCCAAAATTTCTTATACAAATTTGCTGATATTAATCTTTAATCTAACACACAAATCTATTTCCTTTGAATTTGTCCAACCCCACAATAATTAAAGAGGTCTCTTCACAAATTAGCACTAACAAGGTACTAATTTTTACATACAATTAATGATGGCAATAAATGTATTTTCTTTACATCAACATATACTTCTAGTTCAATCATGTGCATCACAAAAATATATAGCCACTTATCAATTGTCATGTTCACACATCAAACATTCAAGAAAGTTGTTCTTTCCAAAAAGCGTGCTCTTTCTTTATCAATTTGCATGCTTCAATTTTTTTAATTAAACTAACATCCTCATTAGTATTCTCAAACATCAATACTAGCATCATTCATTTATTCTAATGAGCATGGAGAATTTTATCTACAACTTAATTAACAATAATAATCACATGCAAATTGTTCATTAACATACTAATCAATTTGTAAACTAACTTTCCATTAAAAATGTATTCTACTAACATTTTCCATGAATCATTTCTAATTAGAAACAAAGATAATCAACTCACTTGTAATCACATTCTTATGGCATACAATCACACATAATTCGCATATCAATAATTCAATCAACTAGAGAGCATTTATTCAATTAAAAGCGCATTCTTGTTAATCATTTTTCATGCAATTTGTTAATGAGATCTAGCATAGTTCTCTATATTAGAAATATGAAATGTTTACCCACCTTGAATGGAGAGGAAAAAAAACACACAAAGCAACCAAGTCCTTGCAACACGATGCACCTCCTCCTAGCCGAATGCGAGCACCTCCAAGCCACCAAGCACACCGGAAGCTCCCTCTTGTAATAGCCGGCCACTCCTCCTTGGAACAAGCAAGCAATCCCACACAATCTCTCTATCTTTTATAACTCACACTATTACTAATTAAGACTATAATTTGGAAGTATGTAATTGCATATGAAAATAGCCATGAGAGGGGAGGGGGGTATTTATACTAGAAAACAAGTGAAATGGAGGGCCAAGATTGATTAGTTGGTTGAAAGATGGAGGGCCAAGATTAGAGTAGGAGTTATAAAAACTACCCACAACCACAAAACCACCTCCATGATCACCATGACCAAAATCAAATCTCCCTCCAAAAAGATGCCAACCGGCCATGAAGGAAAGTGTGCATTGCACGTGTACGTGTAGTGCACGTGCATGCAACTAGGCCCAATTTGTACACTTTAATTTTGTATAAAAAATAAATTGGTTAAAAATAGTCTTCTACATGACAAGTTTAATTAAAAAAGAGATTAATCCATGGGCTTTATCTTTGGGCCAAAATAGTTCTTTAAAATAAATAAAATAAAATACATTTGGGCTTTTAAAAAGGCCTTTTCATTAAATTAAAATAGGGCTTTCTATTTATTTAAAGAAAAGCTTTTGTACAAAATAATTTGAGAAAATATATTTAAATAATTATACATATCATAATAAAATAATCCAAACAAAATATTGCACGTGCACACAACGTGCAAAATAAATAATTTTTCATTAATTGAAAAATCAGGGTATTACAGCGACCACTGCTGCGGCTGGCCACGCACGACGAGGGTGACAACTGTGCTCGGTGGTTGGCGGCGACACTATGGTCGGGAAGCGACGCAGTGACGAGAGCCAGGCAGAGCTTCGAAGGGGAAGACGAAGAGCGGGTGCTCTGTTTTTCTTGACAAAACAGAGGAGAACGGCGAGGGCGATTGGCTTGGACGACGACGAGGATATGACGGGGGTTCTCTGGTGGTTGCGAGGGTGCACAGAGGGCAATCGGAGCACGTAATGGTGGGGTGATGCAGTCACGGTGGAGGAAATGCGCAACGAAGTGGAGGGCAATGGTCAAGGTGGAGTGCGGTGCTTGATGAGGTGATGATCGGGAGTTCGATGATGAAGACGACTGCGGCAAGGGGATCTACGGTGGTAGCGACACTTGAGCAGGAGGCAAGATGATGGTGGGGCTTGAGCGTCGTTGGGTTTCGACGCCTCACAGCGAAGAGGAGGAAGACAATGGAACAGGCGCAGGCAACTAGCGAAGCACAGGGGGGCAATGTCTGAGGTTGTGGTGGTTCGAGTGGGAAGAGCTCGAAGGAGGATGATGGCGCGATTGAAACAAGCTCGAGGTCGGAGGGTTGGGCAATGGGTTGCGAAGGTGAGGAGGACGACGATGGAGTTGGGGGAGTTGGCGACTGGCAATGACGCAGGGAGGGAGAGGCGGTCGATGGAAGTCGGTGAAGGGCTCGATGAAGAAGATGACAGGGATGGGTCGAGGGGGAAGGCGGTGCTGTAGAGATGGCGACGGTTTGATGGTGGAGCTTCGGAATGGCGGCAATGGTGGTCGTTTTGTTTCTGTTGGAAAAACAGAAAGGGGAGGGAGAAAGAATAGGGGATAGGGGTTGAATAGAATAATAAAATAATTATTATAATAGGGGTAGTTACTAGATAGTGGGAATGTAGTTACGGAAGATGTGAAGAGTGGGTGAATGTGGAGAAATTGTATACGGGTGAGTATATGGGTTTGTGGGTTTGGGTTTAGGGTTAGAGTCTAATAGGAGATGGGCTTGGGTTTAGGCATCAATTAAATATAATAAATTCAATAATTGTTGGGCTTCTCATGAATTCAAAATAATCAATAAAATAATAGTATGGATTAACTTGGGCTTCAAAGTAAATAAATAAAAAAGAAGAGGGACAAGATTCTAGTTTGGAATATAAATTTGGGTTTCAATAGGAGATTGAAAAGGATTTAAATGCATCGAAAAGAATTTGTACGGAAATTGAAATACAAGAATACATGGAGAAGAAAGAAGAGAAATGGAAATCCGAATAATCGAAAATAGGGGTTACATATATACCCAATTCAAGTAGTGTGTTGGTCATCATGTTTCTATTGAACATGATACTAAAAAAAAGATGAAAAAAAAAAGATAGAAGATGAAGAAAAGAAAAGAAATAAGAAAGAAGATGAAGATGCAGGAAAGAAAGAAGAAAGAAGATGAAGAAAAGAAAGAAAGAAGAAAAGAAAGAAGAAAAGAAAGAAGATGTTGAAATATGAGTTTAAGGAGGGAGATAGATGAATGTCCATGTTAGCATACAAGTACCTGCTCGGTTTTCCTCAATGGGTAGGGAAGACTACTGGCTCTGCCCTTTTTTTCTTTTTCTTTTATTTTTTTATTTTAATGTAGAAGTATTTCTTCTCCTCCCTTCATACACTTCCATCCACCACCATCAGACAGAGTGCATAAATTCAATGGCTTCGGAGGATGGAGTAGTAGTGGGTGTCACAATGTATTCATACTACTTTTCAACTTCTTAACATGCACACCTCACAATCATTCAATAAATAGCATGAATAGGAGGAGTGTGTGTCAAGAAGTTGTTAAATACTTTGAATATACTGTTACACCCGCTACTTCTCCAACCCCCGAACCAGAGAATTGTTGTCTCGTCTAATGGTGGTGAATGAAAGTGTATGCAAAGGGACAAATTCTATTTATGCATTCAAAAAGAGGCAGAGTTAGTAGTCCTTCCTACCCGTTGAGAAGAAACTCAGCATGTACTTGTGTATTAAATTAATTGTAAAATCTACTCAAGTATACTAGAAGTGTCAAAAATCAGTTTGTAATAGCAATTAGCTTTAGTAATGTATGCATTGTATGTATGTTCAATGTACATGTATTTGCCAGTTTGTAATGTATGAAGTACAAAGATAGTATAATGTGTTCAATCTATATTTCAATTTCAATCTCAAATTCCAAATCCCAAATTCTATATTCCTAACTAGGAATCCCTACAACAAATACCAAATTCCAATCTCAAATTCCTAACTCGGAATCGGAATTACAATCTCAAATTCCTAATTGTAACAAATCGGAATCCTAACTCAACCCTAACAACAATCCCAAATTCAATCCTAAATTGAAGAAAGATACCACAGCTATCAGGAATAATCAATAATTAAGAGTAGTTCTATAATTAAAACCCAAATTAATCTACAAATAACCCATAAAGACTAAGAGATAAATTCATCAAATGCAAAGATGAAGATTCCCCACCTTTCGATGCATCTGCTGCTTGTGCGCCATCGCCTGCCGCCTCACACGCCGCTGGCCCCCCTCCTCCGCCCCCTCCCCTGCCCCTCACTTTGTTTTTTTTAGAAAGAGAGGAAAAGAAGATAACAGAGAGAATTAAAGAGGCAAGGGTAAAAAAGTAAATTCACGCTATATTTGTTAATAACTTAACGAAAATGAACGGTGAGTGCCTATAGGTTCAATTTTCAAAATTTTGGGTATCATTGGGGTATTACTGTAACTTTAGATATGTATGGGATATTATTACTAATTTTGGGTGCCAATAGGTCATTCACCCTAATAAAAAATAGAATGCTTACATATGGTACTAAATGCGAGCATTATATGCTCAAACTAGTGTTGATAATAGAACATAGACGATGGATCTATACTATTTTTGGATGTTTACATTCATGTACATTTAGATACATTTTTATTTTAAATTTTATAGAGTTAACGTGTAATGCTCTGATTTTTCAATTAATGAAAAATTATTTTATTTTGCACGTAGTGTGCACGTGCAATATTTTTGGTTGAATTAAATCCTATAATTATTTTTATTAGGATGTGTATAAATATTTAAATATGTGTTTTCAAATTATTTTATACAAAAGCCTTTTTCTTTAAATAGATAGAAAGCCTTATTTTAAAGCCTTTTTCTTAAAAGCCCAAAATGTAATTTATTGATTTTATTTTAAAATAACTATTTTGGCCCATAAACTAAAGCCCATGGACTATATTTTTTCACAACTTGTCATGTAGAATACAATTTAAAAGATTATTTTATTTTATACAAAATTTAATGTACAATTTTGGTCCTAGTTGCATGCACGTGCACTACACGTACACGTGCAAAATGCATGCTTCTTCATGACCGGTTGTGTTTCTTTTGGAGGGAATTCAAAAATTTTAATGGTGATCATGGTGGTGGTTATTTAGATGTGGGTAGTTATTGCAACTCCTACTCTCATCCTAACCCTCCATCCTACAACCAACCAATTAATCCTAGCCCTCCATTCTATGTGATTTTTAGTATAAATACCCCCTCCCATGGCTAGTTATTTTGTGCTTAATATTCCCTTCCAAATCTATAGTCTAATAGCATTATCTAGTAGTAGTTTGTGAGTTAAAAAGATTGAGTTGTGAGTGGGATTGTGCTTGCATTCCATCAAGAAGGAGAAGGAGAAGGAGAAGGCCGGCTAATCAAGGGGGGAAACTTTCGGTTTTGGTGGCTTGGAGGCGTGTGCGCGCTTGTACTAGGAGGAGGTGCATTCATTTGCAAAGGACTTTGTTGCTATTGTGTTTTGTTCTCTCAATACAAGGTGGGTTAATTTTCCTTATTTCTAATTAGGAATTATGCTAGTATTATATTGAGTAATGATACATGAAAAATATTAATAAGAATACATTTTAATTGGAAAGTTTTTTTTTTGATAAGATTTTAATTGGAAAGTTAGTCTATGAATTGATCGGAATGTTAATGAATAACTTGTATGTGGTTTTATTATTAAATTTGAGTTGTGGGTGAATCTTCCCTATTTCTAACATAGAAATCCATGTTAGATTAGATTATCAAAATAATGCAAAATGACTAATAAGAATGCACATTTAAATTGAAAAGATGATCTCTATGTGATTGATTGGTTGATATGCAAAATTATGTGTGATGCTATTAGTAAAATTCAAGATTTGTGTGCAATATGGTTATAAATTGTGTGAAAAAAAAAAAATCTTTGTTGGTAGCATGATAAATTATGTGCAAAAGATTAGTTTATTGATTATGTCGCTTTATATGCTAAATTGGACATTTTGTTATGACGTAGTAATGAATAAATTAACATGAAATTTTTGTGGTTGGAAAATGAATAAGAGTGGAGAATTGTTATAGAGATTGATGAAATTATAATGTCAAAAAAAATCCATTAGCAGTATGTCACATTAACCAAATTGTATGGTAGAAATGTGTTATTCATGGAGAAAATTATGATTAATTATTTAAGAATTTATTTTCATCTACTGGAATAAAATTCATGATGGAAAAAGATTTAATTCAGATTTTTACAGTATATTAGTAAGAACTTGTAATATGTAAATTTGATGAACGCCGAAATATTCTAAATAACAGAGACTGTGGATTAAATAGAGTTAGAATCATACTAGGGACAACCTGAGCACGTAGCTCAAGTGGTCACGTTGTGCGGTTGGGTTTCCCGGGGTGACTGGTTCGAACCCCTGTGGCATACATTTGTTTACATTTTGTTAAAACATAAGAATCAGCGACAGAGAGTAATAAATACTCTCCGCCTTCTCTTTATATTGCCAGCGGCAACCGGCCTAGTGGTTGTGGCTTTCGGTTGTTTCCCTGTGGTGCTGGGTTCGATTCTTGCTGTCGGCAAGAATGAAAAATTATTTTTTTGGGGGGTTTTAAGTGTCCAAAAATTATGAAAAAAATATGGTTATTCTCCTAAAAATATAAGGGACTTTATAAAAATGATTTGGGGATTGTTTGAATGAAATTAACTATGATTTGGAGATAAAATGCATAAATAGAACTATGGTTTAATATGTTTATTGATGTGAAATTATAACTTACAAGAATAAGTTGAAATGAAGGATTAGAAGATGATTTGGCAAAAAGAAACTTTGTTGTGTGACATAATGCAATTTATTCTCATTTGAGAATAATATGGAACAATATAAAGTGTGTATATTTGTTAGTGATGTGAAATTTGATATGATGTGATAATTGATAAAGCATATGAAATTCATGTATAGTCATGGACTATTTGAACAATTTAGAAATCATGAATTGAAAAGAGAATATACATGTGAGTATGATAACTCAACATGGAGAATTTATGAGTTGGAAATTGTGAAATAAAAATTGAAATAAAAGAGTAGCTAAGTCTCCCCCGGCATTTAATTGGAAATGAAATGAAATAAAATTTGAAAAGAAAGATCAAGGTTGGTCATGTTGAAATGAATGAATAAGTCTGGTTTAGTGGAGAGGCTAACTCTAGAGCTTCGATTTATGTTCATGATTTTGATAAAATAAACTAAGGATTAGTACATAGTGGAGACGTGATGAAAGTAGGAGAAAAACACGAGTGAGGGCCATCGGATTTGCGGCGGAGAGTATTTCACAGGTTCTTCACGATGAGTCGTGACATGACGTGGATACGACTCCAGGGTACCGTGGCGGCGGAGAGTATTTCACAGGTTCTTCACGATGCGTCGTGACATGACGTGGATACTGCTCCAGGGTACCGTCCAGGTGGTGACACTTGTGGGATGTTTGGTGACTGCATGAGAATCGTGTGCCATGAAGGATGTTGAATTGCCACAGGTTCTTCACGATGAGTCGTGACATGACGTGGGATTCCCCTCCAGGTTTTCTGTACACGTGCTTGCACTCATAGATCATTTAAGATACCTACCGTAGTTACAGTAGTAGATTAAGTCATAACGAGGGATTGAACCCTACCAAGATGAAGAACGATTAAGGGCTTGCCCTCGAACCTATGTAGTATGGGATGTATAGAATCTGAACAAGTGCGCATTAATGTCATGTATTATAAATAAATGCATTAAGGACTAACTGCACAATCACAATACGACATCAATAGGGTAGTCCCTTTAGTTTGAAATGTGACAAGTTTGTGTTTGCTAAATATGGAAAATTAAGTTATACTATTTCCGGCATAGAGAGGATGGCCGTGTATAATGATCGTCGGTTGAATAAACTGACGTACCCACAGTCTTATATGCAGATAAATGGCTTGATAAAGATTAAAGAGGAATAAATGCTTAAAGATTACTCCATGTTGTTGTATATTTATTTTCATTGTTGTAAATTTTACTTCCGCTGTGCAATGTAAAGTGTAATATTGATGTAAACTCTGATGTAAAGAGAAAAATTTAAATTTCCTTGTAAAATTGTACTAAAGGAAGTGAAAAGATCCTGTAGAACATCTCGAATTCAGTGTATTTGGAATTCGGGGCGTTACAGAGTGGTATCAGAGCCACGCTTTCTACGCTTTCCACACTTGTACAAATTTATAAGGAACGACACCCTAGAAGTGGACATTTAGAGTGTGTGTTTGAGTCTAGAGATTTAAATGTAAGTGACTTACATTTGTGTTGCTCTATGACTCATGCTTCTTCCTCCCTATTTTCTAAGATGGCTGATCACTTCGACCCTGCTGGAGACGACGACTGGCATATCATTGAGGAAGAGTACCTTCCTGGACAAGCTGATTCCGAGGAAGAGCACTATCCCGGGCAAGCAGATTCTGACGGAGAAGAATGGCCTGAATCCCGAGAGATCACCCCACCTTTGGATTCATCTGATGACACTTCTTCTGACAAAGAAGAAGAACCAGTTCCGAATAGTCTTGTGACTTCTCTTCAGAGGCAGGTAGAAACCCTACGAGAGAGAGTCGGATTATTGGAGGCTCAGCTGGCAAAGCGGAATGACGACTATTCTGTTCTCAGTCATCGTATATGGGAACTTGAGAAGAGGAGGAATATGACTGATGTGCTGAAGGATGAAGTTGATGAACTACGGGGAGAACTTCGAGAAGCGAAGAGGAACCGTAGAAGTTAGACTGTTGTAGCTTCTACTATCTTTCATTCTGATGTTAAGAAATGTTTTTCAATTCGAATGTATAAAGTTTGGAATTCAATGAAATGCAAGTTGATTTAAATTCTTGTCTTATACTTCGAATTTAATGGATCTTTTGCATCAGAATATATCGAGAAGAGGAGCTAGAAATGGTGAGGGGTTGGATCTGGAGACGGAACTTGCGAGGGTCTACCAGACGCTCAATGCCGTGGCTCAGAACCAAGGAAGGGGACCCGCGAATCCGGTGCCCGAGGCGATTAAACTAGTGGAATCGTTCAAACGAATGAAACCACCTGTATTCGAGGGAAAGTCAGATCCAGATGCGGCTGACAACTGGATTTGTCAAGTGGAGACAATCTTTGAAGTGTTGGAGACCCCGGAAGGCAGTAAGGTCAAGTTGGCCACTCTGCAATTTGAGAAGGACGCGGCTGTGTGGTGGCAGTCGATGAAGAGGACCATGGGAGGCATAGTACTTGGCTGGGAGGAATTTCTGGAAGAATTCCGCAGTCACTATTTTCCCTCAGATGTTCAAGAGAAGAAGGCTATGGAGTTTCTGTCGCTACAGCAAGGCAGCATGTCAGTGAGAGCATATGAGACCAAGTTTATTCAGCTCTCTAGGTATGCTCCTGAACTGGTGATGGATGAGGCTAAGAAGGCTCGTAAGTTTGAGCATGGATTGAGGCCGAGCTTGAGGTCTCGGATGATACCCCTTGGTATCAGGCGATTTGACAAGTTGGTGAAGAGAGCGGCAGCGACAGAAGTAGATATGGAGCAGTTCCATGTTGTTCAGAATCGGAGGAACAACTGGCAGTCTGGAAAGAGGCCTGCACATTCTGGGAGTTTCAAGGGACAACCATCTGCACAAAGGTTCAAACCGACAGGGGCGAACGCTATTGGTGTAGCTGGGGGACCTGGGAACAATGTGGTGAGACCTCCTGTGGTGACTTGCTTCAACTGCGGTGAGATGGGACATTTCATGTCTCAATGCTCCAAGCCGCGAAATGTCATCCGTGGGGGATCAACTCAGCAGAATAGGAAGAAGCCGTACCAACCAGGGCGAGTAGTTGCCTTGACGGAAGCTGATGCTGATGAGGTTGATCATGTCATCACTGGTACGAGGGCTGATGTCTAGAAGTTTTGTCATTTCTTTTCCCGCTCATATTGTGAAACTGTTATGTAATGGTGCGTATTATGTAACAGAAGAACTTTATCTTAATGGAATGAAAGCTGTTGTGTTGTTTGATACTGGATCCTCTCATACTTTTGTGTCTCCTAAATTTGCTAAAATGTTGGGAGTTGAACCGAAGATTTTTCCAGGCAAGATCTTAGCAGTAACTACTCCATCAGGGGAAACTCTAACCACTGATCGGTATTACACTGATTGCGAGATTGTGATTGGAGATCGAATCTTTGGGATTGATCTAATCGAGCTGACTATCTTGGGAGTCAATGTTATCATTGGCATTGATTGGATGTCGGTGTACAGTGCAAGCATCGAGTGTAAAACCAAGACGGTAACAGTGAAGGCTCCAGGTGGACCTGAAGTCATTTTCCAAGGGAAGCAGAAATGTTCTAAGCTGGTGGCAACTATCCGCAAGGAAGAGACTCCTGTGGAAGTGCAAGGGATTCCTGTGGTTCGGGACTATCCGACTGTGTTCTTGGATGATTTTCCTGGGTTACCCCCGCATCGTGATGTAGAGTTCAGCATCACTGTTCAACCAGGAAGTGCACCCATTTCTAAGGCACCATATAGGATGGCTCCAGTGGAACAGGATGAGGTGAAACGGCAGATTGAGAAACTGTTGGAGAAAGGCTTTATTCAACCTAGTGCGTCACCTTGGGGAGCACCAGTGCTTTTGGTAAAGAAGAAGGATGGATCGATGAGAATGTGTATCGATTACCGGGAGCTGAATAAGGTCACTGTTCAGAATAAGTATCCTATTCCTCGAATTGATGACTTGTTCGATCATCTACAAGGAGCAGCTGTTTTCTCTAAAATAGATCTTCGATTAGGATATCACCAAGTTCGAGTGAAAGCTGAAGATGTGCACAAAACCGCATTTAGAACTCGACATGGGCATTACAAATTCTTAGTTATGCCATTTGGAGTGACGAATGCACCCGCGATCTTCATGGATTTAATGAACAGAGTTCTGAGGCCGTTCATTGATTCTTTCGTCGTGATGTTTATCGATGATATTCTCGTGTACTCCAAGTCAGAAGAGGAGCACACCGAGCATCTGGCAGCAGTTTTGAAGAAGCTGGAAGAGCAGAAGTTGTATGCCAAGTTATCCAAGTGTGATTTCTGGAAATCTGAAGTGGCATTTCTAGGTCACATCCTTTCTAAGGAGGGAGTGGCAACTGACCCTCAGAAGATAGAGGCAGTGAGAGATTGGACTAGGCCGACTACAACGAAAGAAGTCAGAAGTTTTCTTGGAATGACTGGGTACTACTGGAGATTCATTCAAGGTTATGCTCAGATAGCCGTGCCTCTTACTAGACTGACCAAGAAGAATGTGAGCTTCAAGTGGACTGAGCAATGTGAGGCGAGCTTTCAGGAGTTGAAAGAGAAGCTGACTACTACACCTATTTTGGCTCTTCCTAGAGCAGGTGTTGAGTATGATGTTTATAGCGATGCTTCACATTGTGGGCTTGGTTGTGTCTTAATGCAAGAAGGAAGAGTAATCGCTTATGGGTCTAGGCAACTACGACCACATGAGAAGAATCACCCGACTCATGATCTAGAGTTGGCTGCGATTATCTTTGCTCTGAAGCAATGGAGGCACTACGTGTACGGTGAGAAATTGAACATGTACACGGACCACAAGAGCTTGAAGTATATATATCAGCAGAGGGATTTGAATCTGAGGCAGCGGAGATGGTTGGAAGTGCTCGAGGACATGCGACCTGAGATCAAATATCATCCTGGGAAAGCTAATGTTGTGGCTGATGCACTTAGTCGCAAGAGCAGCTTAGCCAGTTTGATTACAACTCAGAAGTATCTGATTGAGTAATTGGACCGAGCAGGTATTGAGGTTGTCTTGCAAGGATTGGGAGCATCTTTGGCTCAGTTGAGGCTTCAGCCTACACTGAATGGAAGGATCATTGAAAGTCAGGAAGTTGATGCTGATATTTTGGAGATGAAGGAACAGGTTGGTGCTGGCAGGTTGCCCGGATTTCAAATCAGGGATGGAGTGCTGTGGTTCGGAGATAGACTGTGCGTTCCAAATCAGGCGGACCTGAAAGAGAGTATTCTTCAAGAGGCACATGCTACTCTTTTGTCGGTACATCCTGGGAGTACTAAGATGTATAAAGACATCAAACAACATTTTTGGTGGTCAGGTTTGAAGCAGGATGTGGCTCAATTTGTGGCGAAGTGTGAGGTTTGTCAGCAAGTCAAAGCCAAAAATCAGAGACCCGGAGGTCTATTACAGCTGTTACCTATTCCGGAATGGAAGTGGGATAACATCAGTATGGATTTCATCATGGGATTGCCTAAGAGTTCTAAAGGCAATGATGCGATTTGGGTCATAGTCGATCGACTAACCAAGTCCGCTCACTTTTTGGCGATGAAACTCACTGCTTCGATGGACAAGTTAGCTGAGTTGTATGTTCGCAAGATCGTCCGACTTCATGGTGTTCCGTCAACTATTGTGTCTGATTGAGATGCGCGGTTTACTTCGCATTTCTAGAGGAGTCTTCAGACAGCTTTGGGGACCAAGACAGATTTCAGCACTGCTTTTCATCCGCAAACCGATGGGCAGACCGAGAGAGTCAACCGTATTCTTGAGGATATGCTTCGGTGTTGTATACTAGACTTTGGAGGCAGTTGGGAAAGGCATTTACCTTTGGTAGAGTTTGCCTACAACAACAGTTTTCAGGCTAGCATCGGGATGGCGCCGTACGAAGCTCTGTATGGCAGGAAGTGCAGAACACCTGTTTGTTGGTTTGAAGTTGGGGAGCGTCAGTTGTTTGGTCCTGAGCTTGTGCAGCAAACTTCTGAGAAGATTGTTCTGATTAGGAAAAGGTTGGTAGAAGTTCAGAGCAGGCAGAAAAGCTATGCAGACAACCGGAGAAGGGACCTTGAGTTTGAGGTTGGTGACTTCGTCTTTATGAAAGTATCACCCAGTAAAGGTGTGGTTCGATTTGGCAAAGGCGGGAAGTTAGCCCCGAGGTTTATCGGCCCGTACAAGATATTGAAAAGGATCGGGAAAACTTCTTACCGGCTTGAATTACCGGAAGAGTTATCTCAGGTGCACAATGTCTTTCATGTGTCTATGCTGAGAGGGTATATTCCAGATTCGAGTCATCATTTGCCTGAAGTGTCGGAAGGTTTGCAGTTGGATCTGAACTACATTGAGTCTCCTATCGAGATTGTTGACTGTAGGGAGAAAGTTTTGAGGAATAAGACGATACCGATGGTCAAGGTAGTCTGGAGAAACCATTTGGTTGAAGAGGCTACTTGGGAGTCTGAGGAGAGGATGTTGAAGGACTATCCTGAGCTTTTTGCTTGATTGTATCGTTGTATCTTTTTGTTCTTGTGTGAGTGTTGTATTTTTGTTTTTCTCGCTCTTGACTGTAGTTCCGGGGACGGAACTATTCTAAAGAGGGAGTGTTGTAAAGCCCTGATTTTTCAATTAATGAAAAATTATTTTATTTTGCACGTAGTGTGCACGTGCAATATTTTGGTTGAATTAAATCCTATAATTATTTTTATTGTGATGTGTATAAATATTTAAATATGTGTTTTCAAATTATTTTATACAAAAGCCTTTTTCTTTAAATAGATAGAAAGCCTTATTTTAAAACATTTTTCTTAAAAGCCCAAAATATAATTTATTGATTTTATTTTAAAATAACTATTTTGGCCCATAAACTAAAGCCCATGGACTATATTTTTTCACAACTTGTCATGCAGAATACAATTTAAAAGATTATTTTATTTTATACAAAATTTAATGTACAATTTTGGTCCTAGTTGCATGCACGTGCACTACACGTACACGTGCAAAATGCATGCTTCTTCATGACCTGGTTGTGCTTCTTTTGGAGGGAATTCAAAAATTTTAATGGTGATCATGGTGGTGGTTATTTAGATGTGGGTAGTTATTGCAACTCCTACTCTCATCCTAGCCATCCATCCTACAACCAACCAATTAATCCTAGCCCTCCATTCTATGTGATTTTTAGTATAAATACCCCCTCCCATGGCTAGTTATTTTGTGCTTAATATTCCCTTCCAAATCTATAATCTAATAGCATTATCTAGTAGTAGTTTGTGAGTTAAAAAGATTGAGTTGTGAGTGAGATTGTGCTTGCATTCCATCAAGGAGGAGAAGGAGAAGGCCGGCTAATCAAGGGGGGAAACTTTCGGTTTTGGTGGCTTGGAGGCGTGTGCGCGCTTGTACTAGGAGGAGGTGCATTCATTTGCAAAGGACTTTGTTGCTATTGTGTTTTGTTCTCTCCATACAAGGTGGGTTAATTTTCCTTATTTCTAATTAGGAATTATGCTAGTATTATATTGAGTAATGATGCATGAAAAATATTAATAAGAATACATTTTAATTGGAAAGTTAGTCTATGAATTGATCGGAATGTTAATGAATAACTTGTATGTGGTTTTATTATTAAATTTGAGTTGTGGGTGAATTTTCCCTATTTCTAACATAGAAATCCATGTTAGATTAGATTATCAAAATAATGCAAAATGACTAATAAGAATGCACATTTAAATTGAAAAGATGATCTCTATGTGATTGATTGGTTGATATGCAAAATTATGTGTGATGCTATTAGTAAAATTCAAGATTTGTGTGCAATATGGTTATAAATTGTGTGAAAAAAAAAATCTTTGTTGGTAGCATGATAAATTATGTGCATAAGATTAGTTTATTGATTATGTCACTTTATATGCTAAATTGGACATTTTGTTATGACGTAGTAATGAATAAATTAACATGAAATTTTTGTGGTTGGAAAATGAATAAGAGTGGAGAATTGTTATAGAGATTGATGAAATTATAATGTCAAAAAAAAATCCATTAGCAATATGTCACATTAACCAAATTGTATGGTAGAAATGTGTTATTCATGGAGAAAATTATGGTTAATTATTTAAGAATTTATTTTCATCTACTGGAATAAAATTCATGATGGAAAAAGATTTAATTCGGATTTTTACAGTATATTAGTAAGAACTTGTGATATGTAAATTTGATGAACGCCGAAATATTCTAAATAATAGAGACTGTGGATTAAATAGAGTTAGAATCATACTAGGGACAACCTGAGCACGTAGCTCAAGTGGTCACGTTGTGCGGTTGGGTTTCCCTGGGGTGACTGGTTCGAACCCCTGTGGCATACATTTGTTTACATTTTTTTAAAACATAAGAATCAGCGACAGAGAGTAATAAATACTCTCCGCCTTCTCTTTATATCGCCAGCGGCAACCGGCCTAGTGGTTGTGGCTTTCGGCTGTTTCCCTGTGGTGCTGGGTTCGATTCTTGCTGTCGGCAAGAATGAAAAATTATTTTTTGGGGGGGGGGGTTTAAGTGTCCAAAAATTATGAAAAAAATATGGTTATTCTCCTAAAAATATAAGGGACTTTATAAAAATGATTTGGGGATTGTTTGAATGAAATTAACTATGATTTGGAGATAAAATGCATAAATAGAACTATGGTTCTATATGTTTATTGATGTGAAATTATAACTTACAAGAATAAGTTGAAATGAAGGATTAGAAGATGATTTGGCAAAAAGAAACTTTGTTGTGTGACATAATGCAATTTATTCTCATTTGAGAATAATATGGAACAATATAAAGTGTGTATATTTGTTAGTGATGTGAAATTTGATATGATGTGATAATTGATAAAGCATATGAAATTCAGGTATAGTCATGGACTATTTGAACAATTTAGAAATCATGAATTGAAAAGAGAATATACATGTGAGTATGATAACTCAACATGGAGAATTTATGAGTTAGAAATTGTGAAATGAAAATTGAAATAAAAGAGTAGCTAAGTCTCCCCCGGCATTTAATTGGAAATGAAATGAAATAAAATTTGAAAAGAAAGATCAAGGTTGGTCATGTTGAAATGAATGAATAAGTCTGGTTTAGTGGAGAGGCTAACTCTAGAGCTTCGATTTATGTTCATGATTTTGATAAAGAAAACTAAGGATTAGTACATAGTGGAGACGTGATGAAAGTAGGAGAAAAACACGAGTGAGGGCCATCGGATTTGCGGCGGAGAGTATTTCACAGGTTCTTCACGATGAGTCGTGACATGACATGGATACGGCTCCAGGGTACCGTGGCGGCGGAGAGTATTTCACAGGTTCTTCACGATGCGTCGTGACATGACGTGGATACTGCTCCAGGGTACCGTCCCGGTGGTGACACTTGTGGGATGTTTGGTGACTGCATGAGGATCGTGTGCCATGAAGGAGGTTGAATTGCCACAGGTTCTTCACGATGAGTCGTGACATGACGTGGGATTCCCCTCCAGATTTTCTGTACACGTGCTTGCACTCATAAATCATTTAAGATACCTACTGTAGTTACAGTAGTAGATTAAGTCATAACGAGGGATTGAACCCTACCAAGATGAAGAACGATTAAGGGCTTGCCCTCGGACCTATGTAGTATGGGATGCATAGAATCCGAACAAGTGCGCATTAGTGTCATGTATTATAAATAAATGCATTAAGGACTAAGTGCACAATCACAACATGACATCAATAGGGTAGTCCCTTTAGTTTGAAATGTGACAAGTTTGTGTTTGCTAAATATGTAAAATTAAGTTATACTATTTCCGGCATAGAGAGGATGGCCGTGTATAATGATCGTCGGTTGAATAAACTGACGTACCCACAGTCTTATATGCAGGTAAATGGCTTGATAAAGATTAAAGAGGAACAAATGCTTTAAGATTACTCCATGTTGTTGTATATTTATTTTCATTGTTGTAAATTTTACTTCCGCTGTACAATGTAAAGTGTAATATTGATGTAAACTCTGATGTAAAGAGAAAATTTTAAATTTCCTTGTAAAATTGTACTAAAGGAAGTGAAAATATCCAGTAGAACATCTCGAATTCAGTGTATTTGGGATTCGGGGCGTTACATAACGACTCTGGAAAAAAGAGCAGACAAAGATACAAAATTTAAGTTTGAAATAGATGATTATGATTTAGAAAGGAAATTGATGTTATAGGTGAGTAATAACTGCAATTGTAATAGTAAAGATATAATTCATATACTTCTACCTTTTGTCTATTAAAATACTTTTCTTTTAGGGAAAATGAGGAATAACATCACCCTGTTTCATTAATAATATTTTAATAAAACAACCTCAGGGCACTGGGAGAAAATACAAGAACTATAAAGCATGAAATAAAACATAAACCTCTAACATCACCCTGGAGGGTCAGACAACCCAAAAGTGCTACAGATAAACCAAATTAATAAGTACATAGGTGGACAGAAACAGTTATAGCGGTCCTTCCAACAAATCACTGGAATGTGAGAATCTGCGAATCGTTGCTCCGCTCATTCTAAGTTTGGTCCAAACTCAACCTCTTCATCATCATACTCGTTTACCTGGAAAGCCCTGGTGATCCTCCCTCTCGGCCATGTGGTACCAGCTGTAGCCCAAAAGAAAATAAGATGTATGATATGTGTTTGAATACAAGAAATACTATTACAAGTCTGATGAAAGAATAAGTTATTTCTATCAAGCCATAAAATCCATGTTGTGGCAGGGATGGCGATGTACCATGCTTCTTTCATCTCGTGACGTCTAAAGGCAAATTTGGGGTCAATCCACAAATCCTCATATGTGTTGGAATAGTCACTCGCACCTAAGGCCCGTAGGACCTCAACTAGTGTCACTTTACTCCGTTGGCAGCCAATGAAGAGGTGATTCCTCGACTGCATATGAGCATTGCAGAGTCCATAGGTGGTTGCAATGTTCGGTTGTCTTTTGGCAAGATTTTCTCTGGTCAGGATGGCGTTATTGAGTGCCAACCACAAGAAAACTCTAACTTTAAGGGGCGCATTTGCCTTCCAGAAGATCTGAGCCCAACTCGGTTTACATCCCCAAAAGTGGATACGATTATAGAGAGAACGTACTGTGAACGAGCCATTGTTCTCTAACCCCTGAGCTTTTTGGTCTGGGCTGTGTGCGCATTTCACCCCAAACTGCGTGATGTGTTCTTGGAGTTCTCCCAGCCTGTTGATGGATTTTGTACTGAGTCGAGTTTTGAAAGGAGGTTTCCTTGCTCCCCTCCTCCATGTCTTGGCCATGGAGATGTGAGGTTGTGACGCCTATTCATATAGGTCCGAGAACCGTTCTCTAAGAGTGTGAGGCGCTGCACCATTTGTCCCACCAAAATTTGGTCGACTGCCCATTGCCGATAAAAAACGTGATCGTCGTGCTGAACGGTTCATTGGCTCGAGCGATCCATTTCTAGAACCATGACACCCTAGGTACCACCCAGAAACCCAAACGTTTCGTTCCTTTCCCTTGCAAGTGAGATTGAATGAATTCCTTGCAAGCGAAAAAATTACAAAGAAATATCGAAACTTAGCCGTGGATCCATGCGAAAATCATAAATCGTGTTTAGGAGTTATACCTTGAAGATGGATTTGCTGTCTCCACAGTATGCCGATCACAACACTGCAATATTGCGGTGCCTTTACGGTATCCACACGAACGGATCAAATCAAGCTTTCCTTCACGCCGCGGTGCTAGCTGCGGGAAGGGAATGTTCCTCACGATATATCTCTCTCTCATAATTTCTTTGACGACTAGGGTTTTCTCATGTAACACTTTTTTTACAGATACGTATCATATATATAGCTACAGAAAATCAACTCTAAGAGAGTAATGAGGCTGTTGGACTCACAATCTGACCTGTTTAAGATTCGTGTGTGGGCCTGTGAACTTTAGTCAGTCCATTTAATCTAATTAAATGTCCAATCAATGTCAGGAGTCAAAGTCTTACTTAGATCCCCAATTAAATTCATCTTATGAATTAAAATCCTAATTTCGATCCATTCTAAGTATGACCCTGTAGGTTATCGTTATGTTGACAGTAATACTAAAATCATATTCTAGTATTACAAATAGTGAGCGGTATCTAGCAATACATCACTGCTACTCAAGTAACAGGGAATGTCAGTGATTAGACATAACCTATCCGTGACCAATGCTACCATGTGGTCTAGTCCATTTGTCCAAGTATCTTAATTGACCACAAGGCATAGAGCGTGTCACCCTTGTATAGTTCAATCTTTGGTTTCTTGATGTCCGAGCAGACTTACTAAAACAAATGAGCTCAATATCTCATATTGACTCATTTGAGCATGGTCATGCATTTTGTAGTCTCACTCAATCAAGGGGCTCATAGATATCTCTCCTGTTATGTAAGAGAAATAAATCCTATCTAAGTCACTCACATTCCTCCGCATGATTTGTAGTATATCCAATAGTCGACTTTATAATCACCTTATTACAGGCAACGTTTGACGACATTTAAACATATAACTTCTCATGTAGAAACCGTAGTGACTTCAAGTCAAAGGACTACATACACCATGGTCACTGTGAGAACCACTTATGACACTCACGTAACGATCCATGCAGCGTTCTCATGGTGGATCAGTCCAATACATTATTACTCTAATATGTACCAATGTGAAGACTTGATATTTCATATCCATGACCCATGAGATATGGTCATCAGTCTATGCACATACTAGTCTCTATGTATTATTGTTGTCATAATTCACAATAATACTTGACTAGAGACTGTTAAGAATAGTGTTCTGATTATAACTAATAGGATCTCACAATCAAGTCATGCACTTGATATCCCATGGTATTGAACCTACTATTCTAAGAACTTTATTATGTTTATTTAATCCCAATAAACAACACAATAAATGAAATGCCGCATATATGAAATAAATATCATGATACAATGTAAACTAGTAATGTCAATATACAACTTGTCTCGAGGGCATACACCAACATGAACTATATCCCTCTCCCAACTCTAATTTTATTAAGCAAACGAGCATTACGATCTACATCGCACACCACTAAGCCACAGGTTTCGGCTAGATTAAAAATATCAGAGCGAGCCAACAACACGTACCTCCACTGTCATTTTTGGCTGCCTTGGCCGCAACAGCAATCTCAAGGTAGTCGTCCAAGGACTCCTCATGAGCCCTCTTAGCCACTCTCTGAACCTTGAAACCAATCAACACTCTCGATGCCTTAGAATTACACTGACACAGACTCTTGGTATGTGGAAGCAACTATCTCAGGGGATAAGATTGCTAACTGAGTATCAGCAACACTCTCTGATTCGTCGGAGTCGTCGTCCGTGTAAATGTAATCATCATCCAGATTTAGGCGTGCATCCAAATCATCATCATTAATAGGCGATGCCACAGTAGATGTTTGCAACATGCCTATCTTCGGGCTGGACCCCATCATAGCCCTTTATACTCGAAGAACACTCAAATCCTTGCTCGTGCCAGTCATAATGCTGGTGCACCCCTCTGTGGGCCCATCTGACTCAACATGGCTAATCTCACAAGCTGATATCAAATTAGGGTTAATAATATTTATAGCACCATGTTGCAAAGTTGAACAAGGCTCTTAAACCAATTCAGAAATTGGATTTAATTTGTTGATGGGCCCAACACAGTCCACAGGCCCATTCTTCTCCAAAGAAAACAAGCTCGGCCTGCTTCCACCCGTTGTTGAGTTCGAAGTGTTGCGCTTCGAGTAGAGTGCCCACTTGCCACGTGGCTGACAGCACTTAGTGGGCATGTTGACAGTCACAACGCTCATCTCCTTATCTCTTTCGTCTCTTTTGTCTCCTTCGTTTTGAGAAACCAGAGCTTTCTCCCCCCCTTTGAAGTAACAATTTCTCATTATTTGGGCCATTGCCACTCCTGGTTACCACCTCCTTTTAGCCTCCCCCTCCAATCTGTGCCCTATCCATTTTTGGGTGGTCCAACTTGGCCTTAGCCTCCCCATGTGGCCCTCTGGATGAAGTCACCCTATTTGATTTACTTTCTGATGCCTCTCTATTTGAGCCAATGCTATTCTTAGCAACCTTCTCCTTTGGGCTTCCCCCTTCGATCTGAGCCATAGCTATTTCAGGATGGCCCACTTTGGACCCATCTTTCCCATGTGGTCCTCTAATCGAAGTCGTCCTATTTGAGCCGTAACCGTCACCCTCTGTACCCTGAGAGCCACTGTGTAAAAGCATGAAGTTGTTCTTTACAACGGGGGTTCCACTGTGGTTGAGTACTTTCATTGGGAGGGGATGGTGTTGACTGTTGCTAGGGTTAGGATGATCCCAATCTCGACTTTGTGTTCCAGATCTGAGATCTTGACCGTTTGATGATGGCGTTCTGAGATCTGACCTCCTTGTTGGGGTGATGGTTTTCGAAGGCGACTCTCGTCGGACCTTCCTTTCCCTGGCCATCTTGATGAGCTCCTGATGTGCTCTTTCAATTTCATAGGCACCGTCAATGGAAGCGTCAAGCACCGATAAGGCAACTTGTAAGTAAGATCTATCATCTTTGATGCCACAATTTGTGTGTTTTGCCATAACTCCCTCTTCCTGACTCTCCACCTTCGTTTCAAGAATGAATCGAATGATGTAAGCCTCAAATGTAATTTTTTTGTTGCAAATCTAGGCATTAAACTAATGTTGGGGCTACAGATCTTGACCTTTGCGGAAACCACTTCTGATCTCCTCACTGTTTTAGAGTCCACTTCCACCACCATAGGAAAGTCTGAAACAATCTCTTTAATAGCCTCTTTCTTCCAGCAATAGAGAGGTACATTGTGTATCCAAATCCAATATGTGTATCCTTGTGGGCGCTTGGCCCCTGAATCGGGGCTTCCATGTTGAGAAAGAAGCTTTGAAATGCCCGAAGTCCACCATGCCCACTGCAACTGTGTCTTGCATCTTTTGCGGCGAAGGGAAAGAAATGAGAAATTGTAAATGACACATCTTTACAATCCAGTCTCGCTCGTTTCGCATTGGCCATTTTTTATTCAAGGACTCGAGAAAGTGATTCTCAGAGGGGCTGTCGGCCTTAATTCTTGCAAAGGCACACCATTGCCTTATCCACTGTTCCTCCTGCTTGATTGTAGTGACGGCAGCTAGCGAGTTTAATATGAGTTGGGTTTTCAGTTGACTGATCCCTCGCCACCTCTCGTGTCTCCTCTACCGAGTTGATGATAACATTGGTGCACACATATGAGACATGACCCAATTCAAACATTTCAAACACCTGATCTCCTTAGTGCAATCAGCCCGAACGTGGCTTATGTCACCGCAGTTGAAACATGGGACGATTTCTTTCTGCCCTTGCGATATCTGGTAGCCATGTTATATCCAGTCTTCACCTTGTATCTTCTAAACTTGTTCCCCACCCGTGCCCACTACGCCTCCTTGAATTGTCCCCAACCTCTACACTCGAGTAAGAAGGGCCCCCCTCTGGGGCCCCACTAAGCTCCTTTCAGGAGGTGGTAGGCTAGATTGACCTGGGGGGTGACATAGGTAGAGATTTGGGCAGAGATGAAATGTGTGTCGACTCTGAAGGTTGGGTTTAGGCGAAGAGGGAACCTGGTGGTGCTGCTGAGTGTGGTGTTGATAAGGGTTGGGTTGAGGTGAAGAGGGTACCTGGTGGTGATGTTGAGCATGTTGTTGATCAGGGTTATGGTGATGAGGATGATGATGGTGTTGTTCATGCAGGTATTATCGACACTGTTATTTTAGGAAATTTTAGTACCTATAAGTTCTCCCTCTGCTAATATACTTGTTGGGATGTTGGTATTGGTAGTGCGACTTGTGGTAGCCACCGTGCTCACCCATCTTCTTGTCCTCGTAAGTCCTCCCTCTTTGATGTCCCACGTCCCGACAGCCAATGGCGGGGCTTCTTTTACCCCCATAGTGACTTGTAGGAGGACCCTCTCATAGGGCCCTTCCTGTGACCTGAGGTGTGAGGGACTGATGATGAACAGAACAGATTATCCCCTATTGTCGGTGACGTGATCGTCGATCTCCACCGAGCGGAACTCCGAGGTCTCTCATGCCCTCATCAGGGGCAGGAGTCCGCCTTCAGAGCTGAGGACTCAACCGAGGTTGGTCTTCTGGTGTGTGTGTGTGTGTGTGTGTGTGTGTGTTAAGGGGGGGGGGAGGGGGAGGGGGGGGGGGGGGGGGGTTAGGAGGTTGAGGCCCTGGGTTGTGGAACCGTTTGTTGGGCCCACATCCCCGCATCTCCAACTTAAGGAGGTCCATAGTTATAGGGCTGCAGAAGCAGATGGAGTGGTTTGCTGGTTGCGGCAGAACAGGGAAAGGGTGAGAAGGAGGAAGAAGAAGAAGAGGGGTGAGGGTGAAAGTTGTAACCACAAGGCTGGGAGGAAGGGGTTGGAGTGTGGAGGCAACTGGAAATGTTCAGTGGAATCAACGACACAAAGCAGAGCGAGGTGGAGGTGGAGGGTGGAGGGAAGGTGGAGGAGGAGGAGGCGCCATTAGATCAGAAGCAGGAAGGGAAGTGATTTTGTTTTGATCATCTCGTCTATTAAAATACTTGAGAGGATGTTTCTCTTGTGTAAGAATGAATAGAAAATGGTCTTAAATCTATACGAGAAAATATAATAATATCTAGTGTCAATATATAATTGTGTTGAGTTATAAACCTTAGGCCCATCCAAACCCAACCTAGTCCCTGCTCATTTAGCAGGCCGGCCCACAATCTCACGGGTTGGGTAAACAATTCCAAAACCCAAAACTCCATCCAACGGCTCTGATCCACGGGCCCACAAAATCAACGGCCATAACTCTCCCTTATCATCTCGATAAGGCAATCTTTTTCTATCAAAAAATACAGTTCTCAGAAAGAGAGGAAGAGCTTCAATGGCGTTATCTTTGGTTCCCATGGCTTCACTCTCTCTTCTCAACGGCGCCACCCATGGCAGCACCAAAAGTAACAACATTCGCTCTCTCTCAGTTTCAAAGGCGCCACTGCGCTCTCCTCCTCTTCTTCAGTCCTCTCTGATTTCACTGCCTTCAACTTCCCTCTCATTCCCTTCCTCCTTCTCAGGTAAAGCAATCAAGATCTTTGGTGGTGGTCTATTTTTCTGAACTTTTTTGGATCAATTTGGTGGTTTGTAGTGGTTTTGAGAAAAACCCATTGGTAATTTTGGTATGGTAGCTGTAATGTAGTTGTAGTTGGATAATGCATAGAATTGGTTGGTTTGTGTGAAGTTAGGGATGGCATTGTAGTATGGCCTCTTTTCACTACTTTGTTTGGTGAATTTGATGAGTTTTAGTGTTTTTGAGAAACCCCATTTGGTTTATTTGGAATAGTGATAATTTAACTAGTAGTTAGAGCATCCACTACCGTTGCTGCTAAAAAATACATATTTGGCATTTCGCAAATAGCAATGAAGGGATAGCAGTGCTATTGTTTGTGCCAAATTTTTGCCAAAATAATAAAAAAAAAGAATAAAAAATAAGATGGCATTTTCGTGCATAAGATGATGGCATTTTTGTAAATATTGAAAGAAAACCAAAATGAAGAAGTGCTGGAAGGAAGATCTTCTGTCCAGCATTTTTTCTTAAATTTTTTTTAAATGGCAAATTCGTAAATATGAATGGCATTTTCGTAATTTTTTGGAAAAAATTCTGAAAAAGTAGATGGACAGAAGATGATCTTCCGTCTGTCCATATTAAAATAAAAAAATTTAATAGGACGGAAGATGATCTCCCGTCCGTCCATATTAAAATAAAAAAGTTTAATAAGACGGAAGACGATCTTCCGTCCGTCCATATTAAAATATTTTTTTTTTAATAAGACGGAAGAAGATCCTCCGTCTGTCCATATTAAAATAAGAAAATTTAATAAGACAGAAGAAGATCCTCCGTCTTCTATATTTAGCAATTGCCAAATCGGTTCGCTATATTTGGCCATCTACTGTTCACTTCCATTGCCAAATATGCATATATAGCGAACGATAGTGGAGTGTCGTTTGCTAAAAAATGCATATTTTACATATTTAGCAAACGATAGTGGATGCTCTTATACAATGCATTATGCATATAAGTGGCGAGTATTCTATGAAGCACGGATACGGGTACGGGGTGTGGGTACGACACGACATGGGTACGTTAAATATAAGATAATTCATATTATATTTATAGGTATAAAAAGATTTTTCTTGTTAAAAATGCAAACGTTTAAACAATTTCATAGAACTGTAAGTAATACATTATAATTATGAGCATTTTGGAGAAAATAAATGATAATCTAACTGTCAAATCTTTGTGTAGACTTATTCTGTGTTTGAGCATAATTGTAAACAACAAACTTTTGAAATTATTCTAGGATCCCATGCATTTATCTAAATATAATTGTGTCTAAAAATTGCGAAAATGTATTAAAAAATTGGATGCTCCTTGGGTATGCACATGGGAGTACCCAATGAGTATTGGCACCCGATACGCACCCGACACGGGTATGTCGGCCATTTGGAAGTATTCGTGCATCCTAGGCTAGTATATGTGAACTTGAATTTTTTGCCATAACAGGCCACTTTTTGAAATATTTTCGATTTTGGGCCAGTTTCGAAACTATTAACGCTCGTGGGCTACTTTGTGCCACGTCAACAGCGATCGCTATTCTCATTAACGACATCTTCATCTTGAAAGTCGCTAATGGGATTAGCGGCTTATGTTTTAAAATATTTGAAATTTTTGTTTGATGTCGCTATTCCATTAGCGACCTTAGTATATATGAGGTCGCTAATGGGATTAGCGACCTCAAATGAATGTATTGAGACACTTAGCGATTGCTAGAGAGTTTTTGCTCTCTTGAGAAAAAAATTAAAACTGAGGTCGCTATGGTAATAGCAACCTTAGTATACTTCGGTCGTTATTTGCAATAGCGACTTCAGTAGAAACTTATTGCAACCTCAGTAGGAAACTCAATCTCCTTGTTCTTTGTAAAATTTGTAAAATAGTCACACAACTAAGGCCTCTATTTAGAATAGTGACCTTAGTACAATAAAGGTCTCTATTCCGACCTTAGTACAACTAAGATCTCTATTCCGAATAGCGACCTTTATACAACTGAGTTCGCTATTCCTTATAGCAACCACAGTTTCAAAAATAATTTGATTGTTATTTTTTCAGAGAGTAAAAGCGCTTTAGATTGTGTTAAGTGTTAGAAACCAGTTCATTAAAGGTCGTTAATGTCATTAGTGTTCATATATGCTTTGGTCGCTAATAGGAATAGCGACAACAAACAAAAAATTTCAAATATTTTAAAACATATGTTGCTATTCCCATTAACGACTTTCAAACTGAAGAGGTCGCTAATGAGAATAGCGGCCGCTGCTGACGTGGCACAAAGTAGCTCATGTGCGCTAATAGTTTCGAAATTGGCCCATAATTGCGAATATTTTCAAAGAGTGGCCTATTATGGCAAAAAAATGCTGTGAACTTAGGGGTGGTCGTTTTAATATGTTTAGATATCTAAATTGCAGTTTAGGAGGTCCCAGATTGAATATTTCCGTTGTGGTTTTAGTATCAAAGTGGGGTTGGATATGGAAGAGAAACTTCTCTTGTTCGGTGCCAATTTTCTAGTTGAGGAGATTAAGGTTAGGAGAGGGGTGCTTGCTAGAATTTTATATGGCTAGTTTGTGTTCTCTGAAGTCCTTTAGATTGTGGTAGACCGTTTAGAGAAAAGAGGAAAGGGACAGATGATGATTTGTTGTAGGGAATTACATCTCAGCTCTGAGTAATTAGTGATTCACCTTGATGAATTTGTGTTAGAATTAATTTCCTTGGTTAAATAAGGTGTGTGCTAAGGCCCTTTTGATATAAAAGATTTTGGAACGTGTATTTCTTGGAGAGCATTTTTTACTTGTTTTCATTAAAGTAATGGGCTCATATATGATTGGAAGTTAAAACTTTGAACATAATAGATAGATAACTGACATAGGAACCCCTTGATTACCTACTTATTAGAGAGAAAAAATCATTGTTTGAAGGTGGTAAAATTTCTAATGGCCTTCTTGGTTTCAAGTTCATTTTGGAAAGGGAGAACATCAAGATGAAAATTAGTCCAACAACTTGGTAAATATTTTCATGGGTCATTCTCAACTACAGGATACAGTTACTAATATGAGAACGCCACGAAGACTAGAAAACATTTGTTGGGAATCAATTACTGGAAGCTAATCAATTATTTAACATGATCAACAAGTAAGCAAATGAAATTTTCAGCACAATAGTTGAGTGCAGGTGAAGTAGTGACCATTAGAGAAGAAGCACATAATTATGTTGGTCTATCCTCCCTCATTTCAACCTTTCTTTCTTTCTTTCTTTTTTTTTTCTTTTTTCTTTTTTCCTGATCGAATGTTTTTGTGTCTATGTACTTACTGTTTGTGTCTATATGATTTAACCAGTAGACAAATCTACTACAAAAGATGGGGGATTGTGATAATTAGATTCTGCAGATAGTGATGAGTGATGACTCACCAACCTTCCTTTCTCCCATTAGAAAGTACTCAACATTGCCCACATCTATGTGCTTTCATGCCCAAAATTCTTAAAGTAAACTGAAAAATGTAACCTTATAGAGTTTAGTCCCATTTGATATTCATCCAATAGATAACCCTCTTTTAATTATCTCCTTCTCACCCAAAAATAATCCATCTTTGAGGGGATAACCCAGGAGGAATTTTGAAACTTACTGTTTATCTAAGTTCATGGTTCTCTCTTGTTGGACTAATTGTAGAATTATTTATCAAATTAGGCTTCATGTTAATGAACAGTATACAAGCTGAAGATGTGGATCTATAGCACAATCCAACAATTTACTTGTTAAAGATGGATGGTTCTAGTGGTTTTCCTTGGTCAAAACTATGATCTATGCTTGTTTCTTTAAGTTGAAAATGCCTCAATAATAGCGTTTCATGTTAAAGAACTGAATTAAAACCATGTGATTTTAGATCAGAAACCAACAACTTAATTTGTTAAAGGTGGAGCCCTGAAGATTTTAACAGTGCTAGTGATTGTCCAAAACAATAAATTTACGAGTTGTGTTGAATGTTAGAAAAGGCTTCAATGGTGATGATTTTCCTCAAAGATGGTTAGTCTATGCAGTTTTAACCATGGTCGACTACCATACATCAGTAATATCAGATATGTAGAGTGTTGGTAGGCATATTTCCAATCCAACTCGGCCAATCTCATTATTGGCTGAGATTTGATACCATGGTGTTAACTATAGTGTAAGAATTTGGAGAGGATCAGTCTAAAACAAATACCCATTTCAGCTGATGCATAAAAAAAACCAAAACAAAAACAAAAAAAACAAAACAAAACAAGACATTGAGTGTGAGGATTACATTACTAAACCAAATCAGAGTGGAAGCTAAAATGCAAGCGTAAAGGAGAGATGGGTGAACATGATTGTTGGATATTAGACTGCATAATCAAGTCACAAGCAATGCATGAAATTAATAATAACTATTTGAGTACAGTAAGTGTTTAACGATGATGACGTGAGATGATTATAGAGAAGTACACAAGGATTTCTGGTGGTTCTACCAAATCTTGCCTACGCCTTGTTATGAAGCCCTTCTCCAAGAGAATTTCCACTAGTGGATCCTTTTGATGGTAAATATAAAACTATTATTAGTCTCCTTTGATAGAGAATCAAAAGTATATTTATAGATCTCAGGCCTTTGAGGTAACACATCTTACTTAAGAGAATGATGTCTAATAAAGCATGCAACTATACTTATAAAATTTTCTGATCTCAACTACAATAAACTCATCATATCTTCTTTAGATTACAATAAAATTTTATAAGACAGAACGATCCTAGCTTATATTTAGGATAAAGGCATCATTTCATTCATATCATTGTTGTTGTTATTAGGAGAGCACACTGTTCCATGTTTTTGATATAGGTCACATAATGGATTCATAATATGTTAGTACACGCTTTAGGAAACTTTCCTTCAAAGGACTCAAAAGCCAAATTGATGGGTTCAATAACATCGTACAAAGAAAATTTACTAGCAACTTATATCATTAATCACTTTTCAAGTGCCTAGTCGAAACTCGAACTGAACCATCTGCAAAATTTAGCGTCTTCTTCTGAGCTCCAAATGATATATGATGATGTAGTATCAATATTCGGCCTGATTCTATTATTTTTTCTTTTAATTATTTTAATTCTCTTTTGTATTCCTGTTTGGAATTGGTGTAAGTGATGCAAGTATGTACTTTGGTACTTAATTTTAACTGGACGCGTGCCTAAAAGTTCACATATGCATTCATAGCATCAGTTTAAAGATGTTATCTGTTTAGCAAACATGTCAAGGTATCTTCCGATATTGCTTGCATAAATCCCTTGTATGTTTTGAACCAATCATCTTATTCCAAAAATTATGAAGCGATTCCATTTTAATCCTTGTAATCAACAAAAATGTTCAGGTAGTTGTTGGGAGTTGATTTGAGTTCTTAAATATTGCATTTAGTACTTTCTTCTGTTAGTGTGTTATGTCGAGTGTTACAGGATTCTTCCACCTTCATCTGTCACAACTACTATTCCCATTTGGTATTGTGGGGTATATTAGCTAGTAGCTATAGTTTAGCTAGTAGTTGAATAATGCATATAACAGTCCAGTTAGTATATGTGAAGTTAGGGATGGCCATTACAGTATGATCAGATTTCTAAACCCAATTTAGTGTATTTGTTTAGATTTCTAAACCCAATTTAGTGATATATGTTAAGATTTCTAAACCCAATTTAGTTGATGTTCCACTCTCGTCCACCTGTCTCTCATTCCCTTCCTTCTGAGGTAAAACAATAAGTACTTTCATGGTGGTCTTTCTTTTTATACTTAATTTAAGAATTTGGTTGTTTCTAGTGGTTTTGAGATAACCCATTTCGCATCATTGGTTATAGTCTAGGAAGCACGGGTACTTTCAAATGGCCAACGTATCCATGTCGGGTACATATTGGGTGTTGATACTCCTTGGGTACTCCCAAGTGCGTACCTAAGTAGTACCCATTTTTTAAATACATTTTTTGCAACTTTTAGACATAATTATGTTGAGATAAATGCTTGGGGTCCTAGTGAAATTTCAAAAATTTGTTGTTTACCGTTATGCTTAAACACAACAATTATACCCAAAGATTTGATAGTTATATTATCTTTTTTTTCCTCCAAATTGCTCATAATTGTAATGTATTCTTATAGTTCTATTAATTTGTTTAAATTTTGCATTTTTAACAAGAGAAATATTTTTTATTTATAGATATAATATAAGATAATTTACATTTAACGTACTCATCAATACACCCGTATCCCACTTTTTTGTAAAATAATGTATCCCCGTACCTGTGTCATGTCGTGCCCTCACATCGTATCCGTATCTGTGCTTCATAGGGTATAGTAGCAGTGATTTATCTAGCAATTGGATGAAGCTTATAATTGGCTATTTTGGGGATGGCCATTTAGCATGTTTAGATTTCAAAATCCCAATCTACTGGGTGCTGCTTGAAATTTTCTGCACTTGGGGGGAAATTTTAAACAACTAGTAGCAATTTGTAAGAATTTGGAAAAGAGGGGTTTTTCATGATTTTGGATGGTTAGTTTGCATTTCCTGAACTTCTCTAGATTGTGGGGAATTGTCTAGAGGAGAGAGAAAGGTGATAGATTTGTTATAGGCACAAGTGAGTTAATTTGATGAAATTGTGCTAAAAATTAAGGTCTTTGCTTAAGCAAGGTGTGTGCTCAGGCTCTTGTAATATGTCGAATGTGGAAGAGCCATTTTTATGTACTTATTTTTATTGAAGTAATGGGCTCATATGTGTGGTAGTTGAAAATTTCAAACACAATAGAGAGAATGACTGGCATAGGCACCCTTAAATACCTACTTGTTAGATAAGGAGTTCTTAAACTTTGACGTTCAAAACTTGCTAGTGGACTTCTTGGTTTAAGGTTGGTTTTGCTAACACTGATATCAAGTTGGAAGTCTGATAGCTTGGTTAATCTTTTCATTGCTCATCCACAACTATGGGATATGCTCACTAAATATGGAAAGACCACGAAGACACAAAAACGAGAGCACATATGATTGGAATCAATTGGTAGAAGCTAATCGATCAATCACAAATAAGAAAAATGAAAATTTCAGCACAAAAATCGAGTGTGGAAGGAGAAGTAGAGATCACAACAGAAGAAGCACGAAGATTTATGTTGGTCTTTCTTTTTCTTTCCTTTTATTTTCTTCTTTCATGGAAATTTATGTGTGTCTATCTTACTACTGTACATACGATTGACCAATAAACAAATCTATTACTAAAGATGGGAGATAGAACACGTGATAGTTAACTTCTGTAGATGTGATGGCCCACCAACTTTCTTACCCACCACTAGAAAGCACTCAACAACACCCACTTCTACATTGCTTTGCTGCCCAGCATAACTCTTTAAGTAAATTGAATCAAAGATTAGACCCTTTTGTTTCTCAACCCAAGATATAATTCTGTTCTAATCATCTTCTTCTCACCCAACGACAATCCATCTCTGAAGAGATAACCCACAAGGATGTTGGAAGTTCCTGTTTATTCTAATCATAGCTTCATATTAATGACAGTAAACCAAGCTAAAAGATGGTGATTTATTCACAACCCAACAGCTTCCTTGTTACAGATGGAGTGAGAAATTATTGATGGTTCTATGATTTGTTTTTTAAGTATAATATGCCACAACTATGGTGCTTCATGTTAAAGAACTAATTTAAAGATGGTGAATTGGTGATTTTAGACAATGGAGCCCTGAAGGTTTTGATGGTGTCAGTGATGGTCCAAAAAAGTTCACGAGTTTTGATTAATGTTAGAAAATGCTTCAATGATGATGATTTACCTCATAGTAGTTCCTCTATCCAGTCTTAACCATGGTTTCAAACACCATTATCATGGTTGGGTATTGGCTGCCATTTATCGGTATAATCAGACATATAAGGGTGTCCGTAGGCATATTTCCAATCTAATTCAGCCAATGTATCTCATTGTCGGCTTAAATTTGATAGTAGTCTTAACAATAGTGTTAGCAGTTGGAGAAGCTCAGCCTAAAATGAATATCCATTTTAGCTGATACATTAAAAAAAAAAAATCAAAAGGAAAATATGTGGGGAGTGAAGGTTACATTACTAAACAAGATCCAAGAGAAAGCTAAATGGCAAAGCATAGAGGAGAAGTGGGTGAAAAAATTAGAGTGCATAAATCAAGTCACAAGCGATATGTATAAATTATAATTCAGAAGAACCATCTCACAGAAGTAAGCAATATCTAACAATGATGATGTGAGATAATCAATACATGAGGATTTATAGTGGTTTGACCAAATATTGTGTACACCTGTTTCTGAGTCCCTTCTCTTGGAGAACTTCCAGTATTTAATCCTTTTAATGGTAGAATTCAAACTATTATAAGTCTCCATTGACACAAAATCAAGTTCATCTGTAGATCTCAGTCCTTGAGGTAACACGTGTTTCTTCGGAGAATGATCTCAAGGAGAGGATGCAACTATACTAATAAACTATTCTATTCTCACCTACAATAAACTTCTCAAATCTTACTTAGATTACAATAGATGTTTCTCATTGTTGTTGTCTCAGCTAGGAGATATTAGTGTCTCATGCTTTCGATATGGGTCACCTAATGGATTCATAATATGTTGATACCAATGTTCTAAAAGGCGGTAGTCGGGCGGCCGATAGGTGCCTAGCGCCTAGGCCTTGTAAGCGGAGCTTAAGCAGCTAGACGCTAGGCGATTTTATTTATATATATATATATATATATATATTAATTTATGTATATATTTTATTTATATATTTTAACATTTAGTTTTGTTTTGTTGTTACCAATTCTTACTCTTTATATTTCTCCTTGCAATTGCAGGATGAGCTTTACAAAATCGAATCGGTGTATTATTATTAGTTTTTTTCTTTTTTTGTATAGTCTTATACTCATCTATTAGACTAGTATTAATCTATGACGAAGATCTGTTGTGAAGATTACCTGTTCGGCTGTTCCAGTCCATGGGACAGACAGTGTGGGGAAGCGGGAGGGTTGAGTCAGGGGATGGTGGAGGGTTGCGTCAGGAGAAGTTTAAAAGAGAAGAGGACGTAGTGTTGACGTCGAAGGTAAAGTAAGGCTTGAGGCAGTGTGTGGTTGTGTTGACGACTTGGCTTTGAAGCTGAAGAGAGGAGAGAGAGGATTGTGTTGACGTCGGTTGAAGTTGAAGCGAGCTGCGACTGCAAGGAGGGACGTGGAGGAGGTTTTGACGACTGAGTGACAGAGTGAGTGAGAGTTGCGACTACGAGGAGGGAGGCCGATGAGGTTGTGTTGACGACTACGAGCAACGACTGCGAGGAGGGAGGCGAAGGAGGAGGGAGGCGGAGGAGGTCGAAATTGAAGTGCGTTGCGAGCCACGAGCTGCGAGCCTCCGACTGCGAGAAGGGAGGCGGAGGAGGTGATTTGGGGGTTTTAGGGAAGAGGAATTAGGGATTTAGAGAATAAAATTGATTTCGGGGTTTTTTTACGGGGCATTTAGAGGAGAAAGAGAAGTTTTAAGGGTTTGAGTGTATTAGAGCGGGTCGGGTTGGAATAAGTAGGGTCACTTTTTTTTAATAATTAAGTCCTAAGCGGGTCTAAGCGGGTCTAGCCCGCCTAGATCCGCTTACATCGATTACGCGCCGCCTAGATCCGCTTTTAACCGCCTAGAACCATTAACCGATTTTCTTAAACGCCTAGCCCCTAGGCGAGGCGTTGGAGGGCCGCCTAGCGCCTAGGCGGCCGCCTAGGCCGCTTTTTAGAACACTGGTTGATACACACTTTAGGAAGCTTGCATCAAAAGACCCAGAACTCAAATTTATGGTTTGAATGATATCAAAATAAGAATTTTTTTAGCAAATTATATCATTTATCACTTTTCAAGTACCTAATTGGAACTCGAACTGAACCATCTGTAGAATTTGTTGTCTTCTTCCAAGTTCCAAATGATCTATGACAATGTAGTTTCAATATATGGGGCTCATTCAATTTCTTTTTATTTTTTTCTCTTTCCTTCTAAAATTCTCTTTGGCATCAATACTTTGAATTGGTTCAAGTGACGCAAGCATGCACCTTGTTTACTTAATATTAAACTCGATACATGCGTACATCATTGCATCAGTTTAAGATGCTCTCCATTTAGCAAAACTTTGTCACGATAATTTCAGTATTGCTTGCATAAGTCCCTTGTATATTGTGAAACTACCCTATTATTCTAAACATAATGATTTTATTTTAATCTTTGTGACTAAGAATAATGTTCAGGTCTATTGTTTGGACTTGGGACTTGGGAGTCGATGAGTTATGAAATGATGGAATTTAGTACCTTCAGCTGTCATTATTTGCTAATATATTTTGATACATGTTCGCGAAGCTATTTCGTGAAAACCCTTAAAATTTGATGTTTATATGCATTCTAGAGCAATGAGCTCTCTCTACATGTGAATATCTTTCAAAACCGGGTTCTATAGTAGTAAATAGGTGATGTAAATATGAAAGTCAGCTATATGATATGGTTCCACTGCCTGTTAACCCACTAAATTTCACAATTATAGGGTACTCACCTGACATTGTCAAAAGCTGTATGTATTGATATGAATTGGCATATTAAGATAAATATGAAGGCACACGAAGCTAATTTCTGAAGTTCAGAGGTGAAAAATGTTCCATGATAAACATTTCGTGAGATGCATGCTTTTCTGCAAACCTTTAGGAGATCTCTAAATGTAAAGAGATTCTATTTTGTTCTGTGTGCAATATTGTAGAATTATACTGTGCATTATTAGTTAGTTATTCTCTCTATGATTTTACATCTGATGAAGAAAATTAATTTTCAGGAATATCTTTGGGGATCAATTTGACTGCTAAGATAGTTGTAAGAGAGCGGCGATATGGTGGACTCCACGTGAGAGCAGCAGGGAGGCAACTTCTTTGCATGACAAAAAGAAACAGATCTCGGAAGTCACTTGCTCGAACTCATGGCTTTCGCCGAAGAATGAGGACTACAAGTGGGAGAGCAGTACTGAAACGCCGCCGTGCCAAGGGGAGAAAGATCCTCTGCACAAAATCTAACCCGAACAGTGGAAAGCGAGGGGGTTAACCTGTAAACTCACATGTTGTTCATTTTGTAAACATCATATAATAAGATATTGTTTTGTTGTTAGCCTGAGCTGATTATGAACCTCCTGTCGTTGTTTTGTTCTTCAAATTTTCAGCTTTTGTGGTCTTAGATTTATTACTTGAAAAAAATAATTTTTTTATCGAGATTCTCCTGAATAGGATGCAGATGAACTCTGTGAGTTAAACGTGGAACTGTATGTAGACTGTGTATAGCTCTACAGGAGTGGATATCAGTCGTCAACTGATGTCAACTGATACCGCTAGATCTGTTCAGAATCCTACTCATTTCAGATTTGGTACTAATAATAGAACATTTTCATTGAGGAACTCTTTTGTCATCTCCATTTTTGAACTATTGTGTTGGTGTTCTCTACTGCGTTTACACTTGAGGAACACTTTTTCAATAATCTAATAAATTGGCACCGTGCGTCAGGAAGCTAACAAATTGACAGGTTGAGTTTTAGTGGACGTGCACCGTACAACATAAAAACACAATAAACGTTGTCAGTTGCCCATATAGTATCTCACTATGATTGATTTACGGTTATACGACATAAGAAACGTGATACAAGGGATCGAATCCTGTTCCTCTGTCACATGCAAAGTGAGTGCTCCAGCATTTGAGTTACTTTCCCATTTGATATCACTATTTCCTATGATATATATAAAGAAAATCCCATTCCCATAAACCCTCAAAAGCCACTCTATCATCATCTCCCTTCGACCAAACCCATCCCCCAAAAAATGGACATGTTTGCCATAATAGGCCACTTTCAGAAAATATTTGCGATTATGGGCCAGTTTCGAAACTATTAGTGCTCATGGGCTACTTTGTACCACATCAGCAGCGGCCGCTATTCTCATTAGCGACATCTTCATTTTGAAAGTCACTAATGGGAATAGCGGCCTATGTTTTAAAATATTTGAAATTTTTTATTTGTTGTCACTATTCCCACTAGCGACCTAAGTATATATGGTCGCTAAGAGCATCTGTAGTCGTCGGCACCCAAATTTTGGGTATTTGGCAAATAGAAATAGGAATTTTAGCTTTCGGCTGTAGTCGTTTAAACCTAAAATTTGGCTGGACGATGGAAGATTGCTCGTCGCACAAAAAAAATAAAATTGCACCGACGGGAAATTTCAAGAATATTTTCATTAAATAACTCATTAATTTAATCCTAATTAACTATTAATATAATCATAATTAACTACTAACTATTAATATAATCCTAATTACTACCTAATTTATCCCCATACACAGCACTATAGGCTATTCCATTTAAAAATACACACAGCACAATGTTTGGTCGGGAGATTATCTCCCATATGAGCCAAGGTGGTTATTTTCCAATCGACGGACAGGGATAATCCCTCGTCCGATTGTTTTTTTTATTTTATATATAATAAAAATGGCACGGACGGGAAATCATTTTCCGTCCGACCGTATTTTTTAAAAAAATAAAAATAAAAATTTGACGGACGAAAAATAATCCCTCGTCCGATGGAAAAAAATTATCTCCGACGATATATTATCTTTAGTCCGACGAGATTTGAGCTGCGATTGTGTAGGGACGGTGTTTCATTTTTCGTCTGACGTCTTCGACGAAAGATAATCTTTCGTCGCATTAAATAGACGAAAGATTATCCCTCGTTAGCTATATTTTGGCAAAAGCCATTTCGTCTCCTATATTTGGCCAAGCACTGTTCACATCAAACCGAAAAAATGGGTAAATGGCCAACGACTACAGCGTTTTTTCTCATTTTTTTCCAAAAAAATGGGTAAATGGCAAACGACTACAGATGCTCTAATGAGATTAGCGACCTCAAATGAATGTATTGAGACACTTAGCGATTTCTAGAGAGCTTTTGCTCTCTTGGGGAAAAAAATAAAATTGAGGTCATTGTTAGGAATAGTGACCTTTAGTATGCTTCGGTCGTTATTCGCAATGGCGACCTCAGTAGGAAACTCAATCTCCTTATTCTTTGTAAAATTTGCAAAATAGTCACACAACTAAGGCCTCTATTCGGAATAGCGACCTCAGTACAATAAATGCCCCTATTCCGAATAACGACCTTAGTACAACTAAGGACTGAATTCCGAATAGCGACCTTTGAACAACTAATGTCGCTATTCCGAATAGCGACCTCAGTTTCAAAAATAAATTGATTCTTATTTTTTTCATAGAGCAAAATCTCTCTAGATTTGGCTAAGTATTAGAATACAGTCCATTAAAGGTCGTTAATCTCATTAGTGACTTCATATATGCTTTGGTCGCTACTAGGAATAGCGACAGCAAACAAAAAATTACAAATATTTTAAAACAGAGGTCGCTATTTCCATTAGCGACTTTCAATATGAAGCGGCCGCTAATGAGAATAACGGTCGCTGCTGACGTGGCACAAAGTAGCCCATGAGCGCTAATAGTTTTGAAACTGGCCCATAATCGCAAACAGTTTCAAAAAGTGGCATATTACGGCAAAAAATTCAAAAATGGACTTCCAGGTCGTCGTCTGTTGGGAAAAATATCTGTTTACGAAATTTTTCCTTTCACTAGATTAGTAAGAATACGAAATATAAGCAAAAATAGCACACACAAAAATTGATAAGGAGTTCGACACAAATTGGTGCCTACGTTTCCGGAGCTGTTGCAGATCTTCACTTTAGGGGTGAAAATTATACAAAATATTTTTCCTCATAAAACACTCAAAAAATCTCACAACCCAAAACCCTAAGAATTTTTCCTCACAAAAATTCTCTCTCCACAACATGTTTACACACTCAAAAAAACCCAACCCAATTTCTATCAAATTCTCTCTCTTTCTTTTCTTCTCAAATTTAGAATCAGTGAGGAGAGTGGGATTTGAGGATGAGAAAAGGTAGGGTTTGGAGCCTATTTATAATAGGTTGACATTGAAGCCTTGTGAAAGCTCTTCGTGCGGGTCGGCCTCGGATGTCGTGCCGAGGGTGCAGCACATTGAAGCCATGTGAAAGCTCCTCATGAGGGTCGGCCTCGAATGCCCTGCTTAGGGCGTAGCACATTGAACCCTTGTGAAAGCTTCTCATGAGGGTTGACCTCGGATATCATGCTGAGGGCGCAGCGAATTGAGGCCTGGTGAGAGCAGATTGGCCTCGGATGCCACACCGAGGGAGCAGCAAATTGAGGCCTTGTGAGAGCTTGAGTCTGGTCGTCACGTGACTCTGGTTTCCCAGGCGGCATTTCATATTCGCTTGCGGTTATCGAGGGGACATTACGTGTCGAGAAGTTGCTCTTTCCTCTATAAGTCTTCCTACCCTACTCTTTATGGGACCGCTTTTTCTTTCTTCCAACAAAAGTTTTCAGAGTCTAATCAAACATGTCTGAGTGCCAATATAGTAGATCGGCTTCGTCCTCATCCTCAGAAGGAAATGAGTCCTCTTCTGGGGATTCTTCTCTATGATCATCGAGGGAAAGCGGGGCCGAACAGGACCTCTCGTGGGCCCACGTGTCGGAGGAGGTCGATATTGAGGGGGTGAGCAAGGAAGGTGCAGACCCCGAGTTGCAAATGGAGGTGACCGCGATAGAGGCGACGAGCAGAGGCCCAAAATTTGTGGATATCAGGACCCAGGAGAATAGACCCCTACTGCGTGTGAAGACAAAGGAAGGATGGAAGGAGAGTTACAACATTGAGAGTCGGGTCAAGGGTGATGCAGCAAGGACCTCTTTTGCTCAAGGGATGGGAGCCACAGACAATATTATAGGGGCCCCACCCCCTCGCCTGCTAAGAAGAAGAGGGAAAATCTTTTTCCTGACAAGGAGCGCATACCGATGGCCTTTCAGGATGATCCCGCAGGTTGTATGTCATCTCGGATGTATCCAAAAAACTTGCAAGATCTGGTTCAGTTCGGTGTGCAACCCATCTTTGCCGAATAGACTCAAGACAGATGCCGATGAGAAGCAGAATACCCTGTTGGAGAGCGACCTTGCCATCATCCAAGATAAATTCTATATACCCTCGGAGTACATTTTAATACTCCCAAAACTGGGGGTGCATCCAACCGATAAGCTGGGGGATAAATTCTTTTCAGGCCTGTGTCTCCCCATCCACTCGTGTATTAAGAAGGTTCTGAACTGGGCAGGGATAAGTCCGATGCAATACATGCTGAACTCATGGATGCAATTGACAAGTTTCATCATGCTCAGCCAAAGAACGGGTGTCCCTCTGAGCTTCAGGTACTTCAGAGCGAGTCTGGGGTTGAGCGCACTTCCGAAAAGCTCACATCGGTGGTATATCGCCCCCCGGTCTAAGCTGTGTGTAGTGCACAACCATCTGGACTCCATAAAGGATTGGAGGAAGAAGTATTTTATCATTTACAGTCCCAAGCCCTGGGACATACCTGACCTCATGTCGTACGGGCCTACTCCGAAGGATCCCTTGAAGCTCGAAGAGCTCTCTAAAGAGGAGCAGGTGGAGTTCGACAAGTTTTTTGGCAATAATCTGAGCTATGAATTGTCCAGAGTGACAAAGATGTCACTCGCAGTCAGCGGATTGAGTCCTTACATCCCCGGTGAGTTTTCTTCCCTTGCAACACTTGTTATTTGCCTAATATTCAATTCGGTTATGATGCATTTCTTTTGTAGCCTTAGGAGACAGAGAAGATGATGTCGATGCCCTCTTGGCTGCTCCGGCAGCACAGCGAGCCGCCGAGGATAAAGGGAAGAAGAGGGAGTTGATGCCGAGTGCTGGAGGGTTCCCAAAGGGGCGACCAAAAAAGGCAAGGGGGACGAGGACCCTGACCATTCGAGATCCGGAGGATTCTTCTTGGGTGGAGCCGAGCAAGAGGTCTATCTGAGCTCAAGAACTGATGGAGTCTCCGGTGCCACTCATCCACCCGTTCTTGGAGGAGGTCATCCCTAATATGACCCAGAAGACCTTCACGCCCGACTGGCTGGTCAAGGTTGTCGACTCCATCATGGAGTCCCAGATGGTCGTTGATGTGGTGAATAATGCTGCACCTCCGAGGAAAGCCCTTACCAAGGAAACGTTCAGCTCGGCATACCTTCGGTATGCGCAACACTCGGTGGCGGTAAGTGCTCATTCTGGAGCGACTGTATCCCTTTGTTGGTACCTGTCACGCCCCGCTTCCCAAAATACGGGAATACGAGTCCGTGACGAAGACCCAGTGAATGATATTAACATCATCCATAAGTTGTACCAGTCTTAACTCAACAACATAAAAGAATTAATTACAACCACGCAGATAAATATAATCACAAAAACAATAACTGAGATAAAAACATGCAGTAGTCAACATAATAACCAACAACTGGAAAAATAAACAACAGTTACGGGTCAACAAGCCCGGGATACAAAGTTCAACAAAAAGAATAACAATGCTATAAAAGAATAACATGGAAGAAAATAATTTATTTTAAAGTAGCTCCTGTTCCAATTCTAGAAGAACTGCTCATCAATGCCTCCTGGCAAATCTCCTTGTGCACCTGTAGCTGGATCAACTAGAGTGGAAAAAAATGTCCTTAGAGCAAGTATGTACAGAGAGTAGTGAAAAACAAAGAGTAAGGAAACATGGTACATCAAGGAGTATGAAGCAAGATCAAAGTCCAAAAGCAATAACGATATTAGCAAACAATGGTCAAATGTACAAGTGTCAACTTAGGTTTATTAGCATTTTATTTTCCTATCTAGTGCACGTACTATTGCGTCCCATACCACAGGTTCAGTGAACGCAAAACAGTGTACGTTTTAGACATAGTGCTGGGATCTACAGAGCGTATACTCGGTGTAACAAGATAACAAGTTCACAAGTAATTCTCCACCTTCCATGTCAATAGTACAAGTACACAAGAAGGGCCCTACCGAGTATATTTTCTAAGATTATCCACTACTAAGTCAACCCTTATTAACCCCGGCTTGTTTAATATTTTATTATTTCATTCATGATCATGCAAGTGTGTATACGAGTATCAAGGCGACGATAAGAATGCAACAAAATGATACAGTGTATGATAAAATACAAGTAATTGTAAATCTGAAAAGAGCAGACACAACAGTACTAAAACAACAGTAACTCATAAACTACAAATTCAAATTCGATTCCGTCAAAGGGACAGTAAACTAGACATCCGGGGCTACAATTCATATTCAGTAAGTTTTTATTTATTCTGATCATAGCTAGGCCAATTATCTTAATCTTTACAAGGTTAACGGTTCTGGCAGCAACTTACACTCAAAGCTTTATGGGTAGAAACTATGTGTAAAATCAATATAAAAATCTACAAAAGTTAGGAATGGATCCTAAGCATGTCTACTAAGTTTCTGGAGAATTTTAAGTCATTACACTACTGTTATCATGGTGTTTCAACTGAAAGTTGTGTCGGTGTTTCAATAATTTGCAATCTGGAAAGTACAGACCAGCAGTGACTAAAACTGCGATATCTCACAACTCATAGCTCGGAATCTAGATCCGTCAAGTGTGCTGGAAACTAGATTCATTAGGCTACAATTCTGTTTTATATGGTTTTGACTGATTCCTATTGTAATAGGGTCGAAACCTCAGTACAAAACAGAATAGGCAGCAAGACATAACAAAGGTCATCATATATATATTTATCAAAGTGAATAATCAACATATTCTTGTTATCATGAAGTGCTTTAACATTAAGGTACAACAAGTTGAGATGAAATTCTACTGTATACAAGGCAAGATTATCATGTCACGATTCAATTCACGAGATCTGAATCAATCAACATGTATCCATATCATTATATATTTCTCATATGCAAGTTCTAGTCAATTTGTTCATGTCGTGTGCGCATGCAAGTTTGGGTTTGAATCAATGGATATTGGCATGAGTCAAGGATACTTTGGGTTATCTCGTGTAAACCCTAGATATCCCCAACGGAAGGTATACAAAGCAATATTAAGATAATTGAAGTGAACTAATTGCGGAAGAGATCAATAATCTTGAACTAGAAAAATAAGCGAGTTCAAGTGGACTTGCCTTTTGTGTGAGAGATTCGAATAACTAGAATAACGGGATTAGAATCCCAGGGGACGATCCAAAACACGGGCAAGACATGTGCAAAACCAAAATAGCAAAACGAAGCACACAAGATCCCACAACAACAAAACACAGCAACAACACAACACAGCCAAGATCGGATCCCGACAAACACCCAACAGCAAATATCGGATCCGCTACCCTAGAACACCACACACCAAAAACAAACCAATCCCCTCTCTCCTTCTTCCTTTCGACAGAGAGAGAGAGAGAGAGAGAGAGAGAGCGCGATGGCGGGAGAGGGAATGGCGGTGACAACAGGCGACTCGAGGGGTGGCTGACGATGCCGGCGGCGAGGCGATTGCGGTAGGCAATTGTGAGGATAGAGGCAGGGTGGTCGGAGCAAGTGGTTGACGGCGGCACAAGGGGAAACAGAGGAGGTGCAGGAGTAGCGCTCGGGGCTGAGGTTGAAGGTAAAGTCGCGAGGGCAGGACGGCACTCCGGTGATGGGAATGGGGGTGATGACGACTGAGTCGAGCAGAAGGCTCAAGCGGCACGACGAGGAAGACAGGGGAACTTCGAGGAAGATGATGACGGAGGCTTTGCAGAGGTGGTGGCAATGGTGGAGCGAAGAGGCGAGGATGGAGGGCACGAGCTCGAAGGTGGTGAGCAGCGGTTGCAGTTCGAGCAGGGAGACGAGGGGGTGCTCGGCCATGGTGGGGGCTTGAAGATGATGGCGGCAAGGAAGCGAGGGCGGCTCAACTTCAGTAGGCTTTGGGGACGACGATGTCTGGGGTGTGTTTGGGGCTTGTGATCTCTGTTTTGTTTCGAAATAGAGGGGAGAGAGAGGAAGGCAGGGAGAGATAAGAGTGGGGAGAGAGAGATGGGGGAAGATTAGATTAATAATATAATATTAATTAAGGGGTAGTTGAGATAGTGGGGATGAGAACGTGAGTGGTTAGGAGATACGGGGAAGTGTGCAGTTGAGGAGATCTGGGCTGGTTGTTAGGGGGAATATGGGTTTGTGGGTTTGGGTAGACTAAGATTTGGTTTTAGGATCTAATAAGAAGATGAGTTTGGGTAGATAATAGTATGGGCTTGGAAAATGGATTGTGCTAACAACAGATAACAAGGATAGTAATAATAATAACAATAATACAATAAATTGCGACAGAAGGTCCACAATAAGACCAAGATCCAAAATATATTAAAATAGAAAAGAGAACACTACACAATACAAGAAAAACCCGTACAACCGGAAACAGGGGTTACAGTATCCTTCTTATTACTTTCCTTTTCGCCGCAGGCCATGCTCTACGGGGGTGAGCTCATGAGGCAATACGATTATGACTTAGAGTCTACTGAACGTAGGGCTCAGTGGTATGAGACAAAGTGGCAGAAGGAGAAGACCCTGGGCCGATGGGTTAGAGAAGAGGGTGAAGGAGTTGGAGGTAGAGGTCAAAGATGCGGCTGGCCAGATCGCGCGGGGCCAGGAGGAGGGCTACCAACGGGCCCTTCAATATGTCCGGGATAGGAATCATGATGTTGACCTTGATGGCCTCTGCTACAACCCAGAACCGGGCTCTGACAATACTCCTTCGACCCCGAGGGAAATCCCTTTCGACATTGGTGACCCCATTGTAGTCGAACCTATTCATTCTCCTTCCCCGGGAGGTCCTCCTTTAAATTGTAGTTTTTTTTACATATCCCCAATTTTGTAGACGTCGGGCGCGGACTGGCCACCACATATTTTGTAATTTTTTGTCTAAATAAAAATTCACAACTTGTCATGACTGTTCATTTCATATTTGTCAAAGTTGCGATGCATTTTGCTGAACAGGTGATGGGGTGTGGACCTCGGGAGGAGGACCTCGAGGGTGAGGTTCGCACACTTCGTAGTAGGTGATTGCCCATCTTCGAAGGGGCATTCGGTTTTCACATCAGCCGGTCACAAGAGGTGGCTCAGGAATTAGCTTTCCTGAAGGCATTGTTTTCCGACACTGACATAGCTCTCGCTCAAGCCGATGCTGGCAGGCCTTCTTTTCCCTTCGACAATCAGTCCTCGGACTCCATCCTTAGATGGGTGCTGGTTGAAAAGGACTTTGAGATCTTCCGGTTGAGGGTCAGTTTAGGAGAGGTGAGCTAGGCGTCCACCTTTTACAGTCCCTTCTCGAGGTTAGAGCCTTACCCAGGGATTTGTTCAAGAGCGGGGGCTCTGGGGGATGCCCAGACTGGAGTAGCAAGATCGACCAGTGTGGCTAGTGTGAGGGGTTTGTAGGTGCCCCGCCTGGGCGCTGACCCCCATCGACTGCTAAAGTGGCTTTTCCTGGATCGGGACTGGACTAAGGTCCCGTAATCTGAAGCCTCGTGCCTTGAACTTTTGATTCTCATTGTACTTATGCGAATATAATCATTTCAACTATGCTCTATAATAAAGATGCATTGTCCAACTTTATTTTTTGTTAGATGACTCCTTGATAGTTTTCCTCTTGAGAGTCGTCTTCTGATCCCAAAGCGAGAACGGGAAGAGGCAATGCCTCAAGTTCTTCCTCATGAGGCCGGCCTCGAAAACCAGGCCGAGGGTGGAGGAAGAACTCAAAGGGTGGAGGAATAATCAATTCTTTGAGATTTCTCTTTGGGGGGTTCGGTTTCCGAAACATGTCGAGGGCATGGAACCCTCTCCATGGGACTCGACCTCGGATGCCATGCCAAGGGCAGAGCGAATTGGTGGTTCTTTGAAATATACTTTTGAGGCTCGGCCTCGAAGACCATGCCGATGATGGAGGAAAGGTGCATTTGGCGCGTGTTGACGTGTTTCCACGTGGAATCATGCACTTGGCGCAGTTATTGATATCTCACTTCTATATATACAATCTCAGTTTTTTATCATGCTCATTCGCTCTCCTTCTGCTTCGGATTTTCTTTGATCGTGTCTTTGCCCGAGACTGTAAAATATGGTGGATCTCAAGCTCATTCAAGCGAAGCGTAGGGAGATATGGGTCGAGAAGAAGGCACGGGAGGAGGTAGAGGCAAGGATGAAGGCTGGGGCCAACGTCGAGGCCTCTGAGGGGGAGACCTCGCAGAAGCGGCCACCTCCAGAAGTGGAGGAACTCCCGAATAAGAGCGTGAAATGGGCTGAGCCCCCAAGGCTTAGGCAGTCAGACCGACCGACAAAAGGAGGGCAAGAGGCCTCCTCTAGCGCTTGCGTCCGGTGCCACAGCCCCAGTCAACCTCCAAAGTTGGCGAAGGTGTGGGTTCTCTCATGGTCTGTGACCAAGGTGGAGGCGTCAATTAGCCGGTCTGCTGTGTTGGAGATGGTTTCCCATCTCGCCACTCCTCGCGCCCTTACCGACTTCGAAGGCAAAACCAAGGAGGAGATTTTGGTCGGTTGGGCACAAGCTTTGGTTCTAGTGAGTTTCCCCCCATATCTCTTGCATAATTGATATCCTCATGCCTTGCTAAGTGTATCCCGATGATCTTGTGCAAGAGACCATTCATGGTGCCAAGCTAAAGCGGAGGTGGGATTGCCTTCTTTAAGATGTACAATGCACAGAAGCAGCCGAGACCGAGCTCCTTTTGCAGGATGGAAGCCTTGAAGAGCGTATAGGCCAGTTGAAGGCAGACCTGGCCAAGGAGAGGGAGGCTCAAGCAGAGCTTTCAAAGGAAAAGAACCAGTTGATCTCCAAGAAGAGGACGTGGCATGCAGAGGAAGCGAGGTTGAAGAAGGAATATATGAGGGGGCCTTGGCTAAGATTTTCAAGGCCGAGGACAGGGGATATGAGATTACCCTTAAAGATGTAGAGGTGAAGCATCCGGGGATCGACCTCGGCGGCCTTCCTCCCAAATCAGATGATGAAGCGCCCATCCCCAAAGTTGGGGAGGATTCGGAAAATCACGACCCAATCATCTCTGCCCCCGTAGCAGAGGAGGAGGGCCCCGTCCCTGACATAGGAAACTATTTTACTTGTATTTTTGCCTTTTCGCGGACTGGCCACCCCATTTATATTTCTTTGTTTGATAAATAAAACTTGTTTGCTTTCTGATCTTCGAGTTTGGTTGTCTTCATTTTAGACTCTCGGGTCATCTCCTCAGGACCTAGGGTCTGACCATTGATTTCACTCGTGCTTCTTGAAAGGCAGTGTGGGAGGTCACGTGGTCCCGATTGCGTCACGTTCTCTAAAAACTGCGGTAACTGTGGATCTCAAGGAGTTGGTGCGATGACCTTGATGAGTGATGGGACCTTTGTAGTGAACTATGAATGCTTATAAATTTCATTCTCCTTCAAGTGATTTCCACATCACAAGGAGGAAATTATCGAGATGACGAGCGAGAGCTTCACTGTGCGAGTGTTCGACCAGGAGTGGGTTGGGACTCGGCCTTGTTGCTTCGGGTCATTTGACAACTGCGGTAACTGTGGATCTCGAGAGTTGGTGCAATGACCCCGATGAGTGATGGGACCTTTGTAGTGAACTTCGAATGCTTATAAATCTCATTCTCCTTCAAGTGATTTCCACATCACATGGAGGAAATTGTCGAGATGGTGAGTGAGAGCTTCATTGTGCGAGTGTTCAACCTGGAGTGGGTTGGGACTCGGCCTTGTTGCTTCGGGTCGTTTGCTTCAGATTCCGAGATCTGAGGATTTACTCCAGATACCCGAGAGATATGGCCTATTCATTGTTGGGCTCATCCGTGGTTCGAGGGTGTTTGACCTGGCTGGGGCTTCTCGTACTGGCAGCTCTGGCTCGTGGGAACTCGGATGGGACCGGAGCAATCCTATTGAGCCTCATTAGATACACTCGAATTCTGAGACCAGATGGTTGCCCCCGGTATCTAAAGGCCAAGACCAAATATCTACCATTTGCAGCGGGATTAAGGGTTCGCCTGAAAGGCGGAGGCAGTGATCTGGTGCTTGTTCGTCACTCGGGCGTCTTTGGTGCAACTCCCCGAGTTTGCCGCCCATGTGACCTTCAAGGTGGAAGTTTGCAGAGGTGCCCATGTTCAGTCCATGCGGTCGGACCAAAATATTTTTGCAAATATTCCTGCTGGGATTCCGCTATCAAGGTGCGTTTGGTTTGGCGTGTCGATGTTGGCAAGGCTTCCGGGAGCCGCTTTGAGAGGTTATGTGTGAGGGTTTAGCTGTAACTTTGTTTGATTTGCCGACCGCGGACTGGCCACCACCCTTGTAATTCCTTCTCTTAATAGAAATCTTGTTGTCTGTGTAAATTGTTGAATTGGTTGAGTCGTTTTGTTGAGGCGTCGGTTCAAGGTGTGCCATTCGAGACAATTGAGTTGTAGAGGGTCGGCATCGGATGCCACGTCAAGGGTACAGTGAGGCGAGGCCTAGTGAATGCTCATGAGGATCAGCCTCAGGTGCCATGTCAAGGGTGTAGAGTTGAGGCCTATGAGAGCACCACCAGAGGGTCGGCCTCGGATACCACGCCAAAGGTGCAGCGAGATGATACCCAGTGGGTGCTAGTGAGGATTGACCTCGGATTCCATGCAGAGGGCGTAGAGAGTTGAGGCCTGTGAGAGCTCCCTTAAGGATCGGTCTAGGATTCTATGCCGAAGGCCAGGAAAATTGAGACCTCGTGAACGCTCATCGCCAAGGCTCGACCTCGAATACCATGCCAGGGCGTGATTCTGATATAAGAATGTCCAGGGGTTTGGAAGAGACCCTCGGGATCGGATACCATTCCAAGAGTGTAGTGTTGAGGTGGGGATCGTCAAGCTTTTATAGCCAGAGATCAGTCTCGGACGTCACGCTGAGGAACGAATTTGGGTTTCGCCAGTCGCGTGACATGGCACGTGTTTTCTTACATCACCCATTGATGCATACAAGGTGCTTAGGGAGTTGTAGAGTTGCCCGCAATAAATGCAGGAAGTTGGAGAGTTCTTTGTGGTGTCTATTAAGTCCTTTCCGTTGAGTGGTTGACTCACAACTTTCTCAAACTCCATCTTCATCCTGCGATGTCTCAGGGATCTTATGTTGAGTGGCCCGAAAATTCGTCCACGGGTAGAGGATGGTGGGGAAATGTCTCGAGAGACTGTGCTCGGCCGCACAGGGATTGGTATTCGTTTGAGGGACCATTCTTGTCCCAAATTTCGAGATATGACATTTCGCCTACTGGGTCCTGCGGGGCGACTATGTTGCTCTAATCTTTCTCTTCATAACTTGGTAGGGACTTCCTGACTAGGATCCCTCATGTGGATGTTGCTGCTTCATTGAGGCTCAGAGAAGATAGAGGTACTCCTTCTTGGGGTCAGCAGAGGTATCCTGGGTTCTGGGATCTGATGTCCCTAGCCTGGGTCGAGGGTGAGAGTTCCCATCATCAGAGGGAACTCAATGCAGATGAAGGACTCGCCATCGGTTCGGGGGCAAGTGTATGATGCCTCTTTTGCATGGCAAGTTAATCCCTTGTAAGGATCATTGCCCTACTTGGTCGGTCGGGTGCTCTTCATCATCGTACTGAAAAGGAACCGCTAGAAGAACTTGGTGATCAAATTTCTAGTGATGAAGTCGAATTTGTCCTGCAATAGTTTATTTGTTTTATACTTTTTCTCAGTCGTTGTTGTTATTATTTCGTACATTGTATTCAGACGTTTTGACGTGAAGTTTATGTTTTCCAGATGATGGTTATGTTTGAGGAATTATTCATTCTATTTCCTGTTTATGTGATAATTTCTATTGCATGCGTGGTTGTGTTCATAATTATATTGTTGAGTTATAATTGTACAAGTTATGGATGATGTGTATTATCTGCTGGGCCTTAGTTGCATGCTCGTACTTCCGTATTTTGGGAAGCGGAGCATGACAACCGTAGAAGGGGTCGAGGTACGGAAGAAACCTATGTTCTCGACAAATTGCCGTACAGGGTGATGTTCGGGACGACTTCGGCGGGTGCCCCCCCATGCTGTTTCTTTGCACGAAGGCTAAATCTGCTGGAGAGGGGGTTGTTCGGGTTGAGGTTGTTGAGGGAGTTCTTCGAATGAGGAGGAGGTGAAGGAAGATGGTTGGCTTGTCGGCTAGTAGTCGCCGCCTTCCCCTTCCCCGGAGCCATGGCTGAGAAGGTAGTTTAGGACCGACGAAGATAGATCGAAGATCTTTTTTTTTTTCACAGACGACGCCAATCTGTTGCTGCTAATTTATGTATGGGAGCAAACAGATACATGAATTCTTTTAATGAAAACAATAAAGATGAAACCTTCGCTGTTCGCCAGTGCCAACTGTTGCTGACTCCGAGATCTGATTATTGGGGACGGATGTGATCGCTTCCGTGGACCTGCAAAAACAAGCCTGAAATATTGAGGTTGGTGTCGGCGACAGACCGTCCGACGCCCAAGTCAGAAACTCAGAGATATGGTGGGTTTAGATAGCTTAATTTGCAATTACTTGGTTTTTGAAGATGTTTGGAGGTATATATAGTCGCTGAGGGGGGCCAGTTTCAAATAATTGATCTATTTCTACTTTCCAGTGTTCTGATAAGGTTGGTTACTCTCTCCATGTGAAGATCGAATCACGACTCTTCTCTTGATGATGAGATAAGAGTTTTCCGGTTCTCTCTTATGTATGGAGAGATAGAATCGGTTACCCCTAGAGATAGGGGGTTTAAACTAGGTTCTTCAGAGGAACCTAGACTCCTTTGCGTTAGGGCTGCTTTGGCAGCCCTTCATTGCAGGCCGAATCGGATTGATAAGCCTGAAAGTGGTCCAACTTCTTCTGGCGGGTCTGTATGTGCCCAAATTTACACTTTACCCCTGAGAGCTTTAAGATTCATGTCCGATTTGAACGGTTCCAATTTTGTTCTATTTTTACCCATGTCACGTACAATTAATTGTTTGCATGATCTAGCAATTGGAAGAACCAGATCCAATGAATATACATGAAAGTTTGTGTAGAATTGTAAGGAATTATGATTTTTGATGTTCACAAGGCTGCGAAGCTACTATTGCAGTTTAATTGAGTCTTTTCTGTATTATATATTAGTTTAGTTGTCGTCAATGCTCATATTATATCTTGGGTGTTCTGGTTGCTCTGTGAAAACCATGTCAGTTGATGAGGAACGGGATTACTATATTAATTCTCACCTGAACCCTTAAGGTTTTTATGGATGACTGGCATCACGTATACTCTTATTCGGCAAGCCGCATTTTATCCTTTTAGTCATTGAGTGGCAACATACACATAGCTTTTAGTCGTTGAGATAATTGACTGCTACATTAGGTTTTGGTTGTGATTGTTTACAAGATTCAATACTGTAAATCACCCTTAGGGAGGGTGAATAGGATGATTGTGTGGAATTAAAAATTTAAAATAAATTGCAAAGTAAATAAAAAGAGATAAGAAGAGCAAACAGATAGCACAAGTGACGCAACGATATAATGTGGTTCGACTCCCTGATCTACGTCCATACTACCTACTTGTAGCAATTCTCCGCCACAAGATTACTATATTAATTCTCACCTGAACCCTTAAGGTTTTTATGGATGACTGGCATCACATATACTCTTATTCAGCAAGCCGCATTTTATCCTTTTAGTCATTGAGTGCATGCTTCAATCTCAGCCATTGAATGGCATTCAAATGAAAGAAGGGAAACATACACATAGCGTTTAGTCGTTGAGATAATTGACTGCTACATTAGGTTTTGGTTGTGATTGTTTACAAGATTCAATACTATAAATCACCTTGGGGGTGAATAGGGTGATTGTGCAGAATTAAAAAGTTAAAATAAAGTGTAGAGTAAATAAAAACATATAAGAAGAGCAAACACAGATAGCACAAGTGACGCAACGATATAACGTGGTTCGACCCTCTGGTCTACGTCCACACCACCTACTTGTCGCAATTTTCCACCACAAGCGTTCCACTATAAACCCTTGTACAGTGATTCTCAGATTCAGGCCGAGAGACCTATTACACCCACAGGACTTCTAACACAAGTCCTGTCAATCTTACCGTAGTGGAAGAAAAGAAAAGAACTCAAGATCCTTAATGATCCTGACTGAATAATACAAATAGTTATCACACACACTCGGATTGATTGTTGAAAGATTAGTTCAGAAGATTTTTCTCAGAAGTAATAGGTAAAGAATACACAGTGGGTTCGTCCAAATATATAGACTGGAAAGTGTATCGATCAAAAATAGAAATGATACATTCCAAAAATGTGAACATCGCAATGTTTGGTCGACCACAATTACGGTGCAGTTGACCGTTCATCTCTCTGACGTAAAGTCGAGAGATGAAGGGTCGACTGCTTCTTACGTAACTATGACGTGCAGTCGACTGTGATGCGGTCGACCGTCATGAGGTGCGGTCGACCGTTACGCGCTGTTCATAACGAATCCACTTTATATTCTTACCAAAAACTAATCAATCACCAATCAATTAAATACCGATAAAATCTCACAAATATAGAATGATAGCAACTAGTCTTGATAGCTTTCTTGGTCACTAATCAATCATGAGCTCTTTTTGAATATCTTCTTCTTTTGCTTGATTTTGCAATCTTTCTTTATTACTTTCCTCCTTTGAATATTCTTGAATCTCTCTTGGATCTCTTATTGATATTATTTGATCCTGAAAATCTGAACAACTCAATTTAAACTTATCAGTATTTATAGACACATTTTGTGCACACCAAACTAAGAGTCAACAATCTCCCTCTTTTGGTGTGAACAAAACATGCCCTTGAATATTGAAAGTAAAAATTAAACAATTAGGCATATAAATACTTCCTTTGAATTTAGTACTTCCTGTAACACAGATTTTCATAGGTAAAGAGCTTTTAAGAGAGATTTGTAAATACAAATACTCCCCCTTAATTCAATACTTCATAGAAGAAAAAAAAATTTACTTTCAGTGTTAAAAACATTCATAAGATTCATGGAAATATTCTCCCCCCTTTTGGAACACACCAATAGGGGGCAAAAGAGACATGGAGAACATACTCCTCCAAAAGCAATTTGTAAATGAGAAGAACATTCAATAAGCGAAACAAAAAAACATGATATGAGTTTTGAGGAATATAATAATTTTGAAAATGGAGGAAAATCTACTTACATGATATCGTTAATAGCGAAACTCTTTGATGTACAGGGAGGGCTCCTCATGGTATCATAGATTTGAGATTTTCCAATACAGAGGTGAGGCATAAAACAGAAGAAGAACCAATATTATAGAAGATAATGAACAAAAGATTCTTAAAAGTCAAAACGAGTAGCCAAGAAAATAACCGGCCGAACCCCCGTCGACCGCAACACCAATTAAGCATATAAAAAAATCAACCCGACAGCAAACCGGTCGACCGCACATCTTGTAAAGACAAAAAGCAAGACAGAGGGTTATCCGGTCGACCGTACGGTCGACCGCAAATACTGAAAGCCAAACTTTTTGAAAACATAGATAAAACAAAACGAAGACCGAGAGTGTGCTGGTCGACCGCCTTGTCGACCGTACACCCTCGCAGGCGTACAGTCGCCCGTCCAGTTGACCAAAATGCATTTTCAAGCTGAAATATCAATAACATTCAGTTCTCCTTTCACAGAATAAAATCGTTTTTCATCTAAAGATTTAGTAAATATATTAGCAAGTTGAGAATGAAATGAGTTTAAATTTGCTTACCAGACAAATAATTAAACTAAAATTGTTTTACTTTTAAAAAATATGATCTTCCCTTTTCTTTTCTTGATAGGGAGCAAAAGTATTGTTTTCATCCGTCATGAGCTTTAGGCATCCACTATCAAGGTGCTACCAATCTTTAGGTGAAGTGCATTGATGTACCTACATTAGATTAGCATGTATCCAAGTAGGTACTGTTCCTGCACTTGTATTCTTCTTTATCCAAACGAAGTTAGTATTCCTTTTTAAAGCACAATTATAAGAAATATGCCCTAATCTACAACAATAGTGACAAGTAATGCGATTATGCTTTGGATCATGCACATATGGATAATTGTGTGTTGGTTTATAACTACTTTGGTGGATATACATATGTGTATGACAATATTGCTTAGATTTTTGATGTTGTATTGGCTCATTGTAAACAAGCCCTCGATTATCATGATAAGATCTTGAATTCTTTGTAATAAGGTAACTAGGCCCTTCATATTTTTCAACAATTTTTTCGAGCTCCATTACTCTTTTACAAAGTCTTTTTCTAGTCATCTCATCGTATTTAGTGTTCCAACGAAGAGTGTCTAGGGTAGCATCAAGTATTCTATTTTGCTCAAGAGCTTCGTTACAACCTTCCACTACCTCATCAGATTTTCTTTTATATTCTTTTAAATCATCAGTGAGCTTAGCAATATAAACAGATTTCTCATGAATTTCTCTCAAGTGTTCATCATGTGTTGCTAAGGATTCTTGAATTTGTTGTTTTAAGAGTTCATTTTCCTCTAGCAATACATCATGATCTTTTCTAAATGACTCGAATTTTTTCATGATCAAAGAATTTTTATTTTTTAGTTTTTAATTTTTAGTGATGCAAGAGTCATGAGATTCATTTGTAATTTGTTTATATTGTCTTAGTTCATGACTCAATTTCTTAGCATAATCTTTTAATCCGTTACACATATCACCAACTCATCATAAGTGGGTTCTTCGATTACCTCTTCTTGAGATGGTGATTGCACCTCACCATTCCCAAGAGCCATGAAGCCGATATTGTTGTAATATTGCTCATCTTCACTTGAATCTGAGTCTAGCCACGTAGCCTTCAACGCCTTCTTTCTCAATCCTGAATTGTAGTGATGATAATCTTTGTTCCTACCTTTTGATAGGGGACAATTTAGGCGTATATGTCCTGGCTTGTTGCATTTGTAGCACACATTATTTTTGTCTTTGTCTCTTTCTCCTTGTGACCTGCTGTACTTTTTGCGTTTGAGATGCTTACAAAATTGTTTAGTTAGCTGTATGAAATCTTCGTCTGAATCTGATTTTGATGGACATGATTTTTCTGCTTTTAGAGCAATGGTCCTCTCTTCAGTTTTTGGTTCAATCCCGATGTTCTGTCTGTATCATTTAGTTTCTGTCATCTCCATCTCGTATGTCTTCAGCTTTTCTTGGAATGTATAGTAATCGAATCCCTTTTCCTCAAGGGTTTCCCTCATTGCAGCAGCTTTTACATCCCACTCGGGCGTGAACAACTTATGAGTTTTCCGACCTTTCGGTCATTATCCAACCCCTTTCCTAAGCTCTCAAGCTCGTGTGCAATGATATCGAAACGAGCAAGCATTTGATCTACGTTTTCTCCTAGCAACATATGAAAAACATCAAACTTATAGAAACATAAATTTACTTTAGCTTTTACCTCAGAAGCAGTTCCCTCATATCGTTTCAGCATGTTGTTCCAAATTTCGTATGCTGTCTTACAATTTCATCCGCATTGCATTAATTCCTCATTGTTCAATCCTGCATAAAGTGTTGTCATAGTCATGGAATTTGCAGTTTTCAATGCTAGTTCAGCTTTTGTGAATGCCCTCTTTCCATCGCTGACAGGAATCTCAGTTTTGTTTATGCACATGTTCCATACTTATTCTCCAAGCATCTGTAGAAAATGAGACATGCAAACTTTTCAAACATCATAGCATTTTTCATCAAAAAATGGCGAGCTTATAAGACTTGTCCCATTGGAGACGAATGACTCCGATGAGTACAAGTTTTCGGGAGGAGGGATTTCGGGCATTGGACCTTTTGCTTAAAGCTTTTAAGCTTTTGATAAGTACCTCGCTCTGATACCACTGTAAATCACCCTGGGGGGGGGGGGTGGTGAATAGGGTGATTGTGCGGAATTAAAAATTTAAAATAAAGTGCAGAGTAGATAAAAAGAGATAAGAAGAGCAAATACAGATAGCACAAGTGACGCAGCGATATAACGTGGTTCGACCCCCTGGTCTACGTCCAAACCACCTGCTTGTAGAAATTCTCCGTCACAAGCGTTCCACTATACTCAAACCCTTGTACAGTGATTCTCGGATTCAGGTCGTGAGACCTATTATACCCACAGGACTTCTAACACAAGTCCCGTCAATCTCACCGTAGTGGAAGAAAAGAAAAGAACTCAAGATCCTTAATGATCCTCACTGAAGAACACAAATAGTTATCACACACACTCGGATTGATTGTTGAAAGATTAGTTCAGAAGATTTTTCTCAGAAGTAATAGGTAAAGAATACACAGTGGGTTCGTCCAAATATATAGACTAGAAAGTGTATCGATCAAAAATAGAAACGATACATTCTAAAAATGTGAACAGCGCAAAGTTCGGTCGATCGCAATTACGGTGCGGTCAACCGTTCATCTTTCTGACGTAAAGTCGAGAGATGAAGGGCCGACTGCTTCTTACGTAACCTGTGACGTGCAGTCGACTGCGATGCGGATCGACCGTCATGAGGTACGGTCGACTGTTATCGCGCTGTTCATAACGAATCCACTTTATATTCTTACCAAAAACTAATCAATCACCAATCAATTAAATACAGATAAAATCACACAAATATAGAATGATAGCAACTGGTCTTGATAGCTTTCTTGGATACTAATCAATCATGAGCTTTTTTTGAATATCTTCTTCTTTTACTTGATTTTGTAATCTTTCTTTATTACTTTCCTTCTTTGAATATTCTTGAATCTCTTTTATATCTCTTATTGATATTATTTAATCCTGAAAATCTGAACAACTCAATTTAAACTTATTAGTATTTATAGACACGTTTTGTGCACACCAAACTAAGAGTCAACAAATACTTTCACACAAACGATTCTTCGTTAAAATGGGTTGGGCTAGATGTGTTTTTTCTGTTATTGATGTTTTGCAGCCCTTTTCTCCCTCATCTGGGTGCAATGTTTTGGCTTGATTTGTTCACAGCTCGCTTGTATATATATACAGTCGAGTACGAAAATTGGTGGCAGTCTTCTAGTGGAGGTAGGAGTATACAAATATACTTTACATCCATCAAAGTATAATGAATATATTCAGTTATTTATGTGTTTGATACAAGGGAATTTGAGGCACCAAGTACCAACTTGGGGAAAGATAGCTTCATACATTAACTTAGAGGAGGGATTCAAACTCCCACATCGACCACCTACCCATATTTGCCAGTCTGTTATAAACCTCGTTCTTTCACATCTGATGCATAATGTGATATACAATCCTTATCTGCATCAGCAAATATGATAGATTGGAAAGAGCTTCCAAAGAATTTTACGGAAGCGAAAATTCAGCAAATGTGAAAAGAAAAAATGTGTCCTAGAATTTATCCTCTTTATGCTATTTATTTTCCTGGAGAGAACTGGACAAAATATTTTCCGGAAAATTATTTTGCATAATATTTAATTCGTATTTAATTCCTTCTCAGGGATGTAATTATCGTCTTCTTGTTCCTCACCAGGAGGGAAGAAAGTATCGTAGTAAATATCCTTGTACTCATCCTCCTCAAAACGATTGAATACCAGCAACTTGAGCCATCTCTAGCTTCAATTTTAAATTGGATCCAAGAAGATGACACTTCTCAGCTGTCTTTTTGGGTAATGCTACACCTACTACCAAATCTACAACCTTCTCCTTTACTACCTTAGGTGGCACATTACTATTGAATGTTCCTACCACCTACTCTACAATAACCCCCACTAATAGTGTGCCACTTAAGGTAGTAAAGAAAAAGGTAGTAGATTTGGTAGTAGGTGTAGCATTACTCTTTTTTTAAGGCTACATTTGAAAAAAAACCCTTGAACTATCACCTTTATGCAGAAAACTCCCATAACCCTTTTTTATGCAGAAAACCCCCCTAAACTATTGTTGTAAAAAACCCACCCGCCAACGTGAAAATTCTGCTAAAGTTAAGGGAGGTTTTTGACAATAATGCAAAAAACATATGATGTTTTTTGAAACAACTTGTAAAGATGAATGAGGTTATTTGATACAAGGCAAAATTTAAAAAAACGTCACAATAGTTTGGCGCTGTTTAAAAAAACGTCACAAAACTTTGACTTTTTAAAAAAACCGCACAAAGTTTAACTCTCAACTCACGGAGTTATCCAACCGTTAACTGGGATGATAGTTATGTGATGTTTTTTTAAAACATATGGGAACTTTTGTGATGTTTTTTTAAACAGAATAATAGTTCTGTGTTGTTTTTTTAAACAAAACAATAGTTTTGTGATGTTTTTTTAAACATTACGTATAACCCAGTTAACGGTTGGATAACTTCGTGAGTTAAGAGTTAAACTTTGTGCAGTTTTTTAAAAAGTCAAAGTTTTGTAACGTTTTTTTAAACAGCGCCAAACTATTGTGACGTTTTTTAAATTTTGCCTTGATACAAGTAGAAAGTTAGATGTGGTTTTTTGAAATACTTCAAGGTTTTTTTTTGCTGCAACAACCATACTTCAGGAGGGTTTTCTGCAAAAAAAAAAGGTCAGGAGAATTTTCTATATAAAGGCCATAGTTCAAGGGATTTTTTTTTCCTTTCAAATTTAGCCTTTTTTTTTACCAAGGAAGGGTAGGGGGAAAACCCTACCTCAAGATCTAGATTAGCATGTATACGACAAAATATATACAAAAACATAGGCTAGGGCACTACCGAGAACAATGGGAGGGTAAGTGAGATAAGTAGGGTGAATGAGATGTCGTTCAAACCTAGAGTGAAAAGAGGGCAGAGGACTACTGTCATACACCTCTATTTGTCCTAAGCTTGAGCTCATATACAAACACCCACCAATATCAAAGATCCCCTCCCACAAAGAGGCATCTCAAAAAGTACCTGAAAGCTATCAAAACATGAAGCTAAAGATGCAGTTATAGAGTTATTACAAGACCAACTAAAAAAGTAGCAACAACTAACTTAACACACAAAAAGGCACCCGGTGCTTCAAAAAAAAAAAAAAAAAAAAAAAAAAACAGAGGTTGATTCTTCACTGCGGATCTATAGTCAGTTGTGGGATGTTTGTGGCTCCTCGTCGATGATTTCCACCACTCACAACAGGGAGGGTAACATATTTGGAGGAGGCTCTGAACACCATGTTCACTCAGCACTTCTAATAGTTTGGCCTTCTTCCTGCTTGTAAGAGTTGCATGCAACCAAGTACTGAAATGGAAATTTACATCAATGATGAGCTTCTCAAAGGTGGAAGATGCAAAATTAAATATCACATAATTTCTTTATAGCCAAAGCACCCTACAAATACTAGCAACCGACTAGCACCAAACTTTTTCAATATGAGGCCTAGATGGAGCAAAACACCAAGAGGAGAAGCAAGAGTGCAGTGAAGTGGGGAGTGTAGTGAGGTGGAGAAGAGTGCAAAAGTGTAGCCAAACATCTCTAGCCAGGGGGCAAACAAAAAAGATGTCGACACAGAATTCAGATGAGCATGCACAAGTCGTGCATGTTTCATCCCCTATCCAACCCCTTTTCTATAAGTTTGCATTAGAGGCAAGACTTTTCCAACTTAGCATCCACAAGAAAATTTTGCATTTAACATAAGTCTTCCAAGTAGCAGCAACATATAGTGAGATTATCCCTTTGTTGATGAAGAGGAAGTAAGCAGATTTGATGGTATATGACCCTGTTGTTGTGTGTTTCCAACTTAGGATGTTTCTGCCATCAAAAGGAGCAGAGGCAACAACAGTTTCCATTATTTTTTCCTTCTCCTCAGCAAACTCCCCAACCATAACTCTTCGCAACTAGGGTCTCCACACCCAATGTCCATCAACCCAGTACCCCTGAGTAAGAAGAGCTGCCCGAATATCCCAAGCATCCTCAAAAAGCTGGGGGAAGTTGTGCTCAATGCTCAAGCCAGCCAGTGATCTCCATAACAGAATGGAAGAGTTGTTACAAATTTTCCAAAAGATATAAGATAGAACTGATGCTTCAGAGGGTAAAGATTTAAACAGAATGCAGATGCTGGGGAGGGAAGATGGTAAAGTGCATAAACTTCAATTATAGTAGATTGATTGATGGGTCTGGCTCACAAGGTTATGTGGTTCAACTACCAGTTTTCACCACCACTTCATCAATAGAGCTTGATTGAAAATAATGAGATGAAGAATGTAACACCCCGAATTTCAAAACAGACTGAATTGAAGTTCTACAACATCATTTCACTTCTCTTCGTACAATTTTACAAGAAAATTAAAACTTTTATTATATCAGTGTTACATCTTAAATTACATTTAAACAACGGAAGAAATTTACAATAATTACATGAATAAAAGGTACAACACTTAAAACATTCTTTAAGCAGCATGCATACTTTAATCATGTCAATATTTTTGTCCTGCATAGAAACTGTGGGCTCGTCAGTTCATTCAACTGATGCAAGGATATAATACATCAATTTTCTCCTACTTAGAAAGCACACACTTGTCACAAACAAAACTACGGAGACTATCCTATAGATGTCATGTTGTGCTGTGCACTTAGTCCTTAATGCGGTTGTTTATATTATATGACACTAATGCTCACTTGTTCGGATTCTACGCATCCCATACTATATAGGTCCGAGGGCAAGCTCTTAATCGTGCTTTATCTTGTAGGGTTCAGTCCCTCGCCATGACTTAAACTACTACGGTAACTACGGTAAGTATCCTAGATGTTCTATGAATTACGATCCCATGTCCAGAGAATGTGGAGGGGAATTCCACGCATGGACATGACGCATCATGCAGGCAATCTATGGACAATTCAGCCTCCGTCATGGAACGATGGCACCACCCGTAGTCACCAAACACCCCACAAGCGTCGCCACCAGGGACGATAATTTCGGAGTAGTGCTCACGCCGTGTCATGATGCATCAAGCAGGCAATCTGTGAATCACTCTCACACCGCCAATTCGATGGCCCTCATACTCGTGTTTTTCTCTTACTTTCGTCACATCACCACTATGTGTCTAGTCCTTAATTATTTGAATCATGAATAAAATCAACCCCTAGAGTTAGCTCTCTCTATACTGGTCTTAATCAACAATATGACCAAACTTGGTCTTTCATCTCAATAGTTCATCTCAAAAATAATTTATTCACTTACCGGTAATAGGACTTAGCTATCCTCTAGTCCAAATCCCATTTCATGTTCATAAATTGAGTATTCACACTCACCAATATCTTCATAAGTTATCATGATTCTTTTCATTTCAATTCATGTATTATTTTCCACAATAAAGAGACAAGTTTATTCCATTTTTCATAATTTCTCAAATTACAAATCTAATCTCACAATTTTTCTTTGCATTCATAAGTCTAAAATATCTCATTTATTTGAACCAAGTGAATTTATTCACATTTGCATCAAGTCATGAATTTCTTAGAAAACTTCTCACAAAAATTTCTTAAAAGAGACTAATTATTGCTTTATCTCATAAAAGTATTCATATTAATTCTCTAACTTGATCTATAATTCTTTATTAAGCAATAGCAATTTTCCATAAGATCCAATTAATTTCAGAATAATTATAATAATTTTTATGAATTTATTTGACATAAAATCATTTTAAAAAATCATTTTGTCCAAAAAATCAGAATTAAAAAAAAACTTGGCTAACGCCAGGTTTCGAACCGCACACACACACACAGCCGCTGCGCTATAGTAACATTACTGTGGCGCAGCTGCTAACTAGAAAGGCCAACAGCGCCAGGCGTTGAGAGAGGCATTTAATAACCCCTTATACTATTGGGTTCGGCATTGAGTTAATTTCACAAAATGGAAAAATGAAGAGTCCATACAGAGACTCGAACTCATGACCTCTTGCTACAGTGACGTTTTTATTTTGCACCCACTCACCAGAATGGACAGAGTGACTAACCCGCAGGAAAAATAATTACAAGTAGTTTTGTATATGACTGTAGTAATTCTAGTTCATAAAAATAGTTCATTTCTTTTGAAATACGTTTTGTTCCTTGAGAAACATAAAAATTTTCCTGATTGGATTTCTTTGATAATTATGCAGTAATTTAAGATTTTAAAAACCATTTAACTCTCAATTTTCCCATATAGAAGTCTATTCTTTTATTTGTACAAAATTGGTCCCAAAAAGCTTTATGTCTTCTTAACTTGTTTCTTTTCAAAGAGAAAGTTTTAATTTGATAATTCTCAAGTAGATTACTCTTTATTAAACTAATGATTTCCTCCTTTTCTTGTTTTATCAATAAAAATCCAATCTTTCTCTTAACTTAGCCCTAACTACAAAATGTTCATTTTAACAAAACAACTTGTAAAATTTGGGGATTTTTGTATCAATCTTATTAACAATAAACATGCATGATTTGTTAATCAATTTACTTTCATAACATGGAGATTTCCTCATAGTTCAAAATAACACATTTCTTCATATTACATTCATGAATAGCTCATGCAATTTCACATGGGTTCATTTTCTCCTCAAACATGGTACTAACATAAAGTAATATTTCCCTTTCTTGTTCATTTTAACATGATCACACACATAAACCTAGCATGGTAACTAGTTAGAAGTTGGAGAAAATTGCCCACCTTTAATAGAGAGAAAAACAACAAGAATTCCTAAAGGATCTCCTAGAATGAACAAGCGAAGCCTTCTCCTCCTAGATCGAGCCACCAATTGACTTCTCCTCCTAGTTGGTATGCAACCCGAGCCTCCCCTTGCTTCTTGAAGAATGTCAGCCACTCTACACACACTAGCACTCAATCTTTGAATCACAACTCTCCTAATATTTTACTCACAATCTTGTCTTTCTCTTTTTTTTTCAATTCTTTTTCAAGTGTAAATGTGAGTGAATGAGAGGGGGGTATTTATACTAATTTGGAGTGCAAATGGAGGGCTAGGATTTCTTCAAATGGTTAAGGATCAAAGGCCAAGATGAATTAGGGAGTTGTAGCAACTACCCATGATGGAGCAACCACCTCTCCACTTCATCTACCTCTCCCTCTCTCTTTGATACAACCCGGCCTCACTCCCATGGTGCAATTGCACGTGCTAGTGCAATGCACATGAAAACTAGTACCCCCTACCAAAACTTGTTCATGCAATTTTTAATTAATTGTTTACTAAATTGGTCTACACTACAAGTTAGGTTAATTAAAAGAAGAATTAAATTAAATTGGCTCACTAATGGGACAAAAGACCATGGGCTCTAGTGAATTAATTAATAAATTAATTATAATGGGCTAGAAAGAGATAATTAGGTCTAGGATTTTATTTAGGCTTTAAAAATAGATCTTTTAGGAAAATAAAGAGAATAATTATTAGCTCAAGCTATAACGAAATATTTTTCTCTAGAAAATGCATATGAAATTATACGTGCAAAACACGTAGAATCACAAACTCTAATAAATAAAAATTTAGGATGTTACAAAGAATACCTAATCCATCCTGAGTCTTTGGTTGACAAGCTCTATGCCATTTCACGCTTGCCTTTCCCCTGCAATCCTCATATGTTCGAGACCATAAGAACCTGCTTATGATTTGATCCAATCTCCTGATGACCCACATTGGCAGTTTGAAGAATGAAGCATAATAAACAGGGAGTGCTGAGATGGCTAAATTGATGATGAAAAGTCTTCCTCCTTTGGAAAGCATTTTATCTTTCAGTGAAGAAAGTCTTTTCTCTACTTTAGCAATGAGTGGCATCCAAGCGCTTGTCTTGGGCTTGCCTCTATCCAATGGCATACCTAGATACTTAACATGTAGCTTCTCTTCTTGGCATTCAAGAATGTGAGAGAAAATAACTTGTTTTGCGATGGATCTGCCAAAGTAAATCAGTGAGTATTGCCGCTGATTTCGGTGTGGGGGCAATCAGATGAATATGTGAGTTCGAAGGGAATCGAATGGGTCAAACTGACCACTTCCACCATTGTTGGGCTGGCTTCTAGCTGCTCCCGTTGACCTGCACAAAGTTCGAAACACTGGGGTTGATCCCGGCAACGAACCCTCCGACGCTCTTGTCAGTACTCAGAAATGAATATGAAAGAGCTTTAGGTAGGCAAAGAGTGATCCCCTTATAACAGTAGAAGGTAGGACGTTTTTATAGTTGCCGTGGGGATCTGCTTCGAGATAAGAACAAATCTCTACTCCCCAGTGTGGCTGGATAGAAGCGGTTAGAACCACCTCCTAAGGATGAGGACGAATCAGGATCTCTCCATATCCTTCGGAACTGGCTCTTAATGGGTTAGGACCCATACCCAGTTGAACAGATCCGTTCATGGGTTATTGGGCACTAGAGAAGAGACCCAGTTCCCATTCCGGACCCGTCTGTGGGTGAAATTACCGTTTTTGCCTCTGTGAACTTTAAGATTCGTGTCCAATTTGAACGGTCCCGATTTAATCCCATTTTTAGCCATATCACGAGCCCCCTCTCCTAAAGACTGTTTGTCACAGCTTTTGGGGAGGAGTTTTGTTGTTTCAATGGCGTTCAGGACTTTATCTGAGTTCTACAAAGGGGTTCGAATCTTGTTCGAGGAGTAACAATGTTTCTCTGAGCTGGTAACATGCCCTAGATTGTTCTCAGGCTCTTCTGGATTTTTGGTGATTTTTCTCGATTTCTATGTTTTTTTTTCGAATCATTTATTCAATTTTGCAAATCGATGATTTTTTTTCTTCTGAGAGCACTAATTAATTATTCTAACCAATAATTATTTACCCAGGGACTCAAAATTATTTTCCCGAATTTATAATTATTTTTTAGAATTTTTAATTAATTTTCCTGAATTTTTAACCTTTTTTTGCAATTTTTAAATATATATTTCGAATTAATAAATAAAAAATAAGTTTAATCACCATATTATCAACGTGGAAGAATCTGGGACGTCCATCGCATGCTTGCGCGAATATCTGAATGATCAGAGGGTGGATCTATGCTTTGATGACATGGTAGAATATGGGGCGTCCATCAGATCTAGGCGAGAACATCTGAGTGATCGGATGGCTCCCATGATGAGAAGGCATTTTTCCCCTCGTTTGGGGGTCGGTGGCAAAAATGCTCGGCACCAGTCACCGACCCCTTTAGCCACTTCGGTCGGTGGACACGTGTCCGGGTTGAGATTGAGGTCCAGGGGGTTCGGCATATATTGCCAAAGCCGAGAGGGACCTCGAGATGACGACACATGTCTGGGTGGAGGCTGAAGTCGAAGGGGTTCGGCGTATGTTGCCGAAGTCGAGAGGGACCTCGAAAAGGAGACACGTGTCTGGGATGACCGTTGACTGGTCAGAGCGTTTTCTCGTGTTTGGACTTCAGTGGCAAGAGCGCTCGGCACACGTTGCCAAAGTCCAAGAGAGATTTTTTCTCGCTTTTGGACATTGGTGGCTAGAACGCTCGATGCACGTTGCCGAAGACCAAGAGAGATTTTTTCTCACATTTGGACGTCGGTGGCAAGAACGCTCGGCGCATGTTACCGAAGACCAAGAGAGATTTTTTCTCATATTTGGACGTCGGTGGCAAGAACACTCGGCGCACGTTGCCAAAGTCTGAGAGAGATTTTCTCACATTTGGGCGTCAGTGGCAAGAACGCTCGGCGAACGTTGCAGAAGTCCAAGAGAGATTTTTTCTCACATTTGGACGTCGGTGGCAAGAATGCTTGGTGCACGTTGCCGAAGTCTGAGAGAGATTTTCTCACATTTGGGCGTCGATGGCATGAACGCTCGGCGAACGTTGCCGAAGTCCAAGAGAAATTTTTCTCACATTTGGACGTCGGTGGCAAGAACGCTCGGCGCACGTTTCCGAAGACCAAGAGAGATTTTTTCTCACATTTAGACGTCGGTGGCAAGAACGCTCGGTGCATGTTGTCGAAGTCCAAGAGATATTTTTTCTCACATTTGTACATCGGTGGCAAGAACGCTCGGTGCACTTTGCCAAAGTCCAAGAGATTGGCACGTGTCGTGCTGACCGTTTGACCGTCGACTAGTCAAATGCTTGTTGAGTTTCCTATCGTCTTGTGGTAGATGGGCCAAGCTTTTGAATTTTTGAAGCCCGTTAGTTTTGATTTGTGTGCAGCTTCTATAAAACTTCACCCCCACCCCTCACTTGTTCATTTATCTAGTTTTTACTCAGACGACTAGTTTTCACTAGCGGAAGCTTCAAGCGAGATTTTACTGACTTCCGGTGATATCTTCGACCGTCGCTGTCACTTCAAGGTAACTCAACACATAGCTTATTTTTTTAGAAAATGTCTAGTTTTCCCTCGAGGACAGAGACCTCCCCTTCTCGTCGATGAGCCGACCTCGAGCCAAGTTCCTCCAGCCGACAAAGGCAAAGCCGTAGAAGGGCCTACTTCGGTCGTGGTAGAGACGGTAGTTAAGGACTTACAGAGGATGGGGGAGTTCAGTAAGATGCCTGGGGTCCTGACTGGACTTTAGAGGGTTCGGGAACTGCCGGAGGAGCACACCGAACGTATTATGTATGGCATGGGGCGGAGCTTCGAAGAGAACGCCGCGAGGGAGACTTCGGAGGTTGACGATACCATCTCTATACTCAATGAGGCCGACCTGGTATCAGTTCGAGAATGCTTTCTGATCCCTGAGGAGTTTGAATTGATGCTGCCTGGGCCTGGAGTGAGGGCCAATTCACCGATGTCGGTGAATATGTGCTTCTGGCCGGTCGACGCCTTCATAGCCAGGGCACGGGTGCCTCTCCACCCCTTTGCCGTCGAGGTGCTGGGGTTGTTTCGGATCAGTCCAATTCAGCTCATGCTAAACGGGTAGAGGGTGATCAACAGGTTCATCCTCCACTGTCAGGCGGCGGAGATTGAGCCGGATCTGAGAGTGCTCCGGACCCTATACCGACTTCACCAGCAGCATAAGTCAGAGTTCAGGTTCTACCTGGCTCTGAGGCATGGCGCCCGGCTCATTAGCTGCCCCGACTCGATAAAGCACTAGAGGGACAAGTATTTTCTCATCCAGAGTCGATAGCCATGGAGCATCCCCACGAGTTAGGTCGAAGAGGTGTCGAAGAGAGTGAAGGAGAGTCTGGTGCTTTACCCCAATGAAGAAGACATGGTTCGGATTCTCCTCGACCGACCGAAGCTCGAATGGAGGGACCTGACCGAGGAGGTGCTTTTCAGGGGGGGGGGGCTCAGCCGCATAAATGGATAAACCCTAGTATGCAGTCCACCTTTTTTTTGTGTTCGGTTTTACTCGCACGTAATCACTACTCCTTTTTGTGCAGAAATTATCGACTTCGACTCCATGCTAGCACAACACGAGGCTCTTAGCAGCAAGGCTCCGAGGAAGAGGAAGAGGGTCACTACAAAGGTGTCCTCTCTGAGACCCAAGACGGTTACCACAACTGTAGAGCAGGCGGAGACATCGGCCACTGTGGTCCAGAGGGCACCAACCCTAGCAGCCGCTTTGGTATCGATGGAGGCCGGGGAGTTTCCCTTAGTAGCTGCTCTGCGAATGGAGGCCGAACCTCTGACGACCGAGGCCGAAGTGTTCCTGACCGAGGAACACAAAAAGATCGTCGTCCCAGATTGGCAGGTCCAGAAGCTCGACGGGTTTCTTAGTGACTCGACATCGAGCGTGCAGGCAGTTTGGCATCTCGCAATGCCGAAGGACCGGGTCGCCATGGATGCCGGTGGAGTGGGAGATGATGCACTCAAGATCGTTCGAGCCCCAGTATCGGTAAGCACTGTGGATTAGCTAGTTGTACACTTGTATTTTTTCTTAGTTCTCAATGTAGCTTTGTTTTCTTTTCACAGATAATCTGCCACTTCGGTCATCTAATGGAAAAGATGACCGAACTTGAGAAAGAGGTGAAGCAGGAGACAGATAGGGCTTGAGCGGAGAAGGCTCGGATCACCAATGAGCTTGAGTAGCTGAAGGCCGAAGCCGAGGGGAAAAGGACGAGGATGGAGTACCTCGATGGTCTCGTGGTAAAGCTCGAGGCTGACATCACCGTTCTGCTCTAATAGAAGGAGTCGACAGCGAAGGAAAGGGAGGAGGCTGTCGAGGCTGCTAAGATCATCGCCGCCATGGAGGCCGAGGCGATGGAGAGGGCGTAGGGGTTCCTTGCGGTCAACATGGCAAAGGCCTACGCCCGGGCCCTTGAGCAAGTGAAGGAGAGCTACCCGAGGTGGACTGCTCCGGATGGCGTCTCTTCGCCGACCCCGTCCCGGGATTCAACGATGCCTCCGAGGACGGTGAAGAAGGGGACGACGATGTGGAGGTCAAGGTCGACGATGCCGGAGGGGAGCCCGGTTCGGAGGCCACGCCCTTGGTGATCGTCGCCACACCGCACGGGTTGGATCCGGCAGCGACCGGCAACCACGACAAAGAGGTCCGACCTTGACTTTTAATTCATAGTTTTGATAAGATATGTATTGCCTAATTGCGGACTGGCCACCACTTGTAACTTTTGAATTTCAATGGAATGAAAAACTTTTGAAATCTTTTTGGCTAAGTGTTCATTGCAATTTGTCTAATTTGCTTCTGGGCTGTCTTGTTGTGGCTTTGTTTGAACTACGTATCTTGGCTTTTTCAGATCATCGAAGTATCTCAGTTGGTCGAAGTATCCAAGATTGCCGAAGTGTCTTGACTCCGTACTGGTCTTAGGGTCACAAAGCTGGGCCTTGTTCGAACTTGAGAGAGGTTGTTTAAAGCTGAGTCGGAGTTGAACTACCTCAAGCTGATGTTGTCCCGTCGAACCTCTGAGCTGAAACGGCTGAAGGAGAAGCGTCGCGAAGTGCTCTCCGAAGGGGAGGAGACGTGTCCCTCGATGGCCGTTAGCTAGGGCTTAAGATTAAAATTTCTTCGTTAGTCTCTGTTAGATGTCAGGGCTTAGAGAGATGGGCTGAAGAATGTGGTGCTCGAGAAGGGCTTTGAGGCGGCACAACTTCGTAGGACCATCACTGAAGCTTCACGCGCGGGTAGCTCGAGCCGAATGCCACAACCTGAAGATAAGAGTGACGGATGAGTTGCTGAAGGAACAGGTCATAGAGCTAGAGGTCGAGAACCATCGACTACGATGGCTTTCCGATGGGAGTAACGTCAGAAGCACTTCCTACCCCCAAGGTGAGTATGCACAAGGGAGGTCGTTCCACTAGTTGGCGCTACGCTCGCCCCCCGTCGTGAGGCACCCTAGCGATGCACAGAGCAAAGTAGCTAGATAGTCGAGCGGAGCATCTGTTGGGGTAACACTTAGGCTCTTAGGTGCCGACGATGCGACTCGGCTCGTCGGTTTGGAGACCTCTGCGGAAGTAAGGCCACATCAACACAGTGCTCGCCGGCCTCATTTGTCACTTAAGAGAAGCATCCTGCTCCCTAGGAGGGGTTAGGGCAGATCTTTGTAATTTTGTAACCTTTGTTTCGATAAAGGAGTTGTACCTCGATGTAAAGATGAGTTGTTGGTCTATAGTTAGACTTGTACCCCAAATTTTAAGGAAATAGTGAACTCATTTCTTGAACTTGTGTGTTTTGTTATCGTTTGCAAGCGTATCACCAGTTGTGGAACATCACAGGTCACCGAAGTCCATGAGATTGATTTTTCTCGTATTTGGACGTTGGTGGCAAGAATGCTCGGCCCTCGTTGCCAAAGTCCAAGAGATTGTTTTTTTGCGTATTTGGACATCGATGGCAAGAATGCTCGGCCCTCGTTGCCGAAGTCCACGAGATTGATTTTTCTAGTATTTGAATGTCGGTGGCAAGAGTGCTCGACATGCGTTGCCGAAGTCCAAGAGATTAATTTTTTGCGTATTTGGTCGTCTTCCGAGCTTTTCGTTAGAGAATGTTTTCCGAACTTGTCGTTAGAGAGTGGGAGCAATTCCGAATGGTGAACCACCTCATACTCGCTTAGAAGTGAGTAGTTAAAGCGGAATTGAACCAAGTGTTGGACTCCGAGCATGTCGTTTAGATAATATCAATAGTTGTAGGAGCAATTCTGAATGGTGAACTACTTCGTAATCGCTTAGAAGCAAGTAGTTGAAGTAGAATCAAACCAAGTGTTGGACTCTGAGCGTGTCGTTTAGATAATGTCAACAGCTGTGGGAGCAATTCCGAACGGTGAACCACTTCGTACTCGCTTATAGGCAAGTAGTTGAAGCGGAATCGAACCGAGTGCTAGACTCTGAGCCATTGTTCTTAGAGAGTTTTGCGCGTCTCAAAACAAACCAACTAAGTTATTATAGACAAAAATTCCCAGGAAGTAACTCGCCTTTATTAAAGATGACTTGAGTGGCTGTTTTTGAGTTGCAAGACACTCTTAGATTTTGAAAAGGAAAATAACAAGGTAGATAAAAACATCGAATAGAAAATTGCTCGACTCAAGAGTTGTCTGAAGTTGCTTGGAGCGGTGTTACAACACCCTCTTGGTACTTCATTAAGTGGTCAGCATTCCAAGTCCTCGGTATTTTCCTGCCCCGTGGGTCTTCAAGTTGATACGCGCCAGAGCAAATAACTCTGGAGACCCTATACGGACCTTCCCAATTGGGTGCTAGCTTGCCCTTCTTACGGGAAAGAGAGATTGATAGCTTTCGGAGTACTAGGTCCCCCTCTTTGAGATTAGCGGGTCGGACTCTCTTTGTTGTAGGACTGGGTGATCCTGCGTCGGTACAACTCCTGTCTGATGGAAGCTCTTTCGCGGATCTCATCGATGAGGTCCAAACTATTGCGAAGCTTGTTCACATTTTGTTCTTCATTATAGGCGATCAATTGGGGCGAAGGTAGGTCGACCTCTAGGGGGATGATGGCTTCGGAGCCGTCAGTAAGATTGAAGAGGGACTCTCCTGTCGGGGTTCTCTTCGTGGTGCGGTAACTCCACAATACATTGGGGAGTTTTTCGACCCATGAATCCATGGCGGATTTATCGAGCCTCTTCTTCAGGTCGGAGAGTATTTGTCGATTAGCGTTCTCTGCTTGGCCGTTGGACTGAGGATAGGATATTGAGGAGAACCACTGCTGTACGCCTAGGTCGGAGCAGAAGTTGCAAAAGTTTGCCCCTGCGAATTGGGTTCCGTTGTCAGTTACGAGGATACGGGGTACACCAAACCGACAAATAATGTTCTTCCGAAAGAACTTCTAAACCTTATTCTCAGTAATTGTTGCAAGGGGGTCGGCCTCAATCCACTTGGAGAAGTAATCTATCGCCACGATCAGAAACTTCAGCTGGCCTGACGCTGGAAGGAACGGACCGAGCAAGTCCACTCCCCACATTGCAAAAGGGGATGGACTTGCCAAGGGGTAGAGCTAAGCTTGTGGTAGGCGGCGGATCGGAGAGAATCTCTGGCAGGAGCCGCATTGGCAGACGTACTGTTCGGAGTCGCTAAGGAGTATGGGCCAGAAGTAACCATAATTTAAGAGCTTACGGGCGAGGGATCTCGCTCCCAAGTGCGTGCCACACATCCCATCATGGTCTTCCTTAGGGCATAGAGTGCTTCTTCGGGGGAGAGATACTTTAGGTAGAGTCTGCCGTCGATCTGAGTGTAGCAGCATTTGTACATGACTCCATCAATGAGTGTATACCGCTCGGCTCTGGTCCTGAACCTTCTTGCCTCTCTTGGGTCGACTGGGAGAACTCCATCTCTAGGGTACTCGAGTAGGGGCTTCATCCAATTTTCCCCAAGTGTTAGGGGCAAGGTCTCCATCGGCTCCAAGTTGTCATCTTCAATACTAGGTCTCAGGAGGACCTCTATCAATACGGTTCACTCCAAACCTTGGAGGGAGGAGAAGGCGAGCCTTGAGAGGGCGTCCGCCTGTGCATTTTCCTCTCGGGGGACCCGCTGGAGTCGGGCATCTTCAAATAAAGCCAGTAGTCCCTTTAACTTTGCCAAGTACTTAGACATGCACTCATCTCTTGCTTCGTACTCCCCAGACACTTGATTCACGATGAGCTGCGAATTACTGAAGACCTGGATACGCTTGGCCCATGCTTTGCGGGCCATGTAGAGCCCTGCTATGAGGGCCTCGTATTTGGCTTCATTGTTCGATGCACTGAAGTTTATGCGGATGGAGTATTGCAGAACGAAACTGTCTGGGCCGGTCAAGATAACCCCAGCCCCACTTCTGTCGGTGCACGAGGATCCGTCAACATAAACAGTCCAGAACAAGGGTTCGTCAACCGACTCGCAGGGGTCGGTAATGGTGCTCTCCACAATGAATTCTGCTAAGGCTTGTGCCTTGATAGCGGTTCTTGGTTGGTAGCTGATGTTGTGCTGGCTCAGCTCTATGGACCATTTCATCAAGCATCCCGATGTCTCGGGCCTATGGAGGACTTGCTTCAGCGGCTGGTCGGTAAGAACGACCACCAAATGGGACTAAAAATATGGGCGAAGTTTCCTTGCCGCCATGACCAACGCATACGCCATCTTTTCCACCTTCGAGTAGCAAAGTTCTGTATCCCTAAGGACCTTACTCACGTAGTAGATGGGGTGTTGCATCTCTCCTCCTCTCGTACCAGGATGGCACTAAGGGTCTGCTCCGAAGTGGCCAGGTATATTTAGAGGGCTTCGCCAGGCTTCGGCTTGCTCAAGAGTAGGGGGTTTACCAGGTTAGCCTTCATTTGATCGAAGGACTCGTGCTGTTGTTGCCCCCACTCGAAGCCTTTTGCCCCCCTCAGGGCTTTGAAGAATGGGATGCATTTTTCCCCTGACTTGGAGAGAAAATGCCCTATAGCTGCGAGGCATTCCGTGAGCCTCTGCACTTCTTTGACATTGGAGGGAGGAGCCATATTGAGTATGGCTTTGATCTTCTCAGGATTGGCTTCTATTCCCCTCTGACTCACCATGAATCCAAGGAATTTGCCAAACAAGAAGCCGAAGGCACCCTTACTCGGATTCAACCTCATGTTATGCCTTCTCAACACCCCGAAGGCTTCCTGGTGGTCGAGGACATGCTCCGGCCCCCGGGTGCTCTTGACCAACATGTTGTCCACGTAGACCTCCATGTTATGTCCAATCTGGTCTCGGAAGACACTATTGACTAGGCACTGGTATGTAGCTCCCGCATTCTTCAGTCCGAAGGGCATTACTTGATAGCAGTACATGCCTTGGTCAGTCACGAACGAGGTCTTCGGAATGTCAGGAGGGAACATTCGGATTTGGTTATGCCCCGAGAAGGCATACATGAAGCTGAGGAGCTCATGGCTGGAGGTCGCATTAATCAGAGCATTGATGCTCGGGAGGGGGAATGGATCCTTCGTGCACGCCTTGTTAAGGTCGTTAAATCGATGCATATTCTCTAGCTCCCGTTGGCCTTTTTAACCATTACCACGTTGGATAGCCATTCGGGGTAGTTCACTTGGATGAATCGGGTGTTCAAGAGCTTTTCGACCTCTTCCTTGATTGCTTGCTGACACTTGGGAGCAAATTTACGTCGCTTCTGCTGGACTGGCTTGACTCCCGGGGCGACACTGAGGTGGTGCATCAAGAGCTCTTCTGAGATCCCAGACATATCCACCGCGGTCCAGGCAAAAAGATCACGATTCTCCCTTATGCATTGGGAGATGTCTTCTTTGATGGAGGGGGAAAGGGCCTTGCTGATCTGGAAATTCTTGGTGGCATCTTCTTCTGAGAAGGCCACTTCTTCCAGCTCGTCCACCGGCTCGGAGATGGTCTGGTTACTTTCTCGTGGGAGTTCGAGGGCTTCAAGGGAGAGGACTGGGCCTCCAATCGAGGTCATGTAACACTTACAAGCTGCCTCCTGGCTCCCACTTACCTCTCCCACTCCTGCGGGGGTGGGGAACTTCATCTTCATATGGTAGGCCGATGGGATGGCCTAGAGAGCGGCCAGACCTGGTCGACCCAGGATAATATTATAGGCGGCTTTCACATTTACCACCATGAAGTCCATCAGCTCTGTGCGGGTGATCGGGATTTTTCCAGCGGTCACGTCGAGGGTTATAACTCCTTCGATCGTCATCGGCACCCTGATGAATCCATGAAGAGTGTAGCCTGCCGGCTTGAGCCGATCTCTTGACAGCTGAAGGCCTTTGAATGCCTCCAAGAAGAGGATATTAACTAAACTACCGTTGTCCACCAGGATCCGGCGTACATCAAAGTTGGCCATCCGCTCTAATAGCTCCGAAGAAATTAAATATTACATGTTACAATGGAATCTGACGTTCTTATTTCGAAGGTTGATAACGAGGGCATCGCAATGGGACGTGCGGACGCCTTCTAAGTCCCTGTCGGAGAACGTAACAAGAACCCCAAGGCCCCTGGGAGGAGGATGGCTCTGCACAGCGTTCACTTCCCGAACGAAGACTTTTCGGGAGTTGGAATCTCCCCCCATTGGGCCTCCATGTATGAGGTGCAGTACGGCCTCAGTTTTGACATCCGGGGTCTCTGCATGTTGTTCGGTTTTCCTGTTAGCCCCCCTGGGGGGCGGAGGTGGATCAGCCCTGCAAGTACGACAATACAATGGCAACATTGGCAGCTACCATAGCAACATTGAGTGGGACGGCACCTTTGGCGAGTAACGATAGCAAGAGGAGTGCGGAAATGGAGTGGAGCTCAGGGTGAAGTTGAGGTGTCAGGCTGTGTAAGGAAAAGAAGAAAATGAAGGAGACAATGAGTGAAGGAGCTTGAAGCTCGGGTGAAGATGAGGAGAAATGGTGAATGTAGGAGCTGTGCATGCATACATATATACACATAGATATGCATAAATATATAAATATCGAGTGGAGTGGTTGGAGTAGAAGAAGAGGCGGCCACAAAGAGAGAAAATGTGGGGAAGTTGGTCGGGTGGAAAAGGAAGAGAAGAAAATAAAAAGGAGACAAGGAGGTTAGGAGATGAAAAGCTGTATGTGTTTATATGTCTATATATATATATATACGACGAAGAGGGGTAGTAGGAGGAGGTGGAGGCAGTAGAGTAGGAGGCGTTAAATGTCGTAAAAGAAGTTGGGGGTTGAGGAGTTGGCTGTTGGATTAGATAATTTGATTAGAATTAGAATTAAGAGTGGAGTTAGTCAGAGTTTAAATTAAAACTCTAATGGAAAAATTCACAAAAATTTAGAATGGATCGGAAAAAATATTTGAGTTATAATAAGAATAAAATAATGTCTGATGAAGAGTCCAAAAAGAAAAAATTAATAAAAATTGATTGATAGTATAAAATTTTTATGTAATAAAATACGTACAACTGGAACATGGGGTTACAATCCTACCCACCTTACAAGAAAATTTTCATCCTCGAAATTTCCTCAAGCGGGATGTACGATAGTCAAGAAGTGAGTGCAATACTCTTCAATCAAGAGTACAACAAAATAAAAGGAAATAAAGGGTACAAAGGCACAGAGAAAATCCACGACAAATTGTGCACCCTCAACTGGAGGACTCAACAATTTATTGCCCGGGCTCAGAATCTGAACCACCGACATCGCTACCAAGCACCTTAACATCCCAGTTCGATTGGGTCACAAGCTCATCTCGCTCTGGCACATATTCCTCCAATATTCTGAGTAGTTCCTTGGGCGATGGAGCTGAAATTAAGATGCGTCTTGCCTTACTGGATATAAACTACTCAGTTACAGCCGAATCTATGAAGAACATAAGCGAGTCGTAATATCCATCAACATTTAAGAGACCCACCGGCTTGCTGTGGATCCCTAGTTGAGCCCATGTGATCACTTCAAACAATTCCTCCAGTATTCTGTAACCTCCGAGCAAGACTATGAAAGTGTCAGCAGCACGAGCCATCTCAGCCTTCCTCTCGTGCATATTAGAGACAACTCTAACATCTCCCACAGTTCCCCCAGTAATCTCCTTCGGCATCAGCGACTTGGGAATTACTCCTGAAATGTGTTGACCACCAGCACGAACGACGTCAGAAACAAGACCCATCAATCCTATGCTCCCACCTCCGTAGACGAGATCTATATTCCTCTGTACCAGCTCCTTACCGAGCTCAATCATAGCCACTTTGTAGCTAGCTCTCTTGCCTGAGCTACTTCCACAAAACACATAGATCCTGCTAAATCTCGAAGAAGGTGATGAAGATGAAGAAAGCTTCTTCACACCCGTTTCACCTTCTTCTCCGAGAAAATTTCTCTTCATCCCGGCACCACTTTCCACTAATTTTATATCTTTTCTTTTCTCTTCCATTGCCAAGAAAATCTAACTCCCCTATAGATCTTCCTTTCTTCTTGATTCCACCTTTGCCACCGACTTCCGTTCTCTCTCTATTCTCCGAAGCTTGCTCCTGAGTTCTCTCCTTCTTTCTCTTCTTCCCTTTCTTCCCCGAATTCTCTCTCTCTTTCTTTCTTCTCCGACTTCTGTCTTCTTTCTTCTTTCGTTTTTCTTCTTTCTTTGATTTCTCCCCTCCTTTCTTTTCTTTTTATTTCTTCTTCTTCTTGTCGTTTTCTTCTTTGTGCACTGCCGATTAAACCTCGCGTTGGTGATGACAATGAAGTCTGCTTTAAAATCTATCCTACTGATTAACAAGGGACTCTGCTTGCACTCTTCAAAACAAAAGACAACACATGCTCCCGTTGGTGATGTTCCAAGCCACTGACATGATGCAATAGAAAATTTGATGCCGATTGAGCAGAATTAAAAGTATAGGTAGCAAAAAAATCAAAGAGAATATGAGTATGAAAAGAATGAACGAGTATTATACCGAGTATTATACCCAATAATGAATCAATGAATGAAAATGAGTGTAAGGGACGGGTGGAAATAAGCAATGAAAGAACTCAATGTGAAGGGATCAAAAGAAATTAATCGAATAAGGTAAGTATTCGGATCTGAAAGATGGTTATCAATGTTCATGTGTTCAATGTGGTGTGTATACTTGTTGAGCTAAGCATGGTTCGAGCCTGGGATCTCATACCACTAAAAACATAGCACGCCCCGCTTCCCACTATACGGAAGTACGGGCATGCAATTGAGGCCCAGCAAATGATATAAGTATACCAACTCAAATCATCCATAAACTGTACAATACCAGTAAGCTCAACAACATGGATAATAATAATAATTACACGAACAATGCTAGAATACAATAACCAATAACTAAGATACAAGAAATTCGGGTTAAAATACCCGAGAATAAACAACGCAATAAACAATTTATTACAAATGAGGTGGTAGAGAAATTGTTGTAGCAATTTTGGAGAGAGAGTATGATCATCAAGTTCCTTCTTTAATCATCATTTGTACCTGTATAAACATTAACTCAAAGAATATCGAAAAGTACCCGTTAGAGCAAGCTTCGGGCAGCAAATAGCAACAAACAGTAAAATTATAAGATAACAAAATATAGCATGGCAGGAGCAAAAAGTAGTAGTGCAATTGCTAAAAAATAATACAATACAATATGAAAAGAAGTAAGGAACTGGAACAATATGATTATGTAAGTAATAACTGTAAATAAGTGTATTCACGACTTCAAAGTATAATCAATTGGTAACCTAGGATTAGTTAATCAATAATCTTGAAATCAAGAATCATGAATCATGTAATCAAGAATCACGTAATCAAGAATAAAGACTCATGTAATCAAGAATCAAGAATCATGCTTAGTGTCAATCTCGAGTCTATCATTTTTATTAATTTATCTAATGTACGCAATCCTGTGTCCCATACCACAAGTTCGGGTGCATATCTATCATGTGACGTTTGGACTTAAGTAATGAATTCTATAGAATTATGTATTTGGTTTTTCCAGTGACAGTATCAGTAAACAAGATATGTAATCAAGAAGCATAAAATCTAGATTCATGTAATCAAGAATTAAGAATCATTATTCCAGAAAACACGGGCCCCCTTCCAAGTATACTCCCTTATATTGTCCTCTACTAAACCGTACCCTTATAACCCCGAGTTGTTATTCTTTTATAGTAATTAACCATGAACATGCAGTCGGTACGACTAGTAGAATGGTAGTATCAATATAATATCTAGAAGATATCAAGGACTATGCAATGCATGGTATGTATATAGTTCAATTCATTAAATATGGAAAATAACAGGTTTATATGCAAAAACATAGAGATGAATTTCTGGACAGCAACACCTATTTGCGTTCAAATTCACTTTACCATTGCTACAGGAAATCAAATCTGATTCTGTCAAAGTTTGTAGAAAGTAGACTCCCTTTTGGTTCCAACGCATAATTACACGATACATTCTAGAGACAGTAGTTATGCATAAAAGTTTATTATTTGCTGGTTTTGATGTTTCATTCGCATGCTTTGTTCTGGAAATCCAGGAGTTATAATACTAAAATTTAAATAACTTACAATCTATAAATCAGATTGAGAAACGTAAGATATTCTGGAGTCTAGACTCGATGGGTTACGATTTTCATGTATAAAGTTCTTGGATCTAGTATAGGGAACATGGTCTAATTCTCAGTACAAGCGGTAGAACAGTAGGTTTCGTGCACAGTTTGGTTCTGGAATTTACAACATGACGGTACTAAAATCATGATCTCTCACATAAATTGGATTATGAAACTGTAAGATGTTCTGGATTCTAGACTCGATAGGCTGCAATTTTCATGTATAAAGTTCTTGGATTCATTATTAGGAACATGGTATAATTCTCAGTACAAGAGACAGGATAGTAGGTTTCGTGCACAGTTTCAGTTCTGGAATTTACAACATGAAAATATTAAAATTATGATATCTCACAATCTATAAATTGAATTGTAAACCATAAAATGTTCTGGATTCTACACTCAAGATTTTCATGTATAAAGTTCTCAATTTCAATGAAGGAAACTGATGTGTCTAAATTTTATACAAATATTTGTACTCATTTACCCATTAAAATTGCTTGTTTTCGTCTATCTTGTGTTTAATTCGTCTTATTTCCATAAGATTTCATGTAATGAATTATTTTTGAAGAAATAAGACTTTTGATGCAAAATGTGAAGATTTTTGGTAAAAATCAACAAACAAAGCAAAACTATTGATTTATTATTTTTATTGATTTGTTGAATTTTAATTTTTACAATTTGAATATGAGAAGGAAAGTACAATTTTAATTGTCAATAGAGTGTAAAAAGAATAAATAAATTTTAAAAGGATTTTGACAGAGCTAATGTGAAAATTAGTTAGTTTAATTTGAACTAATTAACTTAAATTTTTATTTTTATTTTTAAATTCTAAATCCTTATTTTATTTGTATTTGCAGGACGTGTTTCAAATAAATAAAGGTGAAGGGTTATTTCTGCAAAAGAAAACCCTAATTCCTACCTCTTCTACTCCTATAAATACAACAGAAGATGAAGAGAAAGAGGGTGGGCTGAACGCACACCAAGAGACGGCTACGAAGCAAATTAAAAAAAATTAAAAAAATTAAAAAAAAAGAGTAAAAGCAAAAGGGGCTGAGTTGGCTTCTGCTTCACGTGGGGCTCCAGATGACACCAAGAGAGAAGCCAACAGGCGGGTCCAGACCTGACGCGGGCTCTGTTTCCGAGACGCCACGTCAGCGAAGCGGCAGCAGTATTTGTGCACGGGACTCGAGGCAGCGCTGGCTTCTCTGCTACGTGGCGGGTGACGTGGCCTGGCTCGGAATTCGAAACAGAAGAGGACAGAGAAGTGCTTACTATTAGGTTTGCAAATTCTGTAGTTCTTTTTGTATCTCTTCTTCTCTAATTTTTATCATGCAATCCAAGACAATTTTTTCTGTAAGTTGCAAAATCATTATGAACTAAATTTACTTTTTTTGGGCTTGATGTAGCCTAGTTTTGAGAACACAATTTTAATTCCATATTATTTATCTATTTTTCCATGGTTGTGTGTTTGATTTTTATTCTTAATGCGTACAATTGGTGGATAGACATTTGTATGATTTATTGGATCATGGAGAGACTGAGAGGTAATTTGTGATTTAGAATAATAAAATTAAACACCATTAATTGAGCGAAATTAGAGATGATTTACCGTGATTGATGTGACCGTTAAGAAATCCACAGAACTTAATGAGTCTTCGATTAATTAAATTTGCATAGAGATATGACAAACTTTTAGTTGAAGATATTTTTGGTGTTGTTCGAGAGAAAGCATTGAATAATTTGGGGATTTCGGTCTACAACTTGGAAAAATAATTTTTTTATTCATATGGAGTTATAAATTGTGTGGGATTAACTAGGTGAAGTCAAACGCCCTAGAATTAATTTTGCAATTAACAAATCACAAAAATTTCACAGCTCACTCCCTCTTAATTAATTTATTTAGTTTTATTTAGATTAATTTAATTTAGTTGTTTTCTTTATTAAATTTTGGTCTTCCAAATAGTAGTTAATCTAGTAATATCGGCACTCAATAAAATAATTAGTCCCTGTGGGTTCGACACTCTATTCACTTAACTATACTACTTGTTACGATTTTGTACACTTGCAAATATTCACATCAAGTTTTTGGCGCCGTTGCCGGGGACTAGTTATTCTTTTATTGATATTGAAAATTGTTAGATTATTACTAGTTTGGATTTTTTTTGTATTTTATTTTCATTTATTATCATTTTTTTTACCTCTTTATTTTCTTTTGACTTACTTTTACTTTTATTTATTTTTCTTATTTTATTTTTTTTAGTTTTTCTATTTTTTTCAATACTTATATTGCAGGACATACAAGTACATTATCATGGCGAACTATGAGAACAAGGCTTTGAGAGACTATGTTATGCCCTCAATTTATGAAGCAAGCATAAAGAGGCCGGTTATTGAAGCTAACGATTTTGAGATTAAACCGGCGATGATTCTATTGATTCAACAGACTGTTCAATTTTGGGGACTATCGCACGAGGATCCTTATGTTCACATTGCAAACTTTCTAGAAATTTGTGACACTTTTAAGCACGATGGAGTATCAGATGATGCAATCAGATTGAGACTCTTTCCTTTTTCACTACGAGATAAGGCAAAGGCTTGGCTACATTATCTACCACTCGGTAGTATTACTACTTGGGAGGGACTTGCACAAAAATTTTTGGCTAAGTATTTTTCGCCAGCAAAGATAGCAAAACTAAGGAATGATATATTGCCACATTCATTCAATTTGAGACTGTGTCTTTGTATGATGCATGGGAGAGGTATAAAGAGTTATTGAGAAAATATCCTCATCATGAACTTCCGAAATGGCTGCAAATACAAATATTCTATAATGGTTTGGGAGTTACACATCGATCTATGGTTGACGCAGCAGCTGGAGGTGCACTTATGAGCAAAACTCATGAAGCAGCCTATGAACTTTTAGATGAGATGGCATCAAATAATTATCAGTGGTCTGCAGAAAGTACAATGCCAAGAAAAGTGGCTGAAGTTTTTTAACTTGATCCTATTTCTACTTTAACTGCATAAATTGATATTTTATCTAAACAATTAGGTAATACAAATTTTAATGCAATTCAATCTAATATTATTTGTGATCTTTGTGCAGGAAATCACTCAAGTACAGATTGTCAAGTGGGGAACCCTTTTGCTCCATCAAATGCCGAACATGAAAATTTTGTGTCAAACTTTCAAATGCAAAGAAATCATTATGCAAACACATACAATTCAGGATGGAGAAGCCACCCCAATTGTTCATGGAACAACAATCAAGGAATGATTAGACCACCTCAAAATTTTCCACAGCAAGAAAAGAAGCCGACACTTGAAGATATGTTTATGCACTACATGCAAAAGACAGAACAATACATGCAGAAGACAGAGCAATACATGTAAAAGACAGATTTGGCAATACAAAATAATACAGCTTCTATTCACAATCTTGAGGTATAAATTAGTCAAATTTCAAATATTCTAAATAAAAGAAATGCTGGAACATTACCAATCAACACAGTTGTCAACCCCATGAAAGATGTCAAAGCAATAACACTAAGCAGTGGGAGAATAATTGAGCAGCCACAAGAAGAAATTTCCGAACAAAATGTGGTTGCAAGGAAGAAGAGTACGAACCAATTGTGGAGGAACAAACGCAACATGAGCAAGTAACTTTTGATGTTTTTAAATCATTAAAGTTCCCTACAGAAGAACATTCATCTTTTCAAGTAAGTGAAACTGATTTAATTGTGGTCCAGAAACATAGTGCTGAAATTGAAAAGTTACCAATCGAAGTATGTCCAACAAATTCAGCAACTCTTGAAACTGAAAAAGAAAAAAATTTCAGAATGTGTTATGTATTTGGATGCTGCACCATCTATTCATTCATTTTTTTAGCAAAAATTCAAGGAGGTGGGGAAATCAAAGACATCATCATCACGAAGGAAACGCCTCAAACTAGAGCTTGAGCCTGACCACACCTGAAGAGAAGAATTAGAAAGGATGTTATAATGTTGTTGGATCTTGGCGTTACATAACCATCTCACCACCATGTCTGGCTGAAGACTTAAAACTTAGCTCTTCTTGGGAGGCAACCCATGTTTTCTTTTACTGCATTTAGATTTGATTTTTTATTTTAGTTTACTTTAATTTTAATTTTTAATTTTATTTTGTAGGATTGCATAAATTTTGAAGTCAACGGGAGGAGCTATTTTATACACCTGCATTGATGGCTGTTGTTGAGTAGTATGGAGTCAGAATCTGGAAAACTGATTCAAAGAGAAATTGTAGAAAATTGTCTTAGCTTTTTAGCAATAAAAAAATCAGTCCATTTGGACATCTACAGCTCCAGATATAGCAAAAATACTGAACATCGCGCGTGCAGAATTTTACGACGAATCAGGAGAGAAATTCTGAACTTTTTGCATTCTTTTTGTTTTTATTTCTTCCTTTCCCATTGAGGACAATGTGATATTCAAGTTTGGGGGGAAGGTTTACGAATTTATTATTTATTTTTGAAAAAAAAAACAAAATAAAAGGGATTTCAATTAGGCTCACCATTACAATTTTGAGTTCTTTATTGTGCTAAGCATTGAAATAATTTTTTAGGATAGACAATATCTTATAAAGCAAGATTAAGTATACTTATTTACTTTAGGATTATTGAATTTCAAAATTCTTTACACAATTATGACAATCATGTGATTATACATAAAAGAAAATTGTGATGCTTCTTCTTGTGATTATCCCCTTTGATCTAATCCTAAACAAAGTTTAAGTAAATAAAGTAATAATGAAAAAAAAAAAATGAATAAAGTCAATCTCCTCCAATGTTTTGAGTTACTTAGTAACTAGGGGTATTCATCACAAATGTTTACTTTTACGTCAAACGACAACTTGAAATATGAGTATGCAAAGCACTATAAGTTTGTGACTTGTTAAGTAACCGGATGAATTCATCACAAATATTTGCATTCGTGTAAAAAGACAAGTGACAACTTAGAGAACAGACCCCCCCCCCCCCCCCCCCCCCCCCCAAAAAAAAAAAAAATCTAGTTCGCTACTCAGTTTGTAGTAGTGAGAAGAGAAAATCACAGATGAAGTTGTTACATACTATAATTACATTAATTGCATGACAAATATGATTGGATTTGGAATTATAAATAAATAATTGCACTGGAGAAAGTGGGTATGCTTGATTTTACTTTATTTGCTATTGTTTATATCTTTAATTGAAATTTTGATGCTTGCATGATAAGATCTCTTAGTGTGATGGGTTGAGCCTATTATTGATTATTATTCCTCTATTATTAATTTTACTTTTTGCTCGAGGACAAACAAAATCTTAAGTTTGGAGGTATTTGTTGTGTCTAAATTTTATACAAATATTTGTACTCATTTACCCATTAAAATCGCTTGTTTTCGTCTATCTTGCGTTTAATTCGTCTTATTTCCATAAAATTTCATGTAATTAATTATTTTTGAAGAAATAAGACTTTGATGCAAAATGTGAAGATTTTTGGTAAAAATCAACAAACAAAACAAAACTATTGATTTATTATTTTTATTGATTTGTTGAATTTTAATTTTTACAATTTGGCAATATGAGAAGGAAAGTACAATTTTAATTGTCAATAGAGTGTAAAAAGAATAAATAAAATTTAAAAGGATTTTGATAGAGCTAATGTGAAAATTAGTTAGTTTAATTTGAACTAATTAACTTAAATTTTTATTTTTATTTTTAAATTCTAAATCCTTATTTTATTTGTATTTGCAGGACGTGTTTCAAATAAATAAAGATGAAGGGTTATTCCTGCGAAAGAAAACCCTAATTCCTTCCTCTTCTACTCCTATAAATACAACAGTAGATGAAGAGAAAAAGGGAGGGCTGAACGCACACCAAGTGACAGCTACAAAGCAATTTTTTTATAAAAAAAAAAGAGTAAAAGCAAAAGGGGCTGAGTTGGCGTCTGCTTCACGTGGGGCTCCAGACGACACCAAGAGAGAAGTCAACGGGCGGGTCCAGACCTGACATGGGCTCTTTTTCCGAGATGCCACATCAGTGAAGCAGCAGCAGTATTCGTGCACAGGACTCGAGGCAGCGCTGGCTTCTCTGCTACGTGGTGGGTGACGTGGCTTGGCTCGGAATTCGAGACAGAAGAGGACAGAGAAGTGCTTACTGTTGGGTTTGCAAATTCTTTAGTTCTTTTTGTATCTCTTATTCTCTAATTTTTATCATGCAATCCAAGACAATTTTTTCTGTTAGTTGCAAAATCATTATGAACTAAATTTACTTTTCTAGGGCTTGATGTAGCCAAGTTTTGATAACACAATTTTAATTCCATATTATTTATCTATTTTTCCATGGTTGTGTGTTTGATTTTTATTCTTAATGCGTACAATTGGTGGATAGACATTTATATGATTTATTGGATCATGGAGAGATTGAGAGGTAATTTGTGATTTAGAATAATAAAATTAAACACCATTAATTGAGCAAAATTAGAGATGATTTACCGCGATTGATGTGACCGTTAAGAAATCCACAGAACTTAATGAGTCTTCGATTAATTAAATTTGCATAGAGATATGACAAACTTTTAGTTGAAGATATTTTTGGTGTTGTTCGAGAGAAAGCATTGATTAATTTGGGGATTTCGATCTACAACTTGGAAAAATAATTTTTTATTCATTTGGAGTTATAAATTGTGTGGGATTAACTAGGGGAAGTCAAATGCCCTAGAATTAATTTTGCAATTAACAAATCACAAAAATTTCACAGCCCACTCCCTCTAAATTAATTTATTTAGTTTTATTTAGATTAATTTAATTTAGTTGTTTTCTTTATTAAATTTCGATCTTCCAAATAGTAGTTAATCTAGTAATATCGGTACTCAATAAAATAATTAGTCCCTGTGGATTCGACACTCTATTCACTTAACTATACTACTTGTTACAATTTTGTACACTTGCAAATATTCACATCAGAAACTATGTCAAATTCATAGTGCAGGGTCAAGAAATTTAGAGATAGAAAAGTTGAATATTCGGAAATGAGATAAATTAATGGTCTTATACTAGAATCAATAACACAACATGATAAGGAGACTATGAATCAATAACATGGTAGGATAAAGAAGTTATTATTCTGTCTCGTCAATGAATCAATAATAGCATTTCTTGATATATGATAATCAATTCGACGAACTACTTGCAAGAGTTGAAGAAAATGCTTGCCTTTCATGTGACAATTATGAATGTGGGAAGAACAACATGCGAAAAAGCAGCACTACAGCAATGGTTATGGCAGGGAGATGTAAGTACGGTAATACAATGGCGACATCGGCAACAACCACAACAACAGTGAGTGGGACGACACCTTTTGTGAGTAACGACAGCAAGAGTAGTGCGAAATGGAGTGGATATCGGGGTGAAGTTGATGTGTCGAGTTGTGTAGGGAAAAGAATAAAATGAAGGAGACAGCGAGTGAAAGAGCTTGAAGCTCGGGTGAAGATTAGGAGATATGGTGAATGTAGGAGGCGTGCATGCATACATACATATATAGAGATATGTATATGCATGCATAAATATATAAATATGGATTGGAGTGGTTGGAGTAGAAGAAGAGACAGCCAAAAAGAGAGAAAATGTGGGGAAGTTGGTCGGGTGGATGTCACGCCCCAATTCCCAAAAGGAAATACGGAATATAGATACGTGACTCAGCTCAGCGAATGATTTTCATCATCCATAAGCTGTTAGGATATTTACAACATTTCACAGGAATAATCAGAGTAGGAAGCAAGAGAAGTCAACCACGCATGTATATATGAATCAATATACCAACAGGAATTTGCTTGAAACAAAATGTAATAAATTTCAAATAAACCAGATCTGAACAAATCAATAATCCTGGGTTACATTGCCCAAAACAAAGTAATCCAAGTAACAGATTCAATTATTCAAAATAAGCAACAATAGATTAATAGCTATATAACGAAAACTCCAGCCAACTAGAATCTCAGATCACTTACTCATCGGGCAGCTGATCTCCAAAATCTGCAATTTAATAAATTGCATGAAGAGGAAAAAGAAAATAAACTCCCGTCAATGCAAGTTACGGGTCGCTTCTAGTGCAGGCACAAGTACATGGAAAAGATAAACAAATAGCATGGAATAGACGTGGCAACAAAAAATAACAACTAACATGAATCATGAACAGAATCAAGTAATGTAATGTGCTAACAGGGTATGGGTAACATGTAATAGATGTCAAGTATCATGCAAGCAGGCAAACAGGTAACAGGTGTCAAGTAGCATGTACAGGTATCATGTAACAGGTAAGCATGTAACAGGTAATCATGTAACAGGTAATTATGTCATGTCAAGTCTTGTATTATTACTATCTAGGTAGCACTTCATGCATCCCAAACTTTTACCACATGGTTGCTACATTCAAACAAGTTACGTTTAGATCTAGTGGTGGGTTTCTATAGGGCCGTGTACTCTGGCGTCAGGAAACAGGTAACAGGCACGAATCACGTATTCGTGAAATCGCGACAGTGGAAACAAGCATAAATTATGTAGTCATGAAATATGGCAACATGTAGTAATAACAGGCATGAATCATGTAATCATGAAACATGGCAATAGATAATAATAATAGGCATGAATCATCACGAATCATGGTAACATATAATCTAGTAATAACAGGCATGAATCATGTAATCATGAGACATGACAATATATAATAATAGCAGGCATGAATCATGTAATCATGAAACATGGCAACAGGAAATGAAAAACACGGATCCCCTTCTGAGTAGACATACCTATATTGTCCACTACTAAGGTCTTTTCCTTAACCCCGGTTTAATCACTTGTTATTATTATTAAACAGGCATGTACGTGTACAAAATAAAGCAAGAATAACATGGCATGAACAAGTAACAGGTTCAGGATGGAAGATAAACATGCACAGGTGATACACAACTCATAAAAGAATAGAACAACGAAAATTCTAGTTCAGGACAGCAAGACAGTACTGCACTAAATCTTGAATTTCAGTTGCTAAAAACATGCAAATCTGGATCCATCAAAGAATATGAAAAATAGACTCCTGGCCGAATCCAGAAAATAAATGTAAGTCATATGGTATTTCACAACAACAAGTCTAAAAACATATTTGAATCCAAGAAAATGTGTTCAGCCAGAAATCAAAAGTTTGTATTCATAAACAGAAAAATAGTATGCAAACTTACTAATTAAATCCACAAAAAATTTGGGGTATTCCCTAGTATGTTTAGTAACATAAAATAAAGTTTCATAATTTTCCAATATAGATAGAATAGCCAAGTAAAATAAGAAAGCAGCAAGATATATTAGTTTTGTAAATCTGAAATTATAAACACTGCAGTAATAAAATAGCAATATCTCACAAAATATAAATCGAAATCCAGATCCGTCAAGAGGGTGATAAAATAAATACAGTAGGCTATAATTCATTCACAAAGTTTTTATAACAGCAAATAGAATCAGATCGAAATTATGTATCTTTACTGAACAGCAAGAAAATTCTGCATGTATAGTAGTTGTTTGCAAGCATAGAATAGTTTATAAAAGTTATCAATTAAATCCATAAAAGTTAGGAGTTAATTCCAATCAGGTCTAGATGTACTCAGCAAAATATTGGATCAAAATATTATCTTTAACATCAGTAGAAAAATAATTTACCATACAAAATTCGTATAAAACTGGATCTGAAATTTTAAACACATATAGTAAAATAGTCATAACTTGCAACTCATAAATCGTAACTGAGATCTGTTAGAAAATCTGAAAAGTAGACAGAATTCTCTATAATTCATATTCACAAATAATTTTCATCTACTGACCTTAATAGGGTCTAAAATACTGAACAAAAACGGGGTACAACAAAAATGGAAATCTTCTTCATGCATAAAATCCACATAGATCATATGAAACTCATCTAAATCATAACCAAACATGAAATATAGTATACTAGATGTCCAAGCAACATGGTATAGGGTATGGTGCAAGTCTGCAACAAGTATACTACAACTAACACAACCGAGCACACGATATCATACGAATAACATGCATGTATACAACAAGAAGTGGTCATCCCTAAGTTATTTTATGTCATGTGTGTAATGAGGTAACTACGGGCGGGTCAACACAATAGAGACAAGATATAACATGGATTTTGCACAAGAATTGTCTCTAGAACACAACTACACTACAGGCGGTATTCAGTACTTGTATTACACAAAGAAAAGAATACAAGTTACTTGCCTGAGAGACGATGAAAATGATTAGAAAGAGAATAATAGGAACAGATTCCTGGGAAACGAACACAATGAACGAACAAGAACATGAGCACACGAGCAACGAACACACGAACCCAAAATGAGCACAACCCACGAACAACGAATGCACCACTTGCGAGAACCAACACACGCACACAGGAGAGCGAGAGGAGAGAGAGATGGCAACGGAAAAATGGCACTGTTGCGGGCTATTGCTTCCTACGGCGCGTCGAGATAGGGAGGACGCGCACAGGGGCACCGAGGGCAGCCGATGACTCTGAGGAGGCTGCCGCAACATTGAGGAGAGGCATCGTGAGAGAGAAAGGGAACCAGGGAGAGAAGCACGGGGAGACGGGGGTCTGGCAGTTGGCATCGAGGGAAACAGCATAGTGGGGCTGATCGGGGTGGTGGCCAAACGACGGAGGGAGAGGGAGGTATGCTCAGCGGATGAGGGGGGCACCGGGAGAGGGATGAGTGGGAGAGGTCGGGAGAACACAAGAGGGATGCCGAAGGGTTTAGAGTCGGGAGTATGGGTTAAGAGAAACGGCTGAGGTGGTAAGGATGAATAGGGGAGGGGGCTCGGGTATGAATATATATACAAATAGTTTTAGGGTTAGGTTTTAGGGGAATGTAGGGAAAATGGATGATAGGTAAAAATAGGGTAATGGGTATGGTTTTAAACAGGTCCAAGGGGGTTTTAGGGTTAGGTGCGATAGTGCATAGGATTTAATTGGGTTATTGGGTTTTAAAATAGGGTTTGGGTTTAAGTTAATTAGAATAGGGTGAGCCAAAAAGAGATGGGAACCCAGATGGATAAATAAAACTAGGCATGAATAAATATAATGAGAATAAAAAATAATGGCACAATCAAATAGAGACGAAACAATGGCGGACAATTGAATCAAGAACCCAAATAAAAGACGACAAAAACAATAAAATGAATACATTGAAAAAGAAGATCCAATATACGGTCCAAAAAGAGATACAATGAGGATAAACACAAAAAGAAAAATAAACCCAAAAATACACAAAATGGAAAACAGGTGTTACAGTGGAAAAGGAGGAGAAAAAAATGAGAAGGAGACAAGGAGGTTAGGAGATGAAGGGATGTGTAAAAAATGAGAAGGAGACAAGGAGGTTAGGAGATGAAGGGATGTGTGATTATATATATATATATATATATATATATATATATATATATGTTGCCGCTGAAATCGGTGTGGGGGCAAACAGATAGATTTGTGGATTCGATGGAAGTTGAATAGTCAACCCTGAATGACTTCACCGGAGTTTGACCGAGATCCTCTCGCCGTCAACCTGCAAAAAGCGCGAGACACCAGGGTTGATCCCGGTGATGCACCCTCCGACGCTCTTGTCAGTAATCTGGATGATTAAGAAAATGGTTTAATTGGCAAAAGATTGATTACTTGGTAACAGTGGGGGGAGAGGGGTATTTATAGCCGCCTTAGGAATCAGTTTCAGGATAAAATCAAATCCCTACTTCCCGATGTAAATAGATAGAAGCGGTTAAGACCGTTGTTTAAGAATAATCATAAATCTGAATCCCCTCCTATCCAGTTGGACAGGGTTTTTTACGGGTTGGGACCCATACCCAGTAACGCAGATCCGTTTTATGGGTTATTGGGTTTTGAAGAAAGGCCCAATTTCCATTTCGGACCCGTTTATAGGTGAAATTATCATTTTACCCCTAAACTTTAAGATTCGCGCCTGTTTTGAACGGTTTCGATCTAACCCTATATTTATCCATATCACGAGCCCCCCACTCCCAAATACTGTGTGTTACGGCCTTTGGGGAGTATTTTTGTAGTTTCAATGGCGCATAGGGTTTTATCGGAGTCCCCAACGGGTGTTCGAAACTTGTCTGAGGGGTGATGGTGCTTTCCTGAGCTGATAGCATGCTCAGAGTGGCTCCTAGGCTATTTAGGATTTTTGGTAATTTTCTCCAATTTTATATTATTATTTCGAACCATTTATTCAATTTTGCCAAGCGATGATTTGTTCTTCGGGAGTGCTAATTAAACATTCCAATTAATTATTATTTATTCAGAGGTGTAAAAATGTTCCCCTGAATTTATAAATATTTTTTAGAATTTTTAATTATTTTTCCCGTATTTTTAATCATTTTTGTAAATTTTTGAATAAATAATTTGAATTAATAAATAAAATATAATTTTAATTACTCAATTATGACGTGGCACAATCTGGACCGCCCATCTCGTGTCGACGCATGATTCTGAATGATCGGACGGCGAGGCAACGCTGAGCGACGTGGACGAATCTGAGACCTCGTTCAGATTATGATGCAAAATTTGAAGTGATCTGACGATCTGTGTTGCTCAGCAGAACTTTCTTCGTGTGGGCAGCTCAGAAGGCCAGTCGCTCGGATTAAGATTCTGAGCGATGTGGCGCAATCTGGGACGTCCATCAAGCCGCGGCACGAATCCCGAAGTCATCTGACGGTAGATCTTACACTTGGTCACGTGGCTGAATCAGGGTCGCTCATCAAGTCGAGGCACGAATCACGAAGCGATCAGACAGCTCCTGCTGCTCGGCATTATTTTCTTCGTATGAGCAGCTCGGAATGCCAGTCGCTCGGATTTGGTTTCCGAGCAACGTGGCACAATCTGAGACGTTCATCTGGAGATCTTGCACGGATCTTGAGGCACGACGGCAGGGATCATGAGAAAACATGATCTTGGTTGGCATGGTTCAATCAAGGCCGCTCATCAGGCTGAGGCACGAATCACGAGGCGATCGGACGGCTCCTGCTGCTCAGCATTATTTTCTCCGTATGAGCAGCTCGGAATGCCAGTCACTCGGATTTGGTTTCCGAGCGACGTGGCACAATCTGAGACATCCATTTGGAGATTTTGCACGAATCTCAAGGCATGATGGTGTGGATCACGAGAAAATGTGATCTTGTTTGGTGTGGTTCAATCAAGGCCGTCTGATCAAGATCTGGAGCGAATCTCGAGGAGAAAGTCGTTTTTCTCCAATACGCAGGTCAGAATGCAAGTTGCTCGGATTTGAATTCTGAGGGATGTGGCACGATCTTTGCCGTCTGAATGAAAATCTGGCACGAATCTCGAGACACGACAATGTGGATCACGAGAAAATGTGATCTTGGTTGATGCGGTCGAATCTGAGCCGTCTGATCAAGATCTGGCACGAATCTCGAAGAGAAAGTTATTTTTCTCCAATACGCAGCTCGGAATGCAAGTTGCTCGGATTTGAATTCCGAGGGACGTGGCACGATCTCTGCCATCTGATTGAACATCTGGCACGAATCTCAAGACGCGACAGCGTGGATCATGAGAAAACGTGATCTTGGTTGATGCGGTCGAATCTGAGCCATCTAATCAAGATCTGGCGTGAATCTTGAAGTGAAAGTTGTTTTTACCCAATACGCAGCTCGGAATGCAAGTTGCTTGGATTTGAATTCCGAGGGACATGGCACGATCTCCGCCATCTAATTGACCATCTGGCACGAATCTTGAGGGAAAAAATGTTTAGGCTTCAGGGTTATGCGTTTGCGCTTCTGATGAGCCGTTATGGGGGCCCAAAGTGTTCAAAGGCCTACCCAAATTCTTTTCTAGCTCTTATAAGTTTTCACTACTCTCCTTTCCCCTCATTTTTACAGTTTCACTTTAACTTCACTTTTACTAGAGTTGTTTTTGTTCTCGAGCGGCGCTGCTAGCTTTCGCGGCAAGGCGTGTTCAATCTCCGGCGATCTATTCCGACCGTAAACGTCACTTCGAGGTTAGTTACTTCCAACTCAATTTTGAAAATGTCTAGAGCATCGTCGGGGGACGAGACGTCCACTTCGGACCAAGATACCGGCCGAGCGGTAGTGGTCGCACTGAGAAAAGGGAAGGAAGTGGTAAAGTCGGTCGTGGTGTCGACGGTAGTGGAGACTCTAAGAGGGGAAGGAGAGCTAGGTTGACTTCCATCCATACTGACGAGCCTCGGCAGGGTCAGGAGCTACCCTGAGGACATCTTGAAGAAGGTGGTGCATGGGATGGCCTCAGTGTACGAGGAGAACAGCCCGAGGGATCCTTCCGAGGTGGATGAGATCCTTTCGGTCATGATCGAGGCGGACCTGCATCGGATAAGGAAGGGATTCTGCATCCCGAAGGAGTACGTTCTGCTACTCCCTGGCCCCGGCTTCCGAGCATGTACGGGGACGTCGCCAGACACGTGCATCTTTCCATACGACGCGCTCAATGCCGGCCTTCGGCTACCGCTTCCACCTTTCGTGGTCGAGGTGCTGCAGTGGTACGGCCTGAGCCCGGTACAGTTCATGCGAACATGTGGCGGCATGTCATTGCCTTCATCCTCCAATGTTAGGCGGTCGGCGTGCAGCCCCAACTTGTTCTGCTCCGCAGCCTCTACTGCATCTGTCAAATGAGCAAGATGGAGTACCAGTATTACTTATCGCCGAGGAAAGGGGGTTAAACTGATCAAGAACCCGAATTCCATCAAACACTGGAAGGAGAAATACTTCTTGATCCGAGGTCCCGAGCCGTTGGGGTTTCTAACTGTGTGGAAAGAAGATGTTCCGAAGTGGGCGAAGGCCGAACTGGTGCTCACCAAAGAAGAAGAGGAGGTAGTGACAAAAATCCTCGGTTTTTCGACCCTCGTTTGGAAGGATATTACCGAGGAGGTCTTAGTCCGATCGACCCCAGTACGCTCCCTTTCTTTTTTATTTACTTGAGTATTCACTTTTAGCGTTTGTGTTTTTTCACTAACTCTTTTGCTCGGTTTTTCTTTGTGTGCAGAAGCCTCCGGTATGGACTACCGAGCTCTGATGGCAAAGAGGAGCGTGGCTACGGCGAAGGGTGTGGATACGAAGAAGAGGAAGAGGACCACAACGGGGCCTCCCTCCGGCCGAGCGGTACAAGCACCCTCGGTGCCAGCGGCGGTTGTGGACTTAGTCAACGAGGCCCCCTCGGAGCTGCAAGCTACGGTCCCTTCGGCTGAAGCCCCGGGGTCTTCGAGTGGGGCATTCTCGGTCGGCGCCGCTCTGGCCCTGGAGGTGCCGCCGCTTACTTCCGAGGTAGAGGCCATCCTCACCAAGGAACTCAAAAGGCTCTTCGTCCCTGACTGGCGGGTGATAAAGTTGGATGGGTTCCTCGGTGATGCGGGGATGTGTATGCAGGCAGTATGCCATCTGCCGACCCCGAAGGACTGCACGTCATTGAGGGCAGGTACTATCGGTGACGACGCCTTGGAGATTGCCCGGTCGACGATGTCGGTAAGTAGCTTTTGTTTCGTTCCTTTCAGCTTTGGGGTTAGCAATCTTTGAGTTCTCACTTTTCTCTGTTTTGTTCACAGACCCTTACCACTTCAGCCACATGCTCGAGCAGTTTGCCGAGCAAGAGAAGGAGATGAAGGTGGCAAATGATCGCGAGCGGTCGGAGCGCTCCAAGGTCGTGAAACTGTTCGAGGCTGAGCAGTGGCTCTCGGCATCACGTGCAGCAGAGGTAGGTGCCCTCAAGACGAAGCTTGCCGAAGCGCTGAGCACTCAGTGGCCGAGACAGCCAAGGTCGAGGCGCTAGAGAAGGAGAGGGCTCATCTTGAGGAGGAGCTGGCGAAGGCCATGAAGGCGTCCGAGGAGGCGCTGAAAGGGTAGGCGCTGAAGGTGGCGAAGGCAGAGAAGGCCATTCGGAACGAGGCGGAGGCCCATATGATGACGAATATGGAGGAGGCCTACACTTGAGCTCTGAAGCATGTGGCAGCTTGCATCCCCGGCTTCGATGGTTCGTCGTATTACTTCTACGATCCAGTGGAGGGCAAAGAGCTCATCCCTCTAGCGAAGGTCGAGCCCGAGCTAGAGGGTGACGAGGCCGAGGGGGACGGCGAGGACGAGGTGAACCTCGAAGGGGCGCTCGTCACTCTGCCGAGCAAGGGCGCTTCGGAGCGGCACCGTGAGGTGGCTCCTGACTCAGTCGCCTTTTTTTTAATTTTTTTTTTATTTTATTTGTATTGCCGAACTGCGGAGTGGCCACCGCTATCTTCTGTACTCTTTTGAAGTTCAATGAAACGAAGAACTTTTAATATTTTGGCCCAAGTTTACAATGACTAGCTTTGAAATTTGGCTAAGTGTCGAAAGCAACTTGCTTTCAAATTTTGCTAAGTCTTGAAAACACCTTTGCTCTGAATTGGCTAAGTGTTGAGAACAACTCGCTTTGAAATTTTGCTAAGTCTTGAAAACAGCTTTGCTCTGAATTGGCTAAGTGTTGAGAACAACTCGCTTTGAAATTTTTCTAAGTCTTGAAAACACCTTTTCTTTGAATTGGCTAAGTGTTGAGAATAACGACTTACTTTGAAATTTTGTTAAGTCTTGAAAACACCTTTGCTCTGAATTGGCTAAGTGTTTCTCGAGCTCAGCGTTGTTGTGTTCTTGCTTTTCAGATCGCCGAGTTGAGCCAATGGGTCAAGGCATCGCTGAACATGGTAGCGGCTGAGGCCTTTCGTCTTCGGGTTGACTTGGGAGCAACGAAGTTGGCCCTTTCTCGCAGTCAAGAGTGTTTTCTCAAGAGTGAGTTAGAACTCGATCATCTCAAGCTAATGCTGGCAAAGCACAACTCCGAGTTGAAGCAACTAAAGAAATGAGCTCAAGAAGCCCCCCTGAAGGGAAGGTGGAGTCACTTCGGCAGACCCTATTCGACGTCGGTGTGGAGAGAGATGGTCTGAAGAACGTGGTACTCGATAAGAGCCTAGAGATGGTGCAGCTTTGGCGAACTATCATTGAAGCTTCTCATGTGGGTAGTACGAGCAGAATTCCTCGCCTATAAGTCAAGGTAACAGATGATTTACTGAGGGAGCACATTGTTGAGCTAGAGACGGAGGTTCACCGGCTACGATATTTTACAGAGGGGAGCAACATCAGGACCACATCTTGCCCTCGAGATGAGTACTCACAGGGACGATCGTTTCACGAGTTAGCATCACGTTCGCCTCTCATCCCAGGGCGTCCGAGGGATGCTCAAAGTGGAGTTGCTGGTTCGTCGAGCGAAGCCTCAGCCGGTGCAACTCTTAGGGACACAACTAGGCTCGCCGGCTTGGGAACCTCAACGAGTACGGGGTCGCAGCGACAGAATGTTCGCCGTCCCTGTTTGTCGCTCAAGAGGAGTATCCCACTTCCTAGGAGGCGTTGAAGTAGTCTTGTAATTTTGGCTTCTCAAATTTTGTAACTCGTCGTAGAGATGAGTAGCTGGTCTTGTAATTTGAGTTGTTCCTCAAACTTTATAGAAACGAAACTTGTTTTCTCTTTTGCACTTGCGTGTTTTGTTAACATCTATGGTTGCCAATAGTTGTAGGAGTACTTATGAATGGCGAACCACTTCTTACTCGCTTATGAGCGAGTAGTAGAAGCGGAGTCGAGCCAAGTGTTGGACTCCGAACTTCGTCGTTTAAGAAAGAGCCAACGGTTGTAGGAGCAATTCTGAATGGCAAACCGCTTTCTTACTCACTTATGAGCAAGAAGTAGAAGCGGAGTCGAGCCAAGTGTTGGACTCCGAACCCGTCGTTTAAGAAAGAGCCAACAGTTGTGGGAGCAATTCCAAATGGCGAACCACTTCTTACTCGCTTATGAGTGAGTAGTAGAAGCGGAATCGAGCCAAGTTTTGGACTCCGAACTCGTCGTTTTAGAAAAGTTCAACAGGTTGTAGGAGCAGTTCCGAATGGCGAACCATTTCTAACTCGCTTAAGAGCAAGCTATTCGAAGTGGACTCGAGCCAAGTTTTGGACTCCGAACTCGTCGTTTTAGAAAAGTTCAACAGTTGTGGGAGCAGTTCCGAATGGCGAACCACTTCTAACTCACTTAAGAGCAAGTTTGCAAAGCAGAATCGAGCCAAGTTTTGGAATCCAAACTCGTCGTTTTAGAAAAGTCCAACAGTTGTGGGAGCAGTTCCGAATGGCAAACCACTTCTAACTCGCTTAAGAGCAAGTTTGCGAAGCAGAATCGAGCCAAGTTTTGGACTCCGAACTCGTCATTTAAAACAACACAGTTGGGATATTAAACAGAGAGATAAAATGATCACAAGAGAATTATTATGCAAAAGAAGTTCTTTATTAATTATTTCTAATCGGCCGCTTCTAAGTTTCGAGCCATTATTACAATGGAAGAATAAAAAAAAAAGGAACAGATAGAATAGCCCAACATTTGATGGTACTCGGAGAGGTGTTCAAACACCCTCTTGGTACTTCAGTAAATGGTCGGTGTTCCATGTTCTTGGTAACTCGCTGCCTTCGAGGTCTTCAAGACGATATGCTCCTGGCCGAACTACCCTGGAGACCTTGTATGGTCCTTCCCAATTTGGGGCTAGCTTGCTCTTTTGGCTAGGGAACGAGATGGCTAGCTTCCTGAGGACTAAGCCCCCCTCCTTAAGATCTGTAGGACGGACCCTTCTGTTGTAGGACTGCTCAATTCTTCTTCGATAATTCTGTTGGCGAATCGAAGCTCTTTCGCGGAGCTCATCAATAAGGTCCATATTAGCTCGGAGCTTTCTGGCGTTCTGCTCTTCATTATATGCAACTAGCCGAGGGGATGGCAAACCAACTTCTACGGGAATTACAGGCCTCGGAACCATAGGTGAGGTTGAAGGGTGACTCTCCTGTGGGGGTCCTTTTTGTAGTGCAGTAGTTCCACAATACGTTAGGAAGTTGTTCTGCCCACAATCCTTTAGCCGACTTGTTAAGTCTCTTCTTGATGCCCGAGAGGATTTGCCTGTTGGCATTTTCTACTTGGCCATTGGATTGAGGATGGGAGATGGAGGAGAACCGCTGCTGAATGCCGAGGTCTTCACAAAAGGAGCAGAATGTTGCCTCCGCAAATTATGTCCCGTTATCTGTCACCAAGACTCGAGGTATGGCGAACCTACAGATCACATTCTTCCAAAAGAACTGTTGCATCCTGTTCTCAGTAATAGTAGCTAGCGGTTCGGCCTCGATCCATTTGGAGACATAGTTGATCGCCACGACTAGAAACTTGAGTTGGCCTGGAGCTGGTGGGAATGGACCTATCAGGTCCATTCCCCACATTGCGAAGGGAATTAGACTTGAGAGGGATGTGAGTTGGGCTTGCGGTAGGCGGTGGATAGTGGAGAATTGCTGACAGGGGCCGCATTGCTGGACATGTTGTTCTGCGTCCTAAAGGAGGGTAGGCTAGAAGTACCCATAATTCAAGACTTTGCGGCTGAGGGACCTTGATCCCGAATGGGATCTGCCTATCCCTTCGTGGAGCTCTTTCAGAGCATATAGGGCTTCTTCTGGAGAGAGACATCTCAAGTAGGGTCGGCCGTCTACTTGGGTGTAGGAGCATTTGTACAAGACTCCCTCAACGAGGGTGTACCACTCCGCTCTTGTTCAGATTTGGCGAGCTTCTTTGGGATCTTGGGGAAGGTTCCCGTCTCTGAGGAATTCAACTAAAGGCCTCATCTAGTTATCTTCGAGTTGGACAGGTAGCGACTCCATTGAGTCGGGGGTCTCTTCTTCGATGCTGGGCCTTAGTAGAACTTCGATCAAAACGGTCTGTTCGAGGCCTTGGAGGGAGGAGCGGCTAGTTTGGAGAGGGCATCTGCTTGGGCGTTCTCCTCTCGGAAGATCCACTGGAGTTGTGCTTCCTCGAACGAAGCCATGAGACTTTTGACCTTGGCTAGGTACTTGGCCATACGGTCATCTCGTGCCTCGTATTCTCCCAAGACCTGATTCACCACAAGCTGAGAGTCACTGAATATTCAAACATGATGCATTCCCGCCTTGCGAGCCATACCCAGGCCTGCTATTAGGGCTTCGTACTCGGCCTCATTGTTGGAAGCCTTGAAATTGATGCGGAGGGAGTATTGGAGGAGAAGTCATCTAGGCCTCCCAGGATAACTCCGACTCCTCTCCCTTCAGCGCAAGAAGACCCATCCACATAAACCGTCCAGATGGGTGGCCCATTTTCCGCTTGACTGACCTCAGGAATCGTGCTTTCTACTATGAACTCGGCTAGCGCTTGAGCTTTGATAGTGGTCTGAGGTTGATAGGATATGTCGTGTTGACTTAACTCAATTGACCACTTTATTAGACGTCCGGAGGTCTCGGGCTTGTATAGGATCTGCTTGAGCGGCTGGTCGGTAAGGACGACCACTGAATGGGATTAGAAATAGGGACGAAGCTTCCGAGCCGCCATAACCAAGGCGTAGGCTATCTTTTCCAATCTCGGATAACCAAGCTCGGCATCTCTAAGGACCTTGCTCAAGTAGTAGATAGGCTTCTGTGCCTTGTCTTCTTCCCTCACCAGGATAGCGCTGAGAGTTTGTTCGGAGGCGGCGAGGTAGAGGTAAAGGGTTTACCCGGGTGTTGGCTTGCTGAGGAGTGGGGGGTTAACCAAGTAGGCTTTGAGTTGGTCGAATGACTCTTACTGCTGCTGGCCCCACTCAAAGCACTTAGCCCCCCTGAGGGCTTTGAAGAAGGGGAGATACTTTTCCCCGGACCTGGAAAGGAAGCGCCCTATAGCTACGAGGCACCCTGTGAGCTTTTGCACTTCTTTCACGTTTGATGGGGGAGCCATATTGAGTATGGCCTTTATCTTCTCAGTGTTGGCTTCAATCCTCCTTTGGCTGACCATAAAACCCAAGAACTTTCCCGATAAAACCCCGAATGCATATTTATTCGGGTTCAGCCTCATGTTATGCCTTCTTAGCACGTCAAAGGCCTCTTGGAGATCGGCGACATGGTCAAACCCATTGATGCTCTTCACCAACATATCGTCGACGTAAACCTCCATGTTCCGCCCGATCTGATTTTTGAAGACCTTATTGATGAGACGTTGATAAATGGCACCAGTATTTTTAAGCCCGAAGGGCATCACTCTATAACACTAGAGGCCTTGATCCATGACGAAGGATGTCTTTGAGATATCTGGGGGGAACATTCGGATTTGGTTGTATCCGGAGAATGCATCCATGAAACTTAGCAGCTCATGGCCCGAAGTGGCGTCGATCAAGGTGTCGATGCTGGGGAGTGGGAAAGGATCCTTGGGGCATGCTTTGTTCAAATCTGTGAAGTCGATACAGATCCTCCAACTTCCATTGGCCTTTTTGACCATCACAACGTTGGAGAGCCATTCTGGATAGTTGACCTCCTGTATGAACCGTGCTTTGAGGAGCTTCTCCACCTCCTCCTTTATAGCTTGCTGGCGCTCGGGGGCGAACTTACGCCTCTTCTGCTGGACCAGTCTGGCTCCCGGGGCGACACTCAGATGGTGAACGAGGAGCTCTTCGAAATCCCCGGCATGTTGGCTGCTGTCCATGCAAAGAGGTCACGGTTCTTCTTTATGCACCGGACTATGTCGGAGCAGAGGGAAAAAGGAATGGTTTTGCTGATGAAGAATTTGCGAGTCGGATCTTCCTCCAAGAAGAGCACTTCCTCGAGTTCGTCTACCGGTTCCGACATAGGCTGGGTGTTCCCCTGGGGAATTTCAAGGGCCTCGAGGAAGAGGATGGATCCTCCAGTCAAGGTCATATAACATTTGCGGGCCATTTCCTGACTCCCCTTACTTCTCTTATGCCTACCTTGGTGGGAAACTTCATTTTTAGATGGTAAGCTGATGGGACGGCTTCTAAAGTAGCTAGGCCCGGTCGACCTAGGATCACATTATAGGCGGCTGGGACGTCAACAACCATGAAGTCCATTGACTCCGTTCGGGTAGTAGGAGTTTTGCCAGCAGTTACGTCGAGGGTTATAACACCTTCGATCGTCACTGGCACTCCCGTAAACCCATGGAGAGTGTAGCCGGCGGGCTTGAGCCTGTCCCTCGATAATTTGAGCCCTCAGAAGGCCTCTAGAAAGAGGATGTTGACAGAACTGCCATTATCCACTAGAATCCTTTCTACTTTGAAGTTAGCCATGTAGAGGTTAATCACCAGTGCATCACAGTGGGGGGTTCGAACACCCTCTAGATCTTCATTCGAGAAAGTAACTGGGACTCCACGACCTTTGGGGGTGGGAAGCTGTGCACCGAATTGACTTCCCTGATGAAGGCCTTTCGGGAGGAGTTAGACGTTCCCCCCATTGGACCTCTATGGATGAGGTACAAGATGCACTCTTCCTCGAAGTCGGGAGTCTCCTTGCTTCTCTTCGGCCGCTTGTTAGCCCCCCTGGGGGGTGGAGGAGGATCGACCCGGTCGTTTCTTACAAACTTGGCAAGCTGCCCTATCTGAATGAGGGCTTCGATCTCATTTTTCAGAGCCCGACAGTCATTGGTGTCATGGCCGTGGTCTCGATGATAGCGGCACCACTTTGCCTTATCCCTCTTCTTCCCAGGAGTATTCATCTTTGTTGCAGGAGGTAGAATCTCTTCTTTCTCTACCTCCATTAGAATGGCTGAGACATTAGCGTTGAGAGGGGTGAATTTTTTAAATCTGGGAGGTGGACGACGCTGACTCCCGTTGTCATTTTGGAGCTTTTTAGTTCCCTCATCTTCAGCAGCCTTTCGCTTGCTTCCGGAAGAGGACCCCTCGAATGTAGGGCGATGTTCAGCTTCCTCCGCCCGGATGTACTTCTCGCTTCTGAGAAGAAGATCAGAGAAGTCTCGCGAAGGCTTCTTGGCTAGGGAGGACCGGAGGTTCGAGTTGAGTACATTGGACTGAAAGGTGGCCGCAACGATCGATTGATCAAGGGAGGCGATGGACCTGGCCTCCGCGGTAAACCGCTTGACATAGTCCCTCAGTTTCTCGTCCTTCTTCTGAATAAGGAAGAGTGGTGAAATACTTGTTTTTTCGGAGCGGCGGCTGCTCACGAAGTGGGTTATGAAGAGAGTCTCGAACTTTTCGAAGGAGAAGATGGAGGACAGGGCGAGGCGGGAGTACCATTCCCAAGCCGGGCCTTTGAGAGTGGCCAGAAAGGTCATGCATAGGAGGGCATCGGAGGTCTGATGGATCATCATGAGAGTTTTGAAACTCTCGATGTGATCCATGGGGTCTGATTCTCCCGTGTATGTCTCGAACTACGGGGGCTTGAAATTTGCTGGAACGGGGGCCTCCATGATGGTTCGAGAGAACGGAGGTCTGCTTGGACGGAGGGTCCTCCCTCTTAGTTCCTTGTCCCTATCGAGTTGACCGAGGTGCCTCTCCATCTCGTGGAGACGGCGGTAAACAGCATCATCCCTTCGACGGTATCCTGGTGAGCCTCTGGACTCGTCTTCATACGAAGGGGAGCGTGGGCTACGGCGACGGTAGCTTGGTGACAGGTGGGGACTAGGGATGTGATGGCAGTGGCTTGGAGCTTGAGAAGGACTTAGGGACCGATGGCGAGGGCTTCGAACCGGCTCAGGAGTGAGGACCTTCTAAATGTTATTGTTGTTGTTTGGTGGGACATTGAGGGCCCGCAAGACTGTTGCTTGAAACTCTTGGAATTCTGCTCGGGTGATGGGTCCGTTCTGGTCCCTCTGGGCCTGTTGACTAGCGGGAGAACGGTGCCCCCTTCAACGGTACTCAGGGGACTCCCTCCGCCTCCTATGAAGAGGGGACCTCCTACGGTCGCGGCGGCGAGGAGATCGCGCATTTGGACATTCTAAGTAGAAGGCTCCCTCTCGGGTCTGCCTCTCATCCAAATGGCGGCAAAGGTCTTCCTCCTTCTGCCGGTTGATTATGATGTTGCAGAGATCTTCTGAAGGCCGAGGATTATGGGATGCCATGGATTCGGTGGAAGGGTTATGTACCGAGATATGATCGCAGTGGAGAGGTTGCTTCTGAGGATGAGGATGAGAGGTTCCTATACCAGGCATCTGGGACCCGAGTTGAGCCTGCTGGGGTTGAGGATTTAAAAGAGAAGGCTGCCCCTGCTATAGCGGCAGATCAGGTTGAGGAGGGAGCTGTCCCTATTGTTGGACGGGTTGGAGGGGAGCCTCCGGTTGTGGTTGGGGAGGAATGGGAGTAGGTCCACGGTTGGACCCTCTAGATCTTACTTTCCTTGGTGGCATGGCTGGAAGCGGTATTGACCGGTGGAAGAGGTTGGACTGCTATTCGTGTTCCCACAGACGGCGCCAATCTATTGCCGTTGAAATCAGTGTGGGGGCAAACAGATAAAAGAGGGAAGTTGAATAGTCAACCCTGAACGACTTCACCAGAGTTTGAACGAGATCCTCTCGCCGTCAACCTACAAAAAGTGCGAGATACCGGGGTTGATCCCGGCGACACACCCTCCGACGCTCTTGTCAGTAATCTAGATGATTAAGAAAGAGCTTTAATTGGCAAAAAATTGATTACCTGGTAACAGTGGGGGGAGAGGGGTATTTATAGCCGCCTTAGGAATCAGTTTCAGGATAAGATAAAATCTTTACTTCCCGATGTAAATGGATAGAAGCGGTTAAGACCGCTGTTTAAGGATAATCATAAATCTGAATCCTCTCCTATCCAGTTGGACGGGGTTTTTTATGGGTTGGGATCCGTACCCAGTAAGGAAAATCCGTTTTATGGGTTATTGGGTTTTGAAGAAAGGCCCAGTTCCCATTTCAGACCCGTTTATAGGTGAAATTACCATTTTACGCCTGAACTTTAAGATTCGCACCCGTTTTGAACGGTTCCGATCTAACCCAATTTTTAGCCATATATATATATATATATGGAGAGGGGTAGTAAGAGGAGGTGGAGGCAATAGAGTATGAGGCGTTAAATGTCGTAAAAGTAGTTGAGGGTTACGGGGTTGGTTTTTGGATTAGATAATTTGATAGAATTATAATTAGGATTAGGATTAGATAGAGTTTAAATTTAAGCTCCAATGGAAAAATTCACAAAATTTTTGAAAAAATATTTGAATTATAATAAGAATAAAATAATGCTGATAAAGAGTCCAAAACGAAGAAAAGAAATACAAATTGATTGATAGTATAAAATTTATACGTAATAAAAAAAATACAACTGGAATAGGGGGTTACAAGAAGCTCATAAAGAAACCATCAGGGCCAGGAGCTTTATCTGCATTCATGAAGAAGACAGCTTGTTTGATCTATTCTAAGGTGAAAGAAATGTCTAACAGGCTCAGATCATGCTGGTTTGGGTACAAGGTAGGCCAATATACCAAAAAATTTGATCTGCTAGGTGAACCATAGATTGATGTGAAATCTTCGTCAAACTCTTCCCCTATAAGCTTCTGATCAGTGATGATATGGTCATCAACTGTAAGAGAATAAACAAAATTTCTCCTTCTTTGCATTAGCAATGCAATGAAAGTATTTAGAATTAGCATCCTGTCACACCCCGCTTCCCAAAAAGAATACGGAATACGGATACGCAACAAAAGCCCAGCGAATGATTTTCATCATCCATAAACTGTTCAAGAATCATTACAATATCTCACACAAATAATCAGAGTCGGAAGTAAAAGTATCAACCAACATGCAAAATTGAAACAAAACACCAACAGAAATTTACTTGAAACCGAATACAGTATTCTCAAATAAATCAGAGTCTGGAGATAACAATATCCTGGGTCACATCGCCCAAATACAATAAATATCCAATAAATCAAATATACTTTATTCAATGTTCAAGCAATAATAAAAATAATAATAATAAAGCAGAATCTCCAGCACTAATACATCATCTCGCCAATACCATTTGGCAGTCGTCCATCCTGATCTGCAATTAGTAAATTTGCAGGAAAAGGAGAAAAGAAGAAAATAAGTACCCGTCAATTGCAAGTCGCAGGTCACAAATAATGTAGGATACAAGCACACGGGGAAACTAACTAATAGCATGGCATACTAACAGTACAGTTGTTTCATGTCTAAGGTAGTGTCATAAGGTAACTAACAGTGTCCAGTAACAGTAAACTCAGTGCATCAGTGAATCAAGATAACAGTATATCAGCATCAGTCCAATAGTCTCAGTCTCACAGTATTAGTCTAACAGTCTTAGTCTCATAGTATCAGTTTTATGTTCTTACAGTCTTGTGTGTATTACTAGCTAGGTAGCACTTCATGCATCCCGATTTTTACTATATGGTTGCTACAACAAACAGTTTCGCTTTTAGATTTCATAGTGGACCATGATGGGACAGTGTACTCAGGTATCAGTAACAGTAACAGTAGCAGTAACAGTAACAGTAACAGTAACAGTACGGAACACTAGTTCCCTTCCAAGTACACGTTTCCATATTTTCCACTACTAGATCTTCCCTTAAGAAACCCCGGCTTGGTTATTTTTATTATGGTCATCAAACATACATGATGTGTATGAATAGGGTCAAACTAACATGGTGAATCAGTATTAGGTTCATGGAAACAAATCTATAATCATAGATGATATACAGTTACATAAACGAGCAAAACAGTGTATGTTCATATTCAGGACAGCATGACAGCACAGTACTAAAACAGTGATTCTTGTCGCTACAGAAATGCAAATATAGATCCATCAAAGGATTTGGAAAATAGACATCCACACGAATCCAACGAATATAATTAAGTCTCATAGTACTTCACAACATCTTAACTCAAAATAGGTTTGAAAACAGAAAACATGTTCAGTCAGAAATCAGGAAAACAAGTTCTCAGTCAGAAAAACAGCATCAAAACCTCTCAATTAAATTCAGAAAAAATCTGAGGTATTTCCCTATATGACTAGTATCAAAATCTAAAATTTCATAATATTCCAGTAAGAATAGATCATTCATCAAAAATACGAAAGCATCAAGAAAACATAGTTTAGCAAATCTGGAAATCCCAACACTGCTGTACGAAAACTAAGATATCTCGCAACCAGTGAAACGAAATCCAATTCCGCCAAAGGAATATGAAAATAGATAGAAAATACTAACTTTCACATTTCACAAATAATTTTCTTACAGTAAATGGAATCATAGTGAAAATAGGATTCTTTATAGAACAGCGAGCAAAACACAGCATGAGTAGATTTTAGAAACTAGCATGAAACATCATATAAAACTTGTCAATAAAATTCACCAAAATTCTGAGTAATCCCTAACTTTATAAAGAAGCACTGACCAAAATATTAGGTCAAAGTAATATGTATAGAATAGCTCTTAAAAATAGATTGTTAACAAAATCAACCAAAAACTGAATCTGGAATAAATCGACACCTCTGTACTAAAATAGCCATAACTCAGTCATACGAAATCCAAATCAAGCAAAACCAGTGGGGTTTGAAAATAGACGAAATTATCTAAAACTCACATTTTATACCGAAATCACGATACTGACTGTAGCATAGACGAAAACAGCAATCAAAACAGAACATCCAGCAAATACAGATTTCACACTTCAATACAAAAACGACATAACTTCAAGAATATTGATCCAAACACATCCAAACTTGAAATACAACCTACCAAGCATCTAAACATCATGATTTAGGGTTATTAACACATCCATACCAATTTTATCATATGGGTCTCAATCCAAACACAATTTCACACCAAATTTCACATACATGCTTAGAATCAAGAATTGGGCAATTCCTAGGTTATTTCATATCCAAATTGTGTCGTGAGTCAATCTATGGCCAAATTATCACAATAGAGACAAAACCCATCAAGGAAAACACAATCTTTGGTTGTCTCTAGACCCAACTACTCTATAGGTAAACTTTTTGACTTGTATCAAACAAATGAATTGGAATACAAATTACTTGCCTTAATTTGGGGATGAAGAACGATGCAAATGCGAAGAGAAGCAAAACCCAAGAATGAAATCCGCTACAAGCAACGAATCCAAACACAACGAGCAAAAACTCCATACGAACGAATCCTCCTTGAAGCAACGACGATCAAAATGGCAAGCACCCACTTTGAGAACACCACAAAGAGAGAAGGGATGATGCAAAAGTTGATGGTTGTGATGGTGGTTGGAGGTCGGCAATCAAGGGGATGTTGGTGCTCAGTTTTTGTATGGTGATGGGTGTATGGCCGGAGGTGGAGGGTGTAGAGGTGGCCGGCTATGGGGGAGGTCGGCCTAGGTGGTGGCCGGTTGTGTGGTGTCGGGTTGGGAGAGCAGCTGCGAGCACACAAGATAGGGGGAAGCCGGGATTAGGAGAGGGGGAGAGAGATTTAGGGTTAGGGTTTAGGGTTTTGGATTAGGAGGTATATATATAGGGGTTTAAATGTGGGTTAATGGGTTGTGGGTATTAGTATCTAGTAATAGGTATACAAATGGATTTTGGATTTTGGATTTTAGGTTAAATAACAATAGGAATGCAATTAGGATTGGGAATTTTTGGCTTTGGAAATCTTATTAGGAGATAAAATAATGGGAAAAGGAAAATACCACCAAACCACCATAACACCAAGAAAATAGAAAAAATAAAGATGACGATGACCAAAAATGAGGAAAAGATCAAAATGATGAAAAGCGAGACGAAAGAGACAATCAATCAAACACAAGGGGCTCAAAATGAGATAAAATGAATATATATTGAAAACAAATCCAATATACGGTTTAGAAAAATACATGAGAGATAAAATACACAAAAATTAAAAATACACTCTAAAATACATAAAATGAAAAACAGGGGTTACACATCCCCTTCTTTTAACCATGTCTCCATGGCCCTTTGCCTCCAATGGGTGGTGTTTGCTTGCACCGGTCTCTCATATTCCTTGACATTATTCAATCTCAGCACCTTATCTGCTTCAGTGGGCACCCTGGACACATGGTCTAAATCCAGAGCATGAATGGTATCTAGCAATTTCTTCTTTTTTACCTTGATACTATCGAACATTTTATAGTTCTGCTCCGTAATTCTCCTCAAGTAGGATGATCTTGTGCCCAAAAATATCCACTGGGGACCCCTGTAGCTGAATGAATTCCATCACCCTGTTACCAAACCTGGAAATTAGGAGTCAGAGAACCAAGCATTTTCAAACCTGAAGAAATTAGCTTTGGGGGGGGGGGGGGGGGGGGTGTGGCAATCGTGTCAAGAAAAATGGGACAATGATCTGAAGCTACTATAGGCAAAGAGGAGAGAATGTAGCTAAGGAAGGTGGAGTCCCACTCTTGAGTGATAAGAATCTGTCTAACCTTGCCATGGAGGGGTTATTTTTCAAATTAGACCAGGTGTATGTCCTTCTAGATAGTGGCACATCAATAAGCTGCAGCAGGGAAATAGAATTGACAAATTTCCTCATATCCCTTAGAGAGCTTTTTTCTCTGTTTCTTTCTTGATTAGACAGAGTAGCATTGAAGTACCCACAAAGTCTCCAACATGGGCATAGAAAACGTTTGCATTGAGTAATCTCATGCCAGCATACATCCCTATCTTCCTTCTCAAATGGAGCATAGATATAAATTAAAGACCACTATATACATTAATGCCTCTCTCTAAGGGATACAAAGATTGAAAAAATATCAATAGTTGAGTAGAAAACTTCGAAAAAATTAACGTTCCATCCCACCATAACTGTAATGCCCCTGCCCCGAGCTCGGATAATTTATACAATTTATCAGACAAATTATTTATTGTATAGAACAACTGTCTACCACACGATGCCTCTCAAAAGGTGGTTAACCGGATTGGTGACTCTTGATCATAGGAATTATTATTTATTATTATTATATTCTAGTATATTTCCGATATGGGACTAATCCCATACCCTCTCTCCTCCGGATGAAGCCAACAGACCAAAGGCAGTGGGCCCCCATGTCATGCCACGTCATCAAGGTAAGAGAGACAGAGCACTGCTTCAATACACAATAGGTGGGCCCTCAGGAATCTGGCCACGTCACCCTATGGTGACGTCAGCCTCTCAACTACACAACACAAAGTGCTATTTTTTTCCATCACGTGGGACCCCCCACTCACTATTCCATTTCAATATATTTACCTAATTGCCATCATGCATAATGTTTTATACAAATAGCCATCTCTTCATATATATTATATATATTTTTTATATACTATATATTATACTTTAGAAATTATGGGGTGCTATACACCCCCCCCCCTCTTCAGAAATCAGCGTCCTCGCTGAGCACGGGACATGCACAATCTAGTGCAGGATCTACTTTCTAGCCGATGTGGAGCATCTGCTCTCCTATCTGCCCGACTAATCATGATCCCAGAATCCACTGCTTGATCAATCATAGTCCCAAATTTAATTAAGGCTCTTCTCATCCACCATAGTCCTGGAATCCACCGCCCGAATGGGCCTATAGTCCCGTAATCCACCGCCCGACTATATAGGCATGCTCCACACTCGATGTCGAAAGTCGGCTCTGATACCATTTGTAACGCTCCTGCCCCGAGCTCGGACAATTTATACAATTTATCAGACAAATTCTTTATATTATAGTATAACTGCCCACCACATGCTGCCTCTCAAAAGGTGGTTAACTGGATTGGTGACTCTTGATCATAGGCATTATTATTTATTATTATTATATTCTAGTATATTTTCTGATATGGGACTAATCCCATACCCTCTCTCCTCCGAATGAAGCCAATAGACCAAAGGCGGTGGCCCCCCATGTCATGCCACGTCATCAAGGTAAGAGAGACAGAGCACTGCTTCAATACACAACAGGTGGGCCCCCAGGAATCTGGCCACGTCACCCTATGGTGACGTCAACCTCTCAACTACACACAACACAAAGTGTTGTTTTTTTCCATCACGTGGGACCCCCCACTCACTATTCTATTTCAATATATTTACCTAATTGCCATCATGCATTATGTTTTATACAAACAGCCATCTCTTCATATATTATATATATATTTTTTATATACCATATATTTTACTTTAGAAATTATGGGGTGTCACAATAACACTCCCTCAACTATCATTGGCATCAAGTATAACCACTTAGTGATGGCAAGTCCCCCTATGGATGCTAGCTTCCTGCTATTAGGGTTGAACAACTTTCATTCTTGAATACACAAAACTGCTAATTTGGCTATTTCAATCCCATCCTTAATCAAGGAGCATTTGACAGGGCTACCAAGCCCTCTCACATTCCAACATGCTATCCTGTCAACCACTTAGTTATGAACTTCCAGACTACAGACCACTAGATGTTCACTCCGACTTCAGTAAAGGGAAGCCCTCGTTCATATTTAAAAAGGGGTAGTAAACATGGGTTTTTTAGTGTTATCTTTATAATTATAATAGAAAATAGCCTCATTTGTGGTTTGATAACACAACAACCAAGACAAGAGAGAAAACAAAGCATCATACACAAAACAAAGTAGGGAGAAATTCATCTCGAGGAGCCAATTGACTTAGAGGTGCCAACTATATTCCTCTTAAAATTTCTAATCTTCACAATGGCATGGGGATCCTTAGCCGCCACCCCACTGACTGAGCAACACCAAGAAGTTCATCATCAGAAAGTAGCTTAAATGAATTGTAAAGCTTGGTACCTGAGCAAGCAAACCCCTCCAGGCACTTGGCAGCAGAAGCAGACCTCTTGGCTGCTTAAGAGGGTTCCTGGTGGAGGTTGATCCCCCAAACATAGGGAGCACATGCCACTTAAGATGGTTTCTCTTGGTCTTGACTGCTAAGTCTTCAAACCCCTGGGGTACACTAGCAGTAACAGACTAGTTTACAACCTTCTCTAGAAGATCTTCATGAATATTGTTGTATTCATGTCAGGAATCAAATTCCTGGACTATTTCAATTTCGCCATTGCTTAAGAGTTCATGTTCTAGGGTTTGGAATGAGAGGATTTGGGGAAGAAATGATCTTAATTTCATTAACTAAATTTCCCTCCTTTCACAAGAACTAGATTTATAGACAGTTAGAACACAACACGACAGAAGATTGTATATGCGTGTGATGAGCACTAAACTCCTTACACTCGCCTAACAACTAATTCAAACAGAAATGTGCGCAGCGCATGTAAAAAAAGATATATCACATACAAATAGATACTAACTAATACTATAGATAATTCTTAGAGCTTATAATCAGTATTCACCACTACGGTGTCCACCAGCACTCTCCAGCAACCCTGACAACTCCTCCCTTGAGATTGAACTTGCTCAAGTTCAAACGTTGGAAACTTCGAACCTAACTCATCAATATCCACTCAAGAAGCACACTCCAACCTCGAATTCTTCCACTTAATCAACAACTGAATTCCAACTTGGTTGTGCATTTTGAACACCCTCCTATCCAATACTTTCTCGGGCTCATTAGATGTAGGTTCATCAACCCACCAGTGGGGCAATTATGCAGACACATTCAGAAAATGATTCCCACAACACTTTTTGTGCTTCAACACATCAAAAACTGGACGAATGGTAGTACGGGTTGGTAACTCCAATTGATAAGAAATCTTACCAATCTTCTCTAATACTCGATACGGAAAAAAAAATTGAAGACAACTATTGAGGAGTGGAATTCCTCACAGGCTGAGCAACACTAAATCGCCTACTTCAAACACCCTTTCAGTTCTCTTTTATCTGCAAACCACTTCATTCGACTATGTGCAACAGCTATTTTATCCTTTAACAACTTCATAATAGCACCTCTGGATAACAATCTTTCTTCAACTGCTGGTAGAGAGGCAGTACCAGGAATGTAGTGCTATAGGGATGGTGGAGGTCTTCCATACACACCTTCAGAAGGAGTTAACCTTGTAGATTCATGTCAGTTGGTATTTGATGTGGCTAAAATTGGGGTTAAATCGGGACCGTCCAGATCGAGCACGAATCTTGAAGCATAGGGGCAAAAAGGTAATTTCACATACAGATGGATCCAAAACGGGTATTGGGTCTCCTTCTTACGAAACCAATCGCCCGCGAATAAATCCACTCCAACTGGGCGCGGGTTCTGACCCGATACAAGCCCAGTCCACCAAGGGAGAATCAGGCCACTGATTTGATTAGATCAAATCAATAAGCTTGATTTGCTCTCACCAGGAAATCAAGGCCTACTTTCCTATAACAGAATAGGAGGATTTCGCTCCTAAAAGTTAGGCAGGAAATCAGGCCCCAGATCATTCCAAAGGCGACTATAAATACAGCCCCTCTATCACCAGGACGAGGTTAATCACTTTTTCACCACTAAAACTCTTCCTTAATCTTTTACTGATTACTGACAAGAGCGTCGGAGGGTGCGTCGCCGGAATCAACCCCGGTGTCTCGCACTTCCTTGCAGGTTGCGGCAGGAGCAAGTGGGCCGAGTCAGCTGTTCAGGTTTTCCTCGGATCCACAAATTCTATCGGCTTGAGCGACGCGATCTCTTCCTCCAGTTCGATAATCCTATCCCTTAAGACGTCGTCCCTCGCCAACTTCTTCGGTCGCGGAGCCGACAACGAGCCCGAGGCATTGGCGTTATCAGTCGCGAGCCGTCGGTAATGGGTGACTTCAATCCCCCTATCTATTGTGATCCTTCTGAGCCTGTCGACTTCGGCCGATAGCCTCTTGCGCTCGGTCGACACTTTCTCCAGTTCGGAAGCCAGCTTCTCCCTCTCCGCCGAACGTTCCTTTTCCGCTAGCTCCAAGTATTGGACCTCGGCCAAAAGGTCGTCATTCTTCTGCTCGACGGCAGTAAGTTCCCTACGGAGGTTCTCAACTTCGCCTTCGGGACCGGAGGCTGAAGAGCGCTTCCGGTACTGGTACAACTCGCGACCATACCTCCGCAGAGCCGCCTTCGTATCCTCCAGCCTGCCGAGCAGGAGATATCGCCTATAACGGCTCTGAGAGAGCTCGTCCTTCGTTTTCACCAGCTCCTGCCGAAGGTATTCGACCTCCGTGATCGGACCGAATCTCACCTGAAATGCAGAGATAAATCCGAGGCCCAACACTTGGAGAAAGTTACGCAAAAACAAACACTAAGTCCGAGACTCAACACTTGGGCAAATTTTGGCCAAACAAAACATTTTTTCATTCAAAAATCGAGGAGTTCTACAACAGCGGTGGCCAGTCCGCAGTTAGGCTTACAAAAAAAACAAAAAAAAAGGAGAAAAGAAGACAACCGAGTCAGGGGTCGACCTTTTTGTCGTTCGGGTCCGTCGACCCCTCGGCCTTGTCCTTGCCCTCGCCTCCGCCACCTCCTTCGCTCCAGCTCTCCTCCTCCTCGGAGTCGTCCTCCTTCTCCTCCTCGGACGCGGCCTTCCACGGGTCCTCGACGGGTTCTGTCTCCCCCTCGGGGCCGATCAACTCCTCGGGGACAACCTCCTCCCCTTCTACGAGGTCATAGAAGTTGTAGGTGGACGTGTCGAAGCCCGGGTTCTTGGCGACCACATGTTGCAAGGCACGGCCGTAGGCGTCCAGCATGTTCTGGGTCATGTGCATCGCGGCCTCCTCCTGCACGGCCTTCTTCACCCTCTTCACCTTCCTGAGGTGTTTGGCCTTGATCTTCTCGGCCCTCTTCCGAGCATCCTCCGCCTCCGACCGAGCCTTGGCCAACTCCTCCCTCAGGTCGGCAGCCTCCTTCACCGACGCCTCGAGCTTGGCCGCCGAATCCTTCAGCTTGGAGACCTCCTTCTCCGAGGCCTCGAGCTTGGCCGCCGCATCCTTTGACAGCTGAACAGCATCGGCCAGCTGCTTTCCCAGCCCCTCCACTTCGGCGGCCCTCTTCGTCGAAAGAAGCAACTCGGAATCGAGCCGCTTCGTGACCTTGACGCGCTCCGTCCTCTCCTTCTCCTTCTCCTGATCCTTCCTCGCCATCTCCTCGAGCAGGAAGTTGAAGTGGCAGACGATCTGAAAGAGAGCAACAGAGTTACAATCCGAATCCAAATACTTGGAAAATTTTCTAAGGAAGGAATTCAGATGAAGAAGAAACCAGCCTACTTACCGACATGGAATCCCGGGCGATCTGCATCACGGCGTCCCCTGCCATACTGGCCTTCAGGGTCGCTCGATCCTTCGGGGTCGGCAAATGCCTTATCGCCTCCATGCAAATGTTCCCGTTGCCCAGGAAACCATCAGCGTTCATCACCTGCCAGTCGGGGACGAAGATCTGCTTGTGACGCTCGGTTAAGATCTTCTCCGCCTCGGCAGTAAGGGGCGGAACCGGCATGGACAGCGCATCCTTCACCCCGAACACGCCACTCAACGAACCCGAAGCGTCCGTCCCCGGGGTCGGCACAGGTGCATCCGAGGCAGGGGGATCGGAGATATTGACCTCCCCCTGCTCGGGGACCACGACCTTCGTCGGAGAGACGAGGACCTCGATCTCCCCCTCCTTGAGGACCGCGACCTTCGGCTGCTCGGCGATCTTCGCGACCGAAGGCTTCTTCGCTGGCCGGCTCTCCTGAGTCTCCGCCGCCGACCTCTTCTTCTTCTCCTGCTCGGCCCGGCCCTTCGCCACCAGAGCCTTGTAATCAAGCTTCATTGTCTCTGCAAAAGCCGGATGAAAAAACTTAGAAAATTTTTCATGAACTTTAAACGAGGATTATAAATACCAGAAGCATACGAGGGTCGATCGGACTGAGACCCCCACGGAACAGATGCTCCTCCGTAATATCCTTCCAGCTTAGCGCTGGCAGGGCGAGAAGCTTCCTCTGGACCTCAGCCTCCTCTGCGTTCAGCGGGACGTCCTTCTTTGTACGCTTGGGCAGGCCGTCCGTCGGCCAAACTGTCGGTATTACCCACGGCGTCAGATTTCGGACGAGGAAGTATTTATCCTTCCAATGTTTGATCGAGTCTGGGTTCTCGATCAACTTAACTCCCGTCCGAGGAGAAAGGAAAAACCTCTGTTCATGACGCCTCGGCTGGCAAGGTTTGAAAAGACTCCGGAAGAGGAACATAGTCAGCTTGGCATCGACCTCTTGACATCGGAGGAGAAACGCCACGACATGCCTCCAAGTGTTCGGCATCAATTGGGCAGGACTCAGACCGTACCAGACCAAGACCTCGACCACGAACAGGTGTAGGGGAAACCGGAGCCCGGCGATGAGGGAATCGACCGGGAAGACGCATATGTCCGGCGAGGACTTTGTGTTGGCTCGGAACCCCGGCCCAGGAAGAAGCAGCGCATACTCGAGCGGGATCCGGAAACCCTCTCGGATCGTGCGGAGATCGGCCTCGGTAAGAGTCGAGATCCTGTGGTCGACCTCGGACAGCTCCCTAGGCTCATTCTCCTCCACCAGTTTTGCCGTGCCTTGAGTGACCCTCTCCAAGTCATCCTCGGTGTAATCCCGGACACCTCCCACGGTCGATACGGCGATGAGTTGCCGACCGAACGCCCCTGCTCTCTTCGGCGTTTCCACTATTGTGATCACGGCTTTACCCTTTCGGGACTCCGCCGCGACTTCCTCGGGCACTTCGGCCACTTCACCCTCTTTATCCGGACGAACAACTTCTTGCTCGCTTGGCTCCATTACTCCCTTCCCTTTATCCCCTCGGCCAACGGCTTGCTCCGAGGCGGGGGTCTCAGCCGAAATCTTAACCATGTTTTCCTAAAAAGAGAAGGGAAAGAAACTGACCTCGAAGTGACAGGTACGGTCGGAAAGTTCACCGGAGCTAAGAACGCTACCGCGACAGCTAGCAAGGCCACCCAGGGAGGTAAAAACTGCGAAGCCAAGTAAAAACGGAAGAAAGAGAGTAAAAGTGAAAAGTGAAGACTTGGTCTTGGGGGGGTGAGGATTTATAGTAAAATTGGAACGTCCCTTGGACTTCCAATGAAACTTCGCGACTTTTGGGCTACTCTCGCAACATCGCGAAGGCCCATCACCACTACCCCTCTCACCAAGTCAACCGCTCGGCCCCGAAGGATCCAAATCCGACCTACGAGCGATCCGAACGCGCCGACAGCAGGGTCCGGTCGGAATCCGAGCAAGTGCCTTCCCGAGCTGGTAAATGGGGAAAACGCACTTTCCCCTCAACTTTCGTACGTGATCTCGATCAGACGGCCCAGATCAAGCCACCAGCACAAAACGACAAGATAACGTTTTCTTGGGAACTGGGCCGCCTCGAGATTCGCGCCATCATCCAGCGGCTCAAGATGCGCCACGTCGCTTGGACGATTGGACCCTCGGACGCCTCGCCTGTGCCTAGAGGAACCTGGAAAAATTTTGATTCAGTTTTGAGGCGCCGCCTTCGGCGAACACCCCCCAGGTCCCGTGCATCGGTCGGTATCCCGCCGACCACGAAACCCGGTCGGGAACAGATAGGCACTCCCCCCATCTCTAACTTCCCCGGGCTGACATCCATCAGAAGCCATCAGCCCGGAAGGAAGACAGAGATGAGAGGGGACCCATCAACACTCAGAAGCCAGGAGAAAGACACCGTCCCGAGCTTGTTGTTTACAACTGGAAGGCGCGGCATGTCAGAGGACACCGACCGCAGCGCCTTCACAGTTGCAAACAACGGGCTCGGACGGTCCAGAGGCCCGAGCTGCAACCCATGGGAGAGAAGCGCGCCATCCCGAGCTAGTTGGTTGCAACTGGAAGGATCAGTTTGTCAGAGGACTCTGACAGCGGCGCCTTCACAGTTGCAACAAACGGGCTCGGATGGCCCGGAGATCGGCATCGGACATGGATCATCCTTCTCCCACCAAGACCTCCGCCTGCTTCGGCACTCACTTCGGAGCAACCAAAGAAGGCAGAAGATCTTGGTGAGAGAACGACCACCCGTCCTTCCGAGAAGGCCCATCCCTCGGATCCGGACTATGGTCGTCACCACTCTTGCCTTACTCTCCCCCGCTCCTGACATCCACTTAGGGACCGTCCGGAACGGGAGAAGATAAAGGTAAGAGAGCGACCACCAGTCCTTCGGAGATAACTCACCCCCCGGCTTCGGACTACGGTCGTCACCACTACTACCTTGTTCCCCCTCGCTCCTGACATTCACTTGGGGGCCGTCAGGAACAAAGGGAAAACCAGGCAGAAGAGCGACCACCTCCCCGAACCTCAAGAGAGAAGCTACCCAAGGCAGATGCCCCCGAGGTCTGGAACCCAATTTGGCTGTGACGAAAATGACAAAGGGAGTGGAGTACTTATAGCCTGCCTCCTAGAACCAGCCATTATGACCCTCGGAAATCGAAGCGCCGCATTTTAATTAAGGGAATTACTGATCCTCGGCAGCTGAAACGCCACGCATTAATTATCCTCAGTGACGTCGGGAAGGCGGAACGCCACACAAGTCACGAAGCGCCATTAACACCATGGGGAACAGAGCCATCTCAGATTGCCAAAAACCACAGGCCCTCGGTCGGCTGCCGAGCAAGTGCCTTCCCGAGCTGGTAAATGGGGAAAACGCACGTTCCCCTCAACTTTCGCGTCTGATCTCAATCAGACGGCCCAGATCTCGCCGAGAGCACTAAAAGACAAGATAGTGTTTTCTTGGGAACTGCGCCCGTCCCGAGATGCGCGCCCACATCCAACAGCCCAGATAACGCCACGTCCCTCGGCCTGCCGAACACTAGTGCCTTCGGTCGGCATCCGAGCAAGTGCCTTCCCGAACTGGTAAATGGAGAAAAAATGGCACCGAGCTACGTGGACCACTAGATCTCTCAAAAATTCGCGCTCCCAATGATGAAGAGCCCCGATCGCGCCACGTGCGCTAAAAGACAAGATAGTGTTTTTTTGGGAACTGCGCCCGTCTCGAGATGAGCGCCACCATCCGACAGCTCAGATTGCGCCACGTCGCTCGGAATGCTGAACCCCCTAGCCTTCGGTCGGTAGCCGAGCAAGTGCCTTTCCGAGCTCGTAAACGGAGAAAAACGCTGCCGAGCGGTAACGACCATCAGATCTTTCCGAAGTTCGCGCCTGCCCACGATCGATGGCTCAGATCGAGCCACGTCATTAATCAGTATTTAAATCGTTTTTTATTTATTTTAATCGTTTTATTTGTTTAAAAATTGCGAGAAAATTGCTAAAAATTCGGGAAAATTAGCTAAAAATTCTGGGAGATAATTGAAAATTCGGGGACACACTTTCGAACCCCGGAACGAACAATTATCACCCAGAATGCACCGCTAAAGCCCCCGAACGATTAGCAAACACACCGCAGAATTAAACAAATACTTCGAAAAAAGTAGATAAAAGGCTATCAGATACCCGACGCAGCTCAAGAACAACACACAGCATCGAAAATTACCTCACTACCCCCTTTTCTAGATTCAAAATCCCACATTTGGACTCCGATACAACTCCATCAGCCACTGAAACTGCTGAACTACTCCTCAAAGCCTGATCACGCTCAGCCTTTAGGAGTGGGGGGCTCGTGATGTGGCTAAAATTGGGGTTAAATCGGGACCGTCCAGATCGAGCACGAATCTTGAAGCATAGGGGCAAAAAGGTAATTTCACATACAGATGGATCCAAAACGGGTATTGGGTCTCCTTCTTACGAAACCAATCGCCCGCGAATAAATCCACTCCAACTGGGCGCGGGTTCCGACCCGATACAAGCCCAGTCCACCAAGGGAGAATCAGGCCACTGATTTGATTAGATCAAATCAATAAGCTTGATTTGCTCTCACCAGGGAATCAAGGCCTACTTTCCTATAACAGAATAGGAGGATTTCGCTCCTAAAAGTTAGGCAGGAAATCAGGCCCCAGATCATTCCAAAGGCGACTATAAATACAGCCCCTCTATCACCAGGACGAGGTTAATCACTTTTTCACCACTAAAACTCTTCCTTAATCTTTTACTGATTACTGATAAGAGCGTCGGAGGGTGCATCGCCGGAATCAACCCCGGTGTCTCGCACTTCCTTGCAGGTTGCGGCAGGAGCAAGTGGGCCGAGTCAGCTGTTCAGGTTTTCCTCGGATCCACAAATTCTATCTGTTTACCCCCACACCGAAATCAGCGGTAACAGTATTCTACCAAAATTCTACCCAACCAAGCCATTTACTTCATCTAGTAGGCTATTGACCACATAAACACCTCAAGTACATCTCCAAGGCCTTATTCACTATCTCAGTTTGACCATCACTTTGTAGGTGATATGTTGTCAACTAATTCAACCTACAACTTTGCAATTTAAAGAATTCCTTCCAAAATTTGCTGAAAAAAAATGGGGTCTCGATCACGTACTATACTCCTGGGCATCCCTTGTAGCTTGTAGATATTGTCAATGAACACTTGAACAATGGACTGGGCTATATATGGGTGAGCAATACCAATGAAGTGTGAATATTTGGATAATCGATCTACCACTGCCATAATCACACTTTTGCCCAAACTTTTGGGAAGACCCTTAATAAAATTGTCAATTGGGCATGCATAAACAATCATAATTTAACAGTATTTATTCGCAACAATAATGAATATCCCAAACAAATACGAGATCTAAAACAAAATAATATCCTGGGACTACAAACCCAAATACAAGTCTCAATACAGTTCATGAATAAAATAGTTCAAAACAACACATCTAAGCAAATTCTCCAATGCGCAGCTCAAAACTTTTGCTCGCCAACTCCAGTAGGCAAGCGATCACCAAAACCTGCTCATATAGCAATTACAGAAAAATAGGAAGACAGGCAAACATAATGCCCGTTAGATGCAAGTTCTGGGCCGCAAGCAGTACAAGCAAGAAAAGGAAAGGGAAAAACTAAAATAAAACAAAAGTACTGACATGGAGATAAGCAACAAATGTGGCAGTCTATGGATAAGAGAGATAGCAGGATAACAATAAAAAGTGTAATAATAACAGTAACAGTGAAGTCAACAATAACAATGAAGTCAACAGTAATAGTAACAGGATGTGACAGTGAAAACAGTTGTTCTTATGTCTAATTTTCATTACTATCTAGGTAGCACTTCATACGTCCCAAATTATACCACATGGTTGTTACATCAAACAGTTTTGTTTTAAGATTTCGTAGTGGAACCTATAGGCAGTATATTCAGACAAATATTAACAGTAACAGTAATAACAAATAGTATCATGGATCATGCCCTCATGCATCCAGAGATAAACAGTGGGTACCACAGTAAACAGTGGGGAAAACAAGTTCTCTTCTGAACACGCGTTTCTATATTGTCCACTACTAGATCTTACCCTTAAATCCCAACTTGATTAGTTTTCATTATCATTAAATTGGTGTGAACGAATACAAATAGGGATAAAGACATGGTAAGAAAAAAGGATGAGTCTAAGATGAATAAGAACACAAACGGAAGACAAAAACAACTCATAACAGTCAAAACAATGAAACTTCCAGTTCTGGACAGCAAGACACTACTGTACCAAATCTGAGATTCCTGTTGCAACAGAACTGAAAATCTAGATCTGTCAGAAAACTTGGAAACTAGAATCCAACGCATATATACAAGTTACACATCAGCCACAGAAATAGGGTTGAAAACAGCATTTAATACAGAAGTTATGTTCAACCAGAAAATGCAAAATCTTGTTTATAAGCATGAAAAAAGTTTGAAATCATCATAATTAAATCTGAGAAAAATCTGGGAGATTCCCTAGTATATCTAGTCGCAAAATATAAATTATCATGAAATTATATTACAGATAGTATAGTCAATAAAATTTGGAAAACAGAGTAATGCAACAAAATTTTGAATCTGGAAGTTCAGACACAACAGTACCAGAACAGAGATAATTCATAAGGTATAATTCGAAATCTAGATCCTTCAAAAGGGTGATAAAATAGAAAAATCAGGCTACAGTTCATATTCACAAAGTTTTCATAAAAAACAAATAGAATCAGGTTGAAAATATAGTTCTTTACTGAACAACATGTAGTTTGAAAATATATCGATTAGTTTCATAAGTATGAGATGAGATGCAAAAGTCATTAATTAATTCCACAAAAATTAGGGATTGTTCCCGGTCATGTCTAAACATACCCAACAATATATAGAGTTCAAATTCTGCTTTTAATATCAGTTTTTAATTAATATTTCATACAGAATATCTATAGTTCAGGATCTGGAATATACGATATGACTGCAGTAAAATAGCACTAACTCATGCATCGAAAATTAGAATTCTGATTGATCGAAAGTTCTGAAAACTAGAAAACAAAACCTACAAATCATGTTCACAAATTTATTTATTTTACTGATGTTAACAGGGTCGAAATTGTTGTACAAAAATAGGGCAGTAGTGAAACAAAAGTTCTTTTATGCATTTTATCGAATAGTTTAATTGCAAATGATCCAATCTAAGATGACATACAAAGCATGTCATATGGGTCACTCAAATCAGCATGGCATGTGAATAAATAGGCTAGAATAAGATAATACATCATACAAACATCCATGTGGCAATTATCTACAACATATGATATGTCACAACAAGCATGCAACCAAGATGTCCATCGAATCTAATTGTTTTCATGCAACGGGTGTCAACGACTGTGAACTACTCATGATCAAGAGATGAAGGAACGGATCAACTAACAAAATATGGTCATCATGAGGGTACTAACAATTTCATGTGAGACTACTTATGGTATTTAACTTGTATGACAAAAAATACATACAAGCTACTTGCCTGAAAAACGATGACGAAGAAGATGACAGAATAACGGGAACGGATTCCGAACAACGAACACAACACCGATGGCACAAACAAGGAGCGAGAATCCACACCAATACAAACACGTGCGGCGTACGTGCTCTCACACAACCCATGACAGCAACAACCAAGAGCAGCGGCAGCGGCACAGGCGGGGGCACAACGTCGAGGGTAGCTCGACGCTAGGGCACACGATGGCGGGGAGCGAAGGCAGATGGAGCACAGGGTGCGGGTCGGCTTCGGCAAGAAAGATAAGATGATGGCAGTGAGGAAGACGACAACGGCGAGGGCCTGGGGTCGCTGCAGCAAGGACATGGAGCACCGGGGGGGGTGCAGCGGATGAGGGGAATAGGAGAGGGGTGGTCGGGGGGTCTGCCAGTGTCGGTGATAGGACGACGACGGCGAAGGAGACGATGACAGCTAGGAAGGAGAGAGAGATAATTAGGGTTTTGTAATTAGGGTTAGGGTGCAATTGGGAGGGTTATATAGAGTCAATCTGGATTTGGGTGAACTGGGTAGTATCCAATAGGAAGAAAAGAGTCCAATAAGAGACAAATAGGCCATGAAATAGGTTTAGACAATAAACAAGATCAAGAACAAATTTGTAGATCAATCAAATGAGAATATAAAGACTGGATCGAAGCAAAAATGGATCATAAGGAGAACAACAACATACAGTTCAAAAGGGATGAAAAGCAATAAAATCAGAAATAAAATAAAATAACTATGAATTTAATCAAATACAAATAAAAATACAAAAATGAGTAACAGGGGTTACAAAAATTAATCGAAATATCCTCCCATACTCGATCAGGAATGGGGAGAGGTTGTAGTAACCCTATTGGTAAATAGTCTCACTTTTACTTCCCAAACATTTCCTGATCAGTACCTTGACATCCCTACTAATGTCTTCCTAAATAAAAGCTCTTCTAATTCTTTGCAATGTCTTGTGAAAACCTGAATGACCCCCATGTACTGGATAAATGGTCTAAAAAAATCAATTTTCTCATACTTGCAGTTGTACTTACCAGTATCCCGCCTTTATAATACCACACACCTCTCATTTTCCTGTAATCCCCATGAGCTAACAACCCATTACTTAACTTGTCCTGCAGATTACTGAAGTATGGGTCTTGTTCAACCATGACTTTCACCTCCTCCAACCACTGGAACACCATAAATGTGATTTCACAGCATGTCGCTTGTTCTTCCACTTTCCTAGACAACCCATCTGCAGTCTTGTTATCAATTCCTTTTTTATATTCAACTGTGAAGATGAATCCCTATAATTTCCAAAGCTACCTTTCCTAAACCTCTGTATTGATTCGCTACTCCAGTATACACATAAAACTGCGTTGATCAGTCCTGATTATGAAGGAATTCCCAAGCAAATACTGCCTCCATTGCTTCACAACCTTCAAGATTGCCAAAACTTCTTTCTCATAAGTTGAAAGAGAGAAAGTTTTACCCTACAATCCCTTGCACATATAAGCAATTGAATGGAAATCCCACATGAGGACAACTCCGATTCCACCTTGAGATGCATCAGTCTCCACAATGAAAAGCTTAGAAAAATCAGGAGCTTTCAGTACAGGAGTTGAAACTAAATCTTGCTTACGTGTAGAAAATGCAGAGGGAGAGACATGACCACTTGAATGCATTTTTCTTCAGCAACTGAGTGGGTGGGGCAGCAATTCCTCCATAATTCTTAATAAATTTCATGTAATATCCTATTAATCCAAGGAAACCCCATAATTCCTTCATAGAATTAGGCTATGGCCAACTCTCTAGTGCCTGAATTTTGGTGGAATCAACAGCTATGCCTTCTGCATTAACGATATGCCCCAAATATCGTACAAATTCCTGCCCAAAATTGCACTTACTAGCCTTGGCTACTTACTAGTTATTGCTTAACACCTCTAGAGTTTGTGACAAGTTCTTGAGGTGACTTTCACAAGTCAATATGCCATCGAAGAAGACTAATACAAATTTCATGTGATATTCTTTGAAAATCTCATTCATGATGCACTAAAATTTAACTGGGCATTAGTGAGCCCAAATGGCATCACCACAAACTCAAAATGGCCATGATGTGTTCTAAATGCGATCTTGGGTTTGTCCTCGTCTTTCACCCAGATTTGATGATAATCTGACCTCAAATAAATCTTTAAAAAATATCTTGCTCCATTCAACTCATTCAATAATTCAACTATATCAGAAATTGAAAACTTTCCCTTGACTAATTGAGCATTTAAAGCTCTATAATCTACACAAAATCTCCAACTACCATCAGATTTTTAAACCCGTATAACTGGTGAGGCATATGGGCCGTTACTTGGCCTGATAAACCTTGAAGTTAGCATCTCTTTCACTTGCTTCTATATCTCAATTTTGTGATAATGTAGGTGTTTATAAGGTCTACTGCATACATGATTTTGTCCCTCTATTAAAGGAATTTGATGATCCACATTTCTCTGAAGAGGTAATCCAATTTGACTAGTGAAGACCTCTGGATAACTCTACAGAACTTGCTAGATATCTTCAAAAGTATGGTTGATCATTACCAAGGTACAATACCCCTTTGTGCTACTATTTTTTGAGTGGGAGAAAACACATATTGTGAATTATTTTATGGAAACAATAACAGATCTGACCTTTAGTTTTTGTCGATATTGATTGCTGCAAACTGGTATTGATTCTGAAATCTGACTCATGTGAACGCTTGGATTTGATCTGCATGGTTGTGATCGCTTCGATTAACCTGAAAAGTCTGAAACACCGAGGGTGGACCCAGCTACAGACCATCGGATGCCAAAGCCAGAAAACTCGGAAAATATGAGGAGTTTTAATAACAGAATTTGCAATTACCTTGTTTCTAAAGATGTTATAGGGTATTTATAGTCGCTTAGGGGGCCAGTTTCAATATATTGGTTTATTTATACTTTCCAGTGTTTTGATAAAGTTGGTTATTCTCTTCTTCATGTGGAGATATAGTCGGTTACTTTTCTCTTGATGAAGAGATAGAGTTAGTTGACTTTGTTCATCATAAAGAGATAGAAGTTGTTGTAGAGATAGAGTTAGGAATCTTCTCTTCATAAATAGAAAGGTTATTTAAACCATATCTTATGAATGGAAAGATAGAAGTGGATACTCTTTTAGAGATGAAGAGTTTAAGACGAAACTTCAGATAATTATGAACTCCTTCATGTTGGGCCGCTATGACAACCCAGTATGCCAAACCTGTTTTTGTTGTTGGGCTTAAAAGAGGCCCAACTTCCTTGTACGGGACGTTTCTAGTGAATTTTACCGTTTTACCCCTGGGAGCTTTAGAATTCATGCCCAATTTGAACGGTCTCGATTTGGTTCTATTTTTTCCTATATCACAAGCCCCCCCCACTCTTGAAGACTGAGTTTCACAGCCTTTGAGGAGTCTTTCGCCCATTAATAATGGTTTACAGAACTTGTCAGAATTTTCAAGGATGTATGAATCTTGCTCGGGGTGTAACAAAGTTGTTCTAAATTTGTAAGGTACCTAGAATTATTCTCATATTTTTCTGGATATTTTTAGACTTTTCCAGAAATTTTTTGATTTTTAGATTGTTAATTATTTTTTCGGATTTAAAAATCAATTTCCATATTTTTATAACTAATTTTTGAATTTTTAATCAATTATACTAACTTTATAATCATTTTTCAAAATATTTTAATATTTTCCGAATTAATAATTATTATTAGAACTTTTTTAATTAATCCAAAGTTTTAATGATCTTTCGAAAATTTAAACTAATTAATCCGAATTATAAATTAAATAAAGAAATAAAAATGATTAAATCATACCCGAGTGAGATCCAGATCGTTGATCCGGCAAGTGTGCTTTTTGGAGGATCAGACGGCTCGTAAACAACGTTTTTCGTCGTTTTGGTCCAGGTCACACCTGCTCGGTGGTTGCCACTGAGCTGACGTGGCACCACCTAGCGTGTTTTCTTTCCTCCAATCTTCTTGGTGCCAAACTAGATCGGGGGCTGCCACCGAGCCCACTTGGCGCTAACGTGGCGCCACGTGGCATTGTTTTTTCCTTCGAGCTGCTCGGTGCCAAACCTTACTGAAGACAACAACTCACCATCTTTCTCTCTCACCATCATTTCTCTCTTCCCTATTGAACAAACTATCTACAAACCGAACAATACCCTCCACCTCACTCAAAACAGCAACCCACCAACTCTCTTTCTCTCTCTCTCTCTCTCTCTCACTGTCATCTCTCTCTTCCCTATTCATGTTTCTCCTTTTACTTTTGTTAATTAAGGGCCTTACAATCTATGTACAATGGGTGATTATGGCCAAACAATGCATTGAAAAATCGATTTAGCAAACTACAAATTGTGTGTTTTTGGAAGATAATATAGCTATTTACATTTAAAGATTCAAGTAATTGGACGAAGATTATTGAATTTACCTTGTAGCTTGATTGCCTACAGTATATGGTAGAGATGGTATCAATTTAAGGCAGCAGTGAGGCGGTGGTGAGGTAGCGGCGGCAAGGCGGTGGTGGCGAGGCAGTGGTGGCAAGGCAGAGATGAGGCAGCAGTGCGGTAGAGGCGAGGAAGATGAAGGGTCTGTGGTGAGGTAGTGGCATTACGAAGGCGGCAATGTGACAATGGAGAGGCGGTGGCGAGGCATTGGTGTTGCACGCTGAAGCTGAAGAATGTGAAGATCATAGTGCATTTCTGGTAGAAGAAGGGGTTAATTGTAAGTAATGCATGTATCAGTTTTTTCTTTAATTGCGTATCAGTCCTATGGAATGATTGTAAGGGGGTTTTTGTAAATAGTTAGGAGAAGTTAGTTGATAGGTGGGCCAGGGATTTATGATGTAATTTGGACCATTGGTTGCAAGTGTGGCAGCTATTGGATTGAGTCAAATGGATCCCGCTTGTAACTAATTGGAAATGTACATTGGAGTTACGTGCTTTGTGCGTAACTCGGCTCTATAAATACAGTTGATCGGAGTCCTAATTGATCAATGATGAACTTGTGAAATCCTCTTCAATCTTCTTGATTCTGTTACAGCTTAGGGTCTCTTCTCAAACCCTAGCTTCCTCATCTCCTTCCTATCTCCAATTCATGTGTTCTTAATGGTCAAGAAAGCTCCGAAGGCCATGGCCATGGTTGCAGTGCAATCTGATATACACCAAGTGGTATCAGAGCCGTTCAATCTTTTGACCAAATTTGTCGGCAATGAAGAACATTGGCAAGAAATGGCAGGGGTGAGTGCTATAGGGGTATTAGGTGCAATTCCCGAAACTGATGATCATCTTCAAGCCCAATTCTTGGCTAATCGAATTGGGGGAGTGGAGAATCAAGTGAAGGATTTGGCTTCGCAAAATGCTGTGATTCTTGCTTAGCTTTAGCATTTGTCTCATCAGGTTGGGTGTTTAGTTGCTACATCAAAGCCAAATCAAGAGTTGATGAGGGAGCTCCACCGTATACATATCAGGTAAATCTCATCCCAATCTTGATAGGTTTTCTAGGGAAGTAAATTTGGGTTCTTTGCAAAGAAATTGGGAAGGATTTGGTAGTGGAATAAGCATGGATTATATGAGTCATACTAGTACTTTCCCTAAGCCTCCTAAGTTGGATGTGAGCCTATTTTCGTGTAAAGGAGAAGTTCTCAATTGGTTGTTCCAAATTGAACACTATTTTGATATGTATCAAATTTCGGGAGGTCAGGGTGGCTTTTTTTTTTTTGAAAGATGATGCGGTTCAATGGTGCAGATGGTTTCTTAAAGGTAATGATAATGTAGTAGCTTGGAAACAATTTAAAGAAGGGATTTGTAATAGGTTTGGTCATGAAGTGTATGAGAATGTTGTAAGAACTTTATGCAGACTTGAGCAAACTTCTATAGTGTTGGATTATCAAGAGAGATTTAAGAAGTTGTTTTGCTTGGTGGAAGGTGTAGGAGAATCTTATTTGATTCAACAATTCAGTAGTGGGCTCAAAGATGAGTTACAACATGTTGTTTTCTTGGCCGAGCCTCAATTTCTTGGTGAAGCTGTTAAATTGGCTTTGAGATATGAGAAGAAATGCAATGCTTTGAAGCACACATATAGACCTCAGTATAAGCCTCAATTCAAAAGCAATTATCCAACTCATGTACCTCGGTCATCTATACAACCTAATACACCATCAGTTAAGCCATCAAGTTCCACTAATCCAGTTCTCAAGAAATTAACTCCGAATGAGATATGGGAAAGAAGGAAGAAAGGGTTGTGCATCCATTGTGATGAGAAGTTTATGCCAGGGCACTTCTGTACAAATAAAACTTACATGTGTATGGAGGGGGATTGGGACATGGCTAGTATTCAGGATGAAGATGAATTACAATTACTCACTGAAATGCAATGCACAAAGCTCTCAAAAGATGTTGAAGATAGTCAGTTGGCAATTGCAGCTCTTAGTACGGGAGCAAATACTGAGTGTTTGATCCTTAAGGAACAGATAAATAATCATGATGCTCGCATATTGTTAGATAGTGGAGCTACTCACAACTATATAGACCCATTTATTGTTAAGAAGACTGGTCTTCAATTGTCTATCAAACAAACTTTTAATGTGAGAATTGTGGGCGGGGGGGTAAGGAGGTTGAAGGAAGTGGGCTTTGTTCAGGGGTTAGCATCCAGTGTCAAGGGAATCAGATACTAGATGATTTCCTAGTATTTCCTATTGGTGGACATGATGTGGTATTGGGGGCTAAATGGATGAAACAGGTAAGAGAAATTACTGTCAATATGATTGATAAAAGCTTGAGGTTTTGTCATCAAGGTAAGAACTGGATTTTGCAAGGATTGAAGCATAGCCCTACTCAGTTGTTGAGTGACAAAGAAGCTAACAAAATCACTCTACAAACTCATAGAGGATTTGTGCTATATCTCATTAATCCTGCAACAGGATGCATTAATACAGACCCTCTGCCTTCAGATTTGGAGTCCTTGCCTTAAGATTTTCCAGGCATATTTGCTTAGCCTAAGGGTTTACATCCTAATCGATCTTGTGATCATCAGACACCATTGGTCGATGGTTCTCATTTGCATAAGACCTTCTAAGCATTCTTTTGAACAAAAAAAATGTCACAGAAGAGATTGTTGCTGATATGCTTTCTCAAGGTGTTATTCGACCAAGTACAAGCTCATACTCTTCTCCAGTGGTGTTAGTGAGGAAGCATGGTGGATCTTGGAGGATGTGTGTGGACTATAGATCATTAAATCAGCAGATTATCAAAGATAATTACCCCATACCCATTATAGATGATTTGTTGGATGAATTATGTGGTTCAAATTTTTTTACCAAGTTGGATTTAACTGGCTATCATCAAATACGTATGAGCAAGAAGGACATTCATAAGACAGCATTTCGCACACATAGTGGTAACTATGAGTTTATGGTAGTGCCATTTGGGCTAAGCAATGCTCCATCAACCTTCTAGAGCCTAATGAATGACATCTTTAAACCTTATTTGAGGAAATTTGTTCTTGTTTTCTTTGATGACATATTGGCGTTTAGTAACTCTTACCAGCAACACCTAGAACACCTTAAGGTTGTTCTTCAAATTCTTCATGAGAATCATTTGTTTATCAAAAGGTCTAAGTGTGAATTTGGGAAGAAATAAGTGGAGTATTTGGGGCATGTAGTATCGGAAAAGGGAATATCAGTTGATGCAGCCAAGATAGCTATAGTTCAACAATGGCCATTACCCAAAAATGTCAAGGCATTTAGGGGTTTCTTAGGCCTTATGGGCTATTATAGAAAGTTCATCAAGAATTATGGTTCCGTAGCTGCTCCTCTTACTGATCTAACTAAGAAAGAAGGTTTTAGTTGGAATGAAAAGGCTGCTGCTGTATTTGAAGCTTTGAAGGTTGCTCTCTCTGTAACGCCCCGAATCCCAAATACACTGAATTCGAGATGTTCTACAGGATCTTTTCACTTTCTTTAGTACAATTTTACGGGGAAATTAAAACTTTTCATCATACATCAGAGATTACATCAAATTACATCTTTCTTTTGCACAGCGAAAGTAAAATACAACAATTAAATACAAGTACAACAGCATGATATAATCTTTAAGCATCCATTCCTCTTTAATCTTTAACATGACATTTACCTGCATATAAGACTGTGGGTACGTCAGTTTATTCAACCGACGAACATTATACACGGCCATCCTCTCTATGCCGGAAATAGTATAACTTAACTTTCCATATTTAGCAAACACAAACTTGTCACATTCAAACTGAAGGGACTACCCTATTGATGTCGTGTTGTGATTGTGCACTTAATCCTTAATGCATTTATTTATGTTACATGACACTAATGCGCACTTGTTCGGATTCTATGCATCCCATACTACATAGGTCCGAGGGCAAGCCCTTATTCGTTCTTCATCTTTATAGGGTTCGATCCCCCGTTATGATTTAATCTACTACTGTAATTACGGTAAGTATCCTAGATGTTATCTGACCTACGAACTCATGTTTAGGCACTCTGGAGTAATATCCTCACCCAGACGCATCATGGGAATTCCTGGGATACGCTCTCACCATAAACATGACACCACCCGTAGTCTTCAAACATCCCACGAGCGTCGCCACTGGGACGGTACTCTGGAACAGTATCCTCACCCAGACTCGTCATGGGAATTCCTGGGATACGCTCTCGCCGCTACCCAGGGCCCTCATACTCTATGTTTTTCTCTTACTTTCATCACATCTTCACTATGCACTAGTCCTTAGTTTTATTAAAAATCATGAACAAAATTAATCTCTAGAGTTAGCCTCTCCATCAACCGGACTTATTCATTCATTTCATCTTGACCAACCTTGGTCTAATTTCACTTTATTTCATTTCTCGATGCCGGGGAGACTTAGCTACTCTATTTCAAATTTCATTTCACAATCTTCAATTTATACAATTTCCATGTCGAGTTCTCAAACTCACATGTACATTCTCTTTCAATTCATGATTTCACTTTGTTCACTAGTCCATCATTACACAAAATTTGCATATACTTATCAATTGTCACATCATGATAATTCTACATTACTAAACAATGTACACATTTCATGTTATTCCACAAGTGAGAAAATACTTGCATCATGTCACAAACCACATTTCTTTTTGCCAAGTTAACACTTAATGTGCTAAATCAATTATTCTTCCAAGTTATAGTTTCATATTAATCATCCACATAGAACCATATGCCTATATATGCCTTTTGACTCCAAACCATAGTTGAATTCATTCAAATAATACTCAAATCATTCCTATAAAATTCCTTACATTTTTCTGAGAATTACCATATTTTTTCATATTTTTTTGATACACGAAACTCCCAAAAAAAATATTTTTCCATCTTGCCCATAGCAAGAATCGAACCCAAGCACACCACCGACACAGCCTAGAGCACAGACCGCTAGGCCATTCGCCGACACAGTATAAAAGCAACTGAGAGCTATAAATGCTCTCAGTTCGCTGATTACTAGTTTTTGAAAGAATTAAACAAAAAAAAAGTGTTGATCCAGGGATTCGAACCGTTCAGACCAGAGAAGCCAACGCCCACAGTGACCGCCTGAGCTACTAGCTCAGGTTGTCACAGTCCGTACTAAAATCTTTTTGAATCGATTAGCCACTGTTTATCAAAAATACTCGATGTTCAATTAAGCTTGGTTTCTCATTGCTTTTATAAAAATTACTGAAAATCTCCAGATTAATCCCCATTCATATAAAGTTTATACCAGTAAGAAAAATATAATTTTTGATACTAATAAAATGTATTTTTCACACACAAATCCAAGAGTTATTTATTAAACTACTATATATTGTATTTTCGACTTTGCCAAATAATTGATCTACTAATCTTTTTATTCAAAGATTTCATTGTGATAATTTACTGTTATTAATCCTTAATTCAACCGATACATATGTTTGTAATAGTCCATATCCCTATCAACATAAAGGTCTATTCATCACAATTCAACTACTAATTTTATGAGTAGTACTTTCATTTAATCTACCTATGTCACAATGGAAAATACTCACTTATCAATTGCATAAATCACATCTCAACCATACAAGTAATTCATTTTTCTTCAAAATAAGGTGTACTCTTTCTTAATAAGTTCCATGTTTCAACTTCACAATTAACAAGCATTCTTATTCATGCATCATGTCTCAAATCATACTAACAACATTCTTAAATAAATTTAATCACCATCATAACTTCATACTAATAATCATGGAGCATTCTACCCACATTTTAATTTTAATACTAGTGCCATATACACATTAATCACCACATTCCAAACAATTCATATACTAACTGCTCAATTAAAGTGGGCTCTTATTAGTATTTTTCATGCCCCTTTTGATAGTTGAAACTAGCATGGATCTATATTAGAAATATGAAATGTTTACCCACCTTGAATGGAGAGAACTAAACAACACAAGCCTTGCAAATGAAAGCACCTCCTCCTAGCCAAAGCGCGCACAAGCTCCAAGCCTCCTAGCCAAAGCCGAATGCTTCCTAGCCCAACCGAATGCTTCTCCTCCTTTGTGATGCCGGCCACTCCAAGCAAACAAAACCCACACAACTCTCTATCTTTTATGACTCACACTATTACAACAATAATACTATAGCTTGGAAATATAATTTTGCATATCAAAAATAGCCATGAGAGGGGGGTATTTATACTAGAGAAGAGGTGAGATGGAGGGCCAAGATTGAGTGGTTGGTTGTAGAATGAAGGGCTTAGATCAAAGTAGGAGTTAGAAAAACTACCCACTTCCATGAAACTACCACCATAATCACCATGATCAATTTTGAAAATCCCTCCAAAAAGAAATGAATCCCGGCCTCCTCTAGGGTGTGCATAGCACGTGTACGTGTAGTGCACGTGCATGCAACTAGGCCAAATTTGTACATTTTTAAATTTTGTACAAAAATAAATTAGTTAAAAAAAGGTCTTCTACATGACAAGTTTAATTAAAAGAGATTAATTCATGGGCTTTCTTTTTGGGCCAAAATAGTTTATAAAAATAAATAAAATAAAATACATTTGAGCTTTTAAGAAAAGGGCTTTTCATTAAATCAAAATAAGGCTTTAAAGAAAGGCTTTTTGTACAAAATAATTTGAGAACAAATATTTAAATAATTATACACATCATAGTAAAAATAATTCAACCCAAAATATTGCACGTGCACACTACGTGCAAAATAAATAATTTTCCATTAATTGAAAAATCAGGGTATTACAGCACTCCCTCCTTAGAATAGTTCCGTCCCCGGAACTACAATCAAGGGCGAGAAACAAAAACAATACACACAACAAGCAAGAACAAAAAGATACAAAAAAATACAATCAAGCAAAAAGCTCAGGATAGTCCTTCAACATCCTCTCCTCAGATTCCCAAGTAGCCTCTTCAACCAAGTGGTTTCTCCAGACTACCTTGACCATCGGTATCGTCTTATTCCTCAAGACTTTCTCTCGACGATCAACAATCTCAACAGGAGACTCGATGTAATTCAGGTCTAACTGCAAACCTTCCGGCACTTCAGGCAAATGATGACTCGGGTCTGGAATATAACCTCTCAGCATAGACACATGAAAGACATTGTGCACCTGAGACAACTCTTCCGGTAATTCAAGCCAGTAAGCAGTTTTTCCGATCCTTTTCAATATCTTATACGGGCCTATAAACCTCGGGGCTAACTTCCCGCCTTTGCCAAACCGAACCACACCTTTACTGGGCGATACCTTCAGAAAGACGAAGTCACCAACCTCAAACTCAAGGTCCCTTCTCCGGTTGTCTGCATAGCTTTTCTGCCTGCTCTGAGCTTCCACCAACCTTTTTCTGATCAGATCAATCTTCTCAGAAGTTAGCTGCACAAGCTCAGGACCAAACAACTGACGCTCCCCAACTTCATACCAACAAACAGGAGTCCTGCACTTCCTGCCATACAAAGCTTCGTACGGCGCCATCCCGATGCTAGCCTGAAAACTGTTGTTGTAGGCAAACTCCACCAAAGGTAAATGCCTTTCCCAACTGCCTCCGAAGTCTAGTATACAACACCGAAGCATATCCTCAAGAATACGGTTGACTCTCTCGGTCTGCCCATCGGTTTGTGGATGAAAAGCAGTGCTGAAATCTGTCTTGGTACCCAAAGCTGCCTGAAGACTCCTCCAGAAATGCGAAGTAAACCGCGCATCTCGATCAGACACAATAGTTGACGGAACGCCATGAAGTCTGACAATCTCACCCACATACATCTCAGCCAACTTGTCCATCGAAGCAGTGAGTTTCATCGCCAAAAAGTGAGCGGACTTGGTAAGTCGATCGACTATAACCCAAATTGCATCATTGCCTTTAGAACTCTTAGGCAATCCCGTGATGAAATCCATACTGATGTTATCCCACTTCCATTCCGGAATAGGTAACGGCTATAATAGACCTCCGGGTCTCTAATTTTCGGCTTTGACTTGCTGACAAACTTCACACTTCGCGACAAATTCAGCCACATCCCGCTTCAAACCTGACCACCAGAAATGCTGTTTAATGTCCTTGTACATCTTAGTACTCCCAGGATGTACCGACAAAAGAGTAGCATGTGCCTCCTGAAGAATACTCTCCTTCAGGTCCGCCTGATCTGGAACGCACAGCCTATCTCCGAACCACAGCACTCCATCCCTGATTTGAAATCCGGGCAACCTGCCAGCACCAACCTGCTCCTTCATCTCCAAAATATCAGCATCAACCTCCTGACTTGCAATGATCCTTGCATTCAGTGTAGGCTGAAGCCTCAACTGAGCAAAAGATGCCCCCAGTCCTTGCAAGACAACCTCAATACCTGCTCGATCCAACTCCTCAATCAGATGCCTCTGAGTTGTAATCAAACTGGCCAAACTGCTCTTGCGACTAAGTGCATCAGCAACAACATTAGCCTTTCCAGGGTGATACTTGATCTCAGGTCGCATATCCTCGAGCACTTCTAACCATCTCCGCTGCCTCAGATTGAGATCCCTCTGCTGATATATATACTTCAAGCTCTTGTGATCCGTGTACATATTCAACTTCTCACCGTACACGTAGTGCCTCCATTGCTTCAAAACAAAGATAATCGCAGCCAACTCCAGATCATGAGTCGGATAATTTTTCTCATGCGGTCGTAGTTGCCTAGACCCATAAGCGATTACTCTTCCTTCTTGCATTAAGACACAACCAAGCCCACGATGTGAAGCATCGCTATAAACATCATACTCAACACCTGCTCTAGGCAAAGCCAAAATAGGTGCAGTAGTCAGTCTATCTTTCAACTCCTGAAAACTCGTCTCACATTGCTCAGTCCACTTGAAGCTCACATTCTTCCTGGTCAATCCAGTAAGCGGTACAGCTATCTGAGCATAACCTTGAATGAATCTCCTGTAGTATCCAGTCATCCCAAGGAAACTTCTGACTTCCTTCACTGTAGTAGGCCTTGCCCAATCTCTCACTGCCTCTATCTTCTGAGGGTCAGTTGCCACTCTCTCCTTAGAAAGGATGTGACCCAGGAATGCCACTTCAGATTTCCAGAAATCACACTTGGATAACTTGGCATACAACTTCTGCTCTTCCAACTTCTGCTCTTCCAACTTCTGCAAAACTGCCGCCAGATGCTCGGTGTGCTCCTCCTCAGACTTGGAGTACACGAGAATATCGTCGATAAACACCACGACGAAAGAATCAATGAATAGCCTCAGAACTCTGTTCATCAAGTCCATGAAGATTGCGGGTGCATTCGTCACTCCGAATGGCATAACTAAGAATTCGTAATGCCCATGCCGAGTTCTAAATGCAGTTTTGTGCACATCTTCAGCTTTCACTCGAACTTGGTGGTAACCTGATCGAAGATCTATTTTGGAGAATACAGCTGCTCCTTGTAGACGATCGAACAAGTCATCAATTCGAGGAATCGGATACTTATTCTGAACAGTGACTTTATTCAGCTCCCGGTAATCGATGCACATCCTCATCGATCCATCCTTCTTCTTTACCAAAAGCACTGGTGCTCCCCAAGGTGACGCACTAGGTTGAATAAAGCCCTTTCCCAACAGTTCCTCAATCTGCCGTTTCACCTCATCCTGTTCCACTGGAGCCATCCTATACGGTGCCTTAGAAATGGGTGCACTTCCCGGTTGAACGGTGATGCTGAACTCTACATCACGATGCGGGGGTAACCCAGAAAAATCTTCCAAGAACACAGTCGGATAGTCCCGAACCACAGGAATCCCTTGCACTTCCACAGGAGTCTCTTCCTTGCGGATAGTTGCCACCAGCTTAGAACACTTCCGCTTCCCTTGGAACGTGACTTCAGGTCCACCTGGAGCCTTCACTGTCACCGTCTTTGTCTTACACTCGATGCTTGCACTGTACACCGACATCCAATCAATGCCAATGATAACATCGACTCCCAAGATAGTCAGTTCGATCAGATCAATGCCAAAGATTCTATTCCCAATCACAATCTCGCAATCAGCATAATACCGATCAGTGGTTAAAGTTTCCCCTGACGGAGTAGCTACTGATAAGATCTTGCCTGGAAAAATCTTCGGTTCAACTCCCAACACTTCAGCAAACTTTGGAGACACAAAAGTATGAGAGGATCCAGTATCAAACAATACGACAGCTTTCATTCCATTAAGATATAGTTTGCCTGTTACATAATACACACCATTACATAACAGTCTCACTAAACACGGAAAAAGAAATGACAAAAAAACTCTAAACACCAGCCCTCGTACCAGAGATGACCTGATCTGCCTCCTCAGCATCAGCTTCCGTCAAGGCAAATACTCGCCCTGATTGGTACGGCCTCTTCCCAGTCTGCTGCGTTGATGCGTTGCTATTTCCACCCTGTAGTTTGGGACAGTGAGATTTGTAATGCCCCGTTTCACCACAGTTGTAGCAAGTCACCGCAGAAGGTCTCACCACATTGTTTCCAGGTCCTCCAGCTACACCAATAGCGTTCGCCCCTGTCGGTTTGAACCTCTGTGCAGATGGTTTCCCCCTGAAACTCCCAGAATGTGCAGACCTCTTACCAGACTGCCAGTTGTTCCTCCTGTTCTGAACAACTTGGAACTGCTCCATATCCGCCTCCGTCGCTGCCGCCCTCTTGACCAGCTTATCGATTCTCCTGATACCAAGAGGTATCATACGAGATCTCAATCTAGGCCTCAGACCATGCTCGAACTTGCGAGCTTTCTTGGCCTCATCCATCACCAGCTCTGGAGCATACCTGGAGAGCTGAGTGAACTTGGTCTCATACGCTCTCACCGACATGTTGCCTTGCTGAAGCGACAGAAACTCCATCGCCTTCTTCTCCTGGACATCGGAGGGGAAATAATGACTGCGGAATTCTTCCAGAAATTCCTCCCAGCCAAGCAACAGACCTCCCATGGTCCTCTTCATGGATTGCCACCAAACCGCTGCATCCTTCTCCAGCTGCAAAGTCGCCAACTTGACCTTGCTACCCTCAGGGGTCTCCAACACCTCAAAGATGGTCTCCACTTGACGGATCCAGTTGTCAGCCACATCTGGGTCTGACTTTCCCTCGAATACAGGTGGTTTCATTCTCTTGAACGATTCCACCAGCTTAATCGCCTCGGGCACTGGATTCGCCGGCCCTCGACCTTGGTTCTGAGCCACTGCATTCAGCGTCTGGTAGACCCGAGCAAGTTCAGTCTCCAGATCCGACCCTTCTCCATTCCTAGCTCCTCTTCTCGACATATTCTGATGCAAAAGATCCGTCAAATTCGAAGTATATGACAAGAATTTAAACCAACTTGCTTTTCATTGAATTCCAAAGTTTATACATTCGAATTTAAAAACATTTTTGACATCAGAATGAAAGAAACAGAAGCTACAACACTCTAACTCCTACGGGTCCTCTTCGCTGCTCGAAGTTCTTCCCGTAGTTCCTCAACCTCATCCTTCAGCACATCCGTTAGGTTCTTTTTCTTCTCAAGTTCCCAAATCCGATGGCTAAGAACAGAATAGTCGGCCTTCCGCTTCTCCAGCTGAGCCTCCAACAATCCAACTCTCTCCTTCAGGGTTTCCACTTGCCTCTGAAGAGAAGTCACAAGACCACTTGGAACTGGTACTTCTTCCTCGTCAGAAGAAGAATCATCAGATGAATCCGGAGGTGGGGTGATCTCTCGGGATTTAGGCCATTCTTCACCGTCAGAATCAGCTTGCCCAGGATAGTACTCGTCCTCGGAATCAGCCTGTCCAGGATGGTACTCTTCCTCAATAATATGCCAGTCGTCGCCTCCAGCAGGGTCGAAGTGATCAGCCATCTTAGAAATAGAGAGGAAGAAGCATAAATCTTAGAGCAACACAAATGTAAGTCACTTACATTTAAATCTCTAGACTCAAACACACACTCTAATGTCCACTTCTACGGTGTCGTTCCCTATAAATTTGTACAAGTGTGAAAGTGTAGAAAGCGTGGCTCTGATACCACTCTGTAATGCCCCGAATCCCAAATACACTGAATTCGAGATGTTCTACAGGATCTTTTCACTTTCTTTAGTACAATTTTACGGGGAAATTAAAACTTTTCATCATACATCAGAGATTACATCAAATTACATCTTTCTTTTGTACAGCGGAAGTAAAATACAACAATTAAATACAAGTACAACAGCATGATATAATCTTTAAGCATCCATTCCTCTTTAATCTTTAACATGACATTTACCTGCATATAAGACTGTGGGTACGTCAGTTTATTCAACCGACGAACATTATACACGGCCATCCTCTCTATGCCGGAAATAGTATAACTTAACTTTCCATATTTAGCAAACACAAACTTGTCACATTCAAACTGAAGGGACTACCCTATTGATGTCGTGTTGTGATTGTGCACTTAATCCTTAATGCATTTATTTATGTTACATGACACTAATGCGCACTTGTTCGGATTCTATGCATCCCATACTACATAGGTCCGAGGGCAAGCCCTTATTCGTTCTTCATCTTTATAGGGTTCGATCCCCCGTTATGATTTAATCTACTACTGTAATTACGGTAAGTATCCTAGATGTTATCTGACCTACGAACTCATGTTTAGGCACTCTGGAGTAGTATCCTCACCCAGACGCATCATGGGAATTCCTGGGATACGCTCTCACCATAAACATGACACCACCCGTAGTCTTCAAACATCCCACGAGCGTCGCCACTGGGACGGTACTCTGGAACAGTATCCTCACCCAGACTCGTCATGGGAATTCCTGGGATACGCTCTCGCCGCTACCCAGGGCCCTCATACTCTATGTTTTTCTCTTACTTTCATCACATCTTCACTATGCACTAGTCCTTAGTTTTATTAAAAATCATGAACAAAATTAATCTCTAGAGTTAGCCTCTCCATCAACCGGACTTATTCATTCATTTCATCTTGACCAACCTTGGTCTAATTTCACTTTATTTCATTTCTCGATGCCGGGGAGACTTAGCTACTCTATTTCAAATTTCATTTCACAATCTTCAATTTATACAATTTCCATGTCGAGTTCTCAAACTCACATGTACATTCTCTTTCAATTCATGATTTCACTTTGTTCACTAGTCCATCATTACACAAAATTTGCATATACTTATCAATTGTCACATCATGATAATTCTACATTACTAAACAATGTACACATTTCATGTTATTCCACAAGTGAGAAAATACTTGCATCATGTCACAAACCACATTTCTTTTTGCCAAGTTAACACTTAATGTGCTAAATCAATTATTCTTCCAAGTTATAGTTTCATATTAATCATCCACATAGAACCATATGCCTATATATGCCTTTTGACTCCAAACCATAGTTGAATTCATTCAAATAATACTCAAATCATTCCTATAAAATTCCTTACATTTTTCTGAGAATTACCATATTTTTTCATATTTTTTTGATACACGAAACTCCCAAAAAAAATATTTTTCCATCTTGCCCATAGCAAGAATCGAACCCAAGCACACCACCGACACAGCCTAGAGCACAGACCGCTAGGCCATTCGCCGACACAGTATAAAAGCAACTGAGAGCTATAAATGCTCTCAGTTCGCTGATTACTAGTTTTTGAAAGAATTAAACAAAAAAAAAGTGTTGATCCAGGGATTCGAACCGTTCAGACCAGAGAAGCCAACGCCCACAGTGACCGCCTGAGCTACTAGCTCAGGTTGTCACAGTCCGTACTAAAATCTTTTTGAATCGATTAGCCACTGTTTATCAAAAATACTCGATGTTCAATTAAGCTTGGTTTCTCATTGCTTTTATAAAAATTACTGAAAATCTCCAGATTAATCCCCATTCATATAAAGTTTATACCAGTAAGAAAAATATAATTTTTGATACTAATAAAATGTATTTTTCACACACAAATCCAAGAGTTATTTATTAAACTACTATATATTGTATTTTCGACTTTGCCAAATAATTGATCTACTAATCTTTTTATTCAAAGATTTCATTGTGATAATTTACTGTTATTAATCCTTAATTCAACCGATACATATGTTTGTAATAGTCCATATCCCTATCAACATAAAGGTCTATTCATCACAATTCAACTACTAATTTTATGAGTAGTACTTTCATTTAATCTACCTATGTCACAATGAAAAATACTCACTTATCAATTGCATAAATCACATCTCAACCATACAAGTAATTCATTTTTCTTCAAAATAAGGTGTACTCTTTCTTAATAAGTTCCATGTTTCAACTTCACAATTAACAAGCATTCTTATTCATGCATCATGTCTCAAATCATACTAACAACATTCTTAAATAAATTTAATCACCATCATAACTTCATACTAATAATCATGGAGCATTCTACCCACATTTTAATTTTAATACTAGTGCCATATACACATTAATCACCACATTCCAAACAATTCATATACTAACTGCTCAATTAAAGTGGGCTCTTATTAGTATTTTTCATGCCCCTTTTGATAGTTGAAACTAGCATGGATCTATATTAGAAATATGAAATGTTTACCCACCTTGAATGGAGAGAACTAAACAACACAAGCCTTGCAAATGAAAGCACCTCCTCCTAGCCAAAGCGCGCACAAGCTCCAAGCCTCCTAGCCAAAGCCGAATGCTTCCTAGCCCAACCGAATGCTTCTCCTCCTTTGTGATGCCGGCCACTCCAAGCAAACAAAACCCACACAACTCTCTATCTTTTATGACTCACACTATTACAACAATAATACTATAGCTTGGAAATATAATTTTGCATATCAAAAATAGCCATGAGAGGGGGGTATTTATACTAGAGAAGAGGTGAGATGGAGGGCCAAGATTGAGTGGTTGGTTGTAGAATGAAGGGCTTAGATCAAAGTAGGAGTTAGAAAAACTACCCACTTCCATGAAACTACCACCATAATCACCATGATCAATTTTGAAAATCCCTCCAAAAAGAAATGAATCCCGGCCTCCTCTAGGGTGTGCATAGCACGTGTACGTGTAGTGCACGTGCATGCAACTAGGCCAAATTTGTACATTTTTAAATTTTGTACAAAAATAAATTAGTTAAAAAAAGGTCTTCTACATGACAAGTTTAATTAAAAGAGATTAATTCATGGGCTTTCTTTTTGGGCCAAAATAGTTTATAAAAATAAATAAATTAAAATACATTTGAGCTTTTAAGAAAAGGGCTTTTCATTAAATCAAAATAAGGCTTTAAAGAAAGGCTTTTTGTACAAAATAATTTGAGAACAAATATTTAAATAATTATACACATCATAGTAAAAATAATTCAACCCAAAATATTGCACGTGCACACTACGTGCAAAATAAATAATTTTCCATTAATTGAAAAATCAGGGTATTACAGCACTCCCTCCTTAGAATAGTTCCGTCCCCGGAACTACAATCAAGGGCGAGAAACAAAAACAATACACACAACAAGCAAGAACAAAAAGATACAAAAAAATACAATCAAGCAAAAAGCTCAGGATAGTCCTTCAACATCCTCTCCTCAGATTCCCAAGTAGCCTCTTCAACCAAGTGGTTTCTCCAGACTACCTTGACCATCGGTATCGTCTTATTCCTCAAGACTTTCTCTCGACGATCAACAATCTCAACAGGAGACTCGATGTAATTCAGGTCTAACTGCAAACCTTCCGGCACTTCAGGCAAATGATGACTCGGGTCTGGAATATAACCTCTCAGCATAGACACATAAAAGACATTGTGCACCTGAGACAACTCTTCCGGTAATTCAAGCCAGTAAGCAGTTTTCCCGATCCTTTTCAATATCTTATACGGGCCTATAAACCTCGGGGCTAACTTCCCGCCTTTGCCAAACCGAACCACACCTTTACTGGGCGATACCTTCAGAAAGACGAAGTCACCAACCTCAAAAATTTGTGGAACTTTGCGAGTACGTCGAGCTCGCCATACACAAGCCAACGCAATTCGTAGAAGTGTGTTTGAATTCACGGTTTGAAGTGTACGGCCATGTATTGCTTTCAATTCATTCCCGTGAGTGAAAGCGATACATCGGCGTATTTTGCAATCCGTGAGCCGAAACTCACCTCTACAAATTTTGTTGGCTCATGAGTTTTGCTGCCGTCCCATTCCCAAAGTATAGAAATTTTTTGATCTCGTTTGTGCAGATTTGTACCGTATATCAAACAACAACCTCAGTTCAAAAGTGAGGGGAATGCGAGCGAGACACGGCCTTATCTTGTAAACCGTGGATCGGAACTTACTTGTAGAAGTTCCGTTACCTTGTGTGCGGCGAGCCGAACCCAATTGAAGAGTTTTGTATTTATATGACATCATTTTCGACATTTTGTCACTTATTTTTATTTCGTAGGTATATATATCGCAATCGTTTGTTAACAAGCTATTTTATATATAATGTGTATATTAATTGACCAATAATATATTTTTACCCCAGATGAACAAAGATACGGAGAGTTCTGCTGCCGGCGATAATTTTGTGTGGGTAGAAACAATCACTGATTCCATGCCGATAGTCGAAGACTATCTGAAACCAAAGTTAGGTATGACATTCCCCACTTTAGTTGAGGCCGAGAAATTTTATTCTGCATATGCTCGTTGTGGGGGTTTTGCAATGCGTAAGGGTGGGAATAAATCAAAGGGGGGAATGGAAGTAAATAAGTCATATCTCTATAATAAAGCTGAGTCGTCGCCGGGTCAACATAGTGATGGTAGACGTGGAATAACCAGTAGAATGGGCTGCAAGGCTTGCGTTCGTGTAAAATTGAATGAAACAAGTAATACGTGGGTGGTGTATTCATTTCACGAAGAACACAATCACGAATTCACCTCACTCGGTAGAAGGCACCTTTTGCCCCGGAACAGGTCCGTGTCAAATACGGACAAAAGGATTATAGACCAAATGAACCAAGCTAATATCCAAACATGTCGACAAATGCTCTTCTTTGAAAGTGCTAGTGGTGGTCATGATCAAGTAGGATTCACAGAAAAAGATGTTAGAAATTTAGTTAGAGACTCGCAAGAAGCATTGAAAGGACACGATTCTACAATGCTAATTGATTTTTTCGAATCTAAGAAATAGACGGATCCTTCATTTTTTTATGACATTCAAGTCGATTCCGAAGGGCGGTTGTCACATTGTATGTGGGTAGATGGTATTTGTAGGATGAATTACGAAGAATTTGGCAATGTAGTTTGCTTTGATGCCACGTACAATACGAACCGTTACGGAATGTTATTTGTTCTGTTTGTTGCAGTGAATCATCATTGGCAATCGACTTTCTTAGGAGGTGGGTTCATTCCAAATGAGACGGCCTCTTCGTTTGAATGGTTCTTTGAAAAGTGGTTAGGGGTTATGAATCGTGCTCCATCCGGTATTGTCACCGATCAAGACCGTGGGATCGCTGCCGCAATTAAGAAAGTTTTCCCCCAGACTCGGCATCGTTTTTGTATTTGGCACATTCTGGATAAGTTACCCCAGGAGGTTCGTCTTGGTTTCGATGTCGACAAGTTTAGGGAGTCCTTGAAGAATGTAATCTACAATTCGGAATATATACATGAATTTGTAGAAAAGTGGAATATTTTGATTTCGCAATACGGATTAGAGAGTAACAAATGGTTGAACGATATATTCGATATCCGTGAAAGTTGGGCACCCATCTACGCTAAAGAATCATTTTGGACCGGCATGTTGAGTAGCCAACGGATTGAGTCGACACATTCTGTTCTGAAGCATCATACAGAAAAAAGTATTCCCTGCCCGAATTTGCCGTCATCTTTGACTATTTTTTGGGAAGGCAAAGACACGATGAATTGAAAGAAAATCATCGTAACCGTGAGAAGAGACCGAAGTTGAAGAGCGAATAGGCTTTGGAGGCACAAATGGCAAAAACATATACTTTGAAAATATTTTACAAATTCCAAGATGAAGTCACAAAAAGCTTCATGTACAATGTGACATTTGTTGCCGATCTTGAGACACCGGATAGTTCAACCTTCCATATGATACTCTGTGGAGAATTAGAACCGGCTCGCCTTCTTCAATTATCCAAAATCAATGGAATTATTACATGTGCATGTCACTTGTTAGAATTTATTGCCATTCCTTGCAGGCATATTTTAGCTGTACTTCGTTTCTCCCATCACACATTCCTCCCGGATGTATATATTAAAAGAAGATGGACTAGGGATGTGATGAGAAGAAGTTACACATCAGTTCCAACCGAACCTAATACCGAGAATTTTGCTTCTCGATATTGTGAGTTGAGCTACCATGCAAAACAAATTGTCGATCTCGGTTGTTCCTCCAATAAGAGTTACAAATACACGTTGGAGAATTTGCAGAAGATCATTGACGGGGTTTCTCGGCTACAACCAGGATCAGGTGAACAACCGGAACAGGCCTCACAACCACATGATAGTGTCGAAGCTGGAGGTAGTTCACAACCGCATCCAAGTGCACAACCTCATGATCAAGGGAGTGGGCACATACCTACACTCATTAGTGACCCACAGCAGTGCACGACAAAGGGAAGGCCTCACGACAAAAGATTGAGGCCGATTAGAGAGCAACTCCGCATAAAAAAACCGAGAAGGTGCCGAAGATGCGGCATTGTCCAAATGAATCATGATTCAAGAAATTGTCCAACTTTATTTGAGGGGTATGACTCGTAACTTTTATGTTTGTCACTCGTTTAAATTTATTATACCTTATTTATGGCGATTGAGTTTCTTACTAACTAAACCTAATCTTTCAATGAAGGCAAGAAGTAATTCCTTCCGAAGAAGACAGTTCTGAGTCAAGATATGACGTTCCACTATGAATTGTAATTTTTAAAATGTAATTGTTTGGTATATTTAAAACTCTTCATGCCACTTGGTTAATTACCTTTGATTGGTAACTGTAAATGTAATTCTCGAGACATAAGTGTAGTTTGTTTGTGTCGTTTATTAATACTGTTGTGGTACGCAAATGTTGATTTGTTACTCAAATGTATCAGCTGTAGCTGTATCTGTATTTGTAAATTTTTTTTTTTTAAACCAAGGCCGTTGTTGGAGACAACGGCCTAAGTTATTTCATGAATTTGGTTTTTCATTCAATATAACTAGTTTAAAAAGAGTTGATAACCTTAGGTCGTTATTTACAGCAACGGCCTAGGTGATAATCAAAAAATTTAAGGTTTGGGGGCCTGGGTGGGTGCTCTCTGACTTGGAGAACACAACGGGATCAACAAGTCAGAGAGCAATCTAATTTTTGATAAATACCTAAAGCCGTTGTCTGAGACAACGGCCTAGGTTATAGTCAAAAATTTGTGATTTTGGGGGTGCTCTCTGACTTGGAGAACACAAAAGGATCAACAAGTCAGAGAGTAATCTAATTTTTGATAAATACCTGAAGCCGTTGTCTGAGACAATGGCCTAGGTTATAGTCAAAAATTTGTGATTTTGGGGATGCTCTCTGACTTGGAGAACACAAAGGGATCAACAAGTCAGAGAGCAATCTCATTTTTGATAAATAACTAAAGCCGTTGTCTCAGACAACGGCCTAGGTTATAGTCAAAAATTTGTGATTTTGGGGGTGCTCTCTGACTTGGAGAATACAAAAGGATCAACAAGTCAGAGAGCAATCTAATTTTTGATAAATACCTAAAGCCGTTGTCTAAGACAACGGCCTAGGTTATAGTAAAAAATTTGGGATTTTGGGGGTGCTCTCTTTACTCTTTACGTACAGTCTCTGTGGAAATTTATACCAAAGACAGATGATCTACACTTGTATATCTTTCCGTTATATTTTTTTAAGTGCCGATAACTACCACCTTTCAAACCAATATATAATCATGGTGGTTAAATATGTAAAAAAAATGATAAAAAATAATTCATAATCATCCATTTTTTGGTTTTTACAATTTTCTCTTGACTCTTCGCGTACAGTCTCCCTCGAACTATATACCAAAGACAGATGATATTCGCGTATCTATTGTTTATAATTTTTTTATTACGTTACAATTTTTTCCCTCTCTCTAAACAATATAAAATTATTAAGGTAATATGCTTGAAAATAATTTTGAGTTATATAAAGGAGTAAGTTTACATGTATAAGGTTAGGGTTAAGGTGAAGGTTATGAATTTTTTGATATATGGGTTTACATGTGTGGATGTACATATTGTTTTTTCAATATATAGGCTACACGTGGAGATCTACATGTTGTTTAGCTTGGTGCTTGTTCCCATTTAGGTGTATGTTGAAAGTCTGCTGGCAAGTGATTTTGTTGAGCTTAACAACAAGGAAGAAACATACAAAACAACAGCATTGTTGAGTCCTAATGGCAAAACATGAAAAGTTGGGTTAATTAGAGTAGGGCAGAATCACATGTGTGCATTGGTAGAGAGAAGTGGAGAGAATTCACAGGTTCTAATAAGCTAGAAGTAGGATATATGTTAGTGTTCCATTACAAAGGGAATATATTCAGTTTTTTCCTGTTAATTTTATTACGTTTGTGATTTTTTTTAGTATGATATATAATCTATTTGATTATGCTAATACAATACCCACATATCCAAAAAATATATACCGGGTTGGTTTACAAGTATAAGGTCAAGGTTAAGGTTAGGGTTGTGCTAACCCTACGATAACCCTAACCCTTAACCCTACTCTGCTAACCTTACAATAACCCTAACCTTACGTTAACCCTAACCCTAACCTACATATCACTTTTATTAATTTTTTTTGGTTATATACAGAATATGTATAATTTTTTTTTGTGGGAACTTAATACCTGTCTACTCCCAACAACCACAAATTAATGATAAATCAAAACCAAATTTTACCACAAATATTTCTCTTGCAATAACCTGAACCCTACAATAACCCTAACCAAACCCGTGACCCCCGCTAACCCTAATCCTTCCCGTAACCCCCTTTAACACTAATTACCAAACTTGTTACCCTAACCCTAACCCTAACCCCAACCCTAACCCTAGCCAAGTCGAGAACACCCCAATTTATGTCTTTTTGGCCTAGGGTCCAAGGCCGTTGTTGCAGACAACGGCTAAGGTTAAATACCTTAGGCCGTTGTCTTGAACAACGGCCTAGGTATGAAATTTTTGGGATTTATACAATATTCTCTTTACTCTTTACGTACAATCTCTGTGGAACTTTATACAAAAGATAGATAATCCACACTTGTATATTGTATAGGTATATTTGTTTGTTTGCCCATTACTTCCACCATTCAAAGTGTCTCGAAGAACTACACACAATTACTTCACGACGAGATTCCACATCCCAAATTTCTACAGAAGCAACAGTTTACATGTAGTGTTTGAGAGTAATATATGAAATTTTTTGGAATACTCTTCACATTGGTTTATACATGTGGTTAAATATACATGTGGTTTTCTGTTACGGTTTCCCAATACATGATGGTCCCTATTTAGGCCTTTTTTTTTCCGAAAGTAATCAGATCCAGTTCGTTTTGGCCAAGTATTTTGATCTGATTACTCTCCGCTCAATAGCGAACAGAATCTTTTTTATTTTTGATTTCTTCTTGCCCATCATAATTATTGGATATTTTTGATATCCACATGTGAATTTTTCGATTTTGGCCTTAAACTACATGTGGGGATGTACACATGGTTTTTCCCATATTTAGGGTACATGTGGGGAGGTACATGTGGTGATGTAGTTTAGGTTTTTTTCCATATTGAAGTGTCTGCAATAATTATCCTTCTTGGTCTCTAACTGCATCTTCTTCCCTTCTGTCACTATTAACAGAGGATCTGCACCACTCTGTTCATAATATCACTAATGTACATGTGAGAATCATACAAAAATTGTCTGCTCTTTCATTGTACATGTGGGTTTTTCCAAGTATGGTCCACATGTGGGGAGCTACATGTGGTTTTTCCTTTACATGTGGGGTTTTACCTTATTGGTTTTTTCAATGATGAACTTGTGGAAATTTATACAAAAGATAGATAATCCACACTTGTATATTGTATAGGTATATTTGTTTATTTGCCCATTACTTCCACCTTTCAAAGTGACTCGAAGAACTGCACACAATTACTTCACGACGAGATTCCACATCCCAAATTTCCACAGAAGCAACAGTTTACATGTAGTGTTTGAGAGTAATCTATGAACTTTTTTGGAATACTCGTCACATTGCTTGATACATGTGGTCAAATATACTTGTGGCATATTTCCCAAAAAAAAGTTTAGATCCAGTTCTTGTTGTCCGTTGTCCCCAATAACTTTTTCTATTTTCAAAGTTCTTGATGTGTACATGTGAGACAATTTTTCTATTTTTTTCACCTACAACTTAGGCCGTTGTCCCCAACAACGACCTTGGGTATTTATAAAGTGGAGCTGCTCTCTGACTTGTTGGCTATTTTTAAAGCCAACAAGTCAGAGAGCAAGACAATTTTTCTATTTTTTTCACCTACAACTTAGGCCGTTGTCTCCAACAACGGCCTAGGGTATATCTATAAACTGGAGCTGCTCTCTGACTTGTTGGCTATTTTTAAAGCCAACAAGTCAGAGAGCACAACAAATTTTGTATATTTTCCTACTACAACGTAGGCCGTTGTCTCCAACAATGGCCTTGGGTATATGTTTAAACCGGGTATATCCAAAAACTGGAACAACTATAATTTTCTATAACCTAGGCCGTTGTTTGGGGCCACGGGTTAGGTTTAAAAAAAAAACCTACATTTATACAGAGCAACTGAAGCTGCTACACTTGTACACATCACCAAATTCCAAACACTTTGCCATCACCTACATTCTCCGACTAAATACATATATACAACCACCAAAATTACCCACCATAATTGACTATCAGAAATTAATAACAACAACATCAACTACACTTACGCTTAAGAACCACATTATCCAATAATTAGTTACAACAGGTTAAAACCCACAAAATCAATAAAAAAAAATTACAACCTCCAAAATGCATTGGCTAAGCACCGGGCGTGTAATGTTGTGGTGCTCGCCTCTTCCGACTAGGGTTTTGGCGCCGCATCGTGATTGGCGAGTCGGAGATTTGTTCAGATCCACCCTCCTCTTGTTGTACGTCTCCGACAACCCTCTCCCCACTCTCTTCATCCTGCGCTTCTTCGTGAGATGGATGTGAAGTTGAACCTTGTCGTTCTCTGATCTCACGGTCCCGTTGCCCCATCAATGAACTTACCCCTCACACTTTTACGTCGGCCCCCCCTCGGTCCGTGTAATGCTCGATCCAAATGTTCGACACATCCCAAAGCATCCATATTGCTACGGCATCCAAGGAGCATCCTCCGAGCGAAACTCTTCATAGGCGTGCCCACATTACTTTTTAGTACCTCCGCGCATTCTTTTGCCATGTCCATCGTGTTATCAATCTAAATCAGAAAAACCAACAAAAATAATTACACAAATTAAATAATTGAAAGAATTCATGAACTTCACGTATGAAGAAGATTAAAATAAATATGAAGATTGAAGTTACCACTGTACGTATAGCTGTGGCCTTCGGTTGGAACATGGGTTGTGAACTGGAATATGCGGGTAATGGTTCAATCTCCCTCTCCTCAATTTCTCGTTGGATACCAGCAGGTAGTACTGTATCGGGAGAGATGTACAAACGTGTATATTGTCGGAACCAAGTCATGTACTTTCCTTGCATCTTCCATCGTACTCTGGAACATTGACGAGTACAAGTGCAAACCGTCGCTCGTTCCATTCTGCAACGTGAACACGATGGTAATCTGCCCAATTATGAGTAGGCATGCGGCCGGTACCCCTAACGGCGTGTAACTCATGATCGTATAGGTTTGCGCAGTTTGGGGGACTATCTTGTTGAAGATTGAACTGACGAATGACTCTTTCCGGTCGCGGATGCTCGACTATACCGAAGTTGATGAGGGGAGCCGTCATCAGCCACAACTGCGACCCGGTGGTACATATTGGTGGTAGTCTTCCCACACACTCGGGTGTATACAGAGCCCAAATCACGAACTCTTCACGTAGTTGGTCGAGCTCATCTCTGTAGTACGTTATTACGCCCTTAGGGTTGTCTTTGTAACTCCTTGTACTAGCCCAATATATCCCTAATGGTGCCAACATAGCAGGATCTTCAGGTTGGGCCATCCAACCATCCTTGGATCTCCTAATGCGGGGACGACCCAAGTGCAGTCGCTCCCAGGACCAAATCTGTAACAAAACCATCGGTCTGATCATTTCTAATGATTCAAGCGCTACATGACACAATGCCCTGTATAGCGTTGCCAACGCGCAGCTTCCCCAGTTGTACCGGCCAGCTATGCTTAGGTCGGCGAGCAATTGTAGGTACATGAGGTGCACCGTATTGCCCGATGAGTTAGGCAATAGAACCCCTTCGATCGCCATTAGAATGTAGGCTCTGGTGTAGAACTGTACATAGTCGTCGGGCGATTCGTTGGTCAGCGTCTCATCAAAACGTCCCTTCAACCAAGATAGTCGGATTGATTGTCCTTGGAAAATGTCACCATCGTCCGCATCCGCCTCATCAAACTCTGTACCGAGCAGTTCGTTACACATCTCTATTTTATCAAAGTTAATATTTCCCGTCAAGGCCAACCCATCTATTGGAAGACCGGATATTATCGCTATATCCTGTAGCGTCACCGTCATCTCACCGACCGGTAGATGGAACGTGTGCGACTCTGGCCTCCAGCGCTCCACGAGTGCCGAGAGAAGTGCTCGGTTGAGTTTAACATTCCTCATCATGCTGATTCCATAGAAACTAGCCGCTATAAGGTACTCGTGGGTGCTTGGATGCACCTTCATGCGTGGGTGCGGAAATTACACCTACGCGTCGTCCCACCCCACACTTCCGTGGATCTGTGGCGATCTTGCAAGGTCAATTCATCGGGATTTATTGGTCCTGAACCACGACGTCCTGTCATCGAAGAGGATGCACCAATCTACACGAACCAAAAAACATAATTATTATTAGTCTCAAATCAATATCACTAAATACAAAATTAGGGACAATACAAATTATTAGTTCTCACATTCTCTGTGGAATGTTCTCCCCATGCTTCCTGAGATGTCCTTCCCCTTCCGGTTCCCCTCGTTCTAGCCATTTCTCTGTAACAAAGTTTGCATATATGAAACTAATTAATCGGCGAAAATTAGCAAACACAAACCAACGAGATGAAAAAATTTCAAGAGTTCGCTTATACACGTCAAAACAACACAAACGAGATGCAAAAATTCCTAAATTTTGCCATCAACTAGGGCACACCAAACACAAGCCAACGCAACTTGTAGAAGTCAGTTCCGACCCACGGTTTGAAATATACGCCCGTGTATCACTTTCACTCTTTAAAATAGAGCGGGAAGCGATACATTGACGTATCTCGCAAACCGTGGGTCGGAACTCGCAAATACAAGTTCCGTTGCGTTGTGAATGGTTAGCCCAACCTACGTGCACCGTTTCGTATTTTTTCAACTTCGTTTAAGCATTTTTGTATTGAAACCGAACTAAAAAAATTTCGAGGTAGATTGAAGTTTTTTCATATACGCGTCAAAACAACATAAACGAGATGCAAAAATTTCAAAATTTGGCCGTTGGTTCGGGCTCCCCGCCCATAAGCCAACGCAACTTGTACATAGGAGTTCCGATCCACGGTTTGAAAGATACGACGATGTATCGTTTACACTATTGAAAACTAAGCGGAAAGCGATACATAGACGTCTCCCAAACCGCGAGTCAGAACTCGCATGTACAGGTTGGTATGACTTGTGAGTGGCCAGACCAACCTACTCGCAAAGTTTCGCTTTATTTGGACTTCGTTTAAGCTATTTTCACCTCATAACGTATTCCACAAGTTCCGAGATCGATTAAAGGTTTTTTTATATACGCGTCAAAACAACAAAAATGATAAACTTATTTCCTAAATTTGGGCGTCAACTCTGGCACACCAAACACGAGCCGCCGGAACTTGCAGAGGTGAGTTTTGACTCTCGGTTTGAAAGATACGGCCGTGTATCACTTTATATCCGTTGTATGGAATTGAAATGATAAACGGACGTATCTCACAAATCGTGAGACGAAAATTGCCTCTACAAGTTCCGTTACCTTCTATGCGGCGAGTCCGACCTACTCATACAAATTGAATTTTTTCATCTCGTTTTTTTTCATCTCCTATATTCCACCACTACAACTACCACTACATCTACGAAAATGTCAACAAAATGTACACAACATACATGATCAGAGCTAATTATATACTCTCTAAATTATAGATTACACGACTACGCATAATACCAAAAAAAACAACTCCAAAATTGGAAAAAAAAATCAATAAATTCAAAGAGTTCATTATAGTAGATTGGGATTAAGAAAATACCTGGTCCAAAGAGAGAGTGATAGAGAGTTGGCGAAGATGTGAGAAGCCGCTGCACGCTGTTGTAGACAAAGGAAGACAATTTGTGCTAGGGTTTAGATGATTTGGGAATTTGGATGTGAAGTTAGGGTTTGCTGTATTCGGAAAAGGAAGAGAGAGATAGGGAGCTTTCTAGAAGGGGCGGAGATCGACAAGGCAAAGAAATCGATGCCAAAGGGGTTGGGAGAGTGAACTAGGGTTTGGGGATGGGTTTCGGGAGATCGAGAGAAAGAGAGATAGTGTTTGTGACGAAGTGAGGGAGATGAAGCCCTGAGTGTGTACAAGTGTTCGGAAAAACACTTGTACATACCTAGGCCGTTGTTGAGAACAACGGCCAAGGTATGTTTTTTTGTTAAAAAAAACAACCTAGGCCGTTGTCTTAAACAACGGCCTAAGCACTTTTTTGGACAAAAAAAAATCCACGCCAAAAAAATGCTAAGTCCCAAACGTTTTTGGGCGTGAATTGACGAAATTACCCCTCCGCTTTTCTCAGCGTTAGTGGGAGACCTTAGCGGATCTTGATTTGATCCGCTGATCAAGATCAGATCGAGATCGACGGCCTATATGGCTGTTTTCCAACCCATTGAAAACGAACCCGTTTTCAATGGAGTAAAACTCATATATATATATATATATATATATATATATATATATATATATATATATATATATATATATATATATATATATATATATATATATATAGTGGGGGGGGTGTAGGGGGATGTCTTAAATGTCGTAAAAATAAGTTGGGGGTTGGGGGTTGGGGGTTGAGGGTTGAAGAGTTGGCTGTTGGATTGGATAATTAGGTTAGGATATGATTAGGATTTATCAAGGTTTAAATTTAAACTCCAATGAAAAAATTCACAAAAATTTAGAATGGATCGGAAAAATATTTGAGTTCTAATAAGAATGAAATAATGCCCGATAAAGAGTTCAAAGAGAAGAAAAAAAATAAAAAAAATTTAAAAATTACGTAATAAAATACGTACAACTGAAATAGGGGATTACACTAATCCTAATCCTAACCCTATCCAAATACATTGTAAGAGTCAAGTAAAAACATACATTTATGTTGTCAAAAAACGAACGTGGTGGCTAGAGATTTGTTGGGGAATGTTAGAGATTTTGCCAAGTGAACTTGTCAACCAACGATTGAGGTAGAAGACGAAGATGAGAGCTAGGATTCTGGTTGAATGAGGAAGGAAATGAATTAGGGTTAGAAAGAGACTTGGTGAAATGATAGTACAAGTTAGTTGATTCGGGTGAATAAACTGGTGGCCCAGTAAACTCGCTGTTGGGAACAGCGAGTTTAGCTCTTTTCCCATCACTATTGGGAACGGCGAGTGATTTTGAAATTTTGTTAACTAAACTCCCGGTTGGGAATAGCGAATTTCTATTAAAATTAGAACTAGACACGCCATGTCCCAACGGCGATAGTTAAACAACTAAACTTGCCTTGGGAACGGCAAATTTAGTTGTTGAGTCCACGGGCGTAAATAGTTTGGCAACTGTTTTTTTTTTTTTTTTCAAATAAATTCAAAAAATGGCATAAAAAGTTCAAGCATAAAAGCATAGTTAATATTTTTATATACTAAAAGATCAAAATTATTGCACTTAAATATATAAAATCAGCTTTATCGATAAGATAGTCTCTGTTCAAATGTTCAATTTCTTTCTTCTTGATTAAAACAATAAAACATAATCGAAACTTTATCATGTCTTTTGTGTGTGTGGGGTGTGTGTGTGTTGGGTGGGGTACTGAATGGGAAACAGAAAATTACTTTATTATGTCTCCAACTTCATATGTAAACTTGTACTCTGATTATCACTGTCAGAGCATCTGTAGTAGTTTGGTATATATGCATAATATGTATATTTTGTAAAAAAGAGCGCTGCAGTCGTTGGCTAAATACGCATATTATGCATAAATCGCTACACTAGATTGCTATATATGAGAATAGAAATAGCAATTATGCCTATATAAAGAACGGCACTTAAAAAATAAATTTTTTATTGGTCGGACGGCACTTGAAGTACCATCCTTCCAAATAAATTGATTTTTTTAATTAAAAAAAATTAAAAAGCCCTCCGACGGCATGTGCCGTCACACCCTTTTTTTAAAAAAATTAATTTTTTTTCATTTTTTTTCCCTCCGACGTGCCGTCCCAACATTTTTTTTTCCCTGCTCCGACGGCACTTCATGTGCCGTCCCACTTATTTTAATTTTTTTTTTTCCTCGGACGCAATGTGAAGCACCGTCTCTATATTATTTTAGTTTAAATTGGTAAAATATAGCATTTCACGACTGCAGCGAAATGAAAAATTGCCATATGCATTTATCCATTTATGCATATTTTAATTGTAACGACTGTGGATGCTCTCATAAAAACGAACTAAAAATTGATAACCAAATTCAATACTTTAGTGGGCTAAATTTGTTGGAGAAAAAAAAACCCTTAAACTATCTTCTTTATGCAGAAAATCTCACTGAACTTTTTTTTTCACAGAAAACCACACTCAAGTATGAGTGTAAAAAATCCCCATGAAGTATATTTTCAAAAAACCTCATCTAACTTTTCTGCTTGTATTAGACAACCTCATTCATCTTTATAAGTTGGTTCAGAAAACATCATACATCTTTCTTATTATTGTCAAAAAACCTTACTCAACTTTAGCAGAAAGCTCAGGCCGTCAGAATGGATTTTTTACAACTATACTTGAGTATGATTTTCTGTGCAAAAAAAAGTTTAGTGAGATTTTTTGCATAAAGGAGATAGTTCAAGGCATTTTTTTAAAATTTAGCCTTATTTAGTGGGTTTAGATCCCTACCATTCATATCATAGTTTAGATCGCAAGTGAATCCTACAAAACCTGAGGGCTGATGCAAATGATTTTAAGAAGGTTAGGAAAATAACTTTTCAATCACTTTTAAGTATTAAAACTAATATAGGTATTAAGAACTATGTTTTCTACAACTCGTGCATAATCTCTAACCAGGATAGCCATTTTTTTCTTTTTAGCAAAAATAACATATTTATGGAAAAAAATATGCTCCAATGGACTCTCCAAGCCACTCGCCAAAATAGATCTCTCTCCAAAATAGATATCTCTGATTTAATCGCAAAGCTGTATCGCTTGCCAAACTTTCCTTCCGCTCATTCTGCCTCTTGAAATTGTGTAAAAATAATCGCGAAAAAGAAATTGCAAGAAAATAAAAGATCGCGAAAAAGGGGGAAAAAATCTTGTGAGTTCACGCGATCTGCTTTTTTTTTTTTTTTTAAATTTGTGTGTTGAGGACTTTAAAAATGGGACTTGTTTTTTTTTTTTTTTTTTTTTTTTATGTTTGGGCTTTAATTGTTTTAATTGCTTGACATTTTTTGGGCCTTTAATGGATTAGTAAATAAAAATAAAAAATATTTATTGCTAGCCAAAATAGCTAGTATGGTTGGAGGGAAAATTTTTTCACTATCCAAATATTCTTTATTTTGCATTATATTATATATATATCTTAAGCAAATAGGCCTACCTCCTCTCTCCTTTCTCCATTTTGAAATAGAGAAAGGAGAGCAAAAGTAGGAACTGACACGTGCAACCCACACTAATTGTTAAAACAGAAAAATTTTAAAAAATACCCAAAAAAACCTTCCACCTTCCACATCTTCCCAAAACACACAAACCCTAATCAATTCTCCCTGCCCCCAAAACCCTCCCAACTCTCCTCACCCGTTTGTCCCGATCCCGGTCGTCGCCCACGCCGTCCCGATCCCGGCCGTCGCCCACGCCGTCCGCCGGCCGACGCCCACGCCAGGCCCCGATCGTCGCTTGCCATTTTGAAGGTCAGTTTTTTTTAGGGCAAGTTTAATCTTGCAAGATCCATTTACGAATTTATAAAGGAATTCATAAATCCATTTGGAAATCCAAACTCACTGATGCTGTAGTTTTTTTAGGGCATTGGGATTTTTTAGTATATTACAATATTTTTATATTTTGTCTTAAATGGGTTGTTTCCCATGTTTTGGAACATCTAATAAGGAGGAGGATGGGAAGAACAGTCCTGATTTTAGGAAAGAAGGCAAGGATTTGAAGAAGGAACGTGTCAGCAGAGTCAGTTCAAGTATTATTTTTCTTTTATTCTTAAGATGCCCAGTTTGATCTTTACTTTGTTATCCCGAGTTTAATTTAGTTGAATTTTATGATTTTTTTGGATTTTTTGGGGGGCAAAATTTGGTTGTTTGTACGAGGAGATGTGTTCGTTTGGGGGGAGGGGGAGGATGTAAGGTCTTTGGTAAAGTTTGATTTATGGTTAATTTTGTGTAGATTGAGTGATTATTAGTTGCTAATTATATTATATATTATTATATATATATATCTTAAGCAAATAGGCCTACCTCCTCTCTCCTTTCTCCATTTTGAAATAGAGAAAGGAGAGCAAAAGTAGGAACTGACACGTGCAACCCACACTAATTGTTAAAACAGAAAAATTTTAAAAAATACCAAAAAAAACCTTCCATCTTCCACATCTTCCCAAAACACACAAACCCTAATCAATTCTCCCTGCCCCCAAAACTCTCCCAACTCTCCTCACCCGTTTGTCCCGATCCCGGTCGTCGCCCACGCCGTCCCGATCCCGGCCGTCGCCCACGCCGTCCGCCGGCCGACGCCCACGCCCGGCCCCGATCGTCGCTTGCCATTTTGAAGGTCAGTTTTTTTAGGGCAAGTTTAATCTTGCAAGATCCATTTACGAATTTATAAAGGAATTCATAAATCCATTTGGAAATCCAAACTCACTGATGCTGTAGTTTTTTTAGGGCATTGGGATTTTTTAGTATATTACAATATTTTTATATTTTGTCTTAAATGGGTTGTTTCCCATGTTTTGGAACATCTAATAAGGAGGAGGATGGGAAGAACAGTCCTGATTTTAGGAAAGAAGGCAAGGATTTGAAGAAGGAACGTGTCAGCAGAGTCAGTTCAAGTATTATTTTTCTTTTATTCTTAAGATGCCCAGTTTGATCTTTACTTTGTTATCCCGAGTTTAATTTAGTTGAATTTTATGATTTTTTTGGATTTTTTGGGGGGCAAAATTTGGTTGTTTGTACGAGGAGATGTGTTCGTTTGGGGGGAGGGGGAGGATGTAAGGTCTTTGGTAAAGTTTGATTTATGGTTAATTTTGTGTAGATTGAGTGATTATTAGTTGCTAATTATATTATATATTATTATATATATATCTTAAGCAAATAGGCCTACCTCCTCTCTCCTTTCTCCATTTTGAAATAGAGAAAGGAGAGCAAACGTAGGAACTGACACGTGCAACCCACACTAATTGTTAAAACAGAAAAATTTTAAAAAATACCAAAAAAAACCTTCCATCTTCCACATCATCCCAAAACACACAAACCCTAATCAATTCTCCCTGCCCCCAAAACCCTCCCAACTCTCCTCACCCGTTTGTCCCGATCCCGGTCGTCGCCCACGCCGTCCCGATCCCGGCCGTCGCCCACGTCGTCCGCCGGCCGACGCCCACGCCCGGCCCCGATCGTCGCTTGCCATTTTGAAGGTCAGTTTTTTTTAGGGCAAGTTTAATCTTGCAAGATCCATTTACGAATTTATAAAGGAATTCATAAATCCATTTGGAAATCCAAACTCACTGATGCTGTAGTTTTTTTAGGGCATTGGGATTTTTTAGTATATTACAATATTTTTATATTTTGTCTTAAATGGGTTGTTTCCCATGTTTTGGAACATCTAATAAGGAGGAGGATGGGAAGAACAGTCCTGATTTTAGGAAAGAAGGCAAGGATTTGAAGAAGGAACGTGTCAGCAGAGTCAGTTCAAGTATTATTTTTCTTTTATTCTTAAGATGCCCAGTTTGATCTTTACTTTGTTATCCCGAGTTTAATTTAGTTGAATTTTATGATTTTTTTGGATTTTTTGGGGGGCAAAATTTGGTTGTTTGTACGAGGAGATGTGTTCGTTTGGGGGGAGGGGGAGGATGTAAGGTCTTTGGTAAAGTTTGATTTATGGTTAATTTTGTGTAGATTGAGTGATTATTAGTTGCTAATTATATTATATATTATATATATTTTAAGCTAATAGGTTTATCTCATCTCTTCTTTCTCTATTTTGAAATAAAGGAAGGAGAGCAAAACTAGAAATTTATACGTGCAGTCCACACCAATTGTCAAAACATAATTAATTAAAAAAAACACACAAAAAAAATATTTTCTTTTTCACATCTTCCCAAAACCCACAAACCCTAACTCTGCCTACCCAAAACCCACCTAAATATCCTCTGCCGCCCGTCGATCTCCTTGCCATCGCCGGCCGTCTCTACCCGTCGCCCGTCGCCGCCCGCCGCCCGCTGCACGACGATCCCAAAAACCAGATCAAGAATGAAGCTCATTTTCCTCTCTCTGTTTGTACTCTAAAACCCTTATTCAAAAGCTGAAAAAGAGGGGAACTAATCAAGATGGTAACTTTCTGAAAGTGCACAAGATTTTGAGCAAACCCTTTTCGACTTTTCAAAATCGGAGAAGAAAAAGAAGAAGTAAACGGGAAGTCGACAAGGTGAGAGTAGGAAGCTGATGTAATTTTAATATTTATTATTTTATTTTTTTGGGTGTTTCTCTAATAAATATGAGAGAGAGATAGCAGTGGAAGCCAAAAAAAGCTAGCGAACCTAAATATCTAAATAATCAAATAATTCTACTAGGCAAAACTAATTTTGTATTCAAAGCATGTGTCATTTCTATTAATATCCATCAGTATCTGCATTTAATCTGATTCCTCCATTTTTTGTTTGCTTCTCATAATATGATGTTGAGTTTAAGAGCATCTGTAGTCGTTTGCCATATACCCAAATTTTCCAAAATTTGGAAAAAAAAACCTCTGTAGTCGTTGGCCAAATACCCAAAAATTGGGTTTGATCGCTACAGGACACGGCTATATTTGACAATCGAAATGGCAATTGCCAAAATATAGCCGGACGATAGATAATATTTCGTCCGAAATGACGGACGACAAACAATACACCGTCGCTGCAATTTTGTATACGAAAAAAGCGACAGACGGAAGATAATCCCCCGTCTGATTAATTAAATTAAAAAAAAATAAAAAAATGACGGACGGTACATAATGTACCGTCCAATGCAACTTCTCAAAAGCCAATTGGCCTAGGACGGGACTTCATCCCCCGTCCAGGCAATTGGTGGTTTTTTTTTTTTTTTTAAATTTTTTTTTGTCCTTTTGTGTACAGTTTTGTTAACTTTTTTATTATTTTATTATTTTTTTGTACTTTGTCCCTCACTCCCTCACTTCAATGCAAATATATTTTCTATATATATATATATATTTTTATTTAAATTTCTGAGACCTCACTCAAATTTTGGCTTTTGACGACTACAGCGCAAAGCCATTTTTCCCATTTCCATTTGCCAAATACCCAAAATATGGCATCAAACGACTACAGATGCTCTAACATCCGCCCTGTAGCCATTTTTGCCAATTATATTATTATATATTATATTATATTATATCTATATAATTTATTTACCCAAATTCAAGCTTTTTATCCGAAACTAAGCTTTTTGAGCCACCATAAGTTGAGATCCTCAAATGAGGTGTAGAGTTGGAAACTATGTTGATAACCCATTAGGATTTGACTTGATTTGGTGTGGTTAGTTTGGAGGATTTGAAGTGGGCATTTTGTCAGACACCTTATGTGCAAGTTTTGATGTCATTTGGTTAGTGGTTTAGTTGCAATGTGCGCTCATTTGATCATTTGATTTTTAGAGGAACCTGGAAATGTTGGTATTGAATATTTACGTTACTCATTATAGTTATTTAGACTAGAGATGATTGAGGTGAGCGTGGATGTTAAGTTACTCATTTTGTCGTACTTTTTTACTCGATATAACATTATGTTAACTCCAACTGTTGAAAACCCGTTTCAATTTGGTTCATGTCGGTGTTTTTTGTTGGAGATTTTGAAGTGGGAATTTTGTTATACATCCACAGTGCAAGATGATTGAGGTGGTACACTAGATGCGAGGTCGAAGACTAAGAGGCTACATGTAAACAAATCTACCTTCGGATTCCTCTTTACGCTTCAAATGATCAAATGGGACTATATTTCAACTACAACACTAACTATTTTTTATCTTAAATACTCATTTCATTGAAACTAACTATTTTTCATCTTAAATACTCATTTCATTGAAACGACCAACAAACCACACCAACATGAACCAAATTGAAACGGGTTCTCAATAAAGATCAAACTGTAACCTCTGTTGGAGTTAACATAATGTTATACCGACTGAAAAAGTACGACAAAATGAGTAATTTAACATCCACACTCACCTCAATCATCTTGCACTATAGTTGTTAACTTATAGCTAATTAATTTCTTAACTCATAACTTCTAAATTTTTGATGAAGCTGAACAATAAGACGGTCTCGATCGAACTCGACAACGCCACTGCTGTTCACGTCAGGTTCCTCCCTCTCTTCTTTCAATTTCTTGAATTTTTAATTCACATTATTAATGATTTATTTCTCTAATTTTCGTCTGCTTTTTTCTGTTTTGATGATGAGTTTTAGGTTTTTTATGAAGCTCAACAACTAGACGGTCTCAATCGAACTCAAGAACGCCACAACTGTTCACGGAAGGTATCTCCCTCTTTTCTTTCGATTTCTTAATTTTTGATTAGCACTATTTTGTTCTATTTCTTTAATTTCGTGTTTTTTTATAAAAGTTTTGGGGCTGGGTTCTAGGTTTTTGATGAACCTGAACAACGAGACGGTCTCGATCGAACCCAACAACGCCACTGCTGTTCACGGTAGGAACCTCCATCTCTTCTTTCCATTTCTTAATTTTTTATTAGAATTATTATGTTTTATTTCTTTTATTTCCGTGTTCTTTTTTCAGTTTTTTGGTTGAGTTTTAGGTTTTTGATAAAGTTG